>CM060122.1:6896955-8096955 GCA_030522415.1 Channallabes apus
GAACACACTTCCAGTGAACAGCTCTGTACCTTTCTTTCTGTCCTCAGAGTCTCTGTGGAACAGTTTGAATCAACACTGCAGGTTTAATTAAGTTATAACCCACTTAGAACTGCACGTGCCTGTCTCTGATCAGACAGTAGTGTGTATTTTAGCATGTGTATGAGAGACATTTACTAAAAATCATCAAAAGGGCTGGAGCCCAGCATCATTACCTGTGTTTGAGATTCTAAGTAGGCGGTGTGTTGGAGTAAACATTTGTCATGATGCTCCTTTAATCTCTGCAGGCGAGCCTTATACCTGGTGAGTCTCTCACTCTGCCTGCACAGCATTAAAGACAGCTTATGAACATTCGTAGAGCTCTTATGAACATATCTAACAGCCTAGATAGGTTTCACTAAACCTATCTAGAACATTACTATATGTTAGGAAATAACATTTTTATACCTTTGTGGATGTAAAATCAGAAAAATCTGCCCAATTAAAAATGTCTGAACAGCCTTAATTCAAACACAAAGCAACTTAACAGTAAAAGTAAATTCTTTTTTTTATTAAAGTTTTATTTCTCTACATTCACTACATATAAAATGAATAATGGTTTAGGAGTGTAAAGGCTTTAATCCTGTAGTTAAAGGAGTGTGTTACAGGGAGACTGCAGCACGTCTAAGCATGCCTACAATGACTAAATAGTTGTGTACTTATTTAATTTCCTTGTCTTTTACTCAAAGAAATGTTTGCCACAATACTATTTTAAAATATTAAACTCTTATCCATCAGCTTACTGTATATGATTATAAAATCATGCTTTTCATTTAAAAAGAAGTCAGGTGTTGCAACTGAACACATACCTAGTGCATTGGCATGGTATTAATTAACATTTTACATTTTATTCTGAATAAAATCCTAATTTTTTTTTAAAGGTAATTAATACCATTCAAAAGCACCAGACATGAGGTCAGTCGCAACACCTGACTTCTTTTTCAGAAGTGCGTAGACAAGGCATGGCCTGCGCATGTTTTACAGGATTGTCAAGGTTATACATGATCATTTTTAATATAATTATTAGCTGTCATATAAATAAGAAATAAGGTAAATAATTCACATAGCAACGGTCCCACCATGTTGAAACTCTGTGACCAGACTGTTATCATGAAGCTCAGCAGAGAATCATTTTTCAACAACACCACGGGGCTGTTCCATGAAAGTAGCTAAATAAAGCCAAACTTCCGCGCAAAAGTGAGACTCAAATTAGCGGCATCTCCAAATTAAGCCTCATGTCGTTCCACAAACGGAGCTCAGTTGTAACTCATCGAGGCTTATTTAAGGCAGGTTTGCATAGTCTCACTTTGTGCACGCGCCCGCGATATTTTAAAAGCCCATATGAATGGTTGAACGAAACATAGATCCGAAATGAGCCAGACAGGTAAAACGCGGGCAGTTTTTGTCTCCGCTGCTGAGCAAACGCTGCTCATGGTGATTTAATACACGGACATATTTTTGCACCTTGAATAAAGTATTCCAACTTGTTCAAATTATTGTTTTGTTATTTTAATTTATTGGGAAAGTGTATTTTACATGAAAAGATGTTATGTTAATGTTTTTAAAAGTTACTAATTAGACCATCTCTATAGTTCTAAAATGCCATCTGTTCTGGACAATGTGAATAAAGGAAATAGTGTCCATACTGAGCATGCAGGCATAACCCCTGTCCCCAAGCAAGACTCCATTAAACTCCCCTGCAAAAGAAGGTATCAATTACATATGCTGTGACACTCCAGTTCAAGACTGTGTGTGTGTGTGTGTGTGTGTATATATATATATATATATATATATATATATATATATATATATATATATATATATATATATATACAGTGGTGTGAAAAACTATTCGCCCCCCTCCTGATTTCTTATTCTTTTGCATGTTTGTCACACAAAATGTTTCTGATCATCAAACACATTTAACTATTAGTCAAAGATAACACAAGTAAACACAAAATGCAGTTTTTAAATGAGGGGTTTTATTATTTAGGGAGAAAAGAAATCCAAACCTACATGGCCCTGTGTGAAAAAGTAATTGCCCCCTGAACCTAATAACTGGTTGGGCCACCCTTAGCAGCAATAACTGCAATCAAGCGTTTGCGATAACTTGCAGTGAGTCTTTTACACCGCTCTGGAGGAATTTTGGCCCACTCATCTTTGCAGATTTGTTGTAATTCAGCTTTATTTGAGGGTTTTCTAGCATGAACCACCTTTTTAAGGTCATGCCACAACATCTCAATAGGATTCAGGTCAGGACTTTGACTAGGCCACTCCAAAGTCTTAATTTTGTTTTTCTTCAGCCATTCAGAGGTGGATTTGCTGGTGTGTTTTGGGTCATTGTCCTGCTGCAGCACCCAAGATCGCTTCAGCTTGAGTTGACGAACAGATGGCTGGACATTCTCCTTCAGGATTTTTTGGTAGACAGTAGAATTCATGGTTCCATCTATCACAGCAAGCCTTCCAGGTCCTGAAGCAGCAAAACAACCCCAGACCATCACACTACCACCACCATATTTTACTGTTGCTATGATGTTCTTTTTCTGAAATGCTGTGTTACTTTTACGCCAGATGTAACGGGACACGCACCTTCCAAAAAGTTCAACTTTTGTCTCGTCGGTCCACAAGGTATTTTCCCAAAAGTCTTGGCAATCATTGAGATGTTTTTTAGCAAAATTGAGACGAGCCTTAATGTTCTTTTTGCTTAAAAGTGGTTTGTGCCTTGGAAATCTCCCATGCAGGCCGTTTTTGCCCAGTCTCTTTCTTATTGTGGAGTCGTGAACACTGACCTTAATTGAGGCAAGTGAGGCCTGCAGTTCTTTAGATGTTGTCCTGGGGTCTTTTGTGGCCTCTCGGATGAGTTGTCTCTGCGCTCTTGGGGTAATTTCGGTCGGCCGGCCGCTCCTGGGAAGGTTCACCACTGTTCCATGTTTTTGCCATTTGTGGATAATGGCTCTCACTGTGGTTCGCTGGAGTCCCAAAGCTTTAGAAATGGCTTTATAACCTTTACCAGACTGATAGATCTCAATTACTTTTGTTCTCATTTGTTCCTGAATTTCTTTGGATCTTGGCATGATGTCTAGCTTTTGAGGTGCTTTTGGTCTACTTCTCTGTGTCAGGTAGCTCCTATTTAAGTGATTTCTTGATTGAAACAGGTGTGGCAGTAATCAGGCCTGGGGGTGACTACAGAAATTGAACTCAGGTGTGATAAACCACAGTTAAGTTATTTTTTAACAAGGGGGGCAATCACTTTTTCACACAGGGCCATGTAGATTTGGAGTGTTTTTTCTCCCTTAATAACGTAAACCTTCATTTAAAAACTGCATTTTGTGTTCAATTATGTTATCTTTGACTAATAGTTAACGGTTTTTGATCAGCAGAAACATTTAAGTGTGACAAACATGCAAAAGAATAAGAAATCAGGAAGGGGGCAAATAGTTTTTCACACCACTGTATATAAAGACTTATAAAGTTATGTGTGCCTACTGACTGTTACAACTATTTATCTTTAAAAATTATGATCACTACTTTCCATGAAAAATAAACCAAGATTAGAGTATAAGCCATGCTTATTTCGGTTAGTTAATTTTTGGTAGATTCGGTTTCATAAAAGTTCAAACTCAGTTACCCCGGCAACTTATGCTGGCAAATTAACCTGGTCCGGGGCAGGCTAACTGTCTCGCTTATTTAAGCGGTGTCTCAAAGAATCTCCGACGTGTGGGAACATATTCCCTAAAGATCGTTCCGTCAGTTTAATTTCCGCGCTCTCACTAATCATGTCGTGTAATAAAAAATTATTAAGCCTATAAAAATCATGTCTCAGCATTTGAATTATCCCCAAAATAATTTAAATTAAATCGTAATCATATTGTGGCGTGGGCGGGCCGGCGGCTGACGACCGTCATGCTTTGCGGGGGTTTTCTCTGTCTACCATGAGAGAGAAGGCTGTTTAGGTTAGTGGCTTCGGCCAAGTTGGGTGTGTGTATGTGTGTGTGCTTGACCTGTGTATGTGTGCTTGTGCTGAGAGTAATAAACATTGCATTGGGGAGCAAGTAAGCTCACTCGTTCTCCAAGATCCCTGCTAGCGTCGAAAAACGCTACAATATGAACAGTTACACAAAAAAGCCTTATTACATTTACCATAATAATAATAATAATAAATGAGATGTCAGCTTAATTGCCTAATGAAGGTCAGGCCTATTTAAGCAGTACTGAGTGAGACCAACACCTGCATGGAGATTCAGAAGGAAAGAGAAACAGAGAAGCCCCAGTACGTAATTATGGCCTGTCCATTTATTGAAGACCCTGTGGATGAGGGTGCACGGATATTAGAAAGAGCTTTCAGACCACCAGCCCCAAGGGTCTTTAGGGACAGAGTAAACCCTCTTGCCTTCCCAGATGACTATCTGTGGAAGAGATACCGGTTCAGCAGACCCAGCATAGTCTACCTATGAGCTGTTGGAACCACACCTCAGCAAACCCACCTTCACCTTGAACTCTTCTGTCACACCTACAGCACATCTCACCACTGTCTTAGCGCTCTCAGACATGTCCTGCACCACTCTAACATCATTCTCTGCCACTCCAGCATAGTCTACCTATATGAGCTGCTGGAACCACACCTCAGCAAACCCACACGGCGAAGGCAATGCCTGACCACAGTGCAATCTGTCTTTATTGCACTGCGTTTCTTCGCCAGTGGGACATTCCTCTACAGTGTTGGTGATGCTGAGCATTTAAAACAACCGTATGCCGTGAAATAAGGATGGTCTACCTTTCTCTGAGGCAATATTTAAATATTTATATCACCTTTCCTGGCCATCTAACAACACAGAGGATCAAGGAGAACTTTTATGATAGGATCAATACCAAAATCACCCTCCACCCCACTAAGCATGTAATTCTAGATCACTTGTTTCTGGAACCATGTCAAAATACCTGCTGTATCCTATTAACATGGAGTGGCTATCTATCACCCACTTGGGCTACAGTATGTGGAATTTAAAACAAAAGCCCTGCTCATGCTGATGTTAATTGGCAGAGTGTAAACAGCGTGAGAACTGCTTTCACTAAGCACAGTTTCAATCAGAGATCAATGGAAAGACATGACATTAACATGAATAGTAACCCGTCAAATAATACCACAAAGTTTGTAGGACTAGTTTAGTGATTCCCACACAGTATACCCTGGCAGGCCGCACAAGTATACTTGCACAGCGGACAGTTCCCTCTCACACTAGCAGAATAAACATTGGAGTAGTAGCTGATACATAACATTGTTTTTGCCTTTAAATTGATCAGCTTTGTTCTTATAGTTAGCTTGAAAAATATTAAAAGTTTAAAGTTTGAGTAAAACAGAATTAACATAAACTATATGGACAAAAGTTTTTGGACAGACCTGCAATGACATTGTATCCAAATACATATAGTATTTATTCTGCTATAACAGCTTCCACTCTTCTTGGAAGTCTGTCCACAAGATTTTGGAGTGTTTCTATGGGAATTCATTCTGTAGAGCATTTATGAGGTCAGACACTGATGTGCAATTCGAAACACACAGAGTCAGGAAAACCGACAAGATGGGGGACCGTTTTTTTTTTTTTTTTTTTAACGAAACTGCGACAGGTATATCAGCAGACTGTGTTCTATTCAAATTCAAATTTTATTGGTCACATACACAATCATACACAGTATAATATGCAGTGAAATGCTTTATACGACCGCCAGTGACCTTAAAAAAAAAAAAAAGAAAATAAAAGCTTGTACGTAAAATAAATAATCAATAAAAAGGAAATACTAAAGAAATAAATTTAACTAGTAAAATTAACTGTGCATAAGGGCATAATAAAATATTGCAAAAATATAGGATTAAAGTGACAGTGGTTGTGCAAGTATGCATGGAGGTGACATGTGCAATTGTCCAGATGTATGAGTATTTAGTGCAAGTGTGTATGAATGTGTCCATGATTGTCCAGTCAGTGTTGTGAGCTTAAAAGATGTTATTAGTCCTGTGTTTGTGGTGTGATTGTGTGATTGAGAGACCTTATCGCCTGCGGGAAGAAGCTCCTCCTCAGTCTCTCTGTGTTGGCCTTTAGGGAGCGGAATCTCTTCCCAGACCGCAACAAAGAGAACAGTCCATTACTGGGGAGACTGAGGTCCTTCATGATCTTCCTGGCCTTAGTCCAGCACCGCTTGCTGTAGATGGAGTGTAGGTCAGGGAGCTCAGTGCGGATGATGCGCTCGGCTGATCGCACCACCCTCTGTAGAGCTCGTCTGTCCTGCATGGTGCTGTTCCCGAACCAGGTCGTGATGTTTCCCGTCAGGATGCTCTCTATGGTGCAGGAGTAGAAGTTCCTGAGCACCTTGGAGGGCAGTCTAAAGTCTCTCAAGCGTCTGAGGTGGTAGAGACGCTGCCGGGCTTTTTTCACCACGGTGCTGATTCAATTCAATTCAATTCAATTTTATTTATATAGCGCTTTTAACAATGGTCATTGTCTCAAAGCAGCTTCACAAAATTTTAAGAAATTTAACAAATCATAATAATAATAAATAAATAAAATAATAATAATAATAGAAAATAAATAAATAAAAACAAATAGTAATAATTATAGAAAAGAAAATATGTGACATAAAAATATGTGATGTGACAGGACCATGATAGGTCCTGCGTGATGTGAACACCGAGGTATCTGAAGCTGTCCACTCTCTCCACTGGGCTCCTGTTGATGATGGGGGGTCTGGTAGTTCCTCTCCTGCTTTGTGCTAAAGTCCACTATCAGCTCCTTTGTCTTACTGACGTTCAGGAGGAGATTGTTCCTCTGGCACCAGTTCTCCAGATTTCCAATCTCCTCTAGGCAGTCCGACTCATCATTGTTGGTGATCAGTCCGACCACGACGGTGTCGTCAGCAAACTTGATGATGGAGGTGGAGTTGGTAGTGGCAACGCAGTCGTGGGTGTACAAAGAGTACAGCAGGGGGCTCAGAACACAACCCTGGGGGGCTCCAGTGCTGAGAGTGAGTGTAGCTGAGACATGACCGCCCATTCTTACTGCCTGTGGTCTGCCAGTCAGAAAATTGGAGATCCACTGACATATAGATGAGCTCAGTCCCAGGTGCTCCAGCTTGGTGGTGAGTGTGGAGGGAATTATTGTGTTAAAAGCAGAGCTGTAGTCGATGAAGAGCATTTTAACACAATTCCCTTTCCTAGTGTCCAGGTGAGTGAGTGATGTGTGGAGGAGATGAGAGATTGCATCGTCTGTGGAGCGGTTCTGACGGTATGCAAACTGTAGTGGGTCCAGTGTGTCGGGTAGTGAAGAAATGAAGTCTCTGATAAGGCGTTCAAAGCACTTCATCACTACTGAGGTGAGGGCTACAGGGCGATAGTCATTGAGGGAAGCAGGATGTGGTTTCTTTGGAACAGGAACAATAATGGACTCTTTGAAGCATGTGGGGATCACCGACTGAGATAAAGAGATGTTGAATATCTCAGTGAACACAGGTGCTAGCTGGTCTGCGCAGGCTCTGAGAATACGGCCTGAGATGCCGTCTGGTCCTGCTGCTTTCCTGGTGTTCACTCTCTTGAAGGCTCTCCTCACGTCGTGCTCGGAGATGATGAGCGCGTTCCCGGTGCTGGCTGTGTCTTCCTGTCTGCAGCCGTTAGCGCCGCTAGCATTAGCGCCGTTAGCATTAGCGCCGTTAGCATTAGCGCCGTTAGCATTAGCATTGCTAGCGTCTTTAGCTGCAGCCTCGAAGCGAGCGTAAAATGTGTTCAGCTCGTCTGCCAGAGCCGCGTCCGCGTTCGTCATACCGGATACTGGTGCTTTATAATGCGTTATTGTTCTTAGTCCCTGCCACAGGCTCCTAGAGTCACTCTGTTGAAGCTGTGACTCTAGTTTTCTCCCGTAGCGCTGCTTCGCCTCTTTCACCGCCTTACGGACGTTATATGACGCAGCCTTGTATGGTTCCATGTCCCCCGACGCAAGTCCCGTGTTGTAGGCAGCTGTGCGAGATCTCAGAGCGTCGCGGATGGTTTTATCCACCCACGGCTTCTGGTTGGGAAACGTTCTGATAGTCTTTTTCTCTACCGTATCGTCTGCCAGCTTTTCAATATTGGTTGCAATGGTCGTGAAATGTCAGGTCAGGGTCCCCACCAGGGTAGAAACACACACACACACACACACACACACACACACACACACACAGGTACATCTCAATAAATTAGAATATCATTGTAAATTTTATTTATTTCAGTAATTCAATTATAAAAGTGAACCTCTTTCATTACACACAGAATGATATATTTTAAGTGTTCATTTCTTTTAATTCCTACAGCTAATTAACCCCAAAATTCAGTATCTCAGAAAATGTTAATATTACTTAGGACCAATATAATAAAAGGAATTTTAAGACAGAAATGTTGGACTATAGAAAAGTATGAATATGTACAGGACGACTCAGTACTTGGTCAGGCCTCCCTTTGCATGAATACTGCAGCAGTGCGGTGTGACATGGAGACGATCAGTCTGTGGCTCTGCTGAGGTTTTATGGAAGACCAGGTTGCTCTGATAGCGGTCCTTCAGCTCTTCTGTGTTGCTGGGTCTGGTGTCTCACATCTTACTCTTCACAATACCACAATATTAGATTCTCTATGGGGTTTAAGGAGGGCAAGTTTGCTGGCCAATGAAGCACAGGGATACAATGGTCCCTGAAAATGAAATCAGCATCTCTGTAAAGCTGGTCAGCAGAGGGAGGCATGAAGTGCTCTAAAACATCCTCATAGACGGCTGTGCTGACCTGGACCTGATCATAGTGGACCAACACCAGTAGATGACATGGCTCCCCAATCCACCAGTGACTGTGCAAACTTTACACTGGATCTCAACTTGGATTCTGTGCCTCTCCTCTCAAGGTCCAGACTCTGGGACCTTGATTTCCAAATAAAATGCAGAATTTACTTTCATCTAAAAAGAGGACTTTGGCCCACTGAGTACAGTCCAGTCCTTTTTGTCCTGGAATGCCACGTATTGCAGCCCAATCCATCACTGATCCACCCCCATGCTTCACCCTGGGTGGTACGCTTCTTTTGGCCTTCTCCACACAGTAACTCTCCCAGATGTGGGAACGACAGTGAAGGTGGACTCATCAGAGAACAATACATGTTTCACATTGTCCTCAGCCCAGGATTTTCACTGTTTGCACCATTGAAACCGACGTTTGGCATTGGCACGAGTGACCAAAGGTTTTGGCGATAGCAGCCCGGCCATGTAAATTGACCCTGTGGAGCTCACGATGAACAGTTTTGGTGGAAACAGGAGAGTTGAGATTCATATTTAATTCTGCAGTGAGTTGGGCAGCTGTGGTTTTATGTTTTTTGGATACAATCTGGGTTAGCACCCGGACATCCCTTTCAGACAGTCTCCTCTTACGTCCACAGTTACTCCTGTTGCATGTGGTTCGTCCTTCTTGGTGGTATGCTGACGTTCACATCACAAAGACTTGCAGTCTTGGTCACAGATGCGCCAGCGAGACGCGCACCAACAATTTGTCAAATTAAAAGGTTGGTCCAATTTGTCCTCTCTGATATGTCACCCACAATGCTGTGTGCATTGCAATATTTTAGGCAAAACTGTGCTATTACTCTGCTAATTAAACCTTCACACTCTGCTCTTACTGGTTGAATGTGCAATTAATGAAGATTGGCCACCAGACTGGTCACATTTAGCCATGAAACCTCTAACACTAAATTGGCCAGTTTTTCAGTTTCATTGTCCAACCCCTAATCATGATTTAAATTTAACTGTCTTTCCTAAATGAAAGTATTATGCTGCTTTTGGCTATGCAGGTATTGTGTGAAAATGTTGATAATTAAAAAAAAATTCCTTATATGGAGAAAATCTGTACTTATTAACAATACGCTTTTATAGTAATTATTACACTCTCCGATTGATAGAAAACTATAAAGAAGAAAACAGCGCCACCCCATGGCACAGCGCTGACATACAGCACTGGACACCTCGCTACAAAAGTGTGACTGAGGGTCGAGCTGGGCCCTCAGTCAGTGCTGGTGATCCATCTGAGTATCTCACTGCTCGCTCACTGTGCACCTCTACCTCCCTCTGCTGGCGGCCAGTGTATATTACAACAGATTACATTATGTTAGATTAAAATAATATTCATTCGTGAGGTGTAAAAGTTTTTCTTCCCCATTCACTGCCACTAGAGGGCCTCAGAGACCTTATAGATTAACCTTTTAATTTGATTTCTCTGTTATTCCAGCAACTCATATATATAATCAGATACACACTAATAAAACACTCCTTCACTATACTGTAGATACAGGCTCTCTCTCTCTTTCACAAAAACACACACACACAGTGAAGCATATTTTCATGGATAAGGACATGGGTGAGGAGGAAAATTATGGGTGGTGAAAAAAATCTGTGCTCAGTACGATATAGTCTTTAGTAGCTGTAACAAAACATCAACATTAAATATGAATATGGATTTCTTCACAGCTTACTTACTTATAGTCTTAACTTACTATATATATTAGGGTTTAGGTTTTTGTCAATAACAAACAACAGGAAAGTAATAATAATAATAATAATAAGAAGAAGAAGAATTACCACACTTTGTGAGCATAGTTAAAATTGAGACAGTTTTAAAAATCTCAGGTTTCCAAAAAACATGCAGACTCCATGCACACAGACCCCGAGGCGGTTGAATTGGCGACTCCTTTCTCCTCTCACAGTCCAAAGACATTAGGCTAACTGTGTTCACAAATTGCCTACCGTGTGTGTGTGTCTGTGTGTGTGTGTGTGTGTGTATATGTGTGTATGTGTGTGTGTGTGTGTGTAAAAAAAAAAAAAGACTTAGGATCCCCATTTTTATTATTATTATAATAACATAAAACATTTGTTTTCCAAACATTAGTATTCGAAACATATAATAATAATAATAATAATTTTACAGCAAAATATTTGTAGGCCTGAAAAGAAAACAGAACATTATGTAAAAGAAACATCCATAACCAAATCTAATTTTGGATTAAATCTAATTTTGTATCTTGATGAGAATTATCCAATTATAAAGAATATGGTGATATAATAAATATCAGGACATGGGAGAGACAATACAGTACACTGTAAAACAGTAAGCAATGTGCTATTTAGCTCTTTAAATCACATCAGAAAATCTCAGTTTATTTTAATGCGGTCAGAGCGGTCAAAGGTGTTTATCACAATTATTAATAGAGGTCAGTGATAACTCTGGAGTGTGAACCCGTTTTAAAGTGAGTTGAGAGAGATCCACTTGTTTACCGTTAGCTGTTTGCTGTTGATTTAATGATGCAATGACGAAAGACTTTATGCCACACGTGTTGTCATCCTTCATGTAATTTTTACTCTCTAAACTCTTCATCTCGCTCTCCTCATCTGTCCTAGAAAAACAGACAGACAGAAACCGGCTGAGCTCTGAGCTGAGACTGAACGTTACTTTCCTGTTGGATTTTTTTTTTTTCATATCTTGACCTGTTTTGATATTTACTAGAGATACAGACATGATCATGGCTTCTCGCAGTAGTTTCGGAATTATCATTGAAATTATTTAATGAGAAACTGATCAAACACTAAACTGACTGAACCCAAAGTAATTTAAAGATAAAGAAGAGGTGAGAGGAATTAATGTTCATGTGCAGCTTAACACAGTGTTCAGGCTCATCTAATTACAAACTGTCAGAAATCATAGCTGCTGAAATGAACCTTCCCTGTGGATTATTCTGTCAGAAGTCACTTTCTGCAATGATAACTCCTTTTTAAACTGTCTTCTCGCTAACTCTTTTTCAAAACCTTTGCCTGCAATTTTCTAACTATCTAACTATTTATTAGGGCCCAAGGACCATGCCATCAGCCCTATTACATCATGAATTAAAATTTTATTTCAAATTAAAATTTTATTCATCACGTACACAGTCATACACAGTACTATATGCAGTAAAATGCTTATACGGCCGCCTGTGACCTTAAAATAAAAAAGGTTAAAATTTAAAATAAATTATGGAATAAAATAGAATAGAATAGAATTCTATAGAATATAGACAAACATAGCTATTGAAACTAGTAAATATTGAATTATAGAATACTATAGAAAACCTTAGCTGTAAACCTTTTGTTGTAAATATAAATATACACATTATCTACATGTACAAAATGATTTTTTTTTACGCTGAAAAATAACTGGACTGTAGTAGAATTAAATAGAATAGAATTAAAATCAAGTTGCACACGGATTGAATTAAATAAAAATGTCCAAGGTGTGTGAAAAGATGCCTGAATGTGCCGCTGTCTTGAAATGTCCAGGGTGAGTGCAAATGTACAAAGGGTATAATGAGTGTGCCAATTTGCAGTGAGCGTAAATGTCCATAAATATGAAATGTGCAATAATGGAAAGATGGTTAGTCCTATGTGGGGTTCTGATTGAGAGAACTTATCGCCTGCGAGAAGAAGCTTCTCCTCAGTCTCTCTGTGTTGGCCTTCAGGGAGCGGAAGCGCTTTCCTGACTGCAACAGAGAGAACAGTCCATTGTTGGGATGGCTGAAGTGCTTCACGATCTTCCTGGCTTTGGTCCAGCACCGCTTGCTGTAGATAGAGTGCAGGTCAGGGAGCTCGGTGTGGAAGATGCGTTCAGCTGATCGCACCACCCTCTGTAGAGCTCGTCTGTCCTGCATGGTGCTGTAATATTTGCCGTCAGGTGAATGCAAGCACCTTGGACGGTAGTCTGAAGTCTCTCAAGCGTCTGAGGAGGTAGACAGAGGTGGAAAGAGTAATAAAATTTTGTACTTAAGTAAAAGTACTGTTACTTTAGTGAACTTTTACTGAAGTACAAGTAAAGTTACCCTTATAAATATCTACAAGTAAAAGTAAAAAAGTAGCTCATAAAAAATTTACTCAGAGTAAAAGTTAATGAGTTACTTTTTTTTTTTTAACAGCGGGGGTGAGATGAGGGTTGGAACACTCTTACATAATAAATCTGTTCGCTTTGTTGTGCTTGAAATCAAAGTGTTCGCTTAAATATGACCAGGGGTTTGCTTCATAAGAATTTATTGGCGTTTCACTTTCAGCTGTGTCTGTATCACTGGCATCTGTTTTGACCGTCTCCATCGTTCTTGTGAATTTAGCGTGTTTGTTCTCCATCAATCAATCAGTGCAGTGGTTTCCGGAGTGCAATTTTTTCCTTTATTTATTTGATTTATTTTTCATTTTCATTCATTCATTTTTTTATTTAAAATGTAGTGAAGTACAATACTTTAAACAAAACATACTTAAGTAAAAGTAAAATTACAGATTATAAAAACTACTTTAAAAAGAAGAAATACACAAAAAATCTACTCAATTACAGTAATGTGAGTAAATGTAATTCATTACTTTCCACCTCTGGTGGTAGAGATGCTGCCGGTCCTTTTTCACCACAGTGTTGATGTGACAGGACCATGACAGGTCCTGCATGATGTGAACACTGAGGTATCGGAAGCTGTCCACTCTCTCCATTGGGCTCTCGTTGATCATGGGGGTCTAATCCTCCACCTGATCCTCCACCTGATCCTCCACCTGTTAAATCAGCACAGAGTCTTTATTATCTGCTGCAGCAAGAAATCAGCTTTCACTCTCTACAGTTTATTAGGACCTTTTGGTACTTCTCGCACTAACTCCTTCTCCAAGCTGCTGTGCTGAACCACGCAGGTGTAGTTGTGTTTCTGCAGCTCCTCAGCTGGGACTTTCAGAATGATTCTCTTCTGGAAGCTTCCATCCTGGTTGGGTAACGTCTCTCTGAGCTCCACGTCCTCATGCACGTCCTCTCCGTCCTTCTGCCAGGTGATGTTTAGTGCTTTGGGGAAGAAACCTGTAGTATGACACACCACCTCTGGAGAAGGAGACGAGTGTCTATGGAACACTGACACCTCTGGACGAACTTGCAGAGACATCAATATTGGAGCACTCTGTAAGATTTATTCATTTATAAATGAAAAGGAAAAGTGCTTTTTACAGAACATTTCTTCTTATTAGTGACATTGACTGAAAAATGACTGTTTAATAATTGTGTGTGTGTGCAGGGTTAAGATGGAGGTAGAACCATTATAGTGCAGTATTTATTCTGTACAATCATTAATGTTCTGGTTGTTATGGAAACTATAAAAAAATGTATGTGTATCAGTGGATCAGATTCAGATGGTATGAACATTTTCAAAGTGTGTGTGTGTGTGTGTGTGTGTGTGTGTGTGTGTGTGTTTTAGTCAAAATATGTTATTAAATTTTACATTACCAGTGTGTGTTACAGTAACAGGGCAGATCGCAGATCACACACAGTGTGTCTCTGCTGTAAGACGTGTAGGTCTTTAACTGATCGATACAGTCACGTCCCAGAAAGTTCTTCTAATGTTTATTAGGACCTTTAGACTCCCAGGTGTGTTTGATTGTCACAGCTTGAGGTTTAACTGCAGTCCAGGTTACAGTTGTCAGATTCAGACTGATGAAATCTTCTCCATCATAACCGTACTGATCGTATCCTCCAGTGGTGACATCATCATCATCATCATCATCATCACACTCACAGCCGAACATCCTCTGTAGTGTGTTACCTCCTAAAGAGACAGACAGACACACATTACACACAGGAGACTTTTGGTCATATACAGTGAGCATATTTTGTACGTTGCTGTTCTTATAGCTGTCTGTGACAGTGTACTGGAGTTAAAAAATATATAATTACCATCACTGTGATGAAAGTCCTTATTATTCTATCCTATACATTATTGTTGTGAATTTGTTGGTAAAGGTGTCCTGATTGCCCCGCATGTTCTGTTTCTCACTCCTCCAGTAGGTGTCACTGTTACTCTTCTTTATCCAGTCCTTTATGATCAGACGCTTGTTGTCGCTGCTGTAGAACATAAACTGCTCTCCGTCCAGCAGACCCACAGCAATGAACTCTGGGAAATCAGCTTGTCTGGGTGTGACAGCAGTGTAGAGGTACTGCAGAGTGTGTGTGTCTGTAAATACATTCAACAACAAGAAAAGAACATCACAGACATGACAGATCAATGCTCCAGGATCTCCATATTCCAGTGCAGAACCAGTGACAGTATATTCATGTTTTTATTCAAAGTTTGTTTCCTGAATTTTCTTTTTCTTTCAAAGACATTATTTTTGACTACAAGGAAAAGGAGGATTTTTGCTAGGATTTAACAATAGTACACCCCTTTCTTGTAAAAAAAAATATATATAATGAGATATTTAGAAAGTATGAAGTTTTCAAAAATCTCCAAAGCAAGTAGAAATACACTTCTGTAAGTCCTATGGAGATCCTACAATTTTTATTTTAATCTTCTGTTTTTCATCTACTGCTCCTTTTATCCTTCCTGGCCATGTTGTATGTATTGTGTGTTATAATTTTCAGCCCCCTCCCCCCCACAAAGAAAAAAAAAAAAAAAAACGCCACCATCTACATTTTTTTTGTTGTTCTGCGGATTCATGGTGTGATGACGAATTTATGGTGTGCCACCATCGCCATTCTGTTGTTGTTCTGCGCATGCGTGGTGTAATAAGGACAAATTTATGGAACGCCACCATCGCCATTTTGTTTTGACCAAATTATTTTCATAAAATATATAAAACAGGGTTACCACAAACACGATGTCCTACTAACCGGCTAAAACATTTAAATAGTATGTTATAGCACAAGGATGTATTTCTGTGATCATCAGTCGAATGAAGGGATTAAATAAAACCATTAATTTTACAGAAGAGAAAGTAGTGTGAGATACAGAGAGCTGAACTTACAGAGACTAACTCACTGTCTGATAAACACTTAAATTTCACAGCTTTCTAATTATTTCATAGTTCACTTCTTTAAACTCACCCACTGATGAAAGATGAACACATGAGATTAAAAGTAGAAGTTTTAGTACAGCGCTGTAGTTCTCCATCTCACCCCGTAGACTTCACACACAAAGAGACAAATGACTAAATAAAAACAAACATCCCAGAAGGCATTTTTTTATCATTTATATTTTTGCTGGTCATGGATGATGATTTCAGTTTCTGTCCGCAACAAGCACATCTGGTGCAGCTGCTGAAGTCTTGACGCTGTTCTGAATAAAACAGGAAGCCCTGTGGTAAGCCAGAGTCTCTTCCTTTATAATACCGTCGCACGAGATGGTCAGGTCCGCACGCACCCTTTTTTTTCTTTTTTTTTTTTGCTTTATTGAAATTATAATAAAAAAAAATGTACATTGTAAGAGTAAGTAATTAGAGTGATTCAAGCAAAAGGCACAGAACAAGTCCACAAATCAATTACGCTACAGCATCTATAAGATAAATGCATAAAACACACAAACAATAATAAAAAAAATTAAAAAATTAATAAAATAAAGGGCGGGTGCTAGAGGGTCTGTTTAATCTTCAGTGATGGTGAATTTACTGCAAATATTAAGGAGTTTAATCTCATTTTTCTTATACATATACTTTAGTGAAGGGAGAACATTAATTTGTGGATAACAGTAAAGAGACGTCTGGTCTTTAGGGTTTTACATTTGTGGATAAAGAACTTTCAAAGTAATAAAATGGCATTTACAAGGAATTAAACTTTATCAGGAAGCATCATGCAAAATATACCATCATTTCAGGTGAAGTCATGCACATCATCCCAAAAAGCTGAAGAGAAATCACAGAAGATGAATAAGTGTTCGGTAGTTTCTTCATTATCCTCGCAAAAAAACACAATAATTGTGATCTACATTGAATCTTTTCCTCAAGAGCTCATTTGATGGATAGACATTGTTGAGAATTTTATAATGGATTTCTTTAGTTGTGGATGACACTGGAAATGTAAGATACTTGGATCTAATTTTATTAAAATATAGAGATCTCTTTGTGCCCACATACTGAGTTTAGACTTGCATTCTTCAATCCTACTCCATACATTTAGGTTTTTACTGGCAATCAGATTTTTTGTAACATAAATGCCAAGATACTGGACAGATGATTTTATAGGAATGTGAAATACCTCAGGGAGGGCACAATCATGGAGGGTCATCAACTCACATTTTTTTAAAAAGTTTTAAACCAGAAGCGTTAGAGATGATGTTTATATAACAGTGTTTTGGAAACTTGATCCAGATTTTTGAGAAAAACATTTGTATCGTCAGCAAGTTGACTAATTACAATTTGCTTTTTAAATACAGTAAGTTTGCCTAAATCAGAGATTTTTAGGAGTATATCTAGTAATTTCGCTGTGACAATGAAGAGTGATGGTGAAATAGGGCACCCTTGTTTTATGCCTGGTTTAATTTTAAACCTATGTGAGGTGCCATTAGATAGACACACTGAACTATTTGTATTTCTGTATCAATTTCAAATATCACAGAAATTTCTTGCAAAACCATGTAGAAATTTTTTTTTAAATAAATGGATGTTCTAGTGAGTCGAATGCTTTGTAGAAATCAAGAAACAGAAAAACTGCATCATCTTCCATCAAGTCACTATAGTCAATTAAGTCCTGTATTAAATGTATGTTGTAATAAATTTAACAGCCTTTAATGAATCCATTAATTATTTTTGTTAGTTGGTTGTTGAAAGTGTGGGTGAATATTTTATAATCATTGTTTAATAGAGGAATTGGTGGAAGATTGTCTAAGATTGTACAGTCCTTTCCTGGTTTGGAAATAAGAATAATGGTTCCTTGTCTCATAGTAATAGGAAGAGTTTGGTTATGGCCTCTTTGAAAACCTGAAACAAACTTTCTCTTAATAATCTCCAGAAATATAGAAATTTGTTAGGGACATTTTTCGGTACTGGAAATGTCTTCTGTCCGTTTTTAAGCACATAGCAGCTTCATCAATTTCTTCCAGGGTTACGTCACACAAATGTTTAAAGTGTGTACAGTGGGTGCACAGGCAGTATGCGACTTCTACCGTCGCAGCGTATGGCGTCAGCATTTGGGTTTGTGCGTTTGCTGGCTTTTACCACTGAGTGGCGCTATATAACTATAGACTGACGCCTCAGGCATCAGCTCTTTCTCTCCAGGCTTAATGAGGCGCAGGTCGTCCACAGCTGCACGTCGTTGCAGATAAAATAAAGTGAAACATTGTAAATAAACGAATTCATAATCACAGTAGTAACATTACAGTACAAATTTATAATTAAAATTAAATTCAGTTTTTTAGGATCGAATTTAAGCAACGTAAACGTTGTAAACTGTGTAATTATAGTAGAAAGGCTACGTGTAGGGTCTTGTGTCATCTTAGAGCTTTCATAAGACTCATAAGACTCTACTTTTATTTAGGTGCACACACAATGACGAAAAACTTTATGATTTTGTTAAATAAATAAAGTAAACGGGGTTCTGTATTGATTTTGGTGCGTCAGAAAATGAACCCAAGCTCCGTGTATACTCGCCTCACAGACGTGAAAGAGAAATATCTGCTTTAATATAAACTAATGAAAAAAAAAATTAGATTATGTCATTCGTATGAGAAGTGAATTATAGGCGCGCTCACTGACGAGGAGATGACATGATCAGCACAGCCGTAACCAAAGAAATCACTACCTTATCAATGAATTATTAAAATGGTCAGAGTGAATTTCCCCCGCTGTTTTAACAAATATTTGAAGTAGATAACAGTAGCCCACATTTATAAAAGCATTTTTATTTATATAAAACTATAAATAAAAATAATAATAATAATCCGGCATTTATTATTAGGTGTGCCCGCTGCCAAAGTTCTTCAGTAACAAACCTATAAAACATGTACATCTGTATGAATAAATTGTTTAAATGTGATCAGTGATTTATGTAAATGACTCAGTTTAGATGTAAGTAAATGCTAGGGACTGACATCGGCGTGCGTTTCTCCCAGCGCCGCATAGCGCTTATTTAACACCATTAATATGTGTTTGCTGAAAGAGATATCTAATCTCTCATATCGGCGCGCGCGTTCATCTGACTTTAGATCAAAACTCGGCAAAGACTCTACTTTTATTTAGGTGCACTCACAATGACGAAAAAACTTTATGATTTTGTTAAATAAATAAAGTAAACGGGGTTCTGTATTGATTTTGGTGAACTTGAGCGCGTCAGAAAATGAACCCAAACTCCGTAGATAACGGAGTAGCCCACTAAGTAGATAACAGTAGCCCACATTTATAAAAGCATTTTTTATTTATATAAAACTATATAAAAAAATAATCCTGCGTTTATTTTTAGGTGTGCCCGCTGCCATAGTTCTTCAGTAACAAACCTATAAAACATGTACATCTGTATGAATAAATTGTTTAAATGTGATCAGTAAATGCTCCTTGCTACTGTAGTGACTGACATCGGCGTGCTGAAAGATCTAATCTCTCATATCGGCGTGCGCGTGAAATATATGTTAGTATATCATGACTGAAAAAAGTTTATGTAATTTGTATAAAACGTGGATTACTACAGCGCATCCACTCACAGCCGAAACCAAAGACATCAACGGCTCTGCCTATTCAGAGGCTCTGCCTATTCAGTAAAGAAAAACACTACTGTTATTATTTCAACTCATACTGTACAGCTGTTAGAATTGGGGCAGGGATATTATGCCAATATTAAATATTATATACGATATTAAATTTCAAGTGAGTTGGGAGTTTGCAAGGCAGAGAAGGATGCTCTTCGGAGTGAGTTGCGAGTTTGATGAGACGGCATAAATATTTAATACAGCAAATTAAATATTTTGGTTTATATTTTGGTTTATATTATATGGTTAATGTATTTTGGTTTATATTGCAAACGAATAACGAATCAAGAGCCTGTGATTATATTGCATAAATATTATTTTGTACAGACAAATATCTGAATTTTTATTTATTTATTTTTTAGATTTTTTTAAAAACAAATCTCTCAAAAATAGTAAGATGTATTTTGGTTTTATACTGCAAACGAAAAACGAATCCAGGGTCTTGTGTCATCTTATATTTTGTGTTCTTTAAATTTGTAGTAGATTTATTAAATGAAATAAATTACACTAAACGGGGTTCTGTATTGTTTTCGGTGAACTTGAGCGCGTCAGAAAATGAACCCAAACTCCGTGTATACTCGCCTCACAGACGTGAAATATAAGTACTGAAGTACTGTAGATAACAGCCCACATTTATAAAAGCATTTTTTATTTATATAAAACTATTAAAAAAATTATAATCCTGCATTTATTTTTAGGTGTGCCCGCTGCCACAGTTCTTCAGTAACAAACCTATAAAACATGTACATCTGTATGAATAAATTGTTTAAATGTGATCAGTGATTTTGTTTAGATATAAGTAAATGCTCCTTGCTATAGGGACTGACATCGGCGTGCTGAAAGATCTAATCTCTCATATCGGCGCGCGCGTTCATCTGACTTTAGATCAAAGTTAAAGAGCGCACACGCAGGATCATGCAAACGTTTCCGCTTCTACTCTACTCTACTCTACTCTACTCTACTAACTCTACTATGAGGTTTCATAAAAAATGAACAATCCGACACGAGCAGATTTGTTTCAGTCAGAATATTTATCAATCATAAAGAGAGGCGACATATACTTGCTGATTAAACACTGCATTTTTAAAGTGAAAGCGCGCGATGTGAGCAGCTTTAATTATTGATAATTAAATCATTATTAAATGGTGGACATATAAAGCAAAAAGAATAATAATATTATTTTGATTATTATTATCATGTTCTTTTGCTGTTTGAGCGTCTGTGGATTCCAAAATTGACATTTTTACCGTTTTTTAATCACTGAAATGGAAGAGATACTGTACTGTAGAAAGGTTCCTTATCATAACGTGCCTTGTATTGTTTTTTAATCGCTCGATACACGACCCATCATTTTTAATGCTATTTTACAAAGGGTAAATACACATGGAATAATTTTATTTGGTTTGTTTATTTATAAATAAAATTAAAAGTAATTAAAAACAGTGTAGAGTGATTAATAACACTATATGTTATGGTAAGAAAAATCTCATTCTTGCTCATTCTAGTTTCTCCGAGTGTATACTGTAGGTGAGAACAGCTATTCACCCTTAGGGGGGGTGTATAATTTGCATTTGTATGTGTCTGACTTTGCAAAGCACACCTGTAAAACCTGTTTAAATGTAAATGCTCCTCGCTGCGCTGTTTGGGGGAGGGGCACGCTAATGACGATTTGGTCAGCTGTGTGAACGCTCGCCCTTTAGATGTTGCGCGCACTACACGGCTAAAAATATGTTAGTATATCATGACTGAAATCATGACTGAAATATATGTTAGTATATCATGACTGAAAAAAGGTTATGTAATTTGTATAAAACGTGGATTACTACAGCGCATCCACTCACAGCCGAAACCAAAGACATCAACGGCTCTGCCTATTCAGAGGCTCTGCCTATTCAGTAAAGAAAAACACTACTGTTATTATTTCAACTCATACTGTACAGCTGTTAGAATTGGGGCAGGGATATTATGCCAATATTAAATATTATATACGATATTAAATTTCAAGTGAGTTGGGAGTTTGCAAGGCAGAGAAGGATGCTCTTCGGAGTGAGTTGCGAGTTTGATGAGACGGCATAAATATTTAATGCAGCAAATTAAATATTTTGGTTTATATTTTGGTTTATATTATATGGTTAATGTATTTTGGTTTATATTGCAAACGAATAACGAATCAAGAGCCTGTGATTATATTGCATAAATATTATTTTGTACAGACAAATATCTGAATTTTTATTTATTTATTTTTTAGATTTTTTTAAAAACAAATCTCTCAAAAATAGTAAGATGTATTTTGGTTTCATACTGCAAACGAAAAACGACCTATAAAACATGTACATCTGTATGAATAAATAGTTTAAATGTGATCAGTAAATGCTCCTTGCTAGTGACTGACATCGGCGTGCTGAAAGATCTAATCTCTCATATCGGCGCGCGCGTTCATCTGACTTAACGTTTCAGCCATTCACACATGCATTGTGCTGTTGTTTGTACACATTTACACACTTACACACTGGTTGTATAGCGCACTTATGGAATGAATACGATGAGATGACAGAGTGGAGGTTTAATACATCTATCTCACACGCGGGGCCGTAAGTGCGGTTCATTATGATTCGGTGCGAGTTTTGGTGCTGTTATTACGTTTCCATCTTACCACGCAAAAAAATAAACATGTTTAACATGCGGAAGATCTTCGCGGAATTTTTCACGCGGAAACATGGAAACGTAATCACAGCGCAAAGACTCAGGGTGAATCATGATCAAGCCTACGGTCACAGCGCGAGACCGAGCAGGTGAGATAGGGGTATAACACACCGCATACAGTAAGTGAATACTGTAGGGGTATTAAACATTACAATCACACAGAAACATGAATGGATGCGGGGTTTGAAACTCCCATGGTTATTTTCTCATTTAACTAAATCAAATTTCATAAAAATAAAACGTGTCAAAAGAAAAACCCATAAAGTTATGGATAATGGCTAATGATGAATGAAACATATTTTAAACAAAAAGCAGCGAGCAGCTGGACATCGGGACGGGGAGTGTAAGTACGACGCACGCGCAGGTCTGAGCAGCTCAAGAAGCTCCATAATCTGTTGCCTTGGAAGGCAAAACTTTTATTTATATATATTTTTTAATAACGACCACGGGGAAAATATGAAAAGGGCTGAAGTTTTAGCTTCAAATCTTCAAGTTTTAGCTTTTAACTTCAAATATTTGAAGTAGATAACAGTAGCCCAAACCTGTAACTTTCCATGTAAAACAGGTACATCTGTATGAATAAATTGTTTAAATGTGATCATCTGACTTTACAGTAGATCAAAACTCGGCAAAGCGCACTCTTTTCCATTCACACACAGCTGTTTGTTTATCTTTCATAAAAAATGCTCCCGATATGAGCCGACACGAGCAGCTTTAATTATTGATAATTAAAACATTATTAAATGGTGGAAATAAACAGCAAAAAGATTAATATTATTCTTTTGATTATTATTATCATGTTCTTTTGCGTCTGTGGATTCCAAAATTCCAAAAAACAGAGAGTCTGTCTAAACAAAATAAAACCAATGTTTTCTAACTCATATTTTTTTTTTATATACAGTAAACATACAGTAAAACATCATTCATCATTAAAACATCACACAACTGAATCGCAGAAAAAAATCAGCAAAAATATTATTTAGTACAAGGCAATCTTTGGATCCTTGATGAGACGGCATAAATATTTAATACAGCAAATTAAATATTTTGGTTTATATTTTGGTTTATATTATATGGTTAATGTATTTTGGTTTATATTGCAAACGAATAACGAATCAAGAGCCCGTGATTATATTGCATAAATATTATTTTGTACAGACAAATATCTGAAAAAAAAAACAGTTTTTTTTACGACGAATCTCTCAAAAATAGTAAGATGTATTTTGGTTTTATACTGCAAACGAAAAACGAATCCAGAGCCTGTAATTATATTTATATTTAATTATGTCATAACTATTATTTTGCACAAATACTGTAAATCTCTGAATAAAACAATGATATTTTATTCACAAATGTAAGACAATATTAGCTCGCACTTCGTCTGGCACTGAACCAAAATATAATGTAATGAGAGGCCCCGATTATACTGCATACATCTTTTTTATTGATTTATTTTTTATTATCTATTCTGGAAGTTTGCTCTATTTGTTTTAGTTATTTCTATATTTAAATCTTGATGTCTTAAACTCTAACAACTGTAAGTATTGTCGAAATAATTTTTTTTGAAAGCCCTAGTGCTGTTGTTTGCGCTGTTTTCTTTAATAATAACACTAAACAGATAAAAACAGAGAGTCTGTCTAAACAAAATAAAACCAAAGTTTTCTAACTCATATTTTTTATATTTATAGTTTTACATGTTTGTTGGATGTGTAAATTATCATAATTGTAGTATTACTTTGCTACAACATATTGTTTTGACTTTATTATGACTTAAGCTCTGAATATATTTAAAAACCGATACGACGGAAAATGTCAATTTGCGCCACCTGGCGGTCATTTCACGAATTATTTTGAAATGCTCCTGGTTTATTTCGGCCGCTGCCGCGTTTCCACGGCGGTGAGTGCGACGGTAATGAGCAGTCTGGTTGTCACACCACTGTACGTATTTGTGGAATGAGGAGGGAGAAATATTTTTAATAGGTTTTCTGCCTCGGGCTCTGAGAAAGAGGAATTATATAGTTTTTGTAAAAAAGTACTTATTTCCTTAGCTATTACTGTGGGTTCTGAACAGTCTGTGCCATCTACTGTATGTTTAGTAAATTAATCAGGTTTTTTGTGGCCTTCTTTTTTCTTGTCTACAGAAATAAGCTGAGTTTCTTTCCTCCTCCTCAATCCATCTAGTCCTTGAACTATATAGGCATTAGGCACCTATCGTTTTTTTAAGTTAATAATTAAATTTTATCATTTTCTGAAAGATTTGCTACAACATTTATTTCTTGAACAATTTCATTTCCGTCTCTATTTTGTAAAACAATATAAAAGTAGATTTTTACTAAGGCTTATGGAAAAGTTTATTTTATATTTAATATATTCCCACATTTCTGGATGAAATGTTGGAGTTTTTTTTTTAAGTTTCTAAAATAATTAATGTTATTCCATCACAGAATGTGTTATTATTCAAGAGGCTGGTGTTGAACTTCCAACAGTCTTTATATGTAAAGACTTGGTATTGTCTTCTAAGATAATACCAATTGTAAGACTATTGGTATACTGTAGTCTTTATATGTAAAGACTATACCAATAGTCTTTAAATGTCTTGCCCCCTCAAATAAAATTTTTGAAATGTTGACAAAGCACATGTTAATATCCTCACAAAATTAATATTTACAAGTTGATAAAATGATCTGGGTTAGCGGAAAAATCTGCCGAAAAAGGGACACTACACAGTACGGTATTAGATTTCCCTCAAGTCTCTGTCCCTCTGCTGTGTGTATTCATTCACAGGCTGCAGTGCATGCACACACACACACACACACACACACACACACACACACACACACACACACACACACACACACTCCTCCCCTGAGCCCTCGGTAAACATCCAATCACCGTCCGTATGCCAATGAGTCAAGAAGTAGCCTATAGTGTCGTGTCAGAGTTCAGCGGTCATGGAGTGGAAAGACTGAAGAAGAAGCTGCAGCGTTTTTTCAGTTATAACAAGCACAGCGATGCGTTCACTGAATTTGACAGACTGAAGACAAATGACCGTTGTCTGACAGACCCCTACGTAAAGCCCCGCCCACACTGTAGTTCATGGATGAATTTGTGAAAGTTTTTCCAAAGGGAAATAGGTGACTGTTATTGTAGAGTGGGTTGGAGAGAAGAGAGATGTTTATTTACTTAAAAAAATAATATATATTATATATTATATACATATATTAAAAAAAACATAATATGATCTGTTTTACAGTAACTTAGTTAAGTGACCTTAAGATCTATACCAACAGGAGCTGAAGGTACTGTAGAGGCCTGACAAAGTGCAATCCACTTCTCCAGGCCTTGGACGCAGCTAACAAAACAATTCAGCAAGGACAATTTTGTTACTATAAGCACAGGGAAAAAAACAGTGCTCGAACATGATGTGTACACATACCCCCTTCACATTTCTCACTGCCCCCCCATATGTGCCTGTCTAGAACCGGCCCTGATGGAAGGATGAGCTCCTGCTACACTAATGAACTAATCCCAGTGTTTTACTAGTGTGTGTATGCAGTGGCGGTTTTAGGGTAGGGAGAACTGGGCAGCCGCCCAGGGTGGCATTTTTTTTATGTCACGTGGGGGGCGGCACACGAACCTGGAGTAAAAAAAAATATTATCCGTGCCGCTAAGCGGTTTTCTATTATCTGTGATACCTGCGCCCGCACCACCCCTGAATGAGCCGCACAGAAGCTGAGCGAGCGGAGAGGACCGGGGGGCGGGGGGGTGGCGCAGAGTACAGTTCACCTCTCCCAAATGAAGCGGACAAGAGGGGGGCTAAATTATGTCTACATGACTTTCTTACAAATACCGCACATTTCATTCAAAATATTATAAACACACACCAATAATTTGCACTTTTATTTATTTATTTAATTGTGTGAAATGGCAAATAAAAATAGATAATAAAAACGATGATGCTGTGGAGGTGAATTGGTTTAGTCTTGACTTCTGGTCGTGAGTGACAGCATTGGGGGAAATCTGTTGGGGGCGCCGGGAGGGAGTCTCGCCCAGGGAGCAATTCAGTGTAGAACCACCACTGTGTGTGTGTGTGTGTGTGTGTGTGTGTGTGTTGTACTGTGCATCCTGTTTTTTAATTATTTATTTTTAGACAAAATTTATTATAGATGTGTATTTTACATAATCATTATTAAGTCAGGATGTAAAATATTTCTGATTTCCAAATATTTGTATTTAAAGCAACTAATAATAATAATAATAATAATAATAATATAATTAGAGCCCAAGCACTAGTGTGCACAGGACAATCTTGCTCTTCTAGTGATTTTTTTTAATTTTTTTTATAGAATTATTTTTCTTTCAGCCATCCGGGCCCTTTCAGAGGTCTTAACATACACGTTAACAAGTAACTTTAAAGGATTTTGTGAAATGTTGAATGGAGGTGCTGTAGTGAGGATTTAAAAGAGTGGAAAGTCCTAATTATTCAAAATATTTCACATAGAAAGAATAATTGGTCTTGAGGGAGTTTGCATATTTTCATGACTGTGTGATGCTCAAGTGGCTCAACATTTATCTCTCCGTTGACTTGACATGGTTTTGACTCCTGCAGTACTACACTATGTCCACTAGAAGTCCACTTTCCCCTTTATCTTTTTTATATGATTTAAGTTCACAAGTTAAATGAACAGTCAGTTAACAAATGTATCACACCTCAGGAAAAGAACAATGGTATGATGTTTATTATATTAGTCTAATATTAAGATGTTATTACTGTTACGTGCGATAGTATTTTGGAGGATGTCTCTGTTGTGTTTTGTTTCCTATGGCTTTCAGGTCCTGTGATTGGACATCACACCTATCACTCTTTGTTCCCAGCGTAACAGTGATTCCTGTGGGAACCAATGAGACAAAGCTGAGAACAAAAACCCGGAAATGACGCAGGCGGGCGCGCGGATGGTTTAACCTTCCTGACGCGGAAGGAGGGAGCATGCAGTGGAGGTGGGAATCAAGACAGGTTGGAGAGTGTAGCATTGTGAGCCGAGTGGTTATCGAGGCAAGCAAAACCTGATCCTAAGATTGGAAGTCACATTGAAGGTTGGTGGTGAGTCGATTGGGGAGTGGTGTAGGAGGCATCGGCTGATGGCCTGTATAGGTCCGGTAACGGTGTCTCCCCGCAACTTCTGCGTCGGCCACTTCATATCAACTTTATCAAAATGGCGGGGAAGAGTACGGATGGTATGGAATATAGTGAGCAAAAGGGGACTGGTAGTGATGAGAGGAGAGAAAGTGATTGATAAGAAGTAAGGAAAGGAAAGTCAGTAAGGAAAAGTACTAGTCATAAGAGAAAGAAAAAAGGTGAGGCTAGCACAACTGGAACGGAACGTGAAGGTAGAGATGATGAAGGATGTGTTAAAGATGTTATGCCTTTATTTGTCACATATACTGTACATTACAGCACAGTGAAATTTCTTCTTCACATATCCCAGCGTAACTGGGGTCAGAGCCCAGGGTCAGCCATGATACAGCGCCCCTGGAGCAGTTAGGGTTAAGGGCCTTGCTCAAGGGCCCAACAGTGGCAACCGAGTGGAGCTGGGGAACGAACCGCCGATCTTCCGATCAGTAACTCAGTGCCTTAGCCCTCTGAGCTACCACTGCCCCATGAATGTGGTTTGTGCTCTCAGAAACAACCCTCCCACTGGCTGGGAATCGAACCCGGGCCTTCCGCATGGCAGGCGAAGCACCTACCACTGAGCCACCAGTGCCCAGGAGAGTGTCATAAAGAAAGATTGGTTAATATAGTGGTACGATTTGATGGAGAGCGAGGAGTTAAGAGGATGGACCCACTTAAATTAACAAAAATAATAAGAGGGCAAATAGAAGAAGTAAAATATGCAAGAATCTTGGGAGATGGAAATTTACTTATAGGTTGTAATAGTGTGGAGCAGATGGAAAAGGCAATGAAGATGAGTTGTATGGGAAAAATGTAAATAGTCAAAGTAGTACGAGTAGGAGAAAGATGAATGGGTGGTAGTAAGGGAGTGATATATGGAATTTCTCTTACTATAAATATAAAAGGGCTAATTGAGGATATGAAGGCACAAAACAAATCAGTTAAAAGCGCAGTAAGACTGACAAGGGGAGTTGGATGAATTTTAATCAAAGGAAGTGCCGAAAGAGGTATATTATAGATTTATGAAATATAGAGTGAGGGAATTTACACCTATGCCAATGAGATGCTAAAATTGGCAAGAATTTGCGCATGTAGCTAAGGTTTGCAAAGGAAAAAGAAGATGTGCTAGGTGCAGCTGAGACCACGATCATGGGTAATGTGGGGAAGAAGTGAATCAGAAGTGTTTTAGCTGTGGAGGTAGTCAGTGTTGCATTTTGGGGATGTGAAATGATGACAAAGCAAGTGAAAATACAGCAAATAAGAGTAAAGGAAAACCTTTCTTATTCTGAGGCTGTTGAAAGGTCAGAAAAAGAAAATAAAAGTCGTAAAAGGGAACATATGGAGAAAGAGATGAGAGAAGTCCAACAAGAATGTAAAGATCAGTGGGAGGAGAAGAAGAAAATGGTGACATTCATAGCAGGAGTAATAAATGCTACAGATGAAATCAGATCTAAAACAGAAAGAATTCAGATTATAGTAAAAGCAGCAATACATCACCTACTGTAGATATGGCAGGTTTGAAATGGGAAGAGATGAGGAATGAGCTAAGTGTACAGTCTAGTCAAGATGTAACACTTGGATTTATAAAACCACTCAGTTACGTTGCTACGGGGTCGATAATCAAAATATGGGCTGGTAAACAACACTTCCGGCATTGCGCCACCGAGGTGGGACAATACAAGATGCGACACAAAAGCTTGTAGTAAATTAAACCAAAGTGTATTGTACAACTCAAACAAACAAACAAACAAGGTGCACCAAAACCAATATATACAAAATATAATACAAATATAAACAATGTGTAGGGTATATGCGGTGGTGTGTGAGTGTGTGTATGTATGGAAGTCCAGGGTTTGTGTTATTGTGGTGGGTGTAATGATGCACGGGAGAGATCAGCTCGGTCTCACCAGGTAAGATGTCAAATCTGGGAGCTCGAGTAACGGAACGAGAGGTGAATTGTGAGTGTTGTAATGGAAAAATCATACTTTAATTATGTATTAATTCTGATCCTTGTAGTAAGTGTGTAACGTAGACGTTAGAAGTTTGAACTTAGTTGTCGAAGCTTAGAGACACAAGGCCGAGAACAGAATAGAAACAACCTGATTGTAGTTGTCCCTGAATAAATGATAAGGTATGGACATCTAGTCTGGGGCAGATAAAGAGTCATGAGTTTGAATGCAGGAACTTCACGTACGGGGCGTTGATTATGTTAACAGAGATGTTTGTGTATAAAATAGGTCAGCTAGAGAAAGAGATCACCTTTCTCTATGCTGCAACTGTTTGCTGTATGAGACTGGTCCTTCTGCAGAAGTTTAAAATAAAACCTTTGTTACTTTGCTCTTACCCAGTGTATGGATTACTTGTCTTTATATTGGTTTCAGAATTTCCACCACAACTTGGCGTTGTCGGCAGTTCTCCGTGTTTGAGGAAGGCATTGGAGAATCCCGGGGAGGCGTAAGCGCTGACGCCTTGAAGGCTTTTCACTTCATCTCAAACGCTTAATTGGCAATCGAGCGTGAGAGGACCGGGGATTCACCATGTCACCTCAACACCGGAGTTAAAAGAACTAAAATAGTGTGGTAAGGAAATTTTTTAAGTTGTAAGTCTTTAAGTTGTAATTGTTAAAGTTAAAGTAAGTTGTAATTGTTAAAGTTAAAGTAAGTTGTAATTGAGTATTAAGTGCGCTTTCTCACAGTGGCTGGGATAGATTTAAACTTGGATCTATCACACGAGTCTGGGATTCGTGAAAAGTACCCAAAAAAGTGCAAAGGCGCACAAAAGAGAGAGAGATAGGGTACTGGTTTCGCCTCGTTTCCGAAAAACTTGGCCCCGCAGCAGACGTGCTCGGTGTGAGGACCTCCGGAGGTAAAAGCAAGTCAGAGTGCAGGGTTGCAAGGTGCACACGTAAAAGTCAAGAGGACTTTACGGGAAAAACAGTCAAGGGGACTGTTGAGGTAAATTAAGGTAGAGTGTAAAGTGCACCGGTAAAGTCAAGAGGACTTTATGGCAGAGTGCAAACTGCTGCACCGGTAGCAGTCAAGGGGACTGTGAGAGCTCACTGTGAGTTAGTGGCACGTGTAAATTGACAAGTAAAAATCATGGGTAACAGCAAAAAAAAAAAAAAAGATTGTTACGCTTGTGGCGTTCCTTGGTAAAGATAACATCTAAATTATGTTATGAGAAATGTTTGAGAAATGTGGAAATCCAGGGAAAACAAAAGAAAAAAAAAGAGAAATGTAGAATTATTAATTACTGAGATTGCTTTTGAGTTGTGGATGTGTGAATCATGTGTAGATAGATAATTACAATAACAAAAAGAATAACAAAGTAAACATTAATTGGGTAGGATTTAATATGTGGAAGGCAGAAGCAGAAACAGAAGAGAAAAACGCATACAACCTAAAATGCAAGCACAAAACATTGATCCTTTTCAGTGTGTTAAGTTTGTTTCAGATCCCGACCTGGACGGCTGCCCCCCGCGACCCCCAGCTATTAGACAGATAGCCCCTACAGCAGATCCAGTAAGACAGCATGGACAAGAGACTTCTCAGCAAGCCCAAGGCCCCAGCACAGCAAGCACGGCTCTGTCTCCAATTTCGTCACATACTCGAACCAAGGTTCAGCTGAAAAGAGAAAAGGCTGATCGACAACCACCACCTGATGACAGCGAGGACGAGAGAGAGGAACTCTTAGGAGCTACAGGAAGTGTTCATCAAGTAATCACTGCTCCAATGATGGAAGTAGCAGGTGCGGATGGCACAGCGATGCTTGTTCATCGACAATGGACAATAAAGGACATCGAAAATGCACATGGACAACTCCCAGACCCGAGAGAGGGGGGAGGACAGGAATTCGGTGATGAAATAAGCAGATTTTGGTCAGAGTTTCACCCGACATCTTATGAAATGCGACGACTTTTGGGGAGAAAACTAGGTGCGGACTTTGCAAAGATTAAGTATTCCTGGCCAACGGACAATGTTTTCGCACGGCGAGCTCAGGCTGATCATGAAGAAAACCAAGCATTTAACGGTTTTGTGGTGTGCCTTACAGCAGCGTGTAAAGAAGCGTTCCCAGCAAAAATGGATATGACTATGTCACACTATCTCACCCGTCTCACTGAGGTACATGATGCAAACAGCGGGTTGGAGAGGCCTGCAGACATGTCTGTGGCAGCAATTTCACTGTATGAAGCACATTTGAGGAACAGTTTCATAAATGGATTACAGGAGGACATCGCTCAGAAGGTGAAAAACACATGCGTTGGATGGGACACTGGAAAACTTAATCTCATTGAACAACATGCAATACACGCGGAAAAGCTGGTATCACAAGAACAAGATAAGCACAACAAGAAGAGAGAAGACCAGAGTCACAATGCACAGCTGGCAGTGTTGCAGATGGTAAGACAAACTGCGGATGTACAGTACAGGAGACGTGGAAGAGGACGAGGAGGACGTGGACGTGGGAGAACAAATGGCTGTTATGCATGCGGAAGTGAAGACCATTGGATTAGAGACTGTCCGAGAAGGAGCAGAGGAGAGGAATGGATTAGGAGAGGTGAGGATCAGGGTGGAAATTGACAGAAAAAGGCCGGGGGCGTGGGGAGCAGACCCGAAGGAGAGGGTGAGTCAAAAAAAAAAAAAATTTTTTTCCTACGAACACTTCTTGCTCTGATCGCAATGAAGAAAAGCTTGCTATCTTTTTCAATGATTCAATTCACGTTTGTATCTTAGAAACATCCACACATGCTACGTATGATCTTGAAGTATACAGTATCAGTAAAATGCCAACAATGGAATTGCAGCTCCATGACAAACAAAATTAATTTTGCTACATTCCATGCAGGTCATTCAGTCATTAAAGTGTGTGAATTTGACAGTTTAGTGAAACAGAGTGGCAGATTCCTGAACTCTGTGGGCACTTCAGGACATGCAGCTGAAAAGAGCCTCATAAAGACAAGCGTGTGGCTTTTTCCAGGTGTACATGATGATAAATTTAGATTTTTTGCTCTTATTGCTGCCCAGTAAATCTATTGGGGTGAAGATTTCATATGTAAATTAGGTATAAATCTCTTGAGACTAAACCAGTATTGAGCCTGAGGATTTCACTCTTGTGAAATGTGATCCGTTGCCCCTGTTGTATGTGTATGAATGGAAGCTCTGCACTTCAACTGTGAGTTCAGTAAATGCTACGGTGATAGACAAATATATACCAGTAAACACATTATGATATTAGATATGTGTCACATATCTCATTTTTTTAAAAGATAAGCTCAGATGTGTAGTTAATGTGGAGATAAGCAGTGTGCACATGAGAAAATGTAGCACAAGTGTCACAGTAATGTCGCTTAATCACAGTAGGGACACCCCTAATGTGTTATTGGATAAAAGTAATAAGGATGAGGGAAAAAAAAATAAATAAAAAAAAATTAATATTGGGCCTTTGAGTGACATGTGGTATGAATGAGAGTGATTGAGAATGAACCTCTTATCTGACATTACATTACAGCCACAGAGAAACAAATGCTGATGAAATACTGAAAAATAATGTGTTAAAGTATAAAAGAACTGTATATATTACAGTACCTACAGTCACAAGACCTGGCCAGGCAGAAAAAATTAAGTTATCAGCATGCAGAACTTTTTCTTTTCTTTTTTAAAAAAGAATTTATGTTTATAATTACTCACTAAAATGTATGGGCTAATGGCAAGCACGATGTAGGTTTAATTAAGGGAAGTGAACTGGCGGTGATCACCCCAAAGTAAAATTTAGGCCCTACAAACTTCATACTGTATCTACCCGAGTCTTTAACTGAAATAATTCCAGTGTTTAATTCTTTATTTTAAAGCTGTTGTCATGGTAAACATCAGCAACTTCTTATTGTCCAGCAGAACAAGGTCATAAAGCAAACCATATAAAAGCTACAATTCGCACATACAAGTCATATCTTAGGTCAAATTGTTTTGGGACAAGATAAAACTTTGGATCCAAGTACAGTAGTAGTCCAAAATATTCTAAAACAAATAAGAAAATTGACGCTAAAGTAGAAATGTAAAAAGTAAAAGTGTTTTATTGCAGAAAAGTTAATTTGATCTATACAATCCTCGAGGCCCCAGTGAGCTATACACTCATGGGAAGGGTCTACTGGCCCACAGTGCACTTAGTTGAACTCCGGAAGCAAGAACAATCTTTAATTGAATCAAATTTGGCAGTATAAACTACTTTAATATTGGACATTTCAAATTATAAAAGGCCTTTTACAAAAACTGTTGATGAAAAGAATTGTTGCATGATTTCAGACTGACTGCAGGGGAAAAAAAAAACAGAGAGAAAGAGAGAAAAACAAAGATCTTTATCTCACTTCTCAGCCAAATCAGATCCTGTAGCAGCAGCATCACCCATGTGTTTATGTCCAGTACAAGAAGCTGAGAAGGCAGGTATAGAATAAAGATATATATAGTGGGCTACAGTAATTTGACATTTCTAGTTCATGAAGTTTCAGTATCTTTTATACAGAGAAGAATCACACTTATTTGCAACAGAGTGGTTAAAGTACAATACTAAATTATAAATATCAATGTGGAAAGATGTATAGTTCTAACCCTCTAACTCCTTTCTTTCACTGTTAAACAACTTTGTTCCACTAGGATTGATCCACAGTAAGCGCCACTACAGAATACGGATATAAAATGAACGTGGATGGAACAATATTTTGTGATAGAGAAATAGGTGTTAACAGGAGTTTGTCATAGTTATAGCACATGAAATTTAAATAGTGTAAATGTAATGCTCAAACTAACAAATTTTATTCTATTTCAGAAAAGCAGATGCAGCAGTGAAGGCTGTGGCCAAACTTCCCCTTTCCTATAACCATAACATGTGTGTGTCTAATGCTCTCACCCCCACAGCTAACCTTGAAGAGCTTCAGAGCTACAGTCACTCCAGGGGAGGAAACACTCTGGAGAAAAGCGGGATGTGTTTTGACAGAAGGGGTTTGGTACGACCCCAATCACAAGCCATGTCTACCTATAAAGCTATTTCTTTCTATGCTAAGTTGACACACGTGTAAGGACCATGTGTCAAAAGGGGGAATAAGCATTTGTGTTACTAATAACATACTGTACTGTAGATAAAGGAATTAAGATGAAGCCAGAGCACACAAAAAGTAAAAGGGCATTGTGAAGATGAAATGTTATGTTATTGTGCAAAACTCTTTGAGGATTTATTTTTAATACAGGCCCACTGACAGTGCTCCTAACACCACAAAAAGAAGTCAAAGTAGTGGAAACAGAGATGAGGGTACACGCCAGCTACCCCAAACATGTTCCAGAACCTAAGAGAAATCAACACCGAGGTCAACAAGGGTGAACAGTGATGTGCTAGTAACCTCTCCTGTAAACCCTGACAGACCCTCACCTGCACGCAAAGTGCATGGGTCAGAAGAACCAACTAGAGTGACAGAAACAACGCAGAACCACAACTCTCCACTCAAATTCATCACAACAATAAGTACACTACATTTGAGGACAACACATGAAGAAATTGTAAGGTGTCAAAGTAGCAGTAGCACTGAGTAACATTGGTGACATATAAAAGTAATTAGAGTTAAAAGTAAGTGTTGTAACTACTGACAGGATAGAAGACTGTTTTAGAGGACGGAGAATATTAGTGACTGAGATTATTCACACTACAGACATTGAATTAGGTGGACTGGACCCTTGGTTACAAATGAGAAAACACCCCAAAGCAATTTGGGTAACTTTAGGAATAATAATATTTATGGTTACCCTGATGTGCCTACTTATTGAGAATTCGGAGAGAAACGGCGATGGTAAAGTCTATTTAACAAACTCAAGCCACATGCATTTAACTAGAATAAAGAGAAGAGACTGCATGATAAAAAGGCATAACACTAATCTCAATAGATGTGCAGGGAAATTGGGAATGTGCCCTATCATTAGACATTGCTGATAATATAACAGACATACACAACCTCTTGTGTTGTGTATGCCATGTCATGTTCTCGTGCTGGGTAACACTGCCCCTAAATAATGTCACAGCAGCAGAAGCAAATGCAGACAACACGTCTTGTATTATACCGATAACCACCATGGCCATCTTACAGATATCTGAATACTACAAACAAACAGGGAGGCCAAACCCAGCAGTCCCTGAGTGTAATTATTCCAATAACCTATGTTTTGATGCCCCAGGGAGCTATTGCTCCCCATTGCCTGTTAAGGTATTTCAATTGAACAGGCTCATGTTATTCTGCATATGTAACTCCTAGTGTGTCAGTACACACAGAAAATCCGTGGGGGCCACGGATGTCAGAGAATAGAAGAAAAAGAGATGTCCCTATTAAATTTCATGGTTACACTTTAGGAAACCCATGGACTACCCAGGAGCAAATGTAGGCTGGTCACTCTTCCTCGGCGGAGGAACAGCTGTAGCCCTAAACAAGGTAAATGGTTTAGCATACATGTTACTAATACTAAAAAATGACACCGTAAAGGCCTTTCACGCCTTTCAATGACGATCATCAGAATATCAGCAACATCATAAACCGCATGAAGAAGGCTTTGCAACCACCTCCCCAAGTAGAGTCTTGGATCTCGTGGTTAACGCAATTATGGGGAGGCTGGGGTTATTGGCTGGTTTATAGTGTTTTACCAATTGGGATTATAATCTTGTTAGGCCTCTGTATAACACCCTGTATTTGCAGATATATACAGGAACTTGTTCTGAACACAGTAAATTATTAAATGTTAAGACAGACTGACAACATAAAATGGAAAACGGACTGGGACGACCCGCCTTCTGACAGAGTTCAAAATTCCGGTGACTATCATTTTGAATGTTTAGATCATGATATGGAAGAAGACATAATGTAAATCTTTAGAGAAATGTCAAGCATGTATATTTAAGTAGGTTGCAAATTTTTTTATGCTTTTGTGTCAGGGGTCTATCCCCATAAAGACAGCTGTAGTGTCCTCTGTGTGCATTAGAGTGCTAGTGGTGATGTTGTTAAAAACCCAGGTTGGAGAGACAATATCTGATGAAATTTACCTAATGCATACCTTATTAGTATTGTTTTGAATGGTAGAATTAAAATATTTAGGTTGTCATAGAATGACAAAAGGGGGAAATTGTAATGGAAAAATCATATTTTAATTATGTATTAATTCTGATCCTTGTAGTAAGTGTGTAACGTAGACGTTAGAAGTTTGAACTTAGTTGTCGAAGCTTAGAGACACAAGGCCGAGAACAGAATAGAAACAACCTGATTGTAGTTGTCCCTGAATAAATGATAAGGTATGGACATCTAGTCTGGGGCAGATAAAGAGTCATGAGTTTGAATGCAGGAACTTCACGTACGGGGCGTTGATTATGTTAACAGAGATGTTTGTGTATAAAATAGGTCAGCTAGAGAAAGAGATCACCTTTCTCTATGCTGCAACTGTTTGCTGTATGAGACTGGTCCTTCTGCAGAAGTTTAAAATAAAACCTTTGTTACTTTGCTCTTACCCAGTGTATGGATTACTTGTCTTTATATTGGTTTCAGAATTTCCACCACAGTGTCCAACGAGATTAATCCAAACCATGAAAATAATCCTTGTAAGCAACAAACAAACTCTCTCTCTCAATAATCAGCGCGCTGTGGTAAATCTCTCCGTCTCGGCTGCTATGCCGGTTCCGGTTTTATACCGGCGCACGTGATCAGACTCACATCCGGGTTCCCTCGCATTGCGATCGTGCATGCGTGCGAGAACTTACCCTGTGACCAACACTGTCTATGGGGACAAGTAAAACCAGATAGGGCACATCTCCGGGCACAGGTGAGCAGCATTAGCTCTTCAATCATTTCCCTGTTATTTAAAATGTCCCTTTATGTGGCCGTGCTACAAAGAGATAACATGTGTGGGTTAATTACTGTATTAATGTTTATCCTTCAATGGAATGCAAGGAGCCTGATTTCAAACAGGCAAGAGTTCAAACAGTTTATTGAACTAATTGGAAAGAAAAACCAGACATTATATGTATTCAGGAATCCTGGCTAAAACCAAATTTAGATTTTGTCATATATGGGTATGTATCAATTGGTAAATGGTAGTGGATGGGGGTGTGTTACTTTTGTGAAACAAGGAGTGCCGCACAGGGTGATAGGTTTACAGAGTGAATATGAGTATGTAGCAGTGGAAGTATGGGGTGTGGGGAAAAAAAAATTAATTATAAATTTTTATAATCCATGTAGAAGACTGGGGATAAGGTAGTAGTATAAAGGGACATGGTAGTAGTAATGCTATATGGTGTGGGGACTTCAATGCACATAATACATTGTGGGGAAGTGGATATAAATGGGCAAGTGATAGAAGAGTTATTAGAAGAGAAAAATTTTGTATGTTTGTATGTGGCCTGACTACCCAGTGTGGAAAATGGAAACCATGGAAGTTGATTTTAAATTGTATCAAATCAAATCAATAAATAGTAATATAGACCTAGTAGATGAATTTTATAGATATGTGGAACACAAGTATAGAGACCACTTTCAGATTTACACAGATGGATCAAAAGAACCTGAAACTGGAAGGACTGGATCTGCAATTCTTATAGGTAACCAGGGAAATGAAGAAAGCAAAAGAACATTGAATGAACTGTGTATACAGTCGAACTGTATGCCATCAAGATGGCATTAGAATGGATTGGAAATGAGGGAAAAATAAGTAAATACTTAATTGGAAGTGACTCATTGTCTACACTTTACAGCCTCAGATCAGTGATGTCCAATAGCTGTCAGGACTTGGTGTATGCAATATTGATAACGTATTTGAGAATAAAAGAAAAAGGTAAAGAGATTCAACTTATTTGGACTCCAGCCCACATAGGTATTTTGGGAAACGAGAGGGTGGATAAATTAGCCAAACATGCAACAAAATAAGATAAAATTTAAGTAAATATAAAAATGTCAAAGGCTGAAGGGAAAAGTATAGTTTGTAAAGAAGCTGTGAGAGAATGGCAACAGCAGTGGGATAGGGAAATTAAAGGGAGACTGTAACGGTACGGCAAGTCACGCCCTCTGCTCGAGCCAAGTCATGATCTCCAGCGGTTCCTTTCCACATTCCATCCCGTTGCCTCCGTTTTACCGCCTCATTCATTCATGCTCGAGCACACCTGTGCCTCATCTCCTTGATCACATTGACTCAATATAACTCCTCCTCAGACAGCGAACTCTTGCCGAATTATTGCGTGCTCCAAGCCAAGTGTTTTTTTGTGCCTAGTATTTTTGCCAAGTAACACCGTTTTCCCTCTCACGTTGTTGACCCTTTTTTCACCTCTAGTTACGGCTTTGCCTCACGAATCGGAACTGTTTGCTACGTTGACTGATTACCCGGCTTTGAACCTTTGCTTTCACTCTCGACTTTGACTCTGTTAACACCCATAGGATTGCTGCAGGTCGTATCTCACTCTGTTGCTGCGCTCAGCGGACTTTAGCTCTCCACACAGCTGCGCTCGCTCTGCTCCTGCCTTCGCTCTACCTGCGCGTTCTCAGTCGCGCCCGCTCTGCAGGACACTGCGCATGCTCTGTGTCACTCGCTCCTTGGCTCCTGTCCACAGCCTCGGCCAAGCCACGCCACAGGTCGTCTCAAGTAATGTTTGTTTTTCCATTCTGTTTCACTTCCTTATCCAGAGTTAGAATCCATAGTACTGAAACCAAGAAAGTAACTTTCCTTTTTATTATAATTCTCCTTCTGTTTGACTCTCATATTTTGCATTAAGATCAGTGATTTTGAAATAAACTAACTTTCCTTTTATTATAATTCTCCTTCTGTTTGACTCTCATATTTTGCATTAAAATCAGTTATACTGAACAAAGTCTGTTTTGTCTGCTTTTGGGTTCCCTAAGCCTGCCTCACACGGACCGGCCCGTGACAGACATTTATATGGCATTCAAAATGAAGTTGGAACTGGAGAGGGACTAGAAGAGAAGAAACAGCAATGACAAGATTAAGAATTGAACACAGCAACCTGAATAATACATTATACATTATAGGGAAGCATCCCACTGGCTTTTGTCAGGTATGTCAAACACATGAAGAGCACGTACTTATAAATTGCAGAAGATATGAATAACAAAGGAGGAAAATGATGGAAGAATTAAGAAAAGCTGGACTGGTTGGGACAGAGATAAAAAATATATTGAAAAGTGGGATGATTGGGCAAGGAAAGAAACATTTGTAACTTCTTTGTTACTACTGGTTTGATGGATAGAATATAAGATGTGGATGAAATAATCTGGAAATAGAGTGAAGAAACATCAAAGGAGAATCAACCAGAAGGTCGTGGTAGTACAACACTTACGGATGCAAGCCACCGCTAAACTCCAAAAGAAGAAGGTGGGCGCGTCGCTTCTTTCTTTCATATTGCTACGGCGACGCTATAGAATTGTATACTTGTTTATTTATGTTGTTGGTCTTTTGGCTGCTCCCGGCAAGGGGTCGCCACATCGGAATATCCAGTCCGCACAACAACTTGGCACAGGTTTTACGCCGGATGCCCTGCCTGACGCAACCCTCCCATTTTATCCAGGCTTGGGACTGGTGTTCTGTCGATTTATGCTCCCTTGTCGAAAAATGCTACCGTAGCAGAAATCGATAGCAGAGCCTATCGATTTACTCTACCGCATCACTACGTACAACTACATTGTGGACGTTCAATGTTATTAGAAGAGTTGATTGCGTTTATTAGCATTATCATAAATTTAATCAAAAATGCGTGTCATAACGTGCGTAAGCATTTATGTATGAACTACTCTGTGCACTGAATAGTGTTGCACACATATGATAACCACAAGATATTCAAGTATGGAAAACGATGTAAACGTGGGTGTTTAAATTTGAAACCCTGAACCAGTTTCAAGTTACAAGTTTTTATTTTCCTCAACCTTAAGGCTCATTCACGACAATTTATGCAGAAACTCAAATGTTTCGGTCAAATTAATCAAAGGAAAATAGTTTAAACCCACCGCCAACCGAAGTCTAAGCACCAAGTTAGTATGGATTTATGGGCGTGGGAACTTGTGGGACTGAGCATGCGCAGATCTGCTAGTTAGCAAAACTCGATGGGCACTGCATCCAGTGGCTGGGGAGTTTGTATATCAGTGGCGGGTGCTCTAAGACTACAAGGGAGTCCCCTACTATGTCAGAAAATAAATGCTCATATATACACTGTCGTATTTATATTGGTTTTAATAAAAGTGCGCTAGAACGTGACTAGCTCGTTCAGAATCAGGTATTTATTGTAGATTGTTTGACAATTTTCTTGTCATACATTTCCGTGCAGCACAGCGCATTAAACCCTCCCCCTGAAGCCCAGCTTCACTGGAGTACTATGGGGAAGCACAGACTAGCTTTTTTCACTGCAGAAAAGCTGGACGGTAATTGGATAAATGCACCAAAATCGTCACTTCCAGGGAAGCTGAGCTTCTCTGAGAGTGAATAGAGCAGTGGGCGGGACAGGGCAGAAATGATGATTGGAGGAGCTGTTAAAAAGGGCGGAACCCCTTTTTGATTGACAGCATGTCTTAAGTATACATCAGCGATCCAGACAGCACGTCGCTAGGCCATTTTTAGGGGGGTTAGGGTTAGACTTCACACAAATTGCTTGTCCCCCATTATTGTCCCCTTTAAATTTCATATGAAAGTGTCAGCAGACTTCGGCTCCTTCGGCTCCTCCCCATCTTTCAGCGGGTCTTCAATTCGCCATCACAGAGGCAGGATTAAGGCAAGGTGTGTGTTTTTCAGTAAATTGTTATATCTGCCTCAGTGCAGTCCTCTCTCATAAATACAGTTTACAAAATGTCATGAGGGATTAATCAGTTAAATCTTCGCTGTGTTCACCCTCATCACACCAGCTGTTTCCTCTAGTGAACATGAAGCCCTTAATACAGACTCTATGAACCTATAGGCTGAATCCCATTTCTATTTTCTACCCCTTCCCCTACCCCTTCCCCTTCCCCTTGTCCCTTGAAACGAAGTGGAAAGGGGAAGGGTTTAAATTTTTCCCCTAAGAAATGGGACACCACTACAACACTGTTATACGTCATCATACGTTGTCACTAGTTCCTAATGTTACGTTAAAGGACATGCGCCGATGTTTATCACACATTGCAATAAGAGAGAGATTACTCACTCCCAAAGTTTTTTCGCGCCGTATTTCATCCCTATACATAATATAAATTATAAAAATATATAAAAATAAAATATATATTTGTAATATCGTGCAATCGGTGCTAGCCGCTAGCAAACTTTAGCGATTTTTTTGCAAACATTTCTTTACAGAACATCACCATAAACACAAACACAAGACTAGAGGTAATATACATATAATGAAAACTTGTCATAAAAATCTTTATTTATGGCAAAAATTTACATTTATGGGTCTGTTTGCTCGAGTGAGCAGCCATGTTGAAAATTTCGCTTAGCCCTTCGTTTGAAGTGAGGTCCTGAAAAATCTTCGTTTGGAGGGCTATCAAGTCATGGATAATGGCTAATGATCAATGAAACATATTTTAAACAAAAAGCAGAGAGCAGCTGGACATCGGGATGGAGAGTGTAAGTGCGACGCGTTGGCCTGCGCAGGTCTGAGCAGCTCAAGAAGCTCCATAGTCTGTTGCCTTGGAAGGCAAAATTTTTATTTAAATATTTTTTTAATAACGACCACGGGGAAAATATGAAAAGGGCTGAAGTTTTGTCTAAAGGAAAAATGAACGTGTCAGACACTCGTCACTCTAAACTATACTGGTGCGCTGAACTATTCACACACTGGCATTCCGTGTGGTAGGAGTGAATTATCTGCCAAGTTTGTTCAATAATTAAGTGTTCTAGCCAGCATGGAAGCATATTTTACATGAACTGCAGTAATTATTGGTTGCCCTCTGCCCATTACTGAAGGGCAAACTGATGTAAGTTCTTTCCTTGACTCTGGTTCTCCAAGATGTCTGTTTTGAGCTCGATATAGATCAAGTAACAGTGTGGTATTGGACACAACATTTTGTTTCACTTCTGATGTACTATTTGGGCAGTCATCTTACTACTGTCCAGTTTAGAGCCAAGTCCATCAAATTCAGAGTTACTTCAGTTCAGCTAAGACCTCCCAAGTAAAAAAAAAAAGTATGCTAAGTATATTACTGTAAATCCTAGCATGCCAAAGCATACTTAAATGTACTTGCAGCCAGACTAATAACTAGAATACTTGAAGTTTGCTATTTTGGAACAACTAATTTTGTACTAAGTGTATTTAAGTTGTAATTAAATTGTACAAAAGCACAATTTTAAGTGTATTAAGTATACTTTTGTGTGCTAAAGTGGAACAACTTTAAGTATACTTTAGTACACTTAAAGTATATGGCTGTGTGTGTACTAACGTACTGTACATACCTGACAGTAATTAATACAATTTAAGTATATATTTAATTTATTATAAGTACATTACAGATATTTTTACTGTATTACAAATACATGATTAATATACTATGAGTATATTCTTATTGCAGCAGTAGCTAGAACTGAAGAACGGTAGCAGAATGCAGCACATACACACATATAGATAGCACACATGTACACATACTCAAACTTGGCCGAAGCCACTAACCTAAACACACATCCCAAACAGGGTGAACACAAAAAGAACACCTCCCGCAAGGCACGATGGTCGCAAGCCGCCGCCCTGCCCACAATACTGTACTGCAAATGTGTTACCAGTACATTAAGTGTTTAAGATAATTTACAAATGCTAAATGCATTTTCTACACTATAACATGTTTTTGAAAAGCATTACATCAGTAATTATGAGGCAGAATTTATTCATGAGTTCAACAGATTTAATTTGCACAAGGTTACAAAAAAGCACTACTATAGTTTATTTGTGTTCAACAAAACATCAGGTTGTCTTACAAACACACAAACTAAAATATAAACAGGTGTGTGAACACAGACAGACATTAGCATTAGAATCTACAGGTACAGTATTAGTTTAAACCTGGTGTGTGAACACAGACAGACATTAGTATTAGAATCTACAGGTACAGTATTAGTTTAAACCTGGTGTGTTGATTCTGTTACACAGAGACTGAAAACAGGCCGAGAGCTACAGAGCCATTATACCACAAGCAAAGCACATAACACATTAACAACAACACATTAGACAATATAAACTACAGATTAAAGTATGTACTTAATTTAAAACTGTTAAGTTTACCTTATGCCGATGAAAATAAAATAATAACGATACGAACTAATGCACGCGATGATGCAGCTTCAGCCGTTAATTCAAACTAGAAGTGGAGAACTGGGGAGCCAATCAGAGAACGGACAATCCGAATCTGCCCGCCTCCAGCCTCTGATTGGCTGGTGGGGCGCCGTCTAGTCTCCGGTTGGCTGGTTCGCTGGAGTCCCAAAGCTTTAGTAATGGCTTTATAACCTTTACCAGACTGATAGATCTCAATTACTTTTGTTCTCATTTGTTCCTGAATTTCTTTGGATCTTGGCATGATGTCTAGCTTTTGAGGTGCTTTTGGTCTACTTCTCTGTGTCAGGTAGCTCCTATTTAAGTGATTTCTTGATTGAAACAGGTGTGGCAGTAATCAGGCCTGGGGGTGACTACAGAAATTTAACTCAGGTGTGATAAACCACAGTTAAGTTATTTTTTAACAAGGGGGGCAATCACTTTTTCACACAGGGCCATGTAGATTTGGAATTTTTTTTCTCCCTTAATAACGTAAACCTTCATTTAAAAACTGCATTTTGTGTTTACTTGTGTTATCTTTGACTAATAGTTAAATGTGTTTGATGATCAGAAACATTTTGTGTGACAAACATGCAAAAGAATAAGAAATCAGGAGGGGGGCAAATAGTTTTTCACACCACTGTATGTCGCAGGCCCAGGTTCCTCACTTTCATCCCCAGTTTCAGGCTAATTTGCAGCTTTGGAGAACCAAAGAAATTTCAGTCTTTACTTGTAGTCATCTGGGTCATAATCCAAGCACAGCTGGTAACATTACACTATCTGTCCTCATCCCCCTCTCTTTGTCCCTCCTAGAGAAACTGAGACTGAATGTTACTGCAGGCTTTTCTGCTGGATTTTCACTCCACACACAGATTCCATATTACACTGTAAACAGAGGTGGAAAGTAACGGATTACATTTACTCGCGTTACTGTAATTGAGTAGCTTTTTTGTGTATTTCTACTTTTTAAAGTAGTTTTAAAAATCTGTAATTTTACTTTTACTTAAGTACGTTTTGTTGGAAGTATTGTAATTCACTACATTTTAAATCATATTCGCTACTGAGTAAAAAATAAATGAATGAAAATGATAAAACAATAAAAAAATATTATGCTTTGTATAAATGCTCCGTTGCGCCGCGTGTGTGTATCAAGTCCTGGTCGCGCGCCGCTCCAGACTCCACTCCAGGTTTTCTGACATCGGCATCACCTGACCTACCACACGGTCGCTTCCGCCCTGAGTGACGTCATCGACTAGCGCGACTGGAGAGAGACGCGCGAAAGATGAAAGAGGTTGTGATTTTGGCGTTTTGATATTTGGTTGTGTATTCTGGTTTGACTTTTTGCCTCCAATTGACTTTGATTATTGCTTTGTCCCTTTGGTTTGGTTGGTCTTTGTATATATTTATAGATAATTTCACTGTGTCTGTGCACTCACTAGTAGCAGGGGCGTGGCTGCCATTTATTTTTGGAAGAGGGAGTTTATTTGGGAATTTATTTGCTCAGGATGTTATGTGGCAATAAAATGAAGATAGCTGACTACCTTATTGTACGGAATGATGGGAGGGGGTGATAAAATTATATATACATAATATATATAAGGTCATCAAAGCAGTCCCACAGCTTAATCATAGCTAAAACAATCCAGTGAAATATTAGACTGTCAGACTTTTTTGAGCCAGGAATTTTATATAGTTTAGCTTAGGTTTATATTTTATATAGTTTATATAGGTTTAGGGAGTCCGGGAAGGTACCTGTATTTTTGTTTGTGTTTTTTTTTTTTTTTTTTTTTGCAGGTAATCTAGCTACTAAATATAAATACCATTTTGTTTATTATTTTGGCCTGGGTCCATCCTGAATCTGATCCTCCTCCTGTTGTGTGTGTGTGTGTGTGTATACAAACCTCATTTTTTTCATCAGTTAATGATTGGATCTAGTTCTTTCTGCCATATACCACCATTTCCATACAGTTTAAAATAGAACCCTGAACCATTCTTTTTGCTGTATGACCCTAGACTGGGACGTAACACCATATTTAAGTGACCACTTTGATTTTCAAGCACAAGAAAGACAACAGCTTTATTATGCAAAGGTGTTCCTTCAGTTAAAAAACAACTAGTTTGAGATTTATATCTGCTCATCTTTTTTGAACTACGCTAGAATGCCTCATCCCCCCCCCGCTGATAAAAAAATTAAAAAAAAAAAGTAACTCGGTAACTTTTACTCTGAGTAAATTTTTTAATGAGCTACTTTTTACTTTTAGTTGAGTAGATTTTTATAATGGTAACTTTACTTGTACTTAAGTAAAATTTTACTGAAGTAACAGTACTTGTACTTGAGTACAAAATTTTATTACTCTTTCCACCTCTGACTGTAAACTACATCATGTCTTACTCTCTAAGTTCAGCAGGAAGACACACAGACACACTTTAAGAGTTGTTGGTTGAAGAATCTCCTTCAGAGGCTGTAAAACATTCACATCCATCACAAAGTGATTAAACACTGTGTATAAATAATGTAGTGGTTTTAAACATCATTTATGGATCATAAAGGTTCACTTACAGGGTGGAACAGGGTTGAAGCCTGAAACACAGATGATGGACAGACAGTTAGTATTAAATCTGTCTACTGGATTTACTTTCACAAGACAATTAGTCAATATCAGCTTATTGTCTCGTCAATAAAATCGGAGGGTTGTGTCAGGAAGGGCATCCATTGCAAAACTCGTGCCTACAGTAGCTTATATGAGGGTCTACTGTGGTCCGACACGGAAATAACCTATATAAACATATATGTTTTAATATAGGTTTTGATATAGGTTTTTAATATATGTGACACATATAAAATTGGCCGTTTTCCTATATTATATGTGCATATATGTGTGCCACTCAAAAAAATAACTCATTGAATGAACATACTGTAATTAAATCATGGAAAGAATTTCCACCTGATTTAATGGCTTTCTTTCAGCATTAAGCAATTTTGTTGGCCCAACTTAATGTTCTTAGGTTTAGTCAAATTAATGTTATTAGGTTCATTTAACTTATTTACTACAGCTGCGTCAAACATAATTTAATACTGTTAACATAAATGAATAGGGTTGGTACAACAAATTTTTCAATTGTAAATTAAGTTGATCCAACTCAAGTAAATTAAAATTTCAAGCCCTGGTCAACAGAATTCTGTGAAGGAAGGAAACAGACAAACGGGATAAAACTGAGATTTTTATTTTATATTTAATAAAAACCCTGTTTTACACCAGCAGCAACTTACAAATGAGGTCTCAATTTGAAAAGATGTACAAAACATAAAAACACCACAAATAAGTATTAATCATAGAAAAAAAATAATTAAACACCAACAGAAACGTTTTGTACTTTATAACTGTACGTTATGACTTTTAAATATGACCGTTAGATCCGGTTGGTCAGGAAACTCCTGAAGTCAGATGCAGACACGACACGTTCAGTCACAAACTGCTGTGAAAAAATACAGGGATAGATATTCAATTAAAATTCATGATACTTTTAGCAAATGAACAATATTTATACTTTGTTCCTCTCGCTTCACAACTCATGAGAACAGACCGAAACCAGAACCAAACCGCAGATTAAACACGCACATATAACCGTCGGTATTTTAAGTGTGATTAAAATACACGAAATGACTTAAACCAAAATAACGTGACTAAACATCGCTAAACAACAGGTGACATTTATGTTCAGTATTTCGTTTCTATTTAGAAAGATGGGAATTAATTCCTGCTTACCTTTTCCACACGCCTGCCAAACGCTTGTCTTCTCAACAAACTGTGTTCTCTTCTCGCGATGTTTGCTCTGATATTTCCGGTTTTCATAGTGACATCTCTTTGGTTTATCTCAACATGAATGAATCTAATACATGTTAAGTTGTTGAATCTTATCTTGGAAACATGAAATTATTATGTACAAAACACATTAATTTTAGTACATGTACAGTAATATACTGTAGGTAGCCAGCTTCCTTTTTTTGAGTTTATCTCCCTTAATGTCCCTTAAAAGAGTAATGGGTCTGGGCTCTTAAGGGGTAATCGAATCTAAATGTTTGACATGCTTTTTTTTTTACATGGTTTAAAAAAAAAAAAATAGTATATAGGAGATTGCTTATGGTGGCTTAATAACCAGTGATTAACTGCAACTTTGTTTAATGCTGTGGTTCTCAAGCTTTTTCTGTCATTCCCCACTTAAGGGGGTGAGCGAATTTTCAAGCCCCACATGTCAACAAAATAATAACGAAAACGGCCAAGTTTACTGTTTATTGAAATATCAATTTCTAAACCAGGCGGCACGGTGGTGTAGTGGTTAGCACTGTCGCCTTGCACCGCCAGGGTCCGGGTTCGATTCCCCGGCCAGGCTCGATTCCCGTCTCTGTGTGCATGGAGTTTGCATGTTCTCCCCGTGCTTGGTGGGTTTCCTCCGGGTACTCCGGTTTCCTCCCACAGTCCAAAGACATGTAGGTTAGGTTAATTGACATTCCAAATTGCCCGTAGTGTGTGAATGAGTGTGTATGTGAGTATGTGTGTGTGCCCTGCGATGGATTGGCACCCTGTCCAGGGTGTACCCCGCCTTGTGCCCTAAGTTTCCTGGGATAGGCTCCAGGCCCCCGCGACCCTGTATATAAGGATAAAGCGGTACAGAAAATGAATGAATGAATTTCTAAACCAATAAGATCAAACAACACCAAGTTAAAAACAGATAAAATACACATGCAATTGTTATAAAAGGCTTACGTTGTCACATATCATTGCATAATTGACCCCATGTTTATTAGCTGCTCAGCAATCGTTTGTAGTTTGTTTTGCACTGGCCAATTCTGTATGCAACTTTGAATGAAGCCATTTGTGCTTTGCTGTCCACTGATTCAGATGTTACAGTACCATGCGATTCTCCTGCTGTCTGTATTCTGCCAGCTTTCTTTGAAAGAAGTCGAGTGGCTTATTAAAGTGACTGTGAGTGTGTTGTCTCTAAGTGTCTTCCTAATTTGTTGGGTCTCATGCGGTCTGCTGCCAGCGGTTTAAGACACAAAGCACAAACGAGCCTCTCTCCTGCCCCCACCATCCCCACCATGAATCCAAGCTCAAGTTAGGCTTCATTAGGGGTGGGTGATATAACCAAAATCTTCTATCACGGTAGGAGCAATTTTCTACCTCGATAACGATCACAATCACAATATGCATCTGAAAATGCATAAATAAAAATTAAAACACAAAGAAACTGTTTTACATAATGTAATTTTATTTAAACTGTGAATTGCTGGGGTTTGCCGCATTTTTTTTTTCTACTCTGGCCATATTCGTTTGGATGCTTGGATTTCAGATGATAGAAAAGGTTTGACATGTTTCCACCACTTGTTAAAACAGTGCACTTGTGTACCTTGCAAATCACATTCATCTCATTCGTATCACTTTTCTTATACCCAAACCAATTCCACACCACAGACGATACAGATTTTTTCTTTACGATCTCCTCGTTCTTGGTTTCGTCACATGTAAGCAAACTCACTGCTGCTGCACCGTCTTCTTCCATTGTCGAAGTGTATGTGAAGCCAAACACATCAAAAGTGGGATGAAACCGCGGCACCCGATTGAACCAAATATCTGCGCAAATACAGCGCAGCGCGACTATCTGGATAGCGCAGAGTTTATCTGGTTTATTCGCGCAGCCCGGTGGATCGCGCAGCGCTGCGCGAATCACAAACCTGCGCGACTCACTGTGTTTTTATTTAAAAACTATGTAAAATGTAAGGACTGTTTAATATTGTTTCCGCCTTGCCATGCCTGGTTTGTACGTGCGCATCCCAGCGGGGTAAAATGTATTTTGATGGTCGGCGCGGTCTATTTCTGTCAGAGTCGCGCAGCGCTGCCCAGTGGGTCGCGCAGGTTTGTGATTCGAGCAACGCTGCTCAAGTTGGTCCGACGTTAAACCATTATTGATGCACTATATGGTTCCACTTTTTCTCTCGGCCCACAACTGATGTTATTTTAAATTTACTTGTATTAATGATCCATTTATTTGTGTGTGATTGTTTAGTTTTTTCCTATTATTTTCCACTAATTTCCTCCCGTTCATTGCGCCCCACCTGTCATGTCTGTATTCCCCACTAGTGGGGCCCCACACTTTGAGAACCACTGATTTAATGTAAGGCCTTTTATCCTGCCATAAGCAACAGAAGAAACCCATATCTATTTTTTCTTTGGACCACAAAGTTACCATTTAAAGTTTTTTGACTGTTTTCCAAGTTTTACATTTTGTAAATGTATATAGGCAAGTATGTACATATATATATATATATATATATATATATATATATATATATATATATATATATATATATATATATATATATATACACACTACTGTTCAAAAGTTTTAGAACACTTGCAAATATCTTTGTTTTTGTTTAGTGATTTATTTTCTACATTCTACAACAATACTGGGGATTTCAAAACTATAAAATAACACATATGGAATTAGGTAATTACATAACAAGAAAAACAACAGTTGTTATTTTAAGACACTGAGGTCGGCCTTTCTGTAATAGTTCTTGCAAGAACAGTATTGTCAAGTGCATTTGCAAAATCCGTCCAGCACCATAATGAAACTGTCTCTCATGAAGGCCGTCCCAGGAGGACGAGACCAAAACCTACCTCTGCTGCAGACCAGAAGTTCATTTAGAGTTATCAGCCTGAAAAATGACCAATTAACAGCACCTCAGATTAGAGGCGTTATGAAGTCTTTACAGAGCAGAAGTAGCAGAAAGGCATCTCAATATCAACTGTTCAAAGGAGATTCATGCAGTTTTTGGATGCCTTCAGCTTTACAATGTAGAAAGAAATAAACATCAGGAACCATCATGGAGTTAGAAATTGACCTCAAACTTTTGAACGGTAGTATATATATACACATATATACATCATATATACATTTACCCACACACATACACACATGTATATATATATATATATATATATATATATACACAGTATATATTACACTTTAAGGGCTGCTGGAGGAAGATTTACATTTACATTTAGGCATTTAGCAGACGCTCTTATCCAGAGCGACTTACATTTTTATCTCATTACACATCTGAGCAGTTGAGGGTTAAGGGCCTTGCTCAAGGGCCCAACAGTGGCAACTTGGTGGTTGTGGGGTTTGAACCTGGGATCTTCCGAACCGTAGTCCAATGCCTTAGCCACTGAGCTACCCCTGGCCCGGATTATTCATGGGGATGGCTGTGAAACATTAAAATCACATTTAGAGTTAAAAATGTATCCAAACTCAACTTTTTATTCAGTTTCAAATATCACTGAGGCACCAAACACTTCTTTACCTTGATCTGAATTTTGAACAAGTTTGTAGTCTGAAACACAGATGATGGACAGACAGTTAGTATCAGATCTGTCTACTGGATTTACTTTCACAAGACAATTAGTCAATATCAGCTTATTGTCTCGTCTAATTTATCAGTTCAACTTAAACAGAAGCAAAATATTCATCAGATCCCCTTTCAGGAATTAGAAAGTGTAAATCTGTTCTCTGAAAACTCCTGCCTCCTTCCTCCTCTCACCAGAGTTCTTCTTCCAGACCACAATTCCAGCAACAACAGCGACGAGAGACACGACTACAGCAGTGATGATAGCAATCGGTGCTCCACCTGTTAAATCAGTACAGAGTCTTTATTATCTGCTGCAGCAAGAAATCAGCTTTCACTCTCTACAGCTCTAGTTTATTAGGACCTGTAGATGCGGTCATATTATTTCACTAGTTTTGACGCGTAGCTCTGGTTTAAAGTTTCACTCTCACGACAGAAGTCCGATCTCTTTGTCTCTTGTAGTTTATTTTGTCAGCATCAAAGAATCAACACTTCATACAGTCGTCTTGAGTAAATCCACTGTGATTACAGACACCAGTTGCTGCATCTTGCAAATCTGTGACTTTTACAACAACCTGTTTGCTGTATCTTGTAAATTACAGTCTTAGCTTACGTATATAACAACACTCTTGCTGTATATATCCACTTACGGGAGCTTACGGTTACAACAACCTAGTTGTTGTATCTTACATTCTTAGCTTACCGGGAGCTCACGGTCAAAAGCTTGTGTTTCCGTAGCCTTCCGCATCTAAAACTGAACTCTCTATCATACGACAGTCACACAAATGCATGTAATAGTGGAATGACATCACAGACCAACTTACGATTGTCAAAATGGATGCATAACTTAGAAATTTAAAGCTTATGGCTTATGTAACAAACTTAATGCTTAATGCTTTACTAATGAATAGAACAAGGTAGAATAAATGAAATAATAGCAAATAAAATAAAATAAACACAACAACAAATTCATAACAAGTACGATATGGCTCTTACAGGACCTTTTGGTACTTCTCGCACTAACTCCTTCTCCAAGCTGCTGTGCTGAACCACGCAGGTGTAGTTGTGTTTCTGCAGCTCCTCAGCTGGGACTTTCAGAATGATTCTCTTCTGGAAGCTTCCATCCTGGTTGGGTAACGTCTCTCTGAGCTCCACGCCCTCATGCACGTCCTCTCCGTCCTTCTGCCAGGTGATGTTTAGTGGTTTGGGGAAGAAACCTGTAGCGTGACACACCACCTCTGGAGAAGGAGACGAGTGTCTATGGAACACTGACACCTCGGGACGAACTGCAGAGACACACAGAGACAGAAATATTAGAGAACTCTGTAAGATTTATTCAGTCATAAATAAAAAGGAAATTTGCTTTTTACAGAACATTTCCTCTTATTAGTGACATTAAAGTCATGTGATCACTGTGAGGAGGCAAAAAAGTAAAATTTTGTATAGAAAATGTAAATGACTGTTTAATAATTGTGTGTTTGCAGGGTTAAGATGGAGGTAGAAACGTTAGAGTTCAGTATTTATTCTGTACAATCATTAATATTCTGGTTGTTACGGAAAGTTAATGTGTATCAGTGGATCAGATTCAGATGGTATAAACTTTTTCAAAGTGTGTGTGTGTGTGTGTGTGTGTGTGTGTGTGTGTGTGCGCGTGCGTGCCTGTGTGTTTTAGTCAAAGTATGTTATAAACTTTTGCATTACCAATATGTGTTACAGTAACAGAGCAGATCACGCTCTCTCATGCACACGCACACACACACGCACACACACACACACACACACTACCTTTTCTTTCCAGAGTGTCTCTGCTGTAAGACGTGTAGGTCTTTAACAGATTGATACAGTCACCCTCCAGGAAGTTCTTCCAGTATTTATCATCACCTTTAGACTCCCAGGTGTGTTTGATTGTCACAGCTTGAGGTTTAACTGCAGTCCAGGTTCCAGTTGTCAGATTCAGACTGATGAAATCTTCTCCATCATAACCGTACTGATCGTATCCTCTAGTGGTGACATCATCATCATGCTCACAGCCGTACATCCTCTGTAGCGTATGAAATCCTAAAGAGACAAACAGATACAGACGGACAGACACAGATTACACACAGGAGACTTTTGATCATATACAGCAAGCATATTTTGTACGTTGCTGTTCTTATAGCTGTCTATGACAATGTACTGGACACACACACACACACACACACACATACAGGCAATTTGGAACCTCCAATAAGCCTACAGAGCATGTTTTTGGACTGTAGGAGAACTGGAGACCCAGATGAATCCCATCCAATACAGGGAGAATGTTTACACTTCATGCACCTGAGGTGAGATTTAAACTTCCAAACCTGGAGACCACAGTGCCAACCACTAAGTCACCATGTTATAGTCCAAATGTAATGGGACAGTTGTTTGCAAAAGAAATTATCAGCTAGTGTGTAAAACATCACTGCTTCAGCAAATGTAATGAAGCTCAGATTCAGGTCAGACGATGGACTTCACCATCACAGAAACATTCAGCATCTGAAGAATTTGACCCTACACACTCCAGAGTTCATCCTGCAGACACACACTGGGCACAGTCATGTCAAAACTGTTTTTTCAGGAGCCTTCCTTTCCAGTGAAAGGAACTCTTACTGCTTTAGTGTACAGAGACATTTAAAAAATTTCAAGCTCCCAAATTTGTGGGGACAGTTTGGGGACGGCCCCTTCCTGTTCCAACATGACCGCAGGTCTCATAAAGACGGATGAGTGAGTTTGGTGTGGAACCTGACTGGCCTACACAGAGTCCTGACCTCAGCCTGAGAGAACACCTTTGGGATGAATTAGAGCAGAGACTGTGAGACAGGCCTTCTCATCCAACATCAGTGTCTGACCTCACAAATGCTCTTCTGGAAGAATGATCAAAAATTCCCATAAACATACTCCTCAACCTTGTGGAAAGCCTTCACAGACGAATTGAAGCTGTTATAGCTGCAAAGTGGGCGGGGCCAACATCATATTAAACACTATGGATTAAGAATTGGATGTGACTCAAGTTCATATGCCTGTAAAGGCACGCGGGTGAATACTTTTGGCAATATAGTGTAATGTATACAAACACCCTTCGGTCATATAGTGTAGAGATGGCTGTGTGTAGTCTCACTTGGACAGTATAATGATTATCCTGCACAAGACCTCCTAGTCTCATTCAGTACATTATACAGAGGATAATATGACTTGGACACTACAGACCTGAAGCATGTTGAGAATTATTATCTACAGTGTTTACTTAGTATGGAGCATTAAACACTTTTCCAAAGTGGTAAACAATGCAGTATTTAATGATGTCAAATATTACATTAAAACTATTAACTTAGCAAAATATAATATAATGTATACAATTACTGACTCAAACAAGTTCATAGACCAGGAGAGTCTGTTAGTCTGTAAGAGTCTCAAGTCCACTTATGATATAAAACTAAAAACATAACACTACAAATCAAACACTATAAACAATTATCCAGATCAAATGACCTTTATTTTATTGTTTATACATCTGAGGATGCTGGAAAGTTTCAAGATTTTCAAACTCTGATTTTAAGCATTTTTCTAACATGTGACACGACAACACAAAATGCAAATGACAAATACGTGACAGTGTGAAATCACACTCTGGGGGAACTCCTAGATTCCTGTGCTTGTTCATTTAAAAGCTGCTTAGCAAGAAAACGGGTGTTTTTTCTGTTAGTTGAACTTAAAATCTTCTGCTCACAATCATGTACCATCAACATCTAACACCATTTAACATAAAAAAAAGTTGTGTATGAGTATGTTAATTCTCACATATACTCACCTTCACTGTGATGAAACGCTGTCATTATTGTTGTGAATGTGATGTTAAAGATGTCCTGATTGCCCCGCATGTCCGCTGTCTCACTCCTCCAGTCACTTTTACTCTTCTTTATCCAGTCCTTTATGATCAGACTCCTGTTGTCGCTGCTGTAGAACATAAACTGCTCTCCGTCCAGCAGACCCACAGCAATGAACTCTGGGAAATCAGTAAGTCCAGGTGTGACAGCAGTGTAGAGGTACTGCAGAGTGTGTGTGTCTGTAAATACATTAAACAACAAGAGGAAAACATCACAGACATGATAGATCAATGCTCCAGGATCTCAATATTCCAGTGCAGAACCAGTGACAGTATATTCATGTTTTTATTCAAAGTTTGTTTCCTGAATTTTCTTTTTCTTTAAAAGACATTATTTCTTCTTTCTTTGACTATAAGGAAAAGGAGAATAATGAAATCGATGTAAATGCTAGTTTTTTTATCCATAAATGTATATTTAACAATAATACACCCCTTTCTTGTAAAAAAAAAATATATGAGATATTTAGAAAGTATTAACTTTTCAAAAATCTCCAAAGCAATTAGAATTATACACTTCTGTGTGTCATATGGAGATTATACATAATACATACAGTACATATTCTTTGTTTGTTTGTTTTTTGTCATCTACTGCTCCTTTTATCCCTTCCTGGCTACGTTGTTTGGATTGTGTGTTATAATTTTCAGCCCCCCTGTAAGAGCCATATCACATTTGTTATGTAAGATGGATCTGCAGAATTTGTTTTTGTGTTTATTTTTATTTTATTTGTTTTAATTCATTTCATTCTACCTTATTCTGTTCATTAGTTAAGAATTAAGCATTAAGTTTATTCCATAAGCCATAAGCTCTGAATGTGTTAGTTAAGCATCCATTTCGACAATTGTAAGTTGGTCTGTGATGTCATTCCACTATTACATGCCTTTGTACGACTGTCGTATGATAGAAAGTTCAGTTTAGATGTGGAAGACTACGGAAACACAAGCTTTTGACCATGAGCTACCCGTAAGCAGATATATACAACAAAAGTGTTGTTAGATGCGGGAGCTGAATGCAATGAGATAGATATAACATAGGTTGTTGTAAAAGTCAGAAATTTACAAGATACAGCAACAGGTGTTGTAACCACAGTGGATTTACTCAAGACGACTCTATGAAGTGTTGAATCTTTGATGCTGAAAATGAAATACCAAGACAAAGAAATCATCGGACTTCAGTTCTTGTGAGTAAATGATCCAAACAAAGCTACGCGTCAAAACTAGTGAAATAACATGTCTATCTACACCCCCAAAAAAGAAAAAAGAAAAAAAACACCACCATCTAATGCCACCGTCGCCATTTAGTTTTGACTAAACGATTTTCATAAAATGTATAAAACACGGTTACCACGAACACGATGTCCTACTAATCATCTAAAACCTTTAAATATTATGTTATAGCACAAAGATGTGTTTCTGTGATCATCAGTCGAATTGTGGGATTAAATAAAAACATTCATTTTCCGGAAGAGAAAGTAGTGTGAGATACTGAGACCTGAACTTACAGAGACTAACTTACTGTCTGATAAACACTTAAATCACAGCTTTCTAATTATTGCATAGTTCACATCTTTAAACTCACCTGCTGATGAAAAATGAAGATATGAGATTAAAAGCAGAAGTTTTATTGCAGCGCTGTAGTCCGGCATCTCACCCCGTAGACTTCACACACAAAGAAACAAACAAATGAGAAACAAACAAATGTTTTTTTTGCGAGGATAATATAGAAACTAACACTTATTAATCTTCTGTGATTTCTCTTCAGCTTTAAAAACAAACATCTCAGGCATTCATTTCTACCGTTTCCACCATCTACATTTTGTTGTTCTGCAGATTCATGGTGTGATGACGAATTTATAAAACGCCACCATCGTCATGCTGTTGTTGTTCTGCGCATGCGTGGTCTGATGACGACGAATTTACGGAATGCCACCATCGCCATTTTGTTTTGACTAAGCGATTTTCATAAAATGTATAAAACACGGTTACCACGAACACGATGTTCTACTAATCAGTTAAAACATTTACATATTATGTTATAGCACAAAGATGTGTTTCTGTGATCATCAGTTGAATTGAGGGATTAAATAAAAACATTAATTTTACCGAAGAGAAAGTAGTGTGAGATACTGAGAGCTGAACTTACAGAGACTAACTTACTGTCTGATAAACACTTAAATCACATCTTTAAACTCACCTGCTGATGAAAGATGAACACATGAGATTAAAAGCAGAAGTTTTATTACGGCGCTGTAGTTCTCCATCTCACCCCGTAAACTACACACACAAAGAAACAAACAAATGTTTTTTTGCGAGGATAATATAGAAATTACCGAACACTTATTCATCTTCTGTGATTTCTCTTCAGCTTTAAAAACAAACATCTCAGGCATTTTTTTCTATCTTTTATATGTCACGAATCATCAGTTCATTGTTTATCCGCCACAAGCCACATCTGGTGCAGCTGCTGAAGTCTTGACGCTGTACTGAGTAAAACAGGAAGCTCTGTGGTGAGGCTGAGTCTCTTCATCTATAATAGCGTCGCACGAGATGGCCAAATTCTCACGCAACCTTTTTTTTTTTTCATTTGCTATATTGAAATTATAATACAAAAAAAAATTTACATTTTTTTTTGTATTAAACACAAATTTATTTTTTATACAAATTTATTATACACAAATTTACAAGAGTCAATAATTAGAATAATTCAAGCAAAACAAGGCACAAAACAAGTTCACAAATCAATTACACTGTAGCTAGCATCTATAAGATAAACACATGAAACACACAAAACAAATAATAAAAAAAATTAAAAATACAATAAAGGGGGGGGGGGGGGGGGGGGGTGCTAGAAAATCTTTTTAATCTTTTAATCTTTTAATCAGTGATGTTGAATTTACTGCAAATAATAAGGAGTTTAATCCCATTTTTCTTATACATATACTTTAGTGAAGGGAGAAAATTAATTAGTAGATCTCTTGTGAAAACAGTAAAGAGACATCTGGTCTTCAGGGTTTTACATTTGTAGGTAAAGTAAACTTTGTCAGAAAGCATCATGCCAAATATATCATCATTTCGGATGAAGGATGGAAGGGCACATATTTTAGTGACCAACCAGTCATGGACATCATCCCAAAAAGCTGAAGAGAAATAACAGAAGATGAATAAGTGTTCGGTAGTTTCTATAGCTCGCAAAAAAACACAATTATTGTACCACATAAAATATTTTCCTTAAGAGCTCAATTTATAGATAGACATTGTTGATAATTTCATAATGGATTTCTTTAGGTTTGGATGACACTGGAAATGTAAGATACTTGTATCTAATTTTATTAAAATATATAGATCTCTTTGTGCCCATATACTGAGTTTAGACTTGCATTTTTAAATCCTTTTTTTTTTCTTACCTTTATTTAACCAGGCAAGACAGATTAAGAACAGGTTTCTTATTTACAACTGTGGCATGGCAAAGGCTGAGCCTTTTGGGGGAAGTAGGGGAACTGATAAAAATAAAAAATTGTAAGAAATATAAGCGAAATTACAAAGAAAAAAAATGAAAGCAAATAACTGTAAATAAGTTACATATTAAAATAATAATAATAAATGAAAATAAATAAAAATAAAATGAAAAATTATTTATATACAGTATATATATATATATATATATATATATATATATATATATATATACAGGTCCTTCTCAAAAAATTTGCATATTGTGATAAAGTTCATTATTTTCTGTAATGTACTGATAAACATTAGACTTTCATATATTTTAGATTCATTACACACAACTGAAGTAGTTCAAGCCTTTTATTGTTTTAATATTGATGATTGTGGCATACAGCTCATGAAAACCCAAAATCCCTATCTCAAAAAATTTGCATATCATGAAAAGGTTCTCTAAACGAGCTATTAACCTAATCATCTGAATCAACTAATTAACTCTAAACACCTGCAAAAGATTCATGAGGCTTTTAAAAACTCCCAGCCTGGTTCATTACTCAAAACCGCAATCATGGGTAAGACTGCCGACCTAACTGCTGTCCAGAAGGCCATCATTGACACCCTCAAGCAAGAGGGTAAGACACAGAAATAAATTTCTGAACGAATAGGCTGTTCCCAGAGTGCTGTATCAAGGCACCTCAGTGGGAAGTCTGTGGGAAGGAAAAAGTGTGGCAGAAAACGCTGCACAACGAGAAGAGGTGACCGGGCCCTGAGGAAGATTGTGGAGAAGGACCGATTCCAGACCTTGGGGGACCTGCGGAAGCAGTGGACTGAGTTTGGAGTAGAAATAGGCGTGTGCAGGAAATGGGCTACAGGTTGCAAATTTTGCATGTCATTCGGAAATCAAGGTGCCAGAGTCTGGAGGAAGACTGGGGAGAGGGAAATGCCAAAATGCCTGAAGTCCAGTGTCAAGTACCCACAGTCAGTGATGGTCTGGGGAGCCATGTCAGCTGCTGGTGTTGGTCCACTGTGTTTTATCAAGGGCAGGGTCAGTGCAGCTAGCTATCAGGAGATTTTGGAGCACTTCATGCTTCCATCTGCTGAAAAGCTTTATGGAGATGAAGATTTCATTTTTCAGCATGACCTGGCACCTGCTCACAGTGCCAAAACCACTGATAAATGGTTTACTGACCATGGTATTACTGTGCTCAATTGGCCTGCCAACTCTCCTGACCTGAACCCCATAGAGAATCTGTGGGATATTGTGAAGAGAAAGTTGAGAGACGCAAGACACAAGAATCTGCAAAAGGATTCCCGACCAAGTATTGAGTGCATAACTGAACATAATTATTTGAAGGTTGACTTTTTTTGTATTAAAAACACTTTTCTTTTATTGGTCGGATGAAATATGCAAATTTTTTTAGATAGGGATTTTGGGTTTTCATGAGCTGTATGCCACAATCATCAATATTAAAACAATAAAAGGCTTGAACTACTTCAGTTTGTGTGTAATGAATCTAACAGACATGGAAACAACCTATATGAGGATATATGCGCACATATGAAACCTATATGCAGAATATATTCGCATATATCCTCACCTATATGAGGATATATGCCCATATATGAAACCGATATGCAGTATATATGCGCATATAACCGGACCTATATGAGGACATATGCGCATATATGAAACCTATATGCAGTATATATGCATATATATGATAATATATATGCTGAATATATGCATAGATATGCCACATGTAGGCAACATTGAGGTGCATATATGTGCATATACAGGCCATATAGGTCTCCTGTATTGCTTCTTTATATCCACATACTGTATAAGCCCTATATGTACATACAAGATATGTCTCCTATTGCAGGATCTGGTCATTTTAGCTCATATCTCACTTTGGCAACTGTCATACATTATGCCTAGCTCATATTTTCTATTATTAAGGCAATAACTAAGAACTAAAAAAAAAAAAATGCAAAAAACTTATGTGCGAACACATGAAATTGGTATCCTAATTGCCCACATACAGTATATGAGGATATATGCACATATATGAAACCTCAGTCTCCGTGAAAATCTTTTTGAAAAACGTCACTAAAATTAACTGAAATGAGAAATATATCTATAGAAAGCTTAAAGTGTCTACTTTTAAATGATGCAAGTCACATTGAAAACACGGAAATCAGTCCGGGTAATTTACATACTAGGCCACGCCCCCGGACACCGGCATGAAAAACGAACACAGAGAGACAGGTTTGAAAACACTCACACTCAGATTCAGTGAGTTTTCTGCACGTTTTGGAAGATGGCACGCGCTTACACATCCGAGGAAACTCTTCAGAATGTTCTGGAAAGTGGGAGGAGTTTACATTTACCTCAGAAGAAGACTGTGTGACTCCGACGATGAACTGGAGCATTTTGAACAGAGTAGACCCATGCTACACTGGGTAAGTTATTAAGTCTTATATAACTCTTATTCTGATAATATTAAACTAATATTAGTAAATATTTTCCTCACTACAGCTAGATCTTGTCAGCTTGTGTGACACATTGGCTTTCAGTGCCATTTATATAGTTTAGGTAAGTCATGCTAACATGCTGCCTCATGTAGCACAAACATGATATTTCCCGGTAGCTAAGCTAATGCCTTATGGAGTTTACAGATATTTATATTCACCTTGTTTTGGATAGCTTTAGATTATGGTTGCTAATATGTATTTGGCTCCATTTTGGTTAGCTTATAACACTGCTATGGGTAATGTTATTTAGCACAAACAAGCTAGTTCCAGGTGGCTAAAATACAGCCTTATGTAGGACATTTCCATGTCCTGTGACTGCGTACAACCAGCACATGGGGAGTTGATCACTCTGATCAGCTATTACAATACTATACTACCCAGCACAAAACAATGAAGTCGTACATAAATATTTCTCTACATTGCTCCCACCAATGCTTACCCTGCATGTATGTTTTGTACAGTTTTTTTTTCTCTTGCACTGTTTTACTCTGAATGTCCGTCTTTTTTCAGTTTTTATTTTGTACTGTTCCTGTTGCAGTTTTACCTCGCATGTATCTTTATCATTAATCTGCATTATACATAAAATCCTATTAACTATTGGGAAGCTAAACATAAGAATCAGTATGAAACATGAAAAGTTTCTAAAAGTTGCCAATAAATTAATATTGTGATGTGAAATTATTTTTCAGATTGAAGTTATAAAGGGCTCTGGGGTGTTTTGCCAGGCAGAAGCGTGGAGAGCAGCCCGCCTTGCCACCTCTGCTACTGCCATGGTACGGAATCTACTGCTGGGCACCTTCGACTTGGAGACTTGACCAAATTAAAAAGGTAGCCATTATTGGTAAGTAAATGCATAATGCTTTGAGAAGGGAAAACAAAACATTTTAGACTTTATAATTTCACCACTTTAACCATAGCCTACTTGTATCAATGTTTATTAGCCATCAATGGAGACTGCATAAGGTAGGACACCCATTATTGTTACTGTATCTCCTTGGGACCTATAATACTAATTCATCACTTGCTCACTTCTTAATCCTACCTTTCCTCTTCTAAAGCCACATTATATTGCGCTGTAAGGTGTGTAGTCCTCTATTTTGTAGAACATATAGTGCTGCAAATAACCTCGTTGTTGTCTGTTTTAATAAATAATCATTTATTATTATTATACTGTCTCATTATTTTTGTCTTCTCTAGATGCAACCTATATAGGTACATATATGCACGTATATATGTGCATATAATATAGGAAAACGGCCAATTTTATGTCACATATATGTCTATATATATATGTACGCATATATGTACGCATATGTACATATATGTACATATAATATACAGTAGGTGGACAACCAGACTGCTCATTACCGTCGCACTCACCGCCGTGGAAACGCGGCAGCGGCCAAAATAAACCAGTAGCAATTCAAAATAATTCGTGAAATGACCGCCAGGTGGCACAAATTGACATTTTCCGACGTCTCGGTTTTTAAATATATTCAGAGCTTAAGTCATAATAAAGTCATAAGAATATGTTGTAGCGAAGAAATACTACAATTATGATAATTTACACATCCAAGTACTGTGTCCAACAAACATGAAAAACTATAAATATAAAAAAATATGAGTTAGAAAACATTTTTCAGAGATTTGTGAAAAATAATATTTATGCAATATAATTACAGGCTCTGGATTCATTTTTCGTTTGCAGTATAAAACCAAAATACATCTTACTATTTTTGAGAGATTTGTTTGAAAAAAAAAAAAATAATAATAATAATAATTCAGATATTTGTCTGTACAAAATAATATTTATGCAATATAATCACAGGCTCTTGATTCGTTATTCGTTTGCAATATAAACCAAAATACATTAACCATATAATATAAACCAAAATATAAACCAAAATATTTAATTTGTTGTATTAAATATTTATGCCGTCTCATAAAGGATCCAAAGATTTCGTTGTACTAAATAATATTTTTGTTGATTTTTTTCTGCGATTCAGTTGTACTGCATGATGTTTATGTTTATATTTTAAAAATATGAGTTAGAAAACATTGGTTTTATTTTGTTTAGACAGACTCTCTGTTTTACAGTGTTCTTACAGTTGTTAGAGTTTAAGACATCAAGATTTAAATATAGAAATAACTAAAACAAATAGAGCAAACTTCCAGAATAGATAATAAAAAAAGAAATCAATAAAAAAGATGTATGCAGTATAATCGGGGCCTCTCATTACATTATTTGCTCGCACTTCGTCTGGCACTGAACGAAAATATATTGTCTTACATTTGTGAATAAAATATCATTGTTTTTTTTCAGAGATTTATTTGTGCAAAATAATATTTATGCAATATAATTACAGGCCCTGGATTCGTTTTTTGTTTGCAGTATAAAACCAAAATACATCTTACTATTTTTGAGAGATTTGTGGTAAAAAAAAAAAATCTGTTTTTTTCAGACATTTGTCTGTACAAAATAATATTTATGCAATATAATTCAATTCAATTCAATTTTATTTATATAGTGCTTTTAACAATGGTCATTGTCTCAAAGCAGCTTCACAAAAATGAAAGAAAATTCACAAAAAAAAAATTTTAATAAATAAAAATAATAATTTTAGAAAAGAAAATAATTGGAAGTGTGTGTGTGTGAGAAAAATGTGTAGATAATAATAATGAGACGAATGAATGAAATCTCTCTGATGAGCAAGCCAAGGGTGACGGCGACGGTGGCAAGGAAAAACTCCCTGAGATGGCATGAGGAAGAAACTTTGAGAGGAACCAGACTCAACAGGGAACCCATCCTCATTTGGGTGATAACAGATAGAAATGATACAACATTATGTGTGTTGTGCAGGTGAAAATTCAATATGACAGAAGTTCTTTAAATTAACATGAAGACCAGTTCAGCATAGGGACGAGTCAGTAGGTGCAGAGGGAAGATGAGGTCTGGATCACTGGAAGCACAGGAGCAGCATGTGTAGCTCCAACCGTCATAAAGCTGAATCCAGCTGGAGCTGGTCCTTCTCTGGACGCCTCAGGAACCTCGCAGGGTCGGCCTTTGTCTACTGAAGCTGGCACAATCTCCCGATGCCTCAGGATGGGTAGAGAAATACAGAACAGATGGGGAGAATTAGCGTAGTTGCCATTCGGGATAGGTGTACTGGAGTATGAAATTATCGGATGAGTTATGTGTATGCCAGATTAAAAAGATGCGTCTTGAGTCTACTTTTGAACTGAGAAACCGTGTCTGCTCCCCGAACACTGCTCCCCGAGCTAAATATGAAAATGCCCCGCCCCCTTTTGTAGATTTTGAAATTCTGGGAACTACCAGAAGTCCGGAGCTTTGTGAACTTAAGGCGCGTGGTGGATTGTAGCGTATCAGAAGACTGGTTAGGTATGTGGGAGCTAAACCATTTAAGGACTTGTATATAAGTAATACTATTTTGTAATTTATTCTAAACTGAACAGGTAGCCAGTGCAGGGATGATAATATTGGGGTTATATGATCATATTTTCTGGATCTAGTGAGAACCCTGGCGGCTGCATTTTGGACTAACTGAAGCTTGTTTATTGAGGATGCAGGACAACCACCTAGTAATGCATTACAATAGTCCAGTCTGGAGGTCATGAATGCATGAACTAGCTTTTCTGCATCAGATACGGATAAGATGTTCCTAAGTTTAGCAATATTTCGAAGATGGAAAAAGGCTGTTTTTGTGACATTTGAAATGTGATTTTCAAAGGACAAGTTACTGTCTAATATTACGCCCAGGTCTTTTACTGTCGAGCTGGTAGCAACAGTACATCCTTCTAAGCGCAGGCTGAATTGTGAAAGCTGTTGTGTGCTGGTTTTTGGGCCAATAAGTAATATCTGTCTTATCTGAATTTAATAAAAGGAAGTTATTGGTCATCCAATCTTTTATGTCCTTGACACACTCAGTTAATCTAGACAACTTAGGTATTTCGTCTGGATTAGTTGAGATATATAATTGGGTATTATCAGCATAACAATGGAAACTACTGTAATCCCATGTCTTCTAATGATGTTACCTAAGGGAAGCATGTATATTGAGAACAACAGAGGTCCTAAAACTGACCCTTGTGGGATCCCATATTTCACTGGCATTACACCAGACGGTTCTCCATTTAGATCTACAAAATGGTAGCGATAAGACAGGTATGTTCTAAACCATTTTAATGCCTGTCCTTGAATACCTATATAATTTTGTAAGCGATCTATGAGAATATTATGATCTACAGTGTCGAATGCAGCACTAAGATCGAGCAGGACTAGCAATGAGATGCAGCCTTGGTCTGAAGCTAAAACAAGTCGTTTGTAATCTTAACTAGTGCAGTTTCTGTGCTATGATGGGGCCTGAAACCTGACTGAAATTCTTCAAGGATGTTGTTATCCTGCAAAAATGTGCATATTTGAGCTGATACTACTTTTTCTAGTATTTTTGATATGAACGGAAGGTTTGAAATCGGTCTGTAATTTGTTATTTCATTCGCGTCCAAATTAGATTTTTTAAGAAGCGGTTTAATAACTGCTAACTTGAAAGGTTTAGGGACGTGACCTAGATATAATGAAGAATTAATAATGTTTAGAAGTGGCTCTCCAACCGTAAGCATCACTTCTTTTAAAAATCTGGTTGGGATTGGGTCTAACAGGCACGTTGTTGATTTGGCCGAGGTGATAAGTTTATACAGCTCTTCCTGTCCTATACATGTAAAGCACTGAAAATCTAAATGTGGAGTTATAGGCTGAATCGTGAGATACTATTAGAGGTTGAACCTCCCTTATTTTCTTCCTGATATTATTGATTTTTTCATTAAAGAAGTCCATAAAGTCTTCACTTCTAAACTGTGATGGGATACTCTCTGCGGGCATCTTACAGTAGGTTTTGTTATGCGAGCCACTGTACTAAATATGAACCTGGGATTGTTCTGGTTTCTTGCTATCAGTTGGCTAAGATGCTCAGTCCTAGCAGTTTTTAGAGCCTGTCTATAGCTGCACATACTGTCTTTATACGCAATTCTAAGAACTTCTAGTTTAGTTTTTCTCCATTTTCGCTCGAGGTTACGGGTTGCTCTCTTTAGGGCGCGAGTATGACTGTTGTACCACGGTGCAAGTGTTTTATCTCTGACTTTTTTTAATCTGATGGGAGCAACAGTGTCTAATGTACTGGTAAAAATAGTGCCCATGCTGCTAGTGAGTTCATCTAGATCATCTGCATTTAGGGGTCTAATAAGAAATTGGGACAGATCGGGCAGATTACTTGTGAATCTGTCTTTAGTAGTGGGATTCATATTTCTAACAGATAGATAACGTGGGGGGACACAGCTAATCTGTTCTACGGGTAGAGTATATATCAGGAGGGAGTGATCTGTGATATCATCACTTTGAGGTATGATCTCTATATTAGAGACATCTATACCATGGGATATAATTAAATCTAGCGTATAATTGAAGCGGTGAGTTGCTCCAATTATATTTTGTTTAACTCCAAAGGAATTTAGTAAATCCATAAATGTGAGTGCTAAAGCGTCGTTAGCATCATCTACATGAATGTTAAAGTCTCCTACTATCAACACTTTGTCAGAGTTAACCAATAGGTCTGATACCAGATGTCCAAATTCTTTAAGAAAATCAACATATGGCCCCGGGGGTCTGTACACGGTGGCCAGGGTAAAATATAGCAAGGGTTTATTACGTATTTCATTGAGTGCAACATTAATGATAAGCACTTCAAATGAATTAAACCTGGGCCTTATTTTCTGAGTAACAGTGAGTACATCATTGTAGATAGTGGTGACACCACCACCGCGACCAATTAAACGGGGCTCGTGCTTATAGAAATATCCTGACGGAGTAGACTCGTTCAGACCAATATATTCATTTGGTTTAAGCCAGGTTTCGGTGAGACAGAGTGCGTCAAGGCAATAATCTGAGATAATTTCATTAACTATAAGTGCTTTAGGCGCAAGGGATCTAATGTTGAGTACTCCAAACTTTAGAGGTGGATTTTGACTACTTATTTGACCTTTTTCTGGTTTTATGGTTATCAGATTGTTTCGGGAAAATTTAACAAGTTTATTCTTTTTTCTCACTATTCGGGGAACAGACACAGTTTCTATAGGACAAGCTATGTGTGTGCGTCTATCACTACGGTGAGTTGTGATGTGGCTAATATGTTTAGAATCTACGGTATGACTTACCGCCAGTCAGATGGTTCGTAGTGTCCTGGAGAAGTTGTCAGAGAGGACCGCTGCTCCAGCTCTGCTAGGGTGTAGGCCATCAGTGTGGTAGAGCCTAGGATGCTCCCAGAAAACATTCCAGTTATCAACAAAGGGTAATTTCTGTTGTCGACACCAAGATTGTAACCATTCATTAAAGGCAAATAATCTACTGAACTTCTCGATTCCTTGCTGAAATGTGGGAAGCGGTCCAGATACGATGATCCTTGTCGTGGGTGATGTGATGCGGACCTTCTCGACCAGGCTCCTGAAGTCCTTCTTTAGGATCTCCGTCTGCCTCAGCCTGGTGTCGTTCGTGCCAGCATGAAGATCCACAGCTCCAATGTTCTTCCTCAGGGCAGCAGGAACCTGTGCAGCAACATCAAGAACACGTGCACCAGGTAAACAGCGTGTGTGCACCTTACCTTTAGCCGTGGTAGCACGCACGTGCCGGACGATGGAGTCTCCGATGACCAGCGTGTCGTGTGCCGTCTCGCGGAGAGGAGCGAAGCGGTTTCGGGTCGAGATGTCGAAAACGGGTGGTGGCGGAGGGGGAGAGGTCCTCGCCCGGGGCTTGGCGTGCTTCTTCCGCTGCTGCTGTATACAGGGTCCGTGGTATCCCGGCGCCGGGGTGTAGGAAACCTGGGCGGGCTGCGTCCATGGTGCGTTGGACCTGGGCAGAGAAACACGCGGGGTTGAGGTTGTAGGAGAATTTACCTGTGACAGGTGAGCGTCGGTCCGTGACGATTCCAGCGTGGCTTTCCGCTGCTGTAGCCGGGCCAGCTTCACCTGTAGCTCGCGGATCAGCTTCTCCACGGCCTCCAGCTCCTGTCATAGCCTCTCTCCTAACCTGCACTCAGAGGCAGAGTCACAACCGACATGGTGTCTAAATACGGAAAATAATCGGTGTGAAGAAGCGTAAACAAACTTGTGATAGCCAGGCTAACGGGCTAGCGATGCTAATGCCGGCTAAAAGCGGTGTGCTGCAAAACAATTAAAACTTAACGATACAATAAGCGTTTCGAGTAAATATATTATAAGATAGTATAAGATACTTATCCGTTTTATGTTCTTCGTAAGGGGATGAAAAAGTTTAAAAATTGGTCAGTATGGCGGAGCTCGGAAAAAAGCAGCGTCTCAGCGTCACTGGCTCTTGATTCGTTATTCGTTTGCAATATAAACCAAAATACATTAACCATATAAACCAGAATATAAACCAAAATATTTAATTTGTTGTATTAAATATTTATGCCGTCTCATAAAGGATCCAGAGATTTCGTTGTACTAAATAATACTTTTGCTGTATAACCATCTTAATTCGTTAACCGTAGATTTTTTTCTGCGATTCAGTTGTACTGAATTATGTTTATGCAGTATAATCAAGCTCTTTTATTTCATTATTTGTTCGCATTTGGCTTGCACTTGCTGCATTGCACACTACTGAGCATCTAAGCGTGGCAACGCATGCTTGGTTTAAGTTGGACATTGATGCACATATTGTAAATTAATGTGAATCATAGGGCATTATATTCCTGCCACAATTCTCACAGCTGTACAGTATGTATTGAAATAATAACAATAGTGTTTTTCTTTACTGAATAGAAATATAATTGCGCAACTGTTAAGCATTAGCCCGTACTTGATAACACAAAAACACAAGCGCTGCTGTATAACATCTAACGCAAATTTTATGGTCCCTCCCCCAAACAGCGCAGCGAGGAGCGCAGCGAGGAGCATTTACATTTAAACAGGTTTTACAGGTGTGCTTTGCAAAGTCAGACACATACAAATGCAAATAACACCTCCCCAAGCTGTTCTCACCTACAGTATACACTCGGAGAAACTAAAATCCCTGAAATCCCTGGAATGAGATTTTTCTTACCATAACATGTAGTGTTATTAATCACTCTACACTGTTTTTAATTACTTTTAATTTTAGATTTTATTTATAAATAAACAAACCAAATTAAATTATTCCATGTGTATTTACCCTTTGTAAAATAGCATAAAAAATGATGGGTCGTGTATCGAGCAATTGAAAACAATACAAGGCACGTTATGATAAGGAACCTTTCTATCTCTTCCATTCCAGAGATTAAAAAACTGTAAAAATGTCAATTTTGGAATCCACAGACGCTCAAACAGCAAAAGAACATGATAATAATAATCAAAATAATATTATTCTTTTTGCTGTTTATGTCCACCATTTAATAATGATTTAATTATCAATAATTAAAGCTGCTCACATCGCGCGCTTTCACTTTAAAAATGCAGTGTTTAATCAGCAAGTATATGTCGCCTCTCTTTATGATTGATAAATATTCTGACTGAAACAAATCTGCTCATGTCGGCTCATATCCGGAGCATTTTTGATGAAAGAGGAGAGTAGAAGGGGAAAACTGAAAGTGTGTACAAACAACAGCACAATGCATTGTGTGAATGGCTGAAAAGTGGTTGTGAATAAACCTTTTAGTCAATGTACGTTAAATGTTTGCGTGATCCGGCATCGCGCGTGTACGCTCTTTAACTTTGCCGAGTATTGATCTAAAGTCAGATGAACGCGCGCGCCGATATGAGAGATTAGATTTCTCTTTTCCCAGAAAAACAGCAAACACATATTATACAGTAGGTGTTAAATAAGCGCTGTCTATGCGGTGCTGTGAGAAACGCACGCCGATGTGAGCCGCTGTATTTCAGTCATGATATACTAACTCTACTTCTCACGGGCGAGCCTCCACACAGCAGACCAAATTGTCATTAGCGCATCCCTCGCCTCAAACAGTGCAGCAAGGAGCAAACTGAGTCATTTACATAAATCACTGATCACATTTAAACAATTTATTCATACAGATGTACATGTTTTATAGGTTTGTTACTGAAGAACTGTGGCAGCGGGCACACCTAATAATAAATGCCGGATTATTTTTTTTTTTATAGTTTTATATAAATAAAAATGCTTTTATAAATGTGGGCTACTGTTATCTACTTCAAATATTTGTTAAAACAGCCAGGAAACTCACTCTGACCATTTTAATAATTCATTGATAAATTAGTGATTCCTTTGGTTTCGGCTGTGCTGCTGAAGGTGATCATGTCATCTCGTCGTCTCCGCAGCAGTGAGCGCGCCTATAATTCACTTCTCATATGAATTACATAATCTAATAATTTTTTTTCATTAGTTTATATAAAAGCAGATATTTCGCTTTCTATAAGTATATATTTTTCACGTCTGTGAGGCGAGTATACACGGAGTTTGGGTTCATTTGTGATGGTTGCCCACTAGAGGGCAGTGTTTTTTAGTCTGTAGTTTTGTTTCTAGACTCAGTTTCCCAGAAGCCTCCTCAGTCAGGTGACGTGGATGCTCACCTGAACTGAGGAGGCTCATTAGCACTGTTATAAATACCTGTTTGTTCTGGGAAACTGGGTCGAGCATTAATTTCTGTTATGTGGGTTTTGTTTCCTTGTTTTAGTTTGGTTTCATTATAGTTGGCATTTAGTTTCTGGAGTTCTTTAAGTTTGTATTTGCTTTGATTTAGTTTGTCTCTTTGTCTCTGTGTCTCCTAGCAGAATTAGCCTCTAGGAGAGTTAGCCTTTTGTGTTTACCCTTTTGTGTAAGTAACCCCCATTGCATGTTTAGCTAGTAGTCTGTTTAAATACTAATGAGGGTGATACTAACACGTTTAGATCTTAGTCTGTCTAGTCTTTGAGTCTGTCTAGTCTCCTTGTCTGCTTAGCTCTTGGTCTGTTTAGGTACTAACATCTTTAGCCACTAACCTTTAGAGTTCTTAGTCTGTTTCATACCTAGTCTGCTGTGCACCTTGTCTGTTCATTCCCTTGTGTCTCAGGCTACTGGCCTGTTTTGCCATTAGTCTGATTAGCTATGAGCTAGCTTAGCAGCTAATGTGCAGCACAGCCAGTAGACCTAGCCAAGCATGTCTTGTGTTTGTTTATCCCTTGCATGTATAGTCCCTTGTGTTTTTAGTCCTCTAGGTGGTTTAGTATGTCTTGTCTCGTCCAGTTTGTATCCCATGTCTGTATTGTGTATCAATATATGTAATCCCTAGTCTTATGTCTAAGTGTTTGAGTTCTGTTTCTTATGCTCCAAGTTTAAGCCAACTTTCTTAGTTCATGTTTTGTTCATGCTTGTTTGGATTTTATTATTAAAGACTTTTTGTTTCACTGCATCCCCTCTGCGTCTATGCCTCCACACCAAGCCCACAGTCCAACATCATAGCAGAACGTGACATCATTTTCTGACGCGCTCAAGTTCACCGAAAACAATAGAGCCCTGTTTAGTGTAATTTATTTCATTTAATAAATCTACTACAAATTTAAAGAACACAAAATATAAGATGACACAAGACCCTACACATGTAGCTTTTCTAATTACACATAATAAAAAGGCTATGTTTTAACGTTTACGTTGCTTAAATTCGATCCTAAAAAAACTGAATTTAATTATAAATTTGTACTGTAATGTTACTACTGTGATTATGAATTCGTTTAATTACAATGTTTCACTTTTTTATCTGCAACGACGTGCAGCTGTGGACGACCTGCGCCTCATTAAGCCTGGAGAGAACGAACTGATGCCTGAGGCGTCAGTCTATAGTTATATAGCGCCACTCAGCGGTAAAAGCCAGCAAACGCACAAACCCGAACGCTATCGCCGTAGGCCGTGACTGTAGAAGTCGCATACTGCTTGTGCACCCACTGTACCTGACAGTAATTAATACAATTTAAGTATACATTTAATGTATTATAAGTACATTACATCTGTTTTTACTGTTACAAATACATGATTAATATACTATGAGTATATTCTTATTGCAGCAGTAGCTGTTATACTTCTGGACAATTACAAATACTAAAAAGTACACTTTGTGGTTAATACAAATATACTTTATTGTATCATACAGTACACACAACCTTCTATAATACTGTATTGCAAATGTGTTACCAGCACATTAACGGTGTTTAGGATCATTTACAAAACCTAAATGCATTTTCTACACTATAACATGTTTTTGAAACACATTACATCAGTAATTATGAGGCAGATTTTATTCATGAGTTCAACAGATTTAATTTGCACAAGGTTACAAAAAAGCACTACTATAGTTTATTTGTGTTCAACAAAAGTCAGGTTGTCTTACAAACATATAAAGCTAAAATATAAACTGGTGTGAACACAGACAGACATTAGTATTAGAATCTACAGGTACAGTATTAGTTTAAACCTGGTGTGTGAACACAGACAGACATTAGTATTAGAATCTAGAGGTACAGTATTAGTTTAAACCTGGTGTGTTGATTCTGTTACACAGAGACTGAAAACAGGCCGAGAGCTACAGAGCCATTATACCACAAGCACAGTACAGAACACATTAACAACACATTACACAATATATTCTACAGCTTAAAGTATGTACTTAATTACAAATTACCTAACAAAAACCATAAAATTTTCCATTTCAGGGACTTGGCAACCCTAATCATAACCTCGAATTTACCTTCATGTGATTGGCTGAAATTCTAAGAGCCATCTGATAGGCTACAAGTAAGTGAAGCGCAGCAGAGAAGTCTCTATAAACCCAGATGCAAACCCAGGAATGGTAAAAAAAAATAATAAAAATGTTGATGTTTGTAAATGCAAAATACATATGTGAATCACGAACAATTAATACAGTCATACTGTGTGCAGTGGATACCTCAACAAAAGGCATTCATTTACAAAAATTTGGAAATCAGATTATTTCTAAACTTTCTTCCAGTAATCAGCAGGTTAAAGATAAATTTGTCTACAAAAAACAAAATCAAAGTCGATAGCTTAAATTAAACCGATCCCATTCACTACAGACAAGTACAAATGCAGAGTTAAACTAAACGTTTAACATTTACATTCTTTTCACGGTTACCAGAAACAATGCATGTTGTCCCGCCTGCGGTACAGCCGACCCCTGAGATTTATTAAAGCCGACATAAAGGGAAACCAGTCTATAATATCTCCAAGTTCACAGCTAAAGTTACTGTTATACTCCATACAGTTAATCCCTGGTCCGCTCACCATCACAGTATCCATCAGATAGGGGTGGGCGTATCAAGCCTTAATATCCATACTATCGATGTAGGGGTTGTAGCGAAAATGATCGATCCAAAAGTCAAAATATCGATATTAAGGGCTTTTTTTAAACCAGTGATTTTATTTATTTTACATGAAATACAAACCGGATTCCAAAAAAGTTGGGACACTAAACAAATTGTGAATAAAAACTGAATGCAATGATGTGGAGATGGCAAATGTCAATATTTTATTCAGAATAGAACATAAATCACGGAACAAAAGTTTAAACTTTGGAAAAATATGGTGAATCAAAATGTCATGGTGTCAACAAATCCCAAAAAAGTTGGGACAAGGCCATTTTCACCACTGTGTGGCATCTCCCCTTCTTCTTACAACACTCAACAGATGTCTGGGGACCGAGGAGACCAGTTTCTCAAGTTTAGAAATAGGAATGCTCTCCCATTCTTGTCTAATACAGGCCTCTAACTGTTCAATCGTCTTGGGCCTTCTTTGTCGCACCTTCCTCTTTATGATGCGCCAAATGTTCTCTATAGGGGAAAGATCTGGACTGCAGACTGGCCATTTCAGTACCCGGATCCTTCTCCTACGCAGCCATGATGTTGTGATTGATGCAGAATGTGGTCTGGCATTATCTTGTTGAAAAATGCAGGGTCTTCCCTGAAAGAGATGACTAGATGTTGTTCTAGAACCTGAATATATTTTTCTGCATTGATGGTGCCTTTCCAGACATGCAAGCTGCCCATGCCACACACACTCATGCAACCCCATACCATCAGAGATGCAGGCTTCTGAACTGAGCGTTGATAACAACTTGGGTTGTCCTTGTCCTCTTTGGTCCGGATGACATGGCGTCCCATATTTCCAACAAGAACTTCTAATCGTGACTCGTCTGACCACAGAACAGTCTTCCATTTTGCCACACTCCATTTTAAATGATCCCTGGCCCAATGAAAACACCTGTGCTTATGGATCTTGCTTAGAAATGGCTTCTTCTTTGCACTGTAGAGTTTCAGCTGGCAACGGCGGATGGCACGGTGGATTGTGTTCACTGACAATGGTTTCTGGAAGTATTCCTGAGCCCATTCTGTGATTTCCTTTACAGTAGCATTCCTGTTTATGGTGTAGTGTCGTTTAAGGGCCCGGAGATCACGGGAATCCAGTATGGTTTTATGCCCTTGACCCTTACGCACAGAGATTGTTCCAGATTCTCTGAATCTTCAGATGATATTATGCACAGTTGATGATGATAACTGCAAAGTCTTTGCAATTTTTCGCTGGGTAACACCTTTCTGATATTGCTCCACTATCTTTCTGCGCAACATTGTGGGAATTGGTGATCCTCTACCCATCTTGGCTTCTGAGAGACACTGCCACTCTGAGAAGCTCTTTTTATACCCAATCATGTTGCCAATTAACCTAATTACTGTTAATTGGTCTTCCAGCTCTTCGTTATGCTCAAATTGACTTTTTCCAGCCTCTTATTGCTACTTGTCCCAACTTTTTTGGGATTTGTTGACACCGTGAAATTTGGAATCAACATATTTTTCCTTTAAAATGATACATTTTCTCGGATTAAACTTTCATCTGTCATCTATGTTCTATTCTGAATAAAATATTGAGATTTGCCATCTCCACATCATTGCATTCAGTTTTTATTCACAATTTGTTTAGTGTCCCAACTTTTTTGGAATCCGGTTTGTATAATATTTTAAATGAGCTTGTATGTAACGCTTTCTCTTCTGCAGCTCCTTTCACATGTCACGCACATTGTTCACTCCCCGACAAAGAGAGGTCGGAACTACAAAGAGAAAGACAGGAGGTAGATCTTTGAGACAGTCAGAGCCCCGCCCGCCGGCAGCGAGACAGAAGTCACTGGCAGAGTCCTTTCAGCCTCAGTAATATCCAGGTAGCTAACACTGGGAAACAATATGTTTTTACAACAACTATGGTGAAGACACTTCAAACATAACCATGGGTAATATAAACCACAATTTAAAGTCCAAAATAAAGTGATTATTTTGTCTACACCTGACCGTACCGCCACATCGCCCCTCTCCTTACTGTCAGTTTACAATGGACGGTCCATTCTAAATACCTCAGTTCTTAAACAAAAATGTGTGTTTGTGGGTGATTTTAATTTTTTTTGCGGGGTACTGTAAACTGATTTGCAACTTTACCAACTGTTAGCTAGCCCAAAGTGCTAAAAACTAACTCTAACCCTTGGCTGCACAAACTTTACTTTAAATATTACTTGTATAGCTAAAAACGCACACTTGCCTGCTTAGGCAATTCTTAGTAGCGCACAAATAGACCAACAATCCTCTATTTGTTCCATCTCCAACTGTCTCCCTGCAGATAAATGTCTGTCCACAAGAAGGCCGTCCACCATTCCCTGCTCATGCGCTTTGGAAACCCGTAGACAATGTGCACATGCACTGTTGTTTACAACTCAAAAATCTTTATGCTGTTTACAAACCCCTGTCCCAGTGTCACCTACCCCCTCCCTCACACACACACACACACACACACACAGAGGTGCGGCAATAGGGCAATCATTTCTAATAGGGTTACTATCTGGGGTTCCACGTACTGTAGCAGCAGCATGTACTATGCAGGTATTAATAGGCTGCAGTAGGTGATAATGTTAATGAGGTGATTAATCACCACTTGACCAGGTTTGGTTCTGTGTTTTGCTGCCAGTGGAGAGCTAACAAAACTATTTAAATAAATATCATTACATTTACTTAGTTGACATTTTTATTTAGCTCTTCTACATTAAAATAGTTGAGTCAACATAATTAGTTGTCAACTAACAATGAACTAATAGTTAATAAACTGTAAATTAAATGAAATTAAAACGATTACATTAAAATGCTAATCATATATTTCTGTATTCAGGAGCGTTGCTTAGGTTCCTGTCACCACCACCACCTCAGGGAGACCACTCCAGTCCATTCTATTAACAATTAATAATAATAAACTATTTATGTTATATTATATGTTTTGACTACTTTTATGTTGTATAAATGTATATTTAGGTAACAAAGATTTTATTAACAAAATCTTTTAATAAAATTTTGCCTGAACACCCCCCCCCCCCCCGCTTCGCTACCACATTAAGTGGGACTTTTCCTGGATCTGGTAACCTTTATGTCACCTTACTGATAAAGTAAAGAAGTTTTCTGATCATATCCTTATTCGACACACAACACACATCACCTACACATTGAAATCGAAAACACAAATTAAAATGGAGATGGCGGGACAAATGCCTGTTGCAAAAGCTGACGAATCCCACCTTCAACAGCCACTAGGCTGGGTGGGGTTCATAGACACGTCCCAGTGTTCGGGGCAATAAAGGCGACAGTGGACCTTGTCCTAGCACTGTATGCTGGACATTTTGATACAGTTGCTGAAAAGGACAAGGAATTGCTTATCCTTTTAAAGGCAAGTCATGTTTCGATATCATTTATCAAAGAACTGACAGAAAATAAAATCAGGAGTTTAAAAACTTTAAATTAATAGGTTTTTTAATGGAATTTTTCTTCTTTTTTAGCTGTGTAAGGGTTTTTTAGCATCCAGTGTAATGGAAAAATCATAATTTAATTATGTATTAATTTGATCCTTGTAGTAAGTGTGTCACGTAGACGTTAGAAGTTTGAACTTGTCTGTCGAAGCTTAGAAACACAAGGCTGAGAACAGAATAGAAACAACCTGATTGTAGTTGTCCCTGAATAAATGATAAGGTACAGACATCTGGTCTGGGGCAGATAAAGCGTCATGAGTTTGAATGTAGGAACTTCATGTACGGGGCGTTGATTATGTTAACAGAGATGTTTGTGTATAAAATAGGTCAGCTAGAGAAAGAGATCACCTTTCTCTATGCTGCAACTGTTTGCTGTATGAGACTGGTCCTTCTGCAGAAGTTTAAAATAAAACCTTTGTTACTTTGTTCTTACCCAGTGTATGAATTACTTGTCTTTATATTGGTTTCAGAATTTCCACCACAACTTGGCGTTGTCGGCAGCTCTCCGTGTTTGAGGAAGGCATTGGAGAATCCCGGGGAGGCGTAAGCGCTGATGCCTTGGAGGCTTTTCACTTAATCTCGAACGCTTAATTGGCAATCGAGCGTGAGAGGACCGGGGATTCACCATGTCACCTCAACACCGGAGTTAAAAGAACTAAAATAGTGTGGTAAGGAAATTTTTTAAGTTGTAATTGAGTAAGAAGTTCGCTTTCTCACAATGGCTGGGATAGATTTAAACTTGGATCTATCACACGAGTCTGGGATTCGTGAAGTACCCAAAAAGTGCAAAGGCGCACAAAAGAGAGAGAGATAGGGTACTGGTTTCGCCTCGTTTACGAAAACTTGGCCCCGCAGCAGACGTGCTCGGTGTGAGGACCTCCGGAGGTAAAGCAAGTCAGAGTGCAGGGTTGCAAGGTGCACACGTAAAAGTCAAAGAGGACTTTACGGGAAAAACAGTCAAGGGGACTGTTGAGGTACTGTAAATGAAGTCAGAGTGTAAAGTGCACCGGTAAAAGTCAAGAGGACTTTACGGCAGAGTGCAAGCTGCACCGGTAGCAGTCAAGGGGACTGTGAGAGCACTGTGAGTTAGTGGCACACGTAAATTGACAAGTAAAAATCATGGGTAACAGCAAAAAAAAAAAAAAAAAAAAAAAGATTGTTACGCTTGTGGCGTTCCTTAAAGATAACATCTAAATTATGTTTGAGAAATGTGGAAATCCAGGGAAAACAAAAGAAAAAAAAGAGAAATGTAGAATTATTAATTACTGAGATTGCTTTTGAGTTGTGGATGTGTGAATCATGTGTAGATAGATAATTACAATAACAAAAAGAAAAACAAAGTAAACATTAATTGGGTAGGATTTAATATGTGGAAGGCAGAAGCAGAACTTAGAGAAAAACGCATAGAACCTAAAATGCAAGCACAAAACATTGATTCTTTTCAGTGTGTTAAGTCTGTTTCAGATCCCGACCTGGACGGCTGCACCCCGCGACCCCCAGCTCTTAGACAGATAGCCCCTTCAGCAGATCCAGTAAGACAGCATGGACAAGAGACTTCTCAGCAGGCCCCAGCACAGCAAGCACAGCACAGCAAGCACGGCTCTGTCTCCAATTTCGTCACATACTCGAACCAAGGCTCAGCTGAAAAAAGAAAAGGCTGATCGACAACCACCACCTGATGACAGCGAGGACGAGAGAGAGGAACTCTTAGGAGCTACAGGAAGTGTTCATCAAGTAATCACTGCTCCAATGATGGAAGTAGCAGGGGCGGATGGCACAGCGATGCTTGTTCACCGACCATGGACAATAAAGGACAGCGAAAATGCACATGGACAACTCCCAGACCCGAGAGAGGGGGGAGGACAGAAATTTGGTGATGAAATGAGCAGATTTTGCTCAGAGTTTCGCCCGACATCTTATGAAATGCGACGACTTTTGGGGAGAAAACTAGGTGCGGACTTTGCAAAGATTAAGTATTCCTGGCCAACGGACAATGTTTTCGCACGGCGAGCTCTGGCTGATCATGAAGAAAACCAAGCATTTAACGGTTTTGTGGTGTGCCTTACAGCAGCATGTAAAGAAGCGTTCCCAGCAAAAATGGATATAAAATATCAATGTGCAACCAACAACCAGGAGAGAGCGTGTCACAATATCTCACCCGTCTCACTGAGGTACATGATGCAAACAGCGGGTTGGAGAGGCCTGCAGACATGTCTGTGGCAGCAATCTCACCATATGAAGCACATTTGAGGAACAGTTTCATAAATGGATTACAGGAGGACATCGCTCAGAAGGTGAAAAACACATGCGTTGGATGGGACACTGGAAAACTTAGTCTCATTGAACAACATGCAATACACGCGGAAAAGCTGGTATCACAAGACAAAGATAAGCGCAACAAGAAGAGAGAAGAACAGAGTCACAATGCACAGCTGGCAGTGTTGCAGATGGTAAGACAAACTGCGGATGTACTGTACAGTACAGGAGACGTGGAAGAGGACGAGGAGGCCGTGGACGTGGGAGAACAAATGGCTGTTATGCGTGCGGAAGTGAAGACCATTGGATTAGAGACTGTCCGAGAAGGAGCAGAGGAGAGGAATGGATTAGGAGAGGTGAGAATCAGGGTGGAAATTGACAGAAAAAGGCCGGGGGCGTGGGGAGCAGACCCGAAGGAGAGGGTGAGTCAAAAAAAAAAATTTTTTTTTTCCTACTAACACTTCTTGCTCTGATCGCAATGAAGAAAAGCTTGCCATCTTTTTCAATGATTCAATTGTGATTAATAAAGCATTTTTTGTATCTTAGAAACATCCACACATGTTAAGCATGATCTTGACCCAGATAGCAAGGTGACATTGATTCAATGTTGAAATTTCATCAGAATCATCATTTTGGTTGAGGTTGATTATGCAATGCTAAATAATGTTGAATCAATGTTGATAATTCAATGCTTTTCTGTGTTGAAAAGACAAACATTGAATCAATGTTGATTTTTGGTTTTGGAACCCATCCTCATTCAACAATGTAAGGCAAATTAAATTAACTAAGTGCATTTCTATAAAAATGTGTATGCATGTGTGTATGTGTTTAAAACAGGTTAAAAAATTGACTACGAGAGATTTGCCATGGTGTTTAAAATAAAATAAATAAATAAAAAAATAATATATATATATATATATATATATATATATATATATATATATTGTTATTGAGGAAAAAAAATAATTTGACAGTAAGTTTTGTGTATTTACCTTGCTGTCTAGTTTACTCACTTGAGAGCTTAATTCCTGTTTGCCGTTCAAAAGTACTCAATTTTCGGATCGCATTTAACATCGGAGGGTGTTTTTACACTGTCGCCACGTCAGTATAATACACTCTGCAGGCATGAGAATTCAATATGTTGTAGTCTGGAAGTTCCTGCCACTCACGGTGAAAGAATTTTGGCGATGCGACCTACGGTATTCTGTTGGGAAGCATTTGTTTGAGAGCTTAGTTCCTGTTTCCCGTCTGACCCAGAGCAGTGTGCGTGCCCCACATGGAAAGAACCTATATGAGGATATATGCGCATATATGAAACCTATATGCAGTATATATGCGCATATAACCGCACCTATATGAGGATATATGCGCATATATGAAACCTATATGCAGTATATATGCATATATACTGTATGATAATATATATGCTGCATATATGCGTATATATGCCACATGTAGGCAACATTGAGGTTCATATATGTGCATATACAGGCCATATAGGTCTCCTGTATTGCTTCTTTATATCCACATATAAGCCATATATGTACATACAAGATATGTCTCCTATGGATCTGGTCATTTTAGCTCATATCTCACTTTGGCAACTGTCATACATGATGCCTATCTCATATTTTCTATTATCAAGGCAATAACTAAGAACTAACAAAAAAAAAATGCAAAAAACTAATCCTAATTGCCCAAATACAGTATATGAGGATATATGCACATATATGAAACCTCAGTCTCCGTGAAAATCTTTTTGAAACACGTGACTAAAATTAACTGAAATGAGAAATATATCTATAGAAATCTTAAAGTGTCTACTTTTAAATGATGCAAGTCACATTGAAAACAAATATTCTCAGTTTATGTAATCCGTATAAAACCTAGGAGAGGCACAGAATTTCTGTTGCACTTATATGCTAATGACCCGAGGCAGGACACGCCCACACGCCAATCACACGGAAATCAGTCCGGGTAATTTACATACTAGACCACGCCCCCGGACACCGGCATGAAAAACGAACACAGAGAGACAGGTTTGAAAATACTCAGATTCAGTGAGTTTTCTGCACGTTTTGGAAGATGGCACGCGCTTACACATCCGAGGAAACTCTTCAGAATGTTCTGGAAAGTTGGAGGAGTTTACATTTACCTCAGAAGAAGACTGTCTGACTCCGACGACGAACGGGAGCATTTTGAACAGAGAATAGACCCATGCTACACTGGGTAAGTTATTAAGTCTTATATGACTCTTATTCTGATAATATTAAACTAATATTAGTAAATATTTTCCTCACTACAGCTAGCTCTTGTCAGCTTGTGTGACACATTGGCTTTCAATGCCATTTATATAGTTTAGGTAAATCATGCTAACATGCTGCCTCATGTAGCACAAACATGATATTTCCCGGTGGCTAAGCTAATGCCTTATGGAGTTTACAGATGTTTATATTCACCTTGTTTTGGATAGATTTAGATTATGGTTGCTAATGTGTATTTGGCTCCATTTTGGTTAGCTTATAACACCGTTATCGGTAATGTTATTTAGCACAAACAAGCTAGTTCCAGGTGGCTAAAATACAGCCTTATGTAGGACATTTCCATGTCCTGTGACTGCGTACAACCAGCACATGGGGAGTTGATCACTCTGATCAGCTATTACAATACTATACTACACAGCACAAAACAATGAAGTCGTACAGAAATATTTCTCTACACTGCTTGGACATTGCTCCCACCAATGCTTACCCTGCATGTATGTTTTGTACAGGTTTTTTTTTTTTATCTTGCACTGTTTTACTCTGAATGTCCATCTTTTTTCAGTTTTTATTTTGTACTGTTCCTGTTGCAGTTTTACCCTGCATGTATCTTTATCATTAATCTGCATTTATACATAAAATCATATTAACTATTGGGAAGCTAAACATAAGAATCAGTATGAAACATGAAAAGTTTCTAAAAGTTGCCAATAAATTAATATTGTGATGTGAAATTATTTTTTAGATTGAAGTTATAAAGGGCTCTGGGGTGTTTTGCCAGGCAGAAGCGTGGAGAGCAGCCCGCCTTGCCACCTCTGCTACTGCCATGGTACGGAATCTGCTGCTGGGCTCCTTCGACTTGACCAAATTAAAAAGGTAGCCATTATTGGTGAGTAAATGCATAATGCGTTGAGAAGGGAAAACAAAACATTTAAGACTTTATAAGTTCACCACTTTAACCATAGCCTACTTGTATCAATGTTTATTAGCCATCAATGGAGACTGCATAAGGTAGGGCACCCATTATTGTTACTGTATCTGCTTGGGACCTATAATACTACAGATGTCGCCATTAAAAACCCGCGTTTCGAGAAAAGGGATCCCGTGACTTGCCGCGGCTTTGCGCGGCTGCGTGCGGGAAGCTGTGAACATGCCCTTCATTACCTGTAGGGGGCAGTCGTGTTTCAGTCTGAAGTATTGTGTGTCTACTGAAGCCGAAAATGTGTGCGAATTAAACTGCGCATGCGTGTTTGGAGACGCTGTGCCCGCGCTGTGTATCAGTCGGTTGGGAATCATCACGGAGGTTACAACACGGCGTGGCTGCAGCTGGAGTTTGTCGTGTTCGAGGTAAGTTTAGCTTTCTTTTTTGGATGTGATTCTCGCTTTCATGACTCCCAATTAATGTTCATCTTAATCTCAGGATGTACAATTAGCAATTTCAGTTTTTAATAGTGTGGAGATTCACAAAACACCGTTTTCGTGTAAAAACCTGAACCTACGGAGCCCCCATGGGTCCTGTGGTAAATAAATAAATAAATAAAATAATAACGAACTGAGCGCGCGGATTAATACACCGAGATGTGTGTTTCTTACCCCCACCCCGAGTGAAAACGGCGTGTTCAGACAAAGCCTCGCCAGTTAGATGCCATTTCTGAACAAACTGAGTCGTGTGTGTTAAAGCATTAAATGGTAAAAGAGCACTAGCAATAAACGTTTTTTTTTCTGTAGCCGAACTTTATTAATGAGTTACGAGTAAAGAACCTGTACATATGTTCATACAGTATTGACAGCAGCTCTAATTTACTGCGGTAAAGCCAGCCGCGGTTCAGAAAAACACGGTCAAGCCAGCCGCGATTGATTTTAGTGCGCGCGCATATTACAGTGATTACGGTAGTTTCATGAACAACACAGAGAGAATGCCCCATATCTGAAAAATGCTGCAGTAAAATAGTTTCATATGTGGTGTGTATATAGTATGGGACGTCCTGAATAAGAACCGATCATTGTTTTTTTCTACTTATTAGAAATGGGGTCTTTATACCCCTTTAAAGTGTAATAATGTCCAATATCTCAAAAATGCTGCAGTAAAATAGTTTCATATGTGGTGTGTATATAGTATGGGATGTCCTGAATAAGAACTGATCATTGTTTTTTTCTACTTTTTTTTTTTTTATCATATAATGTGTGTACATTATATGGGATAAAAACTGACCATGGCGTTTTATACTTACTAGAATTTATTTTTTCATAGGTCTCTGAAGTGAAATAAAGGCATTTTATTTAACTTTTTTTCCCCATTGTGAACATTTGTTTATTTGACCTCTCTTCCAAAGCAGACGTTAATCCTCATTATAGAAAACATTCATTGAAGAATAACTGCTACTTTTGAACAGTAAAACAAAATAAAAATCAATTCTGGTATTTAGAAAGACTAAATACATTATTTTGTCTGTTTTCTACGAATTCTGCTGTAACTTATCTACATAAAACAATTATTTGAATGGTGAATATTTAAGAAAAATATTGTAACAGACAACCGTCAAAGTCACCAATAAATAACATGGGTATTAAAGCAGAAATGCAAATAAATAAGCAAGTAAAAATTGACGAGCATGTTGTATTATCTCTCAGTCCTGGGCGTCTAAATGAAAAGCGCTCTGAAAGCGCGTTGTCTCTGTGTCGGTCCTGAAACTACCGTAATCACTGTAATATGTGCGCACACTAAAATCAATCGCGGCTGGCTTGACCGCAGTTCTAATTTGTCTAAATCGCATTGCAGACAATAAAAATAAGTCGAGTCATCCTGTGACCCTGCATGCTTAATCTTTCCACACATGATTCTTGCTTCTTACTTTTTCCTTAATCCCTCGCTGATCTATCTTGTATTTTTCTAACGGTGTCAGAAACTTTGTGTTAGTAGCACTGCTTGACATGCTTGATGCCTTCCTCTTTTGTAATTTGCTTTGGATAAAGGCAAACTTACAAAAGATGAAGAAATGCCTAAATGTAGTTGTACGAATAAAAGATTATGTAATGATACAATGTAAATATTTTCACAGAAACAAAGCGTAAAGATGAGACGTGAATCTGAAGAGGATCTCTTTGATGATTGCCTGGTAAAGCATTGTTTTCTTATTAATTATACAATTTATTAATACCTTGAATATAGTGTTTGTTGTATTGGACAGAAGCATATAAATGCAAATGAATATATAAATCTGAGTAATTATTGAACGAATTTTCATGTTTGGACTAACCCTTTAAATACAAACTCAGCATTCATCATAGGATTTCCTGACACTGTAAAGGTGCAGAGTAATCTATGGAGTGTAGCCATCTCATGCCATGTTTTACAATGTTTTAGTGATGCAAGATTATTGCTAAAGCAATTTAACCCAAGTTTAACAATCTGAAGTATATGAAGTGATGGTCATTTTTTATTATCAATTATTTGTATTATTTTTTTTTCTCTGTGAAATGAAGTCAGCACAGGTTGAAGCAATTCAGATTTTTTTTTTTGTTTCTCAAAATAAATTATTTATTTTCTTGTACATTTTATGCAGGGGGACAGACGAAGTGATGCCAGTATGCACCTTCTTAAAATCCTTGTCGTCTGTGCTGTTGAAGGGGAAGGACCAGTTGGTGTATCCATAATCCTTGAACGAGAGGAAATTTTGCAAGAATGTGGCAATAGCTCCGAGCACTGCGCTACACATTTGAGCTATTTTCAGAAAGTTCTTCTAGAACTTGATGGGATTAAGCTATCACCAAAAGTGCAAGCTTTAAAGATGAAGTTATCTTAAAACATTTGATTTGGCTTGACTGCAAGTCTTTACATGTTGTGTTTACATGTTCAGCTTAATGTTTTAATGCGTTATGGTTTCAATGGCATACTTTTAAGTGCACTAGTCCAGAGTGCTGATTTGAATGTTGCAACTTCACTGCTTCCGAGGGCTATTACGTTTTAACGTTTATTCTACAGTTTGTTTAATGTATTTTCTGCTGTATTTTATTTCTAAATGAATGCTGTATTTTATTTATTTATTATTTTACACAATTTTGTTTAAAACAAGTATTTCAGGCCCTGGTGCCGTGGAGTTTTTTTTTCTATGGATGCAAAATTTAGCTGAATGCACTTTTATTAAAAAGACAACTTGGATCTAGACTGTGAATGTCACAAATATTTGGTAATGTTGGTGAATAAACTGTTTAATTATATTTTAGTTGTGTGATTTATGAAAGATATAGATGAAATAATTACTTAAGTTTCTTTCCAAAACATAAATTAGCAATGTTTACATTATTATAGGGAGTAATATAAATTGATAAAACCAAGTTAAGGGAAAATCTCACAAAACAAAATGATAGTAATTTCATAAAATTAAGGTTCCTGCAACTTTACTTGATTATTTTAAATAAATCTAATTTGTGCATTAAATATAATTATGTAACTTTTACTTGATTTCTTTTATTGTTAATTTAATTAAGTAAATTTTACCTGACAATTACGGGTGAGTTTTACTTAGGCTGAATCACAATTCTATTTTCTTCCCCTTGTCCCTTGAAACGAAGTGGAAAGGGGAAGGGTATAAATATTTCCCCTAAGAAATGGAACAACACTGTTATACGTCATCATACGTTGTCGCTGGTTCCTAATGTTACGTCAGAGGACATGCGCCGATGTTTATCACACATTCCAATAAGCGAGATTACTCACTCCCAAAGGTTTTTTGCGCCGTATTTCGATTTTTAAAAAAGTTGCTCATTTTCACCATGAACACGGATGAGTCTTCGGGTTTCCTCAGCCGTCCATATACAGAATATAAATTACAAAACTGTGGTCACGTTGCAATAAGTAAGAATAGTGTAAGCAAAACAATAGTGTATGGCCGTAAGCAAAACAAACAATGCGTTATCAAATGCTCGGCAAAATGCCGTGCTACTGAACTTTCATATTTGTTTGTAGCATGTAGTAAAGTGTATGTGACATAAAAATATATATTTGTAATATTGTGCAATATGTGCTATCCGCTAGCAAACTTTAGCGATTTTTTTTGCAAACATTTCTTTACAGAACATCACCATAAACACAAACACAAGACTAAAGGTAATATACATATAATGAAAACTTGTCATAAAATTCTTTATTAATGGCAAAAATTTACATTTATGGGTCTGTTTGCTCGAGTGAGCAGCCACGTTGAAAACTTCGCTTAGCCCTTCGTTTGAAGTGAGGTCCCGAAAAATCTTCGTTTGGAGGGCTATCTGGCCCTTCCCCCCTCCCCCTACACCTCCAACCAAAAGAGAAATGAGACACCACTACCCCTGCACGTGAACGCGTCAAATGGAAGGGTAGGGGGAAGGGTTGGGATTCAGCCTTAATATTGGAGCAATAAAATTTACTTAAAATCTGTGTCCAAATTGTTATGAGGATTTTATCAAGTAAATCTTACAAGTTCTTTTTTTCAGTGCATGGGTGAACACGATGTTTTAAGAATTTAATTATATATATATATATATATATATATATATATATATATATATATATATATATATATATATATATATTTATTGTGTGTGTGTGTGTGTGTGTGTGTGTGTGTGTGTGTGACCGGTGCAACTCACACGTCCTATTCCATTGTCACTCATACTGCCGTAGTTTTTAGAGTCCTAAAAAAACATTCACTAGTAAGTAAGTAAATAAAAGACAAATGAATAAATAGTTTTAAATTATATATATACAGGGGCGTAGATTTAGGGTGGACGGAGGGGATGTGTCCCCACCAATATCCTCCGACCATTGAAATGTCCCCACCAATAATTTAATCCACTTTTTTTTTAATCGTTCTGTCAACATTAACCTAGACACGCAGAAAGGGATAAATCACGTTCTCTCCTTGAGTCCTCCCGCCCCCAAAACACATATGAACATTTTGATTGGCTGTGCCTTTCCCTGCCATCATGTGATAGACGATTGGCTGCGTTCAGACACAAGCAGCGCCAAATGCAGTGGACTCACATTCAGTACAGCAGGCCAGGATATAGTCTGTGAATACGGACGTAAAACTAACAGCAGATTAAACAGCTAAATGTAAAAGTATAAATATGATCCCTGTCAGTCTCCTAATCTAGTGACTGTTTGTCAGAAATCAGTATTGTGAAAGAAATTGATAAACTAATATACTAATATTGCCATATGGCTAGAATTTTGTTGACACCAATAGACAATCCACTTCAGAAAAATAGTTTTTAAAATGCATTCACTTACTTGGCGAACATTAATGATTTGATTCGAGGTTTGCACACTAAGACTCAGAAAAAGTGAAATAAAATGATTGCTGTTTAAATGGCATGTGTTTATCCTGTTTTGTCAGGTAACAGAACCTAAACACCTGTGCTGTATATCAGACAGCGATGGAGAGAGTGTAGATTACACACAGGTGCTCTCTAGTCATTAGCACTCATCAGGCAATGTCTATGGCCAACTGACTGCACTCAGACCAAAGGGGGCTGAATAATTACACACACCCCACTTTTCAGTTATTTATTTGTAAAAAAAAAAAATGTTTGAAATCATGTATGATTTTCGTTCCACTTCTCGCGTGTACACCACTTTGTATTGGTCTTTCACGTGGAATTCCAATAAAATTGATTCATGTTTGTGGCTGTAATGTGACAAAATGTGGAAAAGTTCACGGGGGGCGAATACTTTTGCAAGCCACTGTAGTTGTCCTGAGATTTAACATTGTTACCAATAATAGGCTGAGGCATTCTCTGTCCATGCTCATAAGGAATCCCTCAATGTTTTTCAATTAGGGGACAGAAGCACATCAGCCATGTTGTAGTTCAGGTGAAGAGGCGAGTTCACAGGAGGTCAATCTGAATGTTGATTATACAGTATATAACATATAATATGTGTGCGTGTATTATACATGTTGATTATACTAATATTTAGCATTATGAGGAGTGATAGGCTGAGGATGTAAGTGATTCATTAGTGTTTTTGGCAAAAGTTTTGAACTGACATTTCACTTTTTTGTCACGCTATTTCATCAGGTGGCAATGCTGTCCGGTCCTAGTGCAGTCAGAGGGGAAGAGTTAGGGTCAAAGCCATTGTTCACCCCCAAAAAAACTTTACTCACTATTTACTCCTTAAGTGGTTCCAAACTTTAATGATTTTCTTTATTTTGTTGAATACAAAATAAGATATTGGGGAAAAAAGCTGAAAACATTGACTTCCGTAGCAGGAAAAACAAATACTATGTAAATCAATGATTACAGGTTTTCAGCATTCTACAAAATATCATCTTTAGTGTTTATCAGAAGAAAAAAAGAACAGCCTGGACAATATTGATGTCAAACAAATATGCCAGCAGTTTATTTTTGTTAACGAGAGGCGAAGGCATGTTTTTGTCTCCTTCATATAGGAGCAATAGGCATTGAGCTGTTGTGTGGTACTCTACCTAGTAGTTCATGTTTAGATGTAATCTACTTTTATATATATACAGATGATTGAGATGTTTCATTTGCACTAGGGCTCAATAAAGAATAGTTTTTATTTTATTAAAGACTATCTTTTTGTCAGTTATGAAACATTCCTTTAACTTTACACTATTCCTTAATTTAACTTAATGAATTGAATTTCGAGTGGATTAATATAAATCGAAGCATTGCTAGTATTAATGTAAAGTGATTTCGCACCATATTAAGAAAAACATGTATTCAGTGGACATAGTTGGGGTGGGAGGTTGGTAGGTGGATGGGGCAGGGGGTTGGGGGTTGGTGGGTGGAAAAGGGGATTGGGGGATGGGGTATTAGTTGGAGTCATAGGTAGCAAACCTACGCCCTTGTGTGTGTGTGTGTGTGTGTATGTGTGTGTATATATGGAAATATAATTAATATTTTCGTGTTTAATTACAAAAAAAAAAACATTTTAATGGTTAGTGATTGTTGCAGACATTTACACTATTTTTGAGAACTATTAAGTTCTCCTTCAACGTGTCATAGCCGATAATTGCCCCTTTGAATGGTGTTAAAAATACTTGCAAAACAAGTATTTGTTTTGAGGGAACTTCTGAGGTGGTCAGTGATTGATGGCACGGTCGGTCGGAGGGGGTTGTGATCACACCTATAGATCTTTTGTTCTAGGCTATCGGTCAAATATCTCTCCACTTGGAAGCAAAAACATGCAAGGGATTTCAGCATCTCGAGGCACATACTAAGCTGTTTATAAAGTAGACACTGTTTGTTTTTTCATTTTGTAATCTTTCCCGTGTTTACCGTGTACTGTACAATGTATATTGATTTTTTAATGAATTACTGTAAATAAACTACACATTCCGTTGATTTACCAGAAATGACTTTTCTGTTTTTTGTGTGTGCTAAACTAAACTTCAGGGTCAAAGTAATAGCGATTTTATTTGAAAAGTATTATATATTTACAATGCTGATAAGTTCAAGCTTAGATTCATATATAAACTGCTTCAAAGTCTTTCCGTGACCGCTGAAATCCGACAGACGCAGGGCTCAAGGGAGGTGTGTCTCTGTGTGTGTGTGTGTGTGTGTGTGCGCGCGTGTGTATGTGTGTGTGTGCGCGTGCGCTGCAGCCTGTCCTATTTTCAGCGGATTTTTCCGCTACCGCAGATCAGTTTATCAACTTGTAATATATACATTTTAGGAATATATTAACATGTGCAGACATTTAAGGGTGCGGTGCCCTCTCTTGCCCCTGCGTAGAGCCTACACACACACATCTATCTATCTATCTATCTATCTATCTATCTATCTATCTATCTATTATATAAATACACATTTGGAATCTGCATCTACATTTTCTGTTACAAGTATAGAATTAGGTTCAGCTGAGACTCATGATCAATGGTGTTAGGGTACTTATGTAGTGATAATTAGTTTCAGCCAGATCATTAAAACTAACAATGGACTATGACACTCTTGAGAGGGGATATGAAGGTGTTATTCATTTATTTATTCTCTACAAGGGTGCGAACTACAGTACAGACCAAACTATAACTTTCTCTTATACTACTATAAAAATTCTAAATATAAACAAACAAAATACAGCTTTTTTTCCTCAGAGGTAAACGGAAAAGTGAAGTTGTTCAGCTGTTTACTGTCACTGCAGCTTCTTCAAAGTCTTCCCACTCCGTGACCACTGAAATCCGACACGACACCACGTTAGGCTACGTCTTGACTCATTTGTATACCGACGGTGATTGGATGTTTCCCGAGGGCTCAGGGGAGTGTGTGTGTCTGTGTGTGTGTGTGTGTGTGTCTATGTGTGTGCGTGCGCGCGGGTACTTGTTCTACTGTTATAAAAACTCTAAATATAAACAAACAAAATACAGCTTTTTTTTTCAGAGGTAAACGGAAAAGTGAAGATGTTCAGTGTCACTATGCAGATGTTACACTCAGTGGAGTTACCGAAATCTGTGGTTTAGTCCTCATTGAGTTGCCACACATCATTTCCACATTTCACTCGCTTTTATTCCTCTTATGTGAACATAAACAGTGAAACATTCTACAGGTTTATAATACACCGCGGCCAAGTGAACCACGTTCCCGTCGAACGAAACGAGGCATAATCGTGGTGTTTGCTTCGGTTATGACACACCATAGTTTATTACCTGCTGTGGTAGATCTGAATATTTATTCAAACACAATAATAAAGCTTTATATCCTCAGGAGGGCTCAGTACATTGTTTTAGCGATAGTTTCACGGAAGCGAGTTCAGAACTAATCTAACCAAACCAAAAAAAAAAAAAAAACATCCGAAGCTTGTGAAACTAATGAAATTGATATATATGTAATTGATATACTGTATATACAGACGTGTGTGTGTCATTTTAATTCAAATGAACATTTTAATGCTTTCTGATACACTTATCAACTTATCCACATACACTTATCAACACAAACTCTCCGTGCACGCACACACAATCTCTAAAAAATTTATATTAATAACATACATATACAAATAAACAAATGTAGGTGTAATAAAAGTAGTCGTGATGTCAGTACTCGCCCAGCAAACCAGGCTTTTGCAGCGGCGTAAAACGTATGAATTATCTTCAAATATACAAAAAAAAGCGAAAAGACACTCGATTATTATGCATAGGTTATTTGTTTAATTCAAAAAGTTCATAAAAACACTTTAAAATGAGAGAAAAACTGTTAAAATCCTCGTTCGCTTTCTCAGCGTTAGGTAGCGAGTGACGTCATGATTTGAATCTGCGCGCCACCGGGGAAACATAGGGAAACTGACTTTCCCGGACCACCGGCTTTTAGATAAAGTCCTTCTATGCGCCATCTGGCGGATATTCAGTGAAGCACAACACATTTATTTTAAATTCCCGAATGTTGCCTCCGGCAAGTCGCGGCAAGCCGCGCGCTAAATTGCGGCATCCCGCGGGAAAACACGCGGGTTTTTAATGGCGACATCTGTAATTCATCACTTGCTCACTTCTTAATCCTACCTTTCCTCTTCTAAAGCAACATTATATTGCGCTGTAAGGTGTGTAGTCCTCTATTTTGTAGAACATATAGTGTTGCAAATAACCTCGTGGCACTAATTGTTGTTGTCTGAAGTTTTAATAAATAATCATAATGCTGTCAAAAATAATGTCATAAATAGATTTTCTTTATCAATTAACTTCTATTAACTAAATAAAATTTTAAAGTTTAATAGAATGGCTGTGTGAAAGATGCTGAAGCTGACATGCCACTGGTCTTTTATATTAATGTTGTTCGAAGGCCTGTGTAATGATGTAGTTTCGACATCTATCGACTGAATAGCGTTTTTTCGACTTGTTTTCATGTTATTGTTGTTCAGCAATGGCATGGACGTGATGTTTTGGCAAAAGAAGGGTGGGATGGTGGTTGATGGTGACTGAAAGCGGTGACTGAGTAGATTGGACGTCACAGCAGTTCGTGAAAAGGCAGAGCTACTTTATGCAGGCTGTGTGCATGCTACTGTGGATTGACTGTTTTGAAACGTATATGGTAGTTACATAGCCTCTAGACCTCAGTTACCATGAAAAAAGCCATGAAATTTCAGTTTTGACCATATGGGATCTTAAACAAGGACGTCATCTTTTTTTAATTATTGTTTGTTCGGGGAGGAATTATGGACCACAATGTCAGCATGATCTTGCGTTGTTTCCTTATCACTTCTTGTGTGCGTTTGGCTGTAGCTTGCACACCAGACAGAGTTGTTGGCGATTCTTCCTATTGTAAAGTCATGCAGTGTGTAATCTCCTGTCGCCAATTCATTGTGCAGTGTGAACACAGCAGCAACTAAATGCTACCACAGATAGTACAGTGTGAAAACAATGGTGATCCGATGACTTTGAAAATCATGCAGTGTGAGTTTGAGGAGAAGGTAAAAAGCAATACAAAACAAATAATGTACAATTTATGTTGTCATTACTTTGCTCTCAAACTAAATGCAATGTAATAATAGGCGTTATTTAATAATAACATTAACAGTGCAGCATGCATCTAACTCTGGGTAAAAAGCTTATAATAAAATCACCAAAATAAGTCTTCATGTTAAGAATAAATATGCAAACAGTACGGTATCTGAGCGTACGAATTGGAAATTTGTGCATACAGTTTGTTAATCGCCACGATTTGTTAAACTGAGGGAACAGTTTAAGTATTTGTGAGTGCGGAGGACAAATTGCAAAACCGTCGCCACGGATTGATTTTTTTATTTATTTATTTTTTTGGTCCTACAGGTTGTTTTTTTTTCTTTTTTTTGCACATAACAGACTACATTGTTACATTAAGTATATTTGTTTTCATAGCATTGAATATGTACATTGTAGGACAACATTTGCAGATTGTGAAATAACACATACAGGTCCTTCTAAAAAAATTAGCATATTGTGATAAAGTTCATTATTTTCTGTAATGTACTGATAAACATTAGACTTTCATATATTTTAGATTCATTACACACAGCTGAAGTAGTTCAAGCCTTTTATTGTTTTAATATTGATGATTGTAGCATACAGCTCATGAAAACCCAAAATCCCTATCTCAAAAAATTAGCATATCATGAAAAGGTTCCCTAAACGAGCTATTAACCTAATCATCTGAATCAACTAATTAACTCTAAACACCTGCAAAAGATTCCTGAGGCTTTTAAAAACTCCCAGCCTGGTTCATTACTCAAAACCGCAATCATGGGTAAGACTGCCGACCTGACTGCTGTCCAGAAGGCCATCATTGACACCCTCAAGCAAGAGGGTAAGACACAGAAAAACATTTCTGAACGAATAGGCTGTTCCCAGAGTGCTGTATCAAGGCACCTCAGTGGGAAGTCTGTGGGAAGGAAAAAGTGTCGCAGAAAACGCTACACAACGAGAAGAGGTGACCGGGCCCTGAGGAAGATTGTGGAGAAGGACCGATTCCAGACCTTGGGGGACCTGCGGAAGCAGTGGACTGAGTTTGGAGTAGAAATATCCAGAGCCACCGTGTGCAGGAAATGGGCTACAGGTTGCAAATTTTGCATGTCATTCGGAAATCAAGGTGCCAGAATCTGGAGGACGACTGGGGAGAGGGAAATGCCAAAATGCCTGAAGTCCAGTGTCAAGTACCCACAGTCAGTGATGGTCTGGGGTGCCATGTCAGCTGCTGGTGTTGGTCCACTGTGTTTTATCAAGGGCAGGGTTAATGCAGCTAGCTATCAGGAGATTTTGGAGCACTTCATGCTTCCATCTGCTGAAAAGCTTTATGGAGATGAAGAATTCATTTTTCAGCATGACCTGGCACCTGCTCACAGTGCCAAAACCACTGGTAAATGGTTTACTGACCATGGTATTACTGTGCTCAATTGGCCTGCCAACTCTCCTGACCTGAACCCCATAGAGAATCTGTGGGATATTGTGAAGAGAAAGTTGAGAGACGCAAGACACAAGAATCTGCAAAAGGATTCCCGACCAAGTATTGAGTGCATAACTGAACATAATTATTTGAAGGTTGACTTTTTTTTGTATTAAAAACACCTGGTCGGATGAAATATGCAAATTTTTTGAGATAGGGATTTTGGGTTTTCATGAGCTGTATGCCACAATCAATATTAAAACAATAAAAGGCTTGAACTACTTCAGTTGTGTGTAATGAATCTAAAATATATTAAAGTCTAATGTTTATCAGTACATTACAGAAAATAATGAACTTTATCACAATATGCTAATTTTTTGAGAAGGACCTGTATATAAAAAAAAATCTAATGTGTGCATTGTATCTATGGAAGATTGTAGGACATTTCAAAACATATGTTGCATATCTGTACATTTGTAAAAGTCACATTTCCAAAAATTTTGGACCCACCTTCTGTCATTCATAAACAACTACCACTCCAAGTTTTTAGAGCATTGTATAGTTCTAACCTTTTGTTTGTTTTTCATTCTTTAGATGCACTACAACAACAACAGCTGAACGCTGAAAAAAAGGAGGTCACAGAGTTTCTTTGCTTCAACAGTTCAGAAGTGGCTTCGTTATGCCCCAGAACGGCTGGGGGGAATTGCTCGTGGTGGAAAACCACAAGTTCAGACTCATGTCTTATTATCTGTTTTGCTGAGTAAATACATTTCAACTTACGAATAATGTTTCAGTCATCTGTTGTGTTTCTGACTTGGTTGTTTCTATTTGCATTTGACTGAATTTTGCTGAGGCAGGCTGCCATTTTTATATTATGGTTTTCCAGTCTCTTCTCTTGGCAGTTAGATTCTGTTTTATGAATTCAGAATTAACAATCTCTTCTAATAGTTCTCTTCTAAAAAGTCATTTTGTCATCCAGTTTATAATAATTTGTATGTAAGTTGTAGTGTATTTTATTATATAGTTGTTTTATTGTAATTGTGATGTTACTTCCTGTTTAAATGGGTATGGAGCATAAATAAATAAATATGTTTACATGTAAACTGAAGGATGTTGAGTTACTGACTTTTTGTTTAAAAAAAAAAAAAAAAAAAGCTTTTCAGCCCTACATGGTCTCTGATTTAAAGAAATAAATCAAAACGGACATGATTTACTGTCATAGAATCTTGCTGTTCATAAAGCAAGACGAAACTATAATTGCTTCAATGTTGATTCAGTGTAAAATAAGTGATTGAATTTAAGTTGAACAAACATTGATTTTATGCCCATCTTGATCTATTTTTCATCATTCATTATTTCAAGGTGCAAACCTGATGAAAAATCAACATTTAACATTGAAATTTCAACATTGATTCAATGACAAGTTGGTTGATGCTTTAATGTTGATTCAATGATGATTCAATGTTGTTCTGCTATCTGGGGAAGTATATCAGCAAAACGCCAACAATTGAATTTCAGCTCCATGACAAACAAAATTCATTTTGGGAGATTCCATGCAGGTCATTCAGTCATTAAAGTGTGTGAATTTGACAGTTTAGTGAAACAGAGTGGCAGATTCCTGAACTCTGTGGGCACTTCAGGACATGCAGCTGAAAAGAGCCTCATAAAGCCAAGCGTGTGGCTTTTTTCAGGTGTACATGATAAATTTAGATTTTTTGCTCTCTTATTCCTGCCCAGTAAATCTATTGGGGCAAGATTTTGTACGTAAATTAGGTATAAATCTCTTGAGACTAAACCAGTATTGAGCCTGAGGATTTCACTCTTGTGAAATGTGATCCGTTGCCCCAGTTGTACAGTATGTGTATGAATGGAAGCTCTGTACTTCAGCTGTGAGTTCAGTAAATGCTACGGTGATAGACAAATATATGGCAGTAAATACATTACACTGTGTGTCACATATCTCATTTTTTAAAGATAAGCTCAGATGTGTAGTTAATGTCGAGATAAGCAGTGTGCACATGAGAAAATGTCACACAAGTGTCACAGTAATGTCCCTTAATCACAGTAGGGACACCCCTAATGTGTTATTGGATAAAAGTAATAATGTTTGATTTCTTGGCTTTATCAAAAAAAAAAAAAGAATGAAAAAAAAGGTTGAGGGAGAAAAAATATATATACATATTGGGCCTTTGAGTGACATGTGGTATGAATGAGAGAGATTGAGAATGAACCTCTTATCTGACATTACATTACAGCCACAGAGAAACAAATGCTGATGAAATGCTGAAAAATAATGTGTTAAAGTATAAAAGAACTGGATATATTACAGTACTTACAGTCACAAGACCTGGCCAGGCAGAAAAAATTAAGTTATCAGCATGCGGAACCTTTTTCTTTTCTTTTTTAAAAAAGAATTTATGTTTATCATTACTCACTAAAATGTATGGACTAATGGCAAGCACGATGTAGGTTTAATTAAGCGAAGTGAACTGGTGGTGATCACCCCAAAGTAAAATGTAGGCCCTACAAACTTCATACTGTATCTACCCGAGTCTTTAGCTGAAATAATTCCAGTGTTTAATTCTTTATTTTAAAGCTGTTGTCATGGTAAACATCAGCAACTTCTTATTGTTCAGCAAAACAAGGTCATAAAGCAAACCATATCCAAGCTACAATTCGCACATACAAGTCATATCTTAGGTCAAATTGTTTTGGAACAAGATAAAACTTTGGATCCAAGTACAGTAGTAGTCCAAAATATTCTAAAACAAATAAGAAAATTGATGCCAAAGTAGAAATGTAAAAAGTAAAAGTGTTTTATTGCAGAAAAGTTAATTTGATCCATGCAATCCTCGAGGCCCCAGTGAGCTATACACTCATGGGAAGGGTCTACTGGCCCACAGTGCCCTTAGTTGAACTCCGGAAGCAAGAATAAACTTTCACTGAATCAAATTTGGCAGTATAAACTACTTTAATATTGGGCATTCCAAATTCTAAAAGGCCTTTTACAAAAACTGTTGATGAAAAGAATTGTTGCATGATTTCAGACTGGCTGCAGAAGCAAAAAAAAAAAAGAGAGAGAAAAACAATGAGATCTTTATCTCACTTCTCAGCCAAATCAGATCCTGTAGCAGCAGCATCACCCATGTGTTTATGTCCAGTACCAGAAGCTCAGAAGGCAGGTATAGAATAAAGATATATAGTGGGCTACAGTAATTTGACATTTCAAGTTCATGAAGTTTCAGTATCTTTTATACAGAGAAGAATCACACTTACAGATGTCGCCATTAAAAACGCGCGTTTCGAGAAAAGGGATCCCGTGACTTGCCGCGGCTTTGCGCGGCTGCGTGCGGGAAGCTGTGAACATGCCCTTCATTACCTGTAGGGGGCAGTCGTGTTTCAGTCTGAAGTATTGTGTGTCTACTGAAGCCGAAAATGTGTGCAAATTAAACTGCGCATGTGTGTTTGGAGACGCTGTCATCACGGAGGTACAACACGGAGGTGGCTGGAGCTGGAGTTTGTCGTGTTCGAGGTAAGTTTACCTTTCTTTTTTGGATGTGATTCTCGCTTTGATGACTCCCAATTAATGTTCATCTTAATCTCAGGACGTACAATTAGCAATATTTCAGTTTTTAATAGTGTGGAGATTCACAAAACACCGTTTTCGTGTAAAAACCTGAACCTACGGAGCCCCCCAGGGGTCCTGTGGTAAATAAATGAATAAATAAATAAATAACGAACCGAGCGCGGATTAATAAACCGAGATGTGTGTTTCTTACCCCCACACCTCGTGAAAACGGCGTGTTCAGACAAAGGCTCGCCAGTGAGATGCCATTTCTGAACAAACTGAGTCGTGTGTGTTAAAGCATTAAATGGTAAAAGAGCACTAGCAATAAACGTTTTTTTTCTGAAGCCGAACTTTATTAATGAGTTACGAGTAAAGAACCTGTACATATGTTCATACAGTATTGACAGCAGCTCTAAATTGTCTAAATCGCATTGCAGACAAAAATAAGTCGAGTCATCCTGTGACCCTGCATGCTTAATCTTAAACACATGATTCTTGCTTCTCACTTTTTCCTTAATCTGCGGTTCGGTTCTGGTTTCGGTCTGTTCTCATGAGTTGTGAAGCGAGAGGAACAAAGTATAAATATTGTTCATTTGCTAAATTAAGTATCATGAATTTTAATTGAATATCTATCTCTATTTTTTTCACAGCAGTTTGTGACTGAAAGTGTGTCTGCATCTGACTTCAGGAGTTTCCTGACCAACGTATCTAACGGTCATATTTAAAAATCATAAAGTACAAAACGTTCACAAAACACCGTTTTCGTGTAAAAACCTGAACCTACGGAGCCCCCCAGGGGTCCTGTGGTAATTAAATAAATAAATAACGAACCGAGCGCGGATTAATACACCGAGATGTGTATTTCTTACCCCCACACCTCGTGAAAACGGCGTGTTCAGACAAAGGCTCGCCAGTTAGATGCCATTTCTGAACAAACTGAGTCGTGTGTGTTAAAGCATTAAATGGTAAAAGAGCACTAGCAATAAACGTTTTTTTTTCTGAAGCCGAACTTTATTAATGAGTTACGAGTAAAGAACCTGTACATATGTTCATACAGTATTGACAGCAGCTCTAATTTGTCTAAATCGCATTGCAGACAATAAAAATTAATCGAGTCATCCTGTGACCCTGCATGCTTAATCTTAAACACATGATTCTTGCTTCTCACTTTTTCCTTAATCCCTCGCTGATCTATCTTGTATTTTTCTAACGGTGTCAGAAACTTTGTGTTAGTAGCACTGCTTGACATGCTTGATGCCTTCCTCTTTTGTAATTTGCTTTGGATAAAGGCAAACTTACAAAAGATGAAGAAATGTCTAAATGTAGTTGTACGAATAAAAGATTATGTAATGATACAATGTAAATATTTTCACAGAAACAAAGCGTAAAGATGAGACATGAATCTGAAGAGGATCTCTTTGATGATTGCCTGGTAAAGCATTGTTTTCTTATTAATTATACAATTTATTAATACCTTGAATATAGTGTTTGTTGCATTGGACAGAAGCATATAAATGCAAATGAATATATAAATCTGAGTAATTATTGAACGAATTTTCATGTTTGGACTGACCCTTTAAATACAAACTCAGCATTCATCATAGGATTTCCTGACACTGTAAAGGTGCAGAGTAATCTACTGTATGGAGTGTAGCCATCTCATGCCATGTTTTACAATGTTTTAGTGATGCAAGATTATTGCTAAAGCAATTTAACCCAAGTTTAACAATCTGAAGTAAATGAAGTGATGGTCATTTTTTATTATCAATTATTTTTATTTTTTTCCTCTGTGAAATGAAGTCAGCACAGGTTAAAGCAATTCAGATTTTTTTTTTTTGTTTGTTTCTCAAAATAATTTTTTTATTTTCTTGTACATTTCATGCAGGGGGACAGACGAAGTGATGCCAGTATGCACCTTCTTAAAATCCTTGTCGTCTGTGCTGTTGAAGGGGAAGAACCAGTTGGTGTATCCATAATCCTTGAACGAGAGGAAATTTTGCAAGAATGTGGCAATAGCTCCGAGCACTGCGCTACACATTTGAGCTATTTTCAGAAAGTTCTTCTAGAACTTGATGGGATTAAGCTATCACCAAAAGTGCAAGCTTTAAAGATGAAGTTATCTTAAAACATTTGATTTGGCTTGACTACAAGTCTTTACATGTTGTGTTTACATGTTCAGCTTAATGTTTTAATGCGTTATGGTTTCAATGGCATACTTTTAAGTGCACTAGTCCAGAGTGCTGATTTGAATGTTGCAACTTCACTGCTTCCGAGGGCTATTAAGTTTTAACTTTTATTCTACAGTTTGTTTAATGTATTTTCTGCTGTATTTTATTTCTAAATGAATGCTGTATTTATTTATTATTATTTTACACAATTTTGTTTAAAACAAGTATTTCAGGCCCTGGTGCCGTGCAGTTTTTTTCTATGGATGCAAAATTTAGCTGAATGCACTTTTATTAAAAAGACAACTTGATCTAGACTGTGAACGTCACAAATATTTGGTAATGTTGGTGAATAAACTGTTTAATTATATTTTAGTTGTGTGATTTATGAAAGATATAGATGAAATAATTACTTAAGTTTCTTTCCAAATCATAAATTAGCAATGTTTACATTATTATAGGGAGTAATATAAATTGATAAAACCAAGTTAAGGGAAAATCTCACAAAACAAAATTATAGTAATTTCATAAAATTAAGGTTCCTGCTGATACAATAATGAATTAACTTTACTTGATTATTTTAAATAAATCTAATTTGTGCATTAAATATAATTATGTAACTTTTACTTGATTTCTTTTATTGTTAATTTAATTAAGTAAATTTTACCTGACAATTACGGGTGAGTTTTACTTAGGCTGAATCACAATTCTATTTTCTTCCCCTTGTCCCTTGAAACGAAGTGGAAAGGGGAAGGGTATAAATATTTCCCCTAAGAAATGGGACAGCACTGTTATATGTCATCATACGTTGTCGCTGGTTCCTAATGTTACGTCAGAGGACATGCGCCGATGTTTATCACACATTCCAATAAGAGAGATTACTCACTCCCAAAGGTTTTTTGCGCCGTATTTCGAATTTTAAAAAAAGTTGCTCATTTTCACCACGAACACGGATGAGTCTTCGGGTTTCCTCAGCCGTCCATATACAGAATATAAATTACAAAACTGTGGTCACGTTGCAATAAGTAAGAATAGTGTAAGCAAAACAATAGTGTATGGCCGTAAGCAAAACAAACAATGCGTTATCAAATGCTCGGCAAACTGCCGTGCTACTGAACTTTCATATTTGTTTGTAGCATGCAGTAAAGTGTATGTGATATAAAAATATATATTTGTAATATTGTGCAATATGTGCTATCCGCTAGCAAACTTTAGCGATTTTTTTTGCATACGTTTCTTTACAGAACATCACCATAAACACAAACACAAGACTAAAGGTAATATACATATAATGAAAACTTGTCATAAAAATCTTTATTAATGGCAAAAATTACTTAACATTTATGGGTCTGTTTGCTCGAGTGAGCAGCCATGTTGAAAACTTCGCTTAACCCTTCGTTTGAAGTGAGGTCCTGAAAAATCTTCGTTTGGAGGGCTATCTGGCCCTTCCCCCTCCCCCTCCAACCAAAAGAGAAATGAGACACCTCTACCCCTGCACGTGAACGCGCCAAATGGAAGGGGAGGGGGAAGGGGTAGAAATTGGTTTCAGCCTTAATATTGGAGCAATAAAATTTACTTAAAATCTATGTGTCCAAATTGTTATGAGGATTTTATCAAGTAAATCTTACAAGTTCTTTTTTTCAGTGCATGGGTGAACACGATGTTTTAAGAATTTAATTTTATATATATATTTATTTATTGTGTGTGTGTGTGTGTGTGTGTGTGTGTGTGTGTGTGTGTGTGTGTGTGAGACCGGTGCAACTCAAACGTCCTATTCCATTGTCACTCATACTGCCGTAGTTTTTAGAGCCCTAAAAAAGCATTCGCTAGTAAGTAAGTAAATAAAAGACAAATGAATAAATAGTTTTAAATTATATATATACAGGGGCGTAGATTTAGGGTGGACGAGGGGATGTGTCCCCACCAATATCCTCTGACCATTGAAATGTCCCCACCAATAATTTAATCCACTTTTTTTTAATCGTTCTGTCAACATTAACCTAGACACGCAGAAAGGGATAAATCACGTTCTCTCCTTGAGTCCTCCCGCCCCCAAAACACATATGAACATTTTGATTGGCTGTGCCTTTCCCTGCCATCATGTGATAGACTATGGCTGCGTTCAGACACAAGCAGCGCCAAATGTAGTGGACTCACATTCATTACAGCAGGCCAGGATATAGTCTGTGAATACGGACTTAAAACTAACAGCAGATTAAACAGCTAAATGTAAAAGTATAAATATGATCCCTGTCAGTCTCCTAATCTAATGACTGTTTGTCAGAAATCAGTATTGTGAAAGAAATTGATAAGCTAATATACTAATATTGCCATATGGCTAGAATTTTGTTGACACCAATAGAAAATCCTCTTCAGAAAAATAGTTTTTAAAATGCATTCACTTACTTGGCGAACATTAATGATTTGATTCGAGGTTTGCACACTAAGACTCAGAAAAAGTGAAATAAAATGATTGCTGTTTAAATGGCATGTGTTTATCCTGTTTTGTCAGGTAACAGAACCTAAACACCTGTGCTGTATATCAGACAGCGATGGAGAGAGTGTAGATTACACACAGGTGCTCTGTATTTAGTCATCAGCACTCATCAGGCAATGTCTATGGCCAACTGACTGCACTCAGACCCAAGGGGGCTGAATAATTACACACACCCCACTTTTCAGTTATTTATTTGTAAAAAAAAAAGTGTTTTAAATCATGTATGATTTTCGTTCCACTTCTCGCGTGTACATCACTTAGTTCATGTTTAGATGTAATCTACTTTTATATATATATCCAGATGATTGAGATGTTTCATTTGCACTAGGGCTCAATAAAGAATAGTTTTTATTTTATTAAAGCCTATCTTTTTGTCAGTTATGAAACATTCCTTTAACTTTACACTATTCCTTAATTTAACTTAATGAATTGCATTTCGAGTGGATTAATATCAATCGAAGCATTGCTAGTATTAATGTAAAGTGATTTCGCACCATATTAAGAAAAACATGTATTCAGTGGACATAGTTGGGGTGGGAGGTTGGTGGGTGGAAAAGGGCATTGGGGGATGGGGTATTAGTTGGAGTCATAGGTAGCAAACCTACGCCCTTGTGTGTGTGTGTGTGTATATATATATATATGGAAATATAATTAATATTTTATTTTCGTGTTTAATTACAAAAAAATAATAATTTAATGGTCAGTGATTGTTGCAGACATTTACACTATTAAGTTCTCCTTCAACGTGTCATAGCCGATAACTGCCCCTTTGATCTGCTGGGTACGGCGGGGCGTCAACTGCTGATCAGTGTGTGTAAAGTACGCTACTTTACACTGATCAGCCGTCGACGGCCCGCCATACCCAGCACATCAAAGGGGCACACTCATAAACTCTCCGTACACACACACACACACACACACACGATTTATAGATAAAATGCAGACATAAACGCCCCCACCCAGGAAAACAACAAACACAAATATATAGACTACAGTACTCGCTCCGTGCGCGCTCCGATGTGAGCCGATTTATTCAAGTCATAATTAGAGAATAGAGAGATTAATAACAGAGGAAGACCAAAGAGGAGATTTATGGATGCAGTGAGAGAGGACATGAAGTTAGTTGGTGTGAGAGAAGAGGATGCAGAGGATAGGGTTAGATGGAGGCAGATGATTCGCTGTGGCGACCCCTGAAAGGGAACAGCCGAAAGACAAAGAAGAAGAAGAAGAGATTAATAACAGATAAAGCATAATAAGATGTCTATACAGTAAATAAAAATAAAAGTATCAAATCCAACTATTAAAGTCTGATTTTATTGCTATCATTAACCATTTATGTTATATATTTATTTATTTTATATTATTTTATTTTACATTGTTTTATTTATTATAAACTATTATATATATAATTATATATTATATACTATTATTTTAATCTTAAATAACGTTGGCCTAATACAATATTGTTTCCAATGCTGAAGCAAACATGATTTTGTTTTAGTTTATTCGCTGAATACAACGCGACCCACATCACCTCTTGGTGAAGACCCACAGAACCCGTTACTGTAATCCCCCTTCTCACCTACAGTATCCTTGGTGTGAAGTTATCAAACCGGTTTCGCTGATGGGGTAATTCTGCTTCAAGCACTTTCCGATGCTGTTGCGAGGAAATTCCACCCCACAGCCCACAACAACAAGCAAATAAGAGACATAATTAACGAACTTCTTAGAAAGAAAAGATTGAGTTTTCCTCTTTTCTAAAAAAAAAAAAAAATTTATGAATACTCTTACTTTTGTAAAGATTTTGAGTGACCATTTGCCATATACAGTACTGCCTGCTTTATTATATATTTAATAAAACTTTATTGCAACTAAATTGTGTGTGTGCCTTATTGAATATTTAATAATGCTTCCGGAACATTGTTGTCCATACGTTTTACAGTATGTACAGTATATTGAAAACAGTGAAGCATAAAACACAAACCGAAAGGACAAATTAAGGAATGTACGAAACATTAACACCTTTACCGTGTTCAAATAAATACTGTAGAGTTACTGCATTATGTTTCAAGACATCCTTAATTTAAAAAAAAATTCCCTAATTATGTCCACAAATACTTTGACAACATACACTTATCAACTTATCCACATAAACTTATCCACACAAACTCTCCATGCACACACACACAATCTCTAAAAAAATGTATATTAATAACATACATATACAAATAAACAAAAATATAAACGTCTATATTGAAGTTTACGGTGAACGCAGAGTCGGCTAAGCAGACGTGATGACGCGCGCGCCCTCACCTCTGTTACGGCTGCCTACAGTATTTGGCCAAAAGAATTATAATAATTGAACGATATGCCTGGTCCTGGAAAGAGACATCAACAGTCCGGCGCTGAGAAACGAAAGAACCGAAAGAAAAAAAAGGCCTAAGATGAAGCCTGTGCATCAATTCCAGAAATAAATGAGTTGGCTATATTACTTAATGTAAATATTCTACTAAATCTAACCTGAAATTATAAACTTGATATAAACCACTTTTGAAGGGTTGAGCAAATTACCTTTTTTTAAGTTGCATCAAAAAGATTTAAGGCATTCATAATTTAAATATAAAAGCATAAAAAACTTAATTACATATTGATTTACACTCAAAACACATTTCTTTATATAAACATTTATTGTGGAATGAACATACTTTCATCCAAAATGTTAACAATAAGATTTTTTTTTTTTCAAAATGTATAAACACCAACAGTCATTCAACACTGTTAACTGAATTTGAAATTGAGAGGGAAAAAAAAGATGTCTGCATTTATCCACAAATTTAATTTTGCAATGGGTACATTTTGTCCTTGTCAAACCTGCTGAAGAAGAACCAAACTAAATACTCTGCGACTAAAATAAATTACTCCATAAAATCAAATCAAATCAAATCAAATTTATTTGTCACATACACAGTCATACAGTATGAAATGCAGTGAAATGCTTTTTGCGACCACAGGGTCGCGACGGCAGCCATTTCCCAGGCGCCATCATAGAAAACAAGGAATCAGATACATTAGGATAACGAGGGTAAAAAAATCCCCTCCCAGACTGTCCTTCGGAGAGGGCAGTGTGGGATCAGGGGTACAAAAAACTACCTCAGCAGCAAGCACAGAAAAACATGTAACAAGACATCAACATTGCAACATTAAGGGTACAGGGATAAGAATGTCCAATGTAGGCAAACAGCTCCAGTCCCTGCAGCTAAAGAGCGCTGGTCCCGATTCCGTCTGCCCACACCGAGGGGAATAAGCACACGAAGGCGTTGGAAATGGGGAAGGTAGAGTGTCTATCTGTAGCTGTTCTGTGAGTGTGTGCGTGCATGTCAGTTTGTAAGCCTGTAACATCCCGTAATAGTCTGCGCCAGGTGACCTTGAAGGGGGAGGGGGGTAGATTCCAGAGCGTCTCGTTATCTTGGTCTTCGGGGAATTGTTATGTCTCCAGCCACTGCCTTAAAATGCAGTAGCTGGAAAGAAGGGCAGAAAAAAAAAAAAAAAAAAAAAAAATGTCCAAATTTCGATCAATACCTGCCAATTTCACAGATATTTAATGTCCATCACTGGTCTCCAGGTCCGTCCAAATTCCGTTGTATAGCTGCCAGTCTCCCCAAGATGGTATCCAATTTGCGGTCCATAACCACAGTCTGATTACTGACAGCTCTCGTCACCATTATTTCCCAGCCAGCCAGTCTCTTGGGGTTGAGACTGACTGCTTTTAAGATTTTTCGATATCCAAGTAATCCACCTAATCCAATCAGCAGAATCCCAGTTATCAGAGTTCCGAATAGGTAAATATCTTCAACGTCCTCCAGAGACAGTGCGGCCAGGCACACAATGCGCCACTTCTCCCAACCGTCCATCGTGTATCCAGCAGCAAACGTCCCATCAGGACAAGTAGGTTCCCCAGAACCCACACTTCTCGTCGAGAAGATCGTGTCAATTGCATTCAGAGACCACTTGATCAAATCCATTCCTTTTATTTCAAGAGCAAGACGAGGAGAGTCTCTGAATAGTATTTCACAAGACAGACAAGAGAAGCAAGCGGGGAGAGATAAGGGAGGGAAAGCAGATGCGACCGCCTTCGTCAAGAGCCAAGAGGGAGATGTGTGCCCTGCGATGGATTGGCACCCTGTCCAGGGTGTACCCCGCTTAGTGCCCGAAGTCTCCTGGGATAGGCTCCAGGTCCCCCGCGACCCTGAACACAGGATTAAGCGGTATAGAAAATGAATGAATGAATAAAATTACAAATAGTAACACTCAACTTTGCAACATACATTTATTAATTGGACTGAAAAGAAAATTAGAAAATGTTCCTGAAACAAAATCAGCAGAGGTAAAACATGGAACATTCATGTGCGACTGATGGAAACTCAATAAGTCACAATCCCGATTTCCTGTGGAGGCTGAAGACAGTCCTCTTCCTACCCGAGGACAAACAGGGCCATTGTGCACCTCTCAAGTTCTGCCTGAGCTTCATCTTCCTGAACAACCTAATAAAAGAAAGGACATTTGTTAGACAATTGCTCTATTTGGCAAAACAGTGTCTGATGTATGTATGTAAAATCACTTAATGCTCCCTATGAGTGAAAAAAACACCTAGGATTATGGTGCAGCATGATAAATGTAACTAGCTCAATAAATAGGCCAAAATAACTGACATACATATACACACATTATGTATTAATGATAAAGTTTATTATTTTAAGTATTAATTTCAGGAGGTAATCACCTCCTGGCTCTAGGGACATAAAAACAAACATAGTATTGTTGGTTATGTTAGGCTTGTAAAGCGTGAAAAAATGAACATGGCAGACATTGAAACCTGTATTCAGACAGCATACACTAACCTGTGAACAAGTTAAACTAAAGTTTTATTCTGCTAGTTATGTTTTAATTTAGTGCATCACAGCCAACTTGATGTGGATGCCTTGCTCAGGTCCTGTGGCTTCCATTCACAAGATTACATTTGACACCAAGCTAATTTCTGCTTTTGAGCGAGTACATACCAGATCAAGAACTTGAAGATGAAGATTATATCTCTGGTCTTCTCTCTGACGGGTTCCTCCCTAGTTTCTGATGATCTCAATTAGTTTGTAGTGTTGCTTGTCCAAGGAAACCAGTAATCTTGCTTGAAGTGGAGCAGATATAATTCTCAGAAACTCATTACTGATCTTAAAAAAAAAAAAAAAGGTAAAAACAAAGATTGGACTGGCTCAAGTTCTTATGTTAGCAAATCTTAATTACAGTGTGTATAAAGTATAGAAAGCAGTACACTACAAACAGCACTCACTCCAAATTAGCTTGTTCTATGTTTACGTCACTTTCCTATTAATTTTTACATCGTTAACCAACGGTACTTAAATATAATTATTTTCTTCGGCGCCGCTGACTTACTGTAGAAACTCCGGTGTTTTTGAAAATCACCACGTTAGTTAGCTAATGCTAATGCAGGTAATATACTGTAGGTGGTTTTAGCTACAGTAGCAAACACGGACACAAAACTCAATCTACAAAGTACTGTAGTTGTTCCTGACATAAATCATGAATTTGCTCATATAAGAGATACATTTAACATAGAAATGACACGAGTTTGCTTTCTTACCTGGTTTAAAGGAGTTTTCTTTGAGAATCTCCGCCCGCAGCAGAAGGTGACTCAGTCCGTGATAATGCTGCGTCATGAGGTCATGTGACACGGTTTGAAGCAGAAATGTCCTTTGTGAATGGATTAGATTTAAGTTTAATCAGGGGCTTTAACTAACAGTAACTGAAATACAGGTTCTGATATCCTTCCTTGTTTCAACGTCATGCTCCGGTTTGAGGCGGAAATAAAATTATACCGGCAAAACTATGGTCTAAAGACTGCGCATGCGCAAATCGCAAATCACACTCAACCTAATAAGAGTACCTTGATCAAAATGAAATATTTCACTTTGGTTTCCTGCTGTAAACAGAATTATACTAAAGTAAAAAAAAAAAAGATTCACCCATAAGCATAAATTAGACACTTTAGTTAAAAAGAGCAAATTATTTTTTTTTACTACTGGAATGAGGAAAAAAAACACATTAAACGAACGATAGCTAGGTTTACTTTTTTCAGAGGATCCCTCAATAATTTCTGTCTCCTTTGCCTGTGTTTGATAATGTGAAGCACATATACACTCATTCATCATGAAAGATCTATTATAAAACAAAATAAAATTCATGTTCGCTTCAGCACTGTTCATCTGCGTCCTTACATTCATTGTTGTACTTGGTCCGGCTTTTAGATAAAGTCCTTCCATCCGCCATCTGGCGGATATTCAGTGAAGCGCAACACATTTATTTAAAATTCCCGAATGTTGCCTCCAGCAAGTCGCGGCACACCGTGCGCTAAATTGCGGCATCCCGCGGGAAAACATGCGCAGTCTTAAAGGCGACATCTGTATTTGCAACAGAGTGGTTAAAGTACAATACTAAATTATAAATATCACTGTGAAAAGATATATAGTTCTAACCATGTAACTATTTTCTTTCACTGTTAAACAACTTTGTTCCCTTAGGATTGATCCACAGTAAGCGCTACTACAGAATCCGGATATAAAATGAACGTGGATGGAACAATATTTTGTGATACAGAAATAGGTGTTAACAGGAGTTTGGTTATAGCACATGAAATTTAAATAGTGTAAATGTAATTCTCACACTAACAAATTATATTCTATTTCAGAAAAACAGATGCAGCAGCGAAGGCCGTGGCCAAACTTCCCCTTTCCTATAACCATAACATGTGTGTGTCTAATGCTCTCACCCCCACAGCTAACCTTGAAGAGCTTCAGAGCTACAGCCACTCCAGGAGAGGAAACACTCTGGAGAAAAGCGGGATGTGTTTTGACAGAAGGGGTTTGGTACGACCCCAATCACAAGCCATGTCTACCTACAGTATAAAGCTATTACTTTTTATGCTAAGTTGACACATGGGTAAGGACCATGTGTCAAAAGGGGGAATAAGCGATAGTATGTGCATTTGTGTTACTAATAACATACTGTACTGTAGATAAAGGAATTAAGATGAAGCCAGAGCACACAAAAAGTAAAAGGACATTGTGAAGATGAAATGTTATGTTATTGTGCAAAACTCTTTGAGGATTTATTTTTAATACAGGTTGACTGACAGTGCTCCTAACACCACAAACAGAAGTCAAGGTAGTGGAAACAGAGATGGGGTACACGCCAGCTACCCCAAACATGTTCCAGAACCTAAGAGAAAACAACACAGAGGTCACCAAGGGTGAACAGTGATGTGCTAGTAACCTCTCCTGTAAACCCCAACAGACCTTCACCTGCACGCAAAGTGCATGGGTCAGAAGAACCAACTAGAGTGACAGAAACAACGCAGAACCACAACTCTCCACTCAAATTCATCGCAACAATAAGTACATTACATTTGTGGACAACACGTGAGGAAATTGTAAGGTGTCAAAGTAGCAGTAGCACTGAGTAACATTGGTGACATATAAAAGTAATTAGAGTTAAAAGTAAGTGTTGTAACTACCGACAGAATAGAAGACTGTTTTAGAGGACGGAGAATATTAGTGACTGAGATTATTCACACTACAGACATTGAATTAGCTGGACTGGACCCTTGGTTACAAATGAGAAAACAACACCCCAAAGCAATTTGGGTAATTTTAGGAATAATAATAGTTATGAAAAAGAATACTTAACCACCTTTCGTCAAACTCGATTTTGACAGTTTTATTGCCCCCTTGACCTTTGGATGACCTTTAGGAGTTTTTATGGCCGGGAGGTTTCGTGATAAAAAGGGAGGGGTTTATGCATTAATTCATTTATATACGTATTTATTTATATACGTATTTATTTCATTTATTAATTCATTTTATATACGTATTTATTTATATACGTATTTATTTCATTTATTAATTCATTTATATACGTATTTATTTCATCTATATACGTATTTATTTCATTTATTGTAAGAATTAGCACAGTGTGTTTTTATTTGAAAAATATGCTTGGTGAGGGGATTCATTTCAAGGTGTTTGTGCGTAACTATTAAGGCAGGGAGAATGTATTTGTTACCAAGGGGGCAAACAGTGAAACATTCATTCACTTTGGTAAAAACTTGGAGCATTTTTAATGATTGAGGACTAGCGAAGTTTTTAAGTTACTTTTAAAGAGAAGAAGCATAAACGTTACCAGAGGGCGAGAGCCCCGAGTCGTTGAAGAAGAAGTAGAATGGTCTCGATGATACGACTAAAAAAACGTTGTTGCGGGAAAAAATTAATTACAAGAGACATAAGCGAGGTTCGAGCGCGCGTATGAGTTTGTCCGATGTCAAGAGCGTGTAGCGCTTGAGTAGCAAAGTCTTGTCTGGAGCGGGAGGCGCGCTGAGTTTGAGTTTGTGAAAGGGGAATCGAATGGGGTTCCTCCCGGGCCTTGTGATTGGCCGGATCTGCGCGTGACGAAACCCCGCCTCCGCAGCTTAGTCATAAAATGTGTTTATTTTTTTTTTGAGTGCTCATCTAAATCTGTTGTTTTATCCACATTATTTTTTTTTTAGGTAGGACTGTCCTTATTTTGTCTTTTTAAAAAGTTCCCTAAGACTAAAGCTGGGGTGACCGTGTGTGTAGTGATTAGTAATAATGTAATGGAAGAAAACAAAAAAAGCTGCTCCGTGACTCATCAGTTCACTGTGTGCCATGATCATTTAGTTAGGAATTACATGCTGAACTGATCCAACAGATCGGTTAAAAGTCTAGCCGATTTTACATATGCTTATATATACGAGGACCATGTGTTAAAAACCTGGTCCTTTACTTTTCTTGAAAAGAAAAAAAAATTCTGTTTTTCTGGTTGTCATAGCAGGCCTTGTAATGGCACAGGGGTGTTAGTTAACATCCATTATCAGATTAGGATGTAATAAACGTTTGACCAGATATTTTTCCATGGGGAGATGGGGCTAATGTTTAATAGCTTTGTTTAGAAAATGTTTACGCCAGGTGAGTGTGTGTGTGTGTGTGTGTGTGTGCATATGTGTTTACGTCCATGCATGTGGAGCAGATACTATATTTACATATATTTTAACTCAAAATCTGTCTTTTTTGGTTATTTCTTTCATATTTTTGATATTTTATACTTTGGAAATCATTATTTTATTGCTAATTTATTTATTGTTTTGCACTAGTGTGAAAATATTCGGTTATGCTTGTGACTGCTAAAAAAAAAAAAAAAATGGGACACGGCCCCTTTTAGAGTTCCCGCTTCTTCTTCCGGTTTCGGCTGGTCTCCTTCAGTGCGCGCGCGGTAAGCGTAGCTGGAGAGAGGTGAGTTCTGACGGAGCTCTAGCTTAAAAATAAATAAAATGTTTAGTTAAAGTTGGTTTATTGCGAGTAAGATGTATGTTTGGTGATAAAAAATGCAGTTTATTTGTAAGGAAGCACAAATAGAGGTTGTTTAACGCATGTTTTCTTTGGAAGTGACACTATGTATGCATGTTTGAACTCCATGGCTAAAATTCTCTGTTTTGACTCGCAAACACAGAGTTATAAGCAAACATGAAGTTTTTTATTCATTTGGTTTTTAATTCATTCATAATAATAAAAGTGGCTTGTGGAATATTTGTTGTCCGGCCTCGTTAAATTCACAACACAGCACAGAGTTTGGGACAAACCGGTCACACATGGGGTTTGTATTATTATTATCTCTGTAGGGAAACATTCACACAGGGGTAGGAATAAACCCTTACAGTTTTATTCTGGATGTTTCAAAACACCGTAACATATAAGTTGAGTTAGCTCTGAATGCTCTCAAAATAACCGGTAATGTGAGTTACACAAAGTATTTTCTTCAAAATCTTAACAAAAACTGATCAGAAGTAAATAGTCAGTAAATGTTCTTGGGTTGTTCTTGAGGGTTTGAGTCTTTTCTTTTTCTTTCGGTCACTAAACCTTCACGCTGGAAAGTTCAGTTAGCTGCCACTGCTAGGTGTAAATATAATGTCATTTTAGAAACGTTTCAGAAAACTCTTACAAAAACATCTGAGCTAAAAGTTGTTTTTCTTCTCTTTCTCATAAGTTTTGTCTTCCATTACAATATTTCTTCACCTAAGTTAAAAGTAATTAGACTGGAAACTTCGTTACACAAAAAATGTTGTCGTCGTCAAAATCTAACAACATACTGTATCAGAGTTAGAAGTTGATACTGTGGAATGATTAGACTTGTTTCATCGGCATTAACCTTACACATGACATTTCTTTTAGGTTCTATTAGTAAATGTTGTGAGCAGTACGTTTTATTTTAGAAACTCAATTTTTTTTACAAAATGTTAAAGTAGAAGTTCTTGATTGTTTGGACATGGTTCCTCTGGCACTAAACCTTCACGCTTTAAAGATCTGTTGCATCAAGGCTATGTGTAAGTATAATATCATTTTTAGAAACCTTTCAGAAAAACTAACACATCTTGGGCAATAGTTTCTGTTCTCAAAGGTTTTGTCTTCCATTACAACATTTCTCCACCTATGAAAGTTAATTACTTACACAAATTATTATTTTTAAACAACGTATTTGAGTTAAGAAGTTGATACTGTTGAATGATTAGACTTGTTTCATCGGTCATTAAACTTACACATATGAAATTTCTTTTAGTAAATGTTGTGAGCAATACTTTTTTATTTTAGAAACTCAAAAAAAATCTAACAAAATGTAAAAGTAGAAGTTCTTGATTGTTTAGACATGGTTCCTGCGTCACTAAACCTTCACGCTTTAAAAGATCTGTTAAGCATCAGGGCTATGTGTAAGTATAATATCATTTTAGAACTTTTCAGAAAACTCTAACACATCATAGGCAATAGTTGTTGTCTTTGATTACAATGTTACTTCACCTATGAAAGTTAATAGTTATTGCACCAGAATTTTAGCCGTGCAATTAAATTTTTCATTCATAAAAATCAAACAACATATCAGAATAAAAGCTGAAAGCATCAAAGTGTTATTTATAATGTCGTTTAACAAACTTTTTCAGAAAAACTAACATCTTAGGCAATAGGTTTTTGTCTTCCATTACAATATTTCTCCACCTATGAAATTTAATTACTTACACAATTTTTTAAACAACGTATTTGAGTTAAGAAGTTGATAATTGTTAAATGATTAGACTTGATTCCTTGGTAATTAAACTTACATGTATGAAATTTAAATTTTTTTTTCTTGTATGTGGGTGTTTGTAAGGATGTAACAAGAGGATGGATTTAAAAAAAAACAATGCACAAGGAGTTGTTAAACTTCTGTTACAAACCTAATTTAAAGTCAACGTTTCTTTATGGTTTTGCCCTATGTTGCTATGCCTTAACTTTTTGAAAGTTCGGGCAACTAATTGTGAATATTAAATCTTTATATACGTTGCAATTTTGACTACATAGTCTTTTTTTTTTTAATAAATATTTAGCAAAATACTTAATTCGAGGGAATTGTTCATGTTTTTTCATGTTTCCTCTGTCACTAATGCCTGAAAGTTCTGTCAGGGGTCATGGGGTGATAGTTAATAGAAGAAGAAGATAAGGGTTGAGGAGCTTTTATGACTGGTTAGTGTCCTTGTGCCAGATGTCGCAAACGCTTGGCCGGACAACGTTCAGTTCAAAGGAGATGCTAAATTTCTGTTAGAAACTCTTCTAAAAAAAATCTAAGGTAAAAGTCAGCATTCTTTAGGTATTTGTCTTGTTTTTCCCTGCATCGCCATGCCTTCACTTGTGAAAGTTAGGGTAGCTAAATGTGATTAATAAAGTTTATATGCATTGTAATTTTGAATACAGTCTTTTTTTTTTCCCCCATAAACTTTTAGCAACATAGTGTATTTGATGGAATTGTTTTTTCACGGTGTCTATCGCCAAACCTTCATGTATGAAAGATCTGTTAAACGTCAAGTCTATGTGTTATTTATAATGTCATTTTAGAAACTTTTCAGAAAACTCTAAACACATCCTAGGCAACAGTTGTTGTTTTTGATGTTTTTTTTTTTTTTTAATTCCATGACATTATTTCTTCACATATGAAAGTTGAAAGTTAATGCACCGGAATTTTAGCTACACAAATTATTATTTTTTAAAAATCAAACAACGTATCTGGAAAAAAAAAACTATTATCCTTTATATTTTTTGTCTTGTTTTCGAGTAGTTGTGTCTGTGTACCCGTGTTTTTGGGGATGTAACAAGAGGATGGATTAAAAAAATGCACATTGAGGTGTTAAACTTCTGTTACAAACTTTTCCTAAAATCTAAGTTAGTCAACATTCTTTATGCTTTTGCCATGTTTTCCCAGTGTCACTAAGCCTTCACTCGTGAAAGCCCAGATAGCTTAATGTGAATATTAAAGTTTATATGCAGTGCAATTTTTGACTATGTAGTCTTTCTTTTTTTCTTTCATAAACTTTTACCAGCATACTTTATCTGAGGGAATTGTTCGTGTTGTCTGCCCCTAAACCTTCATGTTTGAAAAGATCTGTTAAGTGGCAAGGCTAAGTCTAGTATAATGTCGTTTTAGAAACGTTTTCAGAAAAACTAACATCTTGGGGCAATAGTTTTTGTTCTCAAAGGTTTTGTCTTCCATTACAATATTTCTTCACCTATGAAAGTTAGTTACACAAATAATTTTTTAAAACAGCGTATTTGAGTTAAGAAGTTGATAACTGTTGAATGATTAGACTTGATTCCTCTGTCATTAAACTTACATGTATGAAGTTTCTTTTAGTAATTGTTGTGAGTAATAATTTTATTTCAGAAACTTAAAAAAAACAAACAAAAAAAAAACATTAACAATGTAAAAATAGAAGTTCTTGATTGTTTAGACTTGGTTACTCGGTCACTAAACCTTCACACTTGAAAGATCTGTTAAGCATCAAGGCTATGTGTAAGTATATCATCATTTTAGAACTTTTCAGAAAACTCTTAACACATCATGGGCATTCGTTGTTGTTCTTGACGGTTTCGTCTTTGATTACAATATTACTTCACCTATGAAAGTTAAGTTATTGCACCAGAATTTTAGCTATGCAAATAAAATCATTCATAAAAATCAAACAACGTATCGGGAAAAAAAAAAAAGCCGACGTCTTTTACGTTGTCTTTTTTTTTCTTGTATATGTGTGGGCGGGTGTTTGTAAGGATGTAACAAGAGGATGGATTTAAAAACAAAAAACAATGCACAATTTGTTAAACTCCTGTGCCTTTACTTTTGAACGTTCGGGTAATTAATTGTGAATATTAAATCTTTATATGCATTGCAATTTTGACTACACAGTCTTTTTTTTTCATAAACATTTCTTCATGTTTCCACAGTCACTAGTGCATTTAAGTTCTGTCAGGGGTCATAGAGGTCATAGAGTTAATAGAAGATAAGGGTTTAGGAGCATTTACGACGGGTGAGTGTCCTTGTGCCAGATGTACTAAAAGCTCGGACAGGCAACTATCAGTTCAAAGGAGATGCTAAACTTTTCTCAAAAATCTAAGGTAAAAGTCAACATTCTTTAGGGTTTTGACTTGTTTTCCCTGCATCACTATGCCTTCACTTGTGAAAGTTCTGTTAGCTAAATGTGAATATTAAAGTTTATAGGCATTGCAATTTTGATTACACAGTCTTTTTTCATAAACTTTTAGCATCATACTGTATTTGAGGGAATTGTTTACGATGTCTGTCGCTAAACCTTCATGCATGAAAGATCTTGTTAACGCTAGGGGTAAGTACGACGTCAGTTTAGAAACTTTTTTCAGAAAAAACTCAACACATCAGAGGCAACATTTGTCTTCCATTAAAATATTTCACCTATGAAAAGATTTCTTTATTTTAAGGTATATTATGTCTTTCCTGTCGGATGGAGTGAATGGGCCCTGCAGGTCAAAAGAACATAATACAGGTCCTTCTCAAAAAAAAATTTGCATATTGTGATAAAGTTCATTATTTTCTGTAATGTACTGATAAACATTAGACTTTCATATATTTTACATTCATTACACACAACTGAAGTAGTTCAACCCTTTTATTGTTTTAATATTGATGATTGTGGCATACAGCTCATGAAAACCCAAAATCTAAAAAAATTAGCATATTTCATCCGACCAATAAAAGAAAAGTGTTTTTAATACAAAAAAAAAAAGTCAACCTTCAAATAATTATGTTCAGTTATGCACTCAATACTTGGTTGCACTCAAGAGTTGGCCGGCCAATTGAGCACAGTAATACCATGGTCAGTGGACCAACACCAGCAGCTGACATGGTACCTGCTCAATTGGCCGGCCAACTCTCCTGACCTGAACCCCATAGAGAATCTGTGGGATATTGTGAAGAGAAAGTTGACACAAGACACAAGAATCTGCAAAAGGATTCCCGACCAAGTATTGAATTGCAATGCCTATAAACTTTAATATTCACATTTAGCTAACAGAACTTTCACAAGTGAAGGCATAGTGATGCAGGGAAAACAAGTCAAAACCCTAAAGAATGTTGACTTTTACCTTAGATTTTTGAGAAAAGTTTAGCATCTCCTTTGAACTGATAGTTGCCTGTCCGAGCTTTTAGTACATCTGGCACAAGGACACTCACCCGTCGTAAATGCTCCTAAACCCTTATCTTCTATTAACTCTATGACCTCTATGACCCCTGACAGAACTTAAATGCACTAGTGACTGTGGAAACATGAAGAAATGTTTATGAAAAAAAAAGACTGTGTAGTCAAAATTGCAATGCATATAAAGATTTAATATTCACAATTAATTACCCGAACGTTCAAAAGTAAAGGCACAGGAGTTTAACAAATTGTGCATTGTTTTTTGTTTTTAAATCCATCCTCTTGTTACATCCTTACAAACACCCGCCCACACATATACAAGAAAAAAAAAGACAACGTAAAAGACGTCGGCTTTTTTTTTTTTCCCGATACGTTGTTTGATTTTTATGAATGATTTTATTTGCATAGCTAAAATTCTGGTGCAATAACTTAACTTTCATAGGTGAAGTAATATTGTAATCAAAGACGAAACCGTCAAGAACAACAACGAATGCCCATGATGTGTTAAGAGTTTTCTGAAAAGTTCTAAAATGATGATATACTTACACATAGCCTTGATGCTTAACAGATCTTTCAAGTGTGAAGGTTTAGTGACCGAGTAACCAAGTCTAAACAATCAAGAACTTCTATTTTTACATTGTTAATGTTTTTTTTTTTTTTGTTTTTTTTAAGTTTCTGAAATAAAATTATTACTCACAACAATTACTAAAAGAAACTTCATACATGTAAGTTTAATGACAGAGGAATCAAGTCTAATCATTCAACAGTTATCAACTTCTTAACTCAAATACGCTGTTTTAAAAAATTATTTGTGTAACTAACTTTCATAGGTGAAGAAATATTGTAATGGAAGACAAAACCTTTGAGAACAAAAACTATTGCCCCAAGATGTTAGTTTTTCTGAAAACGTTTCTAAAACGACATTATACTAGACTTAGCCTTGCCACTTAACAGATCTTTCAAACATGAAGGTTTAGGGGCAGACAACACGAACAATTCCCTCAGATAAAGTATGCTGGTAAAAGTTTATGAAAGAAAAAAAGAAAGACTACATAGTCAAAAATTGCACTGCATATAAACTTTAATATTCACATTAAGCTATCTGGGCTTTCACGAGTGAAGGCTTAGTGACACTGGGAAAACATGGCAAAAGCATAAAGAATGTTGACTAACTTAGATTTTAGGAAAAGTTTGTAACAGAAGTTTAACACCTCAATGTGCATTTTTTTAATCCATCCTCTTGTTACATCCCCAAAAACACGGGTACACAGACACAACTACTCGAAAACAAGACAAAAAATATAAAGGATAATAGTTTTTTTTTCCAGATACGTTGTTTGATTTTTAAAAAATAATAATTTGTGTAGCTAAAATTCCGGTGCATTAACTTTCAACTTTCATATGTGAAGAAATAATGTCATGGAATTAAAAAAAAAAAAAAACATCAAAAACAACAACTGTTGCCTAGGATGTGTTTAGAGTTTTCTGAAAAGTTTCTAAAATGACATTATAAATAACACATAGACTTGACGTTTAACAGATCTTTCATACATGAAGGTTTGGCGATAGACACCGTGAAAAAACAATTCCATCAAATACACTATGTTGCTAAAAGTTTATGGGGGAAAAAAAAAAGACTGTATTCAAAATTACAATGCATATAAACTTTATTAATCACATTTAGCTACCCTAACTTTCACAAGTGAAGGCATGGCGATGCAGGGAAAAACAAGACAAATACCTAAAGAATGCTGACTTTTACCTTAGATTTTTTTTAGAAGAGTTTCTAACAGAAATTTAGCATCTCCTTTGAACTGAACGTTGTCCGGCCAAGCGTTTGCGACATCTGGCACAAGGACACTAACCAGTCATAAAAGCTCCTCAACCCTTATCTTCTTCTTCTATTAACTATGACCCCTGACAGAACTTTCAGGCATTAGTGACAGAGGAAACATGAAAAAACATGAACAATTCCCTCGAATTAAGTATTTTGCTAAATATTTATTAAAAAAAAAAAGACTATGTAGTCAAAATTGCAACGTATATAAAGATTTAATATTCACAATTAGTTGCCCGAACTTTCAAAAAGTTAAGGCATAGCAACATAGGGCAAAACCATAAAGAAACGTTGACTTTAAATTAGGTTTGTAACAGAAGTTTAACAACTCCTTGTGCATTGTTTTTTTTTTAAATCCATCCTCTTGTTACATCCTTACAAACACCCACATACAAGAAAAAAAAATTTAAATTTCATACATGTAAGTTTAATTACCAAGGAATCAAGTCTAATCATTTAACAATTATCAACTTCTTAACTCAAATATGTTGTTTAAAAAATTGTGTAAGTAATTAAATTTCATAGGTGGAGAAATATTGTAATGGAAGACAAAAACCTATTGCCTAAGATGTTAGTTTTTCTGAAAAAGTTTGTTAAACGACATTATAAATAACACTTTGATGCTTTCAGCTTTTATTCTGATATGTTGTTTGATTTTTATGAATGAAAAATTTAATTGCACGGCTAAAATTCTGGTGCAATAACTATTAACTTTCATAGGTGAAGTAACATTGTAATCAAAGACAACAACTATTGCCTATGATGTGTTAGAGTTTTCTGAAAAGTTCTAAAATGATATTATACTTACACATAGCCCTGATGCTTAACAGATCTTTTAAAGCGTGAAGGTTTAGTGACGCAGGAACCATGTCTAAACAATCAAGAACTTCTACTTTTACATTTTGTTAGATTTTTTTTGAGTTTCTAAAATAAAAAAGTATTGCTCACAACATTTACTAAAAGAAATTTCATATGTGTAAGTTTAATGACCGATGAAACAAGTCTAATCATTCAACAGTATCAACTTCTTAACTCAAATACGTTGTTTAAAAATAATAATTTGTGTAAGTAATTAACTTTCATAGGTGGAGAAATGTTGTAATGGAAGACAAAACCTTTGAGAACAGAAACTATTGCCCAAGATGTGTTAGTTTTTCTGAAAGGTTTCTAAAAATGATATTATACTTACACATAGCCTTGATGCAACAGATCTTTAAAGCGTGAAGGTTTAGTGCCAGAGGAACCATGTCCAAACAATCAAGAACTTCTACTTTAACATTTTGTAAAAAAAATTGAGTTTCTAAAATAAAACGTACTGCTCACAACATTTACTAATAGAACCTAAAAGAAATGTCATGTGTAAGGTTAATGCCGATGAAACAAGTCTAATCATTCCACAGTATCAACTTCTAACTCTGATACAGTATGTTGTTAGATTTTGACGACGACAACATTTTTTGTGTAACGAAGTTTCCAGTCTAATTACTTTTAACTTAGGTGAAGAAATATTGTAATGGAAGACAAAACTTATGAGAAAGAGAAGAAAAACAACTTTTAGCTCAGATGTTTTTGTAAGAGTTTTCTGAAACGTTTCTAAAATGACATTATATTTACACCTAGCAGTGGCAGCTAACTGAACTTTCCAGCGTGAAGGTTTAGTGACCGAAAGAAAAAGAAAAGACTCAAACCCTCAAGAACAACCCAAGAACATTTACTGACTATTTACTTCTGATCAGTTTTTGTTAAGATTTTGAAGAAAATACTTTGTGTAACTCACATTACCGGTTATTTTGAGAGCATTCAGAGCTAACTCAACTTATATGTTACGGTGTTTTGAAACATCCAGAATAAAACTGTAAGGGTTTATTCCTACCCCTGTGTGAATGTTTCCCTACAGAGATAATAATAATACAAACCCCATGTGTGACCGGTTTGTCCCCAAACTCTGCGCTGTGTTGTGGATTTAACGAGGCCGGACAACAAATATTCCACAAGCCACTTTTATTATTATGAATGAATTAAAAACCAAATGAATAAAAAACTTCATGTTTGCTTATAACTCTGTGTTTGCGAGTCAAAACAGAGAATTTTAGCCATGGAGTTCAAACATGCATACATAGTGTCACTTCCAAAGAAAGCATGCGTTAAACAACCTCTATTTGTGCTTCCTTACAAATAAACTGCATTTTTTATCACCAAACATACATCTTACTCGCAATAAACCAACTTTAACTAAACATTTTATTTATTTTTAAGCTAGAGCTCCGTCAGAACTCACCTCTCTCCAGCTACGCTTACCGCGCGCGCACTGAAGGAGACCAGCCGAAACCGGAAGAAGAATCGGGAACTCTAAAAGGGGCCGTGTCCCATTTTTTTTTTTTTTAGCAGTCACAAGCATAACCGAATATTTTCACACTAGTGCAAAACAATAAATAAATTAGCAATAAAATAATGATTTCCAAAGTATAAAATATCAAAAATATGAAAGAAATAACCAAAAAAGACAGATTTTGAGTTAAAATATATGTAAATATAGTATCTGCTCCACATGCATGGACGTAAACACATATGCACACACACACACACACACTCACCTGGCGTAAACATTTTCTAAACAAAGCTATTAAACATTAGCCCCATCTCCCCATGGAAAAATATCTGGTCAAACGTTTATTACATCCTAATCTGATAATGGATGTTAACTAACACCCCTGCGCCATTACAAGGCCTGCTATGACAACCAGAAAAAACAGATTTTTTTTTTCTTTTCAAGAAAAGTAAAGGACCAGGTTTTTAACACATGGTCCTCGTATATATAAGCATATGTAAAATCGGCTAGACTTTTAACCGATCTGTTGGATCAGTTCAGCATGTAATTCCTAACTAAATGATCATGGCACACAGTGAACTGATGAGTCACGGAGCAGCTTTTTTTGTTTTCTTCCATTACATTATTACTAATCACTACACACACGGTCACCCCAGCTTTAGTCTTAGGGAACTTTTTAAAAAGACAAAATAAGCACAGTCCTACCTAAAAAAAAAATAATGTGGATAAAACAACAGATTTAGATGAGCACTCAAAAAAAAAAATAAACACATTTTATGACTAAGCTGAAAAGGCGGAGGCGGGGTTTCGTCACGCGCAGATCCGGCCAATCACAAGGCCCGGGAGGAACCCCATTCGATTCCCCTTTCACAAACTCAAACTCAGCGCGCCTCCCGCTCCAGACAAGACTTTGCTACTCAAGCGCTACACGCTCTTGACATCGGACAAACTCATACGCGCGCTCGGACCTCGCTTATGTCTCTTGTAATTAATTTTTTTTCCCGCAACAACGTTTTTTAGTCGTATCATCGAGACCATTCTACTTCTTCAACGACTCGGGGCTCTCGCCCTCTGGTAACGTTTATGCTTCTTCTCTTTAAAAGTAACTTAAAAACTTCGCTAGTCCTCAATCATTAAAAATGCTCCAAGTTTTTACCAAAGTGAATGAATGTTTCACTGTTTGCCCCCTTGGTAACAAATACATTCTCCCTGCCTTAATAGTTACGCACAAACACCTTGAAATGAATCCCCTCACCAAACATATTTTTCAAATAAAAACACACTGTGCTAATTCTTACAATAAATGAAATAAATACGTATATAAATGAATTAATAAATGAAATAAATACGTATATAAATAAATACGTATATAAAATGAATTAATAAATGAAATAAATACGTATATAAATAAATACGTATATAAATGAATTAATGCATAAACCCCTCCCTTTTTATCACGAAACCTCCCGGCCATAAAAACTCCTAAAGGTCATCCAAAGGTCAAGGGGGCAATAAAACTGTCAAAATCGAGTTTGACGAAAGGTGGTTAAGTATTCTTTTGTTATGGTTACCCTGATGTGCCCACTTATTGAGAATTCAGAGAGAAACGGCCATGGTAATGTCTATTCAACAAACTCAAGCTACATGCATTTAACTAGAATAAAGAGAAGAGACTGCATGATAAAAAGGCATAATGCTAATCTCAATAGATGTGCAGGGAATTGGGAATGTGCCCTATCATTAGACATTGCTGATAATATAACAGACATACACAACCTCTTGTGTTGTGTATGCCATGTCATGTCCTCGGGCTGGGTACACTCTAAAAAATGCTGGGTTGTTTTTTCTACCCAAACGCTGGGTTGCCGCTGTTGGGTCATTTTTCTGGGTTATTTACAGAGAGTTGGGTAGTTTTTGTGTAACCCAGCTGCTGGGTTGAAGTTTGCTTGGCCCCTCCCCCAAAGTTCACCGGTGGATTCAGCGGCTGTCACTCAGCTTCGTGTCTCTTGAGCTCCCACACCGCTGATGACGGTTCATCCTCCTCGGACATTTAAGGGGAAATGGCGTTAAATACAAGGTCTGTATACACATGTTCACTCACCTAATTCACATATGACTGAAAAATTATTACTATATGTAACATTTATTACTGCTCCAGTGTTAAGGTTACACACAAACTTTCCGGCTGGTCTGAGGTACTGGATGATAATTTAGCTGAGAATAACTGCTAGTTAGCCAAACAACCCCACCTGTGTATGAAAGAAATGGATAAGATGTCTGAGCTTTTTAGCTTTCTCTGTAGAATGTTTGCAGGGTTACGAAGATGGTGAAGTGATGAATGAATGCTAAACTGTTAACTGTAGTGCTCGCATGACGGCGGCATTTAGATAGTTTGCTAGCATTAGCAACCACTTTAGAACTTTATTAAACTCACTGCTTGAGACAATAAAATGCTGTGGTGTTACAAAACACTGACCCTCTCACAAATATACAGACCTGCTAACCCACCCGTTTTTCACCAGCTAGTAATTTACTCTGCGGTCAAATTTATCCTGCGTTTCTCCCGAGTTATAACAATATTTTACACCTTTCCCCCTTTGGCAAGTATGCTAATGTATCACCAGTAATAGCATGTAAGCTAACCAGGTAGCTCTCTTTAACCAAAGTTAAATTAACTATCAGTCAGCGCGCCAACTACAGGAAAAAGTACCACAGCTGTACAGATAACTACTAGATGGAAGTATTAATATTTTGGTGATTGTAATGTACCAGTATGACACCAACTATGAAATTTTTTTGGTAATTAGCTTAAAATCAATGCAGACTACAATATCAACTAGTCTGACATAAAGTGCTGTATCCTAAAAGCCATGCTTATTCTGCCGTTTTATTTTTGGTAGTAGCTGTCTCCATGTTTTTGTTTCTGGTTACCTATATCCTATCTTAATGGGCAGCTTTGTAATTTTTTAGTATCAATCGTATTTCACACGAAATTGATAGTCTTATTCAGTTTCATTTTTGCTATTCAACAAAATTTTAACTTTTTCATTTCTTTCTTTCTAAGGTTGGCACCAACATGGTGGAATACCTCCAGCAGGCTGAAGTGTCAAGGCCGTACCCCTACATCCTGACGTTGGGAGATAATGACCAGCGCTGCTCTCAGTAATGTTGTAATGTTGCTATGAAATAGCGAGGCCTACCTGAAAAGTCATAGACAGTGTTTGTATGTTAAAATGAGACCAGGGCTGGATAGTTTTGATCCTGCTCTGTAGAAGTTGCTTCAGCCTATTTGTTCAATTTCTCCATTCTGCCCTTGTCAGTAATAGTATAGTAATGATGTCACTGTTGATTATCTGTTCTTGTGCTTTTGAAAAATAAATGTTTTTTTCTAAGAACATTTAATAGGATGTTGTTTATTGCATACATGTATGTTTTTTGTAATAGACCAGTATATCAAAGTAATTTAACTGTTTAATAGACATGGGTGTTTTTTTTTTTTTTTTTTTTTTTGCAGATTCATTGTAAAACATGAAAATAATAATAACCTATTTGTGAGGTAGAATTAACCCAATTCTATCTCACAAATAGACCAATTTATGTGGTAGAATTAACCCAGCATTATAGTTAAATATGACCTAGCATTTGGATTGAATATTTAACCCATCTTGTTGGGTTAAACAAATAACCCATCTTGCTGGGTTAAATTAACCCAGCATTTAGTTAGTCCTATATTTACCCAGCAGCTGGGTTAAAAACAACCCAGATTGGGTTGTTTTTAACCCAGCATTTTTTAGGGTGTAGCATAATGTCACAGCAGGAGAAGGAAATCCAGACAACACGTCTTGTATCATACCGATAACCACCATGGCCATCTTACAGATACAGTATCTGCATACTACAAACAAACAGGGAGCTATTGCTCCCCATTGCCTGTTAAGAAATATGAAGACAATTCTACTTATATGGTCCCTTGGCAAAAAGGAGACACTTGCGTTGTGCAAGATCAAAGGGAAAGTGGGGAATCTGACTTAGGATGGTCTGAATGCACCACTTACGTTCGTATAACCAATCGTTCAAAAGGTAGGTCACCTAAATGTAGTATAGATGGTAATTATTTTCCAAATGTGTGTGTCTAGTGTGTCAGTACACACAGAAAATCTGTGGGGGCCACGGATGTCAGAGAATAGAAGAAAAAGAGATGTCCCTATTAAATTTCTTGGTTACACTTTAGGAAACAAGTGGACTAGCCCAGGAGTAAATGTAGGCTGGTCACTCTTCCTCAGCGGAGGAACAGCTGTAGCCCTAAACAAGGTAAATGGTTTAGTATACATGTTACTAATACTAAAAAATTACACTGCGAATGCCTTTCAGTTAGTAAATGATGAAATTAAGCAGGTTAGAGAGATCACGATTAAAAATAGAATGGCTTTGGATATTTTCCTGGCCGAGAGAGGTGGAGTGTGTAAAGTTCTAAACACCTCTTGTTGTTTCTATATTCCTGACAATCAGCAGAATATCAGCAACGTCATAATGAAGAAGTCTTTGCAACCACCTCCCCAAGTAGCGTCTTGGATCTCATGGTTAACGCAATTATGGGAAGGCTGGGGTTATTGGCTGGTTTATAGTGTTTTACCAATTGGGATTATAATCTTGTTAGGCCTCTGTATAACACCCTGTATTTGCAAATGTATACAGGGACTAGTTCTGATCACAGTAAATTATTAAATGTTAAGACAGACTGACAACATAAAACGGAAACCGGACTGGGACGACCCGACTTCTGACAGAGTTCAAAATTCCGGTGACTATCATTTTGAGATTTTAGATCATGATATGGAAGAAGACACAATGTAAATCTTTAGAGAAATATAAAGCATGTATATTTAAGTAGGTTGCAAAATCTTTTAAAAATGCTTTTGTGTCAGGGGTCTATCCCAATAAAGACAGCTGTAGTGTCCTCTGTGTGCATTAGAGTGCTAGTGGTGATGTTGTTAAAAACCCAGGTTGGAGAGACAATATCTGATGAAATTTACCTAATGCATAGCTTATTAGTATTGTTTTGAATTGTAGAATTAAAATATTTAGGTTGTCATAGAATGACAAAAGGGGGAAATTGTAATGGAAAAATGATATTTTAATTATGTATTAATTTGATCCTTGTAGTAAGTGTGTCACGTAGACGTTAGAAGTTTGAACTTGTCTGTCGAAGCTTAGAGACACAAGGCTGAGAACAGAATAGAAACAACCTGATTGTAGTTGTCCCTGAATAAATGATAAGGTATAGACATCTGGTCTGGGGCAGATAAAGAGTCATGAGTTTGAATGTAGGAACTTCATGTACGGGGCGTTGATTATGTTAACAGAGATGTTTGTGTATAAAATAGGTCAGCTAGAGGAAGAGATCACCTTTCTCTATGCTGCAACTGTTTGCTGTATGAGACTGGTCCTTCTGCAGAAGTTTAAAATAAAACCTTTGTTACTTTGTTCTTACCCAGTGTATGAATTACTTGTCTTTATATTGGTTTCAGAATTTCCACCACACCAGTCAGATGAATGCTAGAATTTGAATTCCAGGTTATGATGAAACTGTCTAGTATTGCCGTTCATTTGTGCAGTGTGCACAGACCTGCTTAAAGCACAGCAACTTCACTTTCTACAAGATCAATTATAATTGCTCTTTAATTTACATATAACTAATATTTAATTAAAATAATTAATTTCTGTATCAGTCTCCACCTTATTTTGAAAAAAAAGAAGTTTTAAACCTCGCAAATGCTGACAATTTTCTAAAATGTAAAAATTAGAACAATTCTGACTACATGATGACAAAATATTTTTAGAAAAAACAGATTTTATGACTCATTTTGGTTCATGTTTGCATTATAGCTCCTGTCACCTTTCTACTTTCTGTCTCACTTTCCTACGTTTATAAAATAATGTGATTTTTTTCTGTTTGCTTTACAATAAATGGTATGAATGTCTTAACATATAGTATTTTAAGTGATGATGGTAGGTGCTCTACATCTAATATTTGCTAGCAGTTCAATACTTGCAAAGAAAAAAATACAATAATTTACAGCTGAAACTGAGCTGCACTTGAAGCCCCGAATAGATCGGAAATGCCACAAGTGCTTTCTTTGGGCTCATTCGCTCTCTAACATGTCTGTTTGCTTTGCCGCTCTGGAGAGGCGCTGAGAGAACATGGTGTAAAGATGCCAGTCAAGACTAATACATACAGATTACTGAACGTATTAATATTGTTATTAATATTTAATGAACTAATTGAATGTCAATTTCGGAAATCATCAATTTAGTACATTGAACGGGCAACAATCTAAAAAAAATAAAAATAAATGCCAGTCCTGCTGTCCAGTGTGCTCATCAATACCATTATGACCTGATCATAGTATAATTACTGCATGTTCACCATTAGGCCAGTTCATACTAACAGTTTTTTATGAAATTATTTTATCTTTCCTTATTTAGAGGCTTGCAGTACAGCGACCGGGAGCAGGAGACACGTTGCCTTTTACGGATGTCAAACAATTTAAACGTTATTTCTGCTTTTCTCACTAAATATAAAAATAAATTTAACACATTTAATATGTAGTTAACAGTTTAGATTTGACTTTTTTTTTCCACAGAAATGATTTCTAAAGCTAAGGACCTGCAAACAACAAAGTCAAAGCCAGACTGACAGAGGCATTAGGGGAATTAAACCAATTGGGTCTCGCATTAACATTTATAGACAAAATAAAATAGGAATCAAGCAGATCAAAACAGGGGGAGCACGTCTTTAGTGACGACATCTTAAAATTTCACCAAAAAGTATGCACCTCATTTGCAGCTTCCAAATATGGTGTACAGTACCAGAAGGAAGATTTGGATCAATTGGCAAAACATACACTGACTCCTCAGACTGAATCAGAAATTGCGTCCAAAATGGTTGTAGATTTTGGAGAGGAAGAATTCTATATGAACATGAATTCGGTTTTGTATGGAAACATTGCACGTGAACTTAAATCATTAACCAAAATTATGGAAGTTAAACATGAGCAATGTGCAAGAGGGTGATGAACAAAGAACAAAGTCAATAATTAGTTTTATGAACCAAAGTGAAGTGTACATTGATATCTTTGCAAAGGCAAAGTGGATCGAGGGCAGAGGACGTCAGCAAAGATTTGACGCTGTAAAAGCTGAGGTCATCACCATGTATTCTGACAAACGCAGTGTGACCTGGTGCCACCAGGTGGTGGATAAGTTAAAATCACTGTATCCATCACTCAACCCTGCACCTAGTTCTCATTAAGGATCTTTCTCACATTCTCAACAGTTGCAAGTTGGCAGTGCTGGGGCTTAAACCCCTGACCTTCCAATCAGAAACCCAGAAAAAAAAAAAAATCACCAAAATTCGCTAGGTTCAAAACCCAGCCCCACCAAGTTGCCATTGTTGGGAATTTGAGAAAGGCCTTAACCCTCAACTGCAAAAAATCCTGTAAATATAGAATTCTTCTTTTTTGACATGTTGTGATTTTGCTTCAAAAATGACTTAAATGACTTTAAGTCAAAGTCCTGACTTTGAATGACTTTCCTGACTTTACTAGACGTGACACTAGCAGCATCTGGACATTTAAGGCAATGTCCACCACCTCGGGTCTCCCATCGAGCGGTCGCCACATTGGACCATCTGATCCTCACAACAAATTGGCACAGGTTTTGAAAGGGGCTAAGAACCCTTTGGGATCATAGAGAGATGCTACAACAGAAAGAACCCCACGTCATGTTAGTGGTTTTTCATCAAGTGTCACTTGGAAGAAGTTGTCGTCATTTTCTACATTCCATCTTATTCCTAGTACTCGTTGCACTGGAAGGTCATTGTAGTTGAGGTCAACATCCTCTCAGTTGCACGCTCTGCTTCTTCGATTGAGTCTAGAACGTCTCGGTTATTGGAAAGAAACTTGAAGGTGTAGCTTTCCCTTAGCGCACAGAGCTTGAGCCTCTTTTACGAGTGCAATTGCCTCTTCAACAGTTTCCACACTTACAATGCCGTCATCCACATAGAAATGCCTTTTGATAAAGTTAGCTGCTAACTGGTATTCTTGTTCATGTGTATCGGCAAGATGTTTCAAACCGTAATTAGCGCAGCCGGGAGATGAAGATGCCCCAAAGTGGTGGACTTTCATGCGGTATTCCGTGGGCTCCAAGTCTGTGTTTCCATCTTCCCACCATAGAAACCTCAAATAGTCTCGGTTCTCTGCGCTGACGTGAAACCTATGAAACAACATCTCCACATCACACATCATCGCAATGGGGTGCTTGCGGAAGCGACATAACACTCCCATCAGTCCATTTGTAAGATCGGGCCCTGTTAACAGATGATCGTTTAATGCTGTCCCTTCAAACTTTGCGGAGCAGTCAAATACCACCCTGATCTTGTTTGGTTTTCGCCGGGTGATAAACGCCTTGATGTGGTATGTACCAGACGTTTCCTGACGTTGGCTGTGTAACTGCTTCTTCAGCATCACCATCTCTGAGTCATCTCTAAGGACGACACAGGGTTGCAAGCTATACGTGCCTCCTTAGAAATAAAGGAAGCAAACTGTTTGAAGCGTGGGTAGTCCTCGCACTGATCGAGCTGTTCTGCAATTCCACCTGGACGTTATCCAATCTGGGAGTTTGGTCAAGAATTTTTGGTTCTCCTCACAATCGTTCAACACTAGTAGACCTCTTGTGTGAGGCATTGCTTCACTACATGTTTGCAGAAAATCACTGAATTCTCTCAGTTTGACGTATTCTTTTCCACCAATTTTTGGCCACTTGTTAAGTTTCTCCCTGAAAGCACGTTGCACTATAAAGGTATGACCATATCTTGCATTTAGCCTTTCCCATGCCTGTTTATAGGCTTCATCTTTACGGTAGAAGCTGCCTTCAAGAGTAGATTTTGCTTCTCCTGCTATGTACAGTATTTTTGCAGATAAAATAACCTGTCTGCGGGATTTGAGCATCGTCTCTATAAGAGCTTTAAAACTTGTGCTCCACTCTATGAACTTTAAAGGGTCGCCATAAAACACAGTAGGCTCTGGAGCAGGTAAACGAGTGAGAGCTATTGACTCTTGAACTGCCTGCACAATGGCTGACTCATTTTTTGTGAATGGATGATCATCACATTTAATGTAGGAGGTGGATAGGCTAGGACTTACTTTGCTGTGTGCATACTTCTCACTTTTCTCTTTGATCTCCTCGTCGGTGTAGACCTTCAACTTTGCTAGCATTACCTCATTGTCTCTTTGATTTTCAAGCCTTTTCAGTTGTTGACGGTGAACTTCAATAGCTTCCTCTATTTCGATTTCAACTTTCTTTGCAGCTAATTGTGCGGCTGCCTCTGCTCTCTTATTCGAGATGCTAGATGTCTCTGAGAGATGGTCGGAATGAAGACTGCGTGCCGTTACTCTGGAGGCGGTAGATCCATATATTGATCTTGCATATTCATTGTCAAGAAGCATGCGTAATCTTGCCTTTTTTACAGCATCAAATTCACTTTCTTCCTCTGTTAACCGTACTCTCATTAAACGCAACAAGTCCAAAGTTACAGCATGCATCAACTTTTCTCTGAATGTCTTGACTTGGAGCTATTTGCTTTATGATATTGTCATATATTTCTTTCAGTTCGGAATCAAGCATTTCAATATCATCCATCATGCTACATAAATCCCCTTCTGGACATGCTACCTTTAATCTTGTGCGAATGTCTCTTATTTTAAATTTCCATTTATTATAGACTGATTGGAACTTTCTTTCCTTTTGGGCTGATTCTTGCTCTTTCAGCTCCTGCATCTTAGGTGTAAAGTGCCTTTCACGGGAGGACTTTCTTATTCCTTCTTTAGGATGATCAGGAACAGAATACTTTACATTTTGGTCTTACAGCTGCTTCCATACATAGTTCACTTTGTTCTTGAAGCTTGTGGTTGATTTGGCTATCATTTTGTAACAGGGAATTATCACGGGAAGTCATTTTGTAATGTCCTACTTCGTGTATCCTTCAGTAGCTGAGCCAATTCATTGATGAAAGATGAAACCTTGAACTCTGAAGCCTGTAGCTCGCTGCAGGATGCGACTCTACAGCACAGGTAATTTTTACAGACAGACACTTTTAATTACAATGCCAAGTTACCTATTGCCTTAAATAATTGTGCAATAATTAAACAAATTAACAAAAGAAAATCTCGTGGCTTATTCACTTCCTTCTAATGAATCTTACATACAACCATTATAGCGCCACCTACAGGTTTCCCACCGAATGCCCCTCCTGACACAACCCTCCCATTTGATCTGGGCTTGGGCCTCGCACTGCATCCAGTGCAGGTAAGAATTTAAATCCACCACATTACAGCTGTGCTGTTTATAAGCTTTAGTAAAATATCATTTAGAAATTAAATGCTCATTAAATGTCTGTCATATGTCATTATAATGGTGTATAACATGTAGGCCTATAGTTCAATCAACATTGCAGTTATTAATAATAATTAAATATAATATAAGAATATTATTGTGTGTTATTTGTTTTGGTAGTGGAGGGGTTTGTGGAGGGTTTGGGGCCCTTTTTTCAGTTTCAGCACGCGTTCCTCAAAAGGTCCGTGTGCGGCCATGTAAAAGAAGTTAAGACTAACTTCAATTAAACCATCTTCCTAATTTGTTATATAATATATTAAAGATGCCAAGTCTATTGAGACGGACAGTGTTTAAACCTCTCCTAAAACAATGACACCAGGAGCTCACACACACTCAGGACCGACCGCAGACTGAAGGACACTCACTCTGGACGAAGAGACACACGTCACAGACCTCACTGTCCTCACACCGACACGTGCACGTCCCTCTGTTACTGTAATCAGCTGCAGTGATGGTGAGGTACGGCTCCCCCTTCAGGTACTGATCATGCGAGATGTTAAACCCCTCCTCTGACCTGCAGGAGCTCTGATCACACTGAGACACCACCTTCTGAAACCTGTTGCTCCATCTGAGTGAACCAGGACATTTTGAGTGACAGGGGAGAGGAGCGGGGTGATGGAGTTCAGCTGTTACAGAGAGATGACCACACACAGGGGGAGGGACTGAGGGGACACACAGAAACAGGGAAAGGAAGCGTTGGTTACTATCACACTTACAAATGTCTTTATTGTATTATTACAAATAAATGATTAGTTTTAACTTTTTATTAACATCAAACTTACAGCTGAAGATCTGCAGCCCAAACAGAAGTGTGTAGATCCACATGTCTGCAGAAACACACACACATACTCGTTTTTGCTACCCCGTGAGGACAGGCCTCATGGGATCCACCATTTCTGAGTGGTCTAGAGAGATGATTTTAACTGCTAAATTCTTTATAAATCTCTGTGAACATGGAAATCACTTGAAAAATGTAAATATTCATTATAAATGTGAAACCTGACTTTTACCCCCCCATGGGGACCGGTCATGTTATGCATATTAGTATATTGTATAAGACACCACTGCTATGAATGCAGCAACATAAGTATTTAATTTAGATAAATGTTATATTTGAACACTATTAGATTGCACAAACCCTCAACATAATATAAACCCCCAGGTGTTCTTGTCTGGCCAATGATGCATTTAAATAGTGAGTAACGATAAGGGATAATTTCCCTGCGCTTTAAGAAATTAGACTTTCTGCTGCACCTGAACAGTCACACAGGTTCAACATATATTATCTCCAAATTAGCCCCCCAGGTTTACCCTCGCCTCCTTGTTATTCTGGCCTACTACCATAACGTCCATCTACACAACACTACTATTGTCACGTTTCTTCACCTGATGTCTGCGTCTGGAGTGTGTGCGTGGCATGAACGCGGAGGAGGCGAGCTGACGATTTATCAATGTCCTTTTATTAAACATAATCAAAGGCAAAACAACATCCAAACACAAACTAAGACTCTAAATGCAACTAAAGCTAGACGCCTGACTGAACTTCAGCCAGGCTATTTATACAAAACATAAAACACAATGAACTCATTAACTTCCCTCGGTTCAGGTGAGCTTCTACGTCACCTGACCGAGGGGCAAACTGGGAAATATAGGGCCAGGGGGTAGCTCAGTGGTTAAGGCATTGGTCTGCGGTTCAGAAGATCCCAGGTTCAAACCCCACAACCACCAAGTTGCCACTGTTGGGCCCTTGAGCAAGGCCCTTAACCCTCAACTGCTCAGATGTATAATGAGATAAAAATGTAAGTCGCTCTGGATAAGAGCGTCTGCCAAATGCCTAAATGTAAATGTAAATGTAAATATAGTCTTCACAAACTCTAACTCAAACAAACTACAAAACAAACCAAAAATGGGCGTTAGGCGCCCTCTAGGGGTTAACCGTCACAACTATCTACACTACGTTATTCTTGTAATCAATAGTTGAGCATCAATAATGTTTGTTTTGGAAAAAATTATGGAATAGTTTACTGTTTAATATTAGAGCAGCACCTACATTACAAACTTTTAAATCCAGACTCAAAGCTCACTATTCAATGGCTTTTACACCTGGTTGAGACATTTGATCCCTTTTATTCTTTTTAATAATTTATTTTACTTTAGTTAAGTTTAATTGATTACTTATTTAAATTACATTATTCATACATGATTTCATTTGTTTAGTGTCTTTATTAACTGTCACTAATTTTTATTTGCTTTCATTTTATGCTGTTTAATTCTGGTCGTTTTATTCCAATCATTGTACAGCACTTTGGTCAACGTCAGCTGTTTTTAAATGTGCTATAAATAAATTTACTTAACTTTAACTACTACAGACAAGTGACACAGGCCCATTAGTCCAAATGAGGTTTCCTTTGCTTTTTTCCTTTTCTGCTGCTTCACATTCATATTCTCTCATTTATTTGCTGCTGTTGTATTTGACAAGGAAAATAATTTTACAATTGAATACTGGTTTTCTGAAACATCCTGTAAACAGATGCAACGAAAAACATACCTGCTTTAGAATGAATAAATGAAATAAAGACCAAAAACATTAAAATGATAATCAGCTACAGTGTTTCCTAAACACATCAGACTCCATTCACAAAATAATCCTGCTGGAATTCAATTCAATTCAATTCGTGTAGCACTTTTAACAATAGTCATTGTCGCAAAGCAGCTTTACACAATCATAAGAATTATTTAAGTTTGAAAATAAATTAATTAATTATAGGCAGTGCACAAAATGAAATCAAAATATTTTAATCCTTAATTTTTTTGTATTATTCAATACACTATGCCAGAATAACAAAAGCAGCAGATAGACTTCTTTCTTTTGATTTATATTAAATAAATAAACTAAATAAAATAAAACCATCACTGAAATAACTCGAAAGAACATGAGTGAATGGTTCTGTTTTGGTGATGCGTGCCTCAGGACGCTCAGAGTTAGAACAGTTAACAGGGCACCATGTGCATCAACACATGTTAACAACAAGTGCATTTTCATTTTTTTTTTTTTTTTTTAAGTATAGCTTAATATAAACATTTTATTCAGTGCATTTTGCGTATACAACAAATAAACAACTGAAGGGTAACGGGCACAGAACACATAGGGACATACGGTTTTCTGGTTTATCCCTGGTAATTTAGAACATGTAATCCAATGTGGGTTTAATACACATAGCCTACATCATGCAGCTCTAGTTCACCAATTCCCAATGAGTCCCATGCAACAGATATGTTCACCTAAAAAAATACAGAAAAAAGACCAGGAAAACAAACAGCCAAGGTTGCACCCCCGCCCCCCCCTAAGCGATGTTGATTAAATTATGTTTTCAGAGGGAAGAGTACATACTGTACAGTAGCCCACAAAAAGGGTCTTCATTTGTACACAACTTGGGTTTGTACATGCCCTGTACAAGAGTTGTTTTTTTAACATTTATTTTTCAAGATTTCTTCCCCCCCCCATCCCCCCCCCCACTTTTACACAAGATATATAAAATTTAAAGATTTTTCTCAATTGCTGCACTGAACATAGTCACAGCTCTCACTCCCTGCCTGCAATTTGTTTTTATAACGACATCACTTAATTGATCAGGCCCTAGATATGTCATCTAGTAACTCTGACAAAACCAAAACAAAACCTGACTCAGTTTGGTGCAGGTCTGTTACTGTGGTGAAAAAGTCTAAAAACTACAGTGTAATTTCAAAAACAAACCAATCGAATGTCACCCTAGGCTGAGAGAAGGTGTGGTGTTGCTATTACAGCTGTCTTTGTTCGGAACCACCAAAAGTTTGTATCTTTTTTGTTACATCCATTTTTCTTTTGGAGAGAAGATGGCTACCACTCAAACCCACTGGAATGAGGTTGAACATAGTGAAACTGTGGTCCTCCTCTTTAGTTCCGTCAATGGTTCCATCCGCCTGGAGTTGCAAATGGAAGCCCTGGCGACTGTACAGTATAGCTTCGTCACAATCCCCATCAGCTGGGGCTCTGATGTAGATTTTCTAAGAGGAAAAGTTATGTTTATCGGTCAAAAGCGAAGCCAATGTGCTGAAAAGCAAGAACAGTCCAACGATGGTTCACTGCGAACAGGAAGATGTTTTCAAAGTTTTAACCATATTAAAAGAAGTCTCAAGGGACCCAGACGAGAAGCCATCGAGGCGGGGCCTGGTGCACTCGGAGATCATTAACGGACATTAGTGACATGGCATTAGGACTTCTAAAGCGCTCATTAAAGATTCATTGGGGAAGCGTTGTGGATGTGGCGAGCGCAAGCAGAACAAGTGCATTTTCAATAAGTTCTTCTTGAACTTTCACGCTGATTGGCAGTAATACGATTTTTTATATAAAACTTGACTGCCTTCCAACTTCGTGTTTTAAGTGCCTCAGGTGAAGCCTCAATACAGGCAACACACTCCGATTTTCCCGGTACTTTACCAGACTTGATAAAGATTGGAGTGTCTTTTCCACAGCATGGACCTCTCCTAATGTCCAGCCCCTCCCCTCTTTGACAAAACAAAAGGTTAAAAAAAAAAAAAAGATCATAAAAGATTATACAGCAACAATTCAGCTTTATTAAAGGAGAAGAGCTTTTCAACAAGACAGACCTTACATGGTTCATAATGAGGAAACATCACCCAGTGCAATATGGTGAGGCTCACTGAGGTGAGCAAAAGTCATGAACAGAGGTCCATGGCCCAGGTGACTGCTAAACCATGTCCCCATTCTGTATAGATTACGCTCAACTGTACACTAATGTAATGCTTGTTGTTTTTTTTGTGTGTTTTTTTAAACGGCTTAGTAATACACACCGTGACAAAAGTCTCGTCACCTATCTAAGTTGTAGGAACAACAAATAACTTGACTTCTAGTTGATCATTTGGAATCAGAAGTGGCTTATACAGTATGAAAGGCAAATGCCTCTAGATCATGCATATTTAACCATAATAAAATCCTACCATGCTTTGATGTTTAATTAATTTAATTAGGACAGAAAGATCAGACTTTGCTTAGACAAGTCGTGTCACATCTTTAAAGGATTCAACCAATTACAGATTAGAGCATCATATCTTTGACAAATACTGTAAATAATGCACTGGAACATGGTGTCACATACCTTTGTTAGAGACATCACTGTCAGGTTCCTCAGTTCTCCGGCTTTTCTTGGCTCTTGAAAATTCTATTAAAGGAATAGATGAGCATAAGAGTACAAGAAATCAAAACCCCTTCAGTGTCTCAATGCAAGCCATCAACAGTAAGGTACAGTAGGTGAAAGTTGACAGTAAAAATAGATAAACCACAGCATGCTAGTCCAAATTTAAGAGCAACACTACATGGGCATATAAAAACACACCAAGCACTGTTCTCTCATCTGTGTTTATAAACTGAAGTAAACTAATATTTTCCAAGTGTAGAAAATATGAAATTGATCTGTTTACAATATCAAAAATGTCCCAATAGGAAGTGTACTTATTCCACTGTATATTTAAAATGTGACACCTGTTTTAGGGTCATCACTGTCCGACTCAACACGTCTCTTTCGGCTCTTAAAACCTGAAGGTCCTACTTCCGGTTAGCAGCCACATGGAGTAGGACGTGTTAGTTAGGTGCTCCGACAGTTTAGAGTTTCTTCACTACCTTATTCGTCTCTAAATGTTCAATTAAATTCTTAGTTGACAATAACTTTATACTCTACCCCACGGTTATCTATTTTTTTTCATTTGTGATGGCTACCAGGAGTGTTAAAGCCGTGAAAAAGGACGACACTGCGACTCCTCTAACAGTCGAGGCTATCTCAGCGCTGTTAGAGAAACACCGTGATGCATTAGCGGCTGAATTTAAATCCTCGCTTAGTTCGCTAGAGAGTAAACTGGACCGAATTCAGGCCCAGGTAGAGGACCATGGACAGCGCTTACCGTCACTAGAACTCGCTACAGACGACCTGAGTCAGCGTGTGACGGAGCTGGAGAACATCTGCTCCGGACTTCGGGAAAACAACTTAAAGTTAACGTCCAAGGTTGTAGACTTAGAAGGCCGGAGCAGGAGACAAAACTTGCGTGTCCTGGGTCTTTCAGAAGGTACTGAAGGTGGACTCACTACCGAGTTCTTCTCCAAGTTTCTGTGCGAGGTGTTTGGGAGTGAAACGCTGCCATCCCCGCCGGAGATTGACAGAGCCCACCGAATACCTGCATCCAAACCCGCTTCAGGACAGAGACCTCGGCCCGTCATTCTCCGCATGCACCGGTACCAGGTGAAAGACTTTCTGATTCGGGAGGCTCAGCGGAGAGGGAAGCTGGAATACCGCGGTCAGCAGCTTCGCATAGTGGAAGACTACGCTCCCGAAGTTTTAAACCAGTGAGCCGAGTATAGAGGAGTAATGAGCGAGTTATACAGCCGTGGACTTCGGCCTTCACTCCTGTATCCAGCGCGGCTCCGGATCACTCTCTCTACCGGACAGAAGAAGTGGCTCCGCTCGGTAGAAGAGGCGCAGAAACACATAGACAGTCTGCCGAAAACTGCGTAGTGTACTATATTATTATTATTATTATTATTATTATTTTAATACGCGATACTACAGTTCTCAGGAAAGTACCATTTTAACTAAAAATCTGGCCATGTTTACGTCTTTCCCGGTAAGAGTGTTGTGTTAAACTTGTGAAGGGGTTATTATTATTTTTCTATTACTATTTTTTCTATTTCTAATCACGTGTGATTTACATGCTTGTGTGTTTAGAGTTACAATGTGACGTGGGGGGAGGGGTGGTGGTGGTGTGTTTTTCTCTCATTAAGAGATTTCAGTATTGGAGTGTGGAAATGTTTTATTTATATATTTAATTCTTAGTTTCTGTAAATGGAGTCGGAGCAGAAGATGGGGTGGTTAGCGGCAGGAGGATTTGTTGGGTGGAAAATGGAAGGATGGAAGAGCTTGCTGCTTTGTTTGTTAGCAGCTATCTTTGTTTGTTGGGGGGCAGTGGGGTGTGTGGGGGAGGGGTGTGGGGGGCAGGGGTGTGTGGGGCAGGGGTGTGTGGGGGAGGGGTGTGGGGGGCAGGGGTGTGTGGGGCAGGGGTGTGGGGGGCAGGGGTGGGGGATCTCCAAAGCCAGTATTGTGTTAGTTCTTTGTACACTGTGTATTTTTAACACGTTGTTCTGTGTTTTACACTTTAAGGCTGACGTTAGGCATCTCAGTATTATTCATTTTTATCTACCTGCATTTTCTCTCAGGGAGAATGAATAGTTCTTTAAACTTTGTGAGCTGGAATGTTAAGGGTTTAAACCATCCGGTCAAGAGAAGGAAGGTGCTCTCACACCTTAAACAACTTAACACTGCAATCGCTTTTTTACAAGAAACTCACATTCGCAGTTCTGATAATTCTCGCCTTATGTCACGTTGGGGAGGGCAGCACTACCACTCGACCTTTCAGGCCAAAGCTAGGGGAGTCTCAATTCTCATTAACCCAAACATCTCTTTTGAGCATCATAATGTTATTACGGATATACAAGGTCGTTATATCATTGTTTCAGGGAAGTTATTTAATACTAATGTAGTGTTGGCTAATTTATATGCCCCTAATTATGACGATGTCTCCTTCTTTGAACATTTTTTTTCTCTTCTACCTGATCTGAGTTCATACTCTCTCATATTAGGGGGAGACTTTAACTGCTGTTTAGATCCATCACTTGACAGGTCATCTCCCAATCCTATACCTCTGAGTAAATCCGCCACGTTACTTCAGTCCTATCTCTGCAGCTTTGGTATCTCTGACATATGGCGCTTTCTTAATCCAAAAAAGAAAGAATACTCCTTTTTCTCACATGTTCATCATACTTTCTCCAGAATTGATTATTTCTTTATAGATAATCAACTGATCCCAATGGTTACTTCTTGTGCTTATCAGCGTATTGTGATATCAGATCATGCTCCAGTTGTTATGTCTATAAAACTCCCCGATCTCCCTCAAATTAATAAACATTGGCGCTTTAATTCATCGTTACTGATAGAGGACGATTTTGTAAAATTTATAGAAGACCAGATAGTTTTTTTCTTTAACACAAATGAAACACCTGAAGTGTCACGTTTAATTGTTTGGGATGCTCTGAAAGCCTACCTCAGGGGACAGATAATTTCATACACTGCAAATATGAAAAGGAAGGCATATAAAGAACGTAAAGATTTGACCAACCAAATTAAAGAAATTGATCAGCAGTATGCTCTATTTAAAAACCCCGATCTCTATAAAAAACGTGTAGGAGTGCAAACTAAGTTTGAACTTATTTCAACGCATGTAATTGAACGTCAATTATTAAAGAGTAGGAGCCAATTTTACATTCATGGTGACAAATCTGGGAAACTTTTAGCTAATCAGTTGAAACGATTTAGAGCACAGCAACAAATTACAAAAATTCGGATGGAGGATGGTACCATCACTACGGACCATTCTAAAATTAATGATGCATTCAGGAATTTTTATTCTCGATTATATACTTCTGAGTTCCCAAAGGACCATAGTTCAGTTGAGAATTTCTTGACTCAACTAAATATCCCAACTCTGTCCCCTGATTCTAGATTAAGATTAGAAGAGCCCATATCACAAGAGGAAATCAGTTCAGCTATCTCATCATTGCAATCTGGTAAGTCCCCGGGTCCTGACGGGTTCCCTACAGAGTTTTTTAAATCATTCTCCTCATACCTTGCACCACAACTAGCTTTGGTTCTATCTGAAGCTTTCAAGCAAGGTAAGATGCCTGCGTCATTCAATGAGGCTCGCATCACCCTCATAGCAAAGAAGGATAAGGACCCAACAGAGTGCTCCTCATATAGACCAATCTCTCTTCTTAATGTGGATGTTAAAATCCTTGCTAAAGTCTTGGCTCGTAGATTAGAGAATGTTCTACCCTCAATTATATCTGAGGACCAGACCGGTTTTGTTAAAAATCGTTATTCCTACTTTAACATTCGACGCCTTATGGATATCTTGTACACACCATCAGAGGAGACCCCTGGGTGTGTCCTTTCTTTGGATGCTGAAAAGGCTTTTGATCGTGTGGAATGGGAGTATTTATTCAGGGCTTTAGAAAAATTACATTTTGGTCCAAGTTTTATCACTTGGGTTAAATTATTATATTCAAGCCCTACTGCCTCAGTTCTGACAAATGCTCAACAGTCTCAACCATTCAGTCTTCAGCGGGGAACTCGTCAGGGGTGTCCCCTTAGCCCACTGCTCTTTAACCTTGCCATTGAGCCACTAGCAATTGCATTCCGTAGTTGTAGAAATATATCTGGGATTTGGAGGCAGGGAGAAGAACATAAAGTTTCCCTTTATGCAGATGATCTTCTACTTTTTTTTATCAAATCCAGTCTCCTCTCTGCCACATGTGATGTCATTGCTCAGGGAATTTAGCTACTTTTCAGGATATAAATTAAATTTGCACAAAAGTGAACTTTTTCTGCTAGATAATACTGCAGTAACAACTGGTATGCACAATTTTCCATTCAACATAGTGAAAAATCACTTCACCTATCTTGGTATTACAATTACAAGGAAACATAAACACCTTTTTAAAGAAAATTTTATTAGGTTGTTGAACCAAACAAGAAAGGACTTGGGACGATGGTCACCACTGTCCATGTCCCTGGTGGGCCGCATTAATGCAATTAAAATGAGTATTCTTCCTAAATTTTTATATCAATTTCAGTCTGTACCTGTTTTTATTCCCAAATCTTACTTTGGTGCTTTAGACTCAATTATATCTTCTTACCTTTGGAAAGGTAAACATCCACGATTGAATAAGTCCCTACTTCAAAGATCTAAAAGAGACGGTGGCATGGCTCTACCTAATTTTCATTTCTACTACTGGGCAGCAAACATTCGATCTGTCATCTTTTGGTCATATTTTCATAACCAACCTAATCGGCCTGCCTGGGTGGAAATGGAGATAAAGTCTGTCAAAAATCTCTCTGTCTCTGCACTCCTTGGATCTGCTCTCCCCATCCCCTCAATTAAATTAATCAATAACTCAGTAGTGGTGCATACCTTGAGAGTATGGGCTCAGTTCAGAAAGCACAGTGGTCTTCTGGGCTTTTCTCTGTCCAGTCCTATCGTCTCTAACCATCTCTTCCAACCTTCTTTACATGATTCAGTGTTTCAGGAATGGTACGATAAGGGCATCAAGCTTTGCAAAGACCTGTTCGTTGACCTTAAGTTTGCATCGTTTGAACAGCTTCCCGAGAGGTTTAACCGACCCAATTCTCATTTTTTCAGATATCTGCAAGTAAGACACTTCATTCGCTCTTTAATACCAAATTTCCCTGAGGCTCCTGCTGCAAACATTCTAGATAATCTCCTCTGTTTGTCCCCGCTGCGTAAAGGTCTAATATCCACTATTTATGGTGGATTGATGGCTTCGAGTCACACCCCTTTGTGTAAAATTAAAACTGTTTGGGAGAAGGATTTAAATTTGTCACTATCAGATGATACTTGGAATTCAATTCTTAAACTTATCAACTCAACCTCCTTATGTGCCCGCCACTCTTTATTACAGTTTAAGGTTGTACACAGGGCTCATCTCTCAATACTTAAACTTTCCCGTTTCTACCCAGACATTGATCCTTGCTGTAATAAATGTAAAAGCGGAGAGGCGTCTCTTATTCATATGTACTGGACATGCCCAAATTTGGAAAAATTCTGGAGGGATGTTTTTAAGACCCTGTCCTTCATATTGAAATGCAATCTTGAATCAGACCCCCTGATTGCTCTTTTTGGTGTCACTGGAGAGGAGGGTAAGAGTCTAACTCCAGCTAAAAAGCGATTGTTATCTTTTGCGACACTCCTGGCCAGGCGTTCTCTTTTATCCAAGTGGAAGGATGCCACGTCACCTACTCACGCCCAGTGGCTCAGAAATATCATGTCCTGTTTGTCCCTGGAGAAGATTCACTACACAATTCGTTACTCAGACTTGAAATTTCAACAGGTGTGGGGGCCCTTCCTTCGCTTTTTTCATATACATTTATAGTTTGATTAAGTCTTATTTAATTACTTGTTTGTTTGCTTTCTTTCCCCTTTTTATTCCTTTTTATTTATTTATTTTTTTGCACGTAGAACCAAAAAACTTCCAGCTCCATATTCTTTTTTCTATTTTGGTTTCTCTCAATGCCTGGCATTTAGCCTTTCTTATGCTTGTAAAACTGGCTTGGAGTCGGGGAGGGACGGGGTGGGTGTTATAGGGGTTATAAGGGGATTATAAAACCTGCATTAAAACATTACATGTATACCCTGTTTTATCCCTGTTAAAATCAATAAAAATATTGTTGGAGTTAAAAACCTGAAGGTCCTGGTAAAATAACAAGTAAAAATTTGTACCAGAATTTGATGGCTAGCAGACAACTACAGATGAATCCAGATATTTACATACTGTATACTTCAGAAAAAAAAGGGGGAAAAACAAAAAAAACCTTTTCCCCTTACTGTCAAACAGTAAATCAGTAAACTTTGTTTTAGATTAATTATTAAAATTTTTTGCATTTGTTAAATGTCAATCAAGCGAGGGAGAATTTATGTTTTTTTTTTTATCACTTTCAAAGTCAGAAGTATACATACACCAAGTTTGTGTCTTTAAACAAAAAGAAAACTCCAGATGATTCCATTCTGAGCTTAAGAAGCTTCTGGTAGGTTAATTGATTCCATTTGAGTTAATTGGTGGCACAACTGTGGATGCATATAAAGGCTCAAACACAGAGCCTCTTTCTTTGACCTGTGAATATCAAGAGAAATCAACCAAGACAACTGAAACTGGTAAGACCGTGTCATTATCCACAGAAAATTTGTGGACGGCACTGAAAAGGCGAGTGCGAGCAAAAAGCCCTACAAACCTGACCCAGTTATACCAGTTCTGTCCAGAGGAGTCGGCCAAAAAACTCCAGCAAACTATTGTAGAAAGCTTGTGGAGGGATTCCCCGAAACGTTTGGCCCAAGTGGAACTGTTTCGGGGCAATTCCACCAAATACTGAGGAAGTGTATGTAACTGTGTGTGTGTGTGTGTGTGTGACTTTGATGAAAGTGAAAAATAAAAAAATACATAAATTCTCCCTTGTTCGCTTCTGACATTTAACAAATGCAAAAAATGTTAATATTTATTGATCTAAAACAAAGTTTACTCTGATTTAATATTTGACAGTAAAAAAGTTAGTGTTTTTTCCTGAAGTACATGTAAATATCTGGTTTCAACTGTACCTTTAGTGTTTGAAGGTTTAGTATAGTGACTTAAAGCAATTACATTTTCGCAGTAAAGTGCATTATATTTTTAATTGGTACTACTGAGAGTATTGTACAACATCTAATCCTCATTTCATTTAATGCATAAAATACCTGTTAACGGGTCATCGCTGTCAGACTGATCTGTTCACCATCTCTTAGCTGTTGATCCTGTTTGAACAACATCACTGTTTAATTTCCTGATGTTTGTAAAAGTAAGGAAAGAATAGAAAGGTTGTTTCTAGATGAGCAAGATACCTGCGGTTGTACTTTCGCCACCAGACTCCTCTGTTGTTGCCTGACGTCTTATGGATCGTGAGCATTCTTTAACCAAAAATAAAAAATATGGTTGTTTTAGTAACACTCACTCGACTTACACACTAAGCAATGTCTAATGGCGCGCTGGAAAGTAAAAACAGTAACATGTAACCCACCTGAAGAGCACAAAGACGAGTTCCTCTCAGTCTCTGCTTCTGGGTCATCACTGTCCACAGCTTCGGGGAATTCCTCGTAAAAAGAAATGACATTTTTCATGTCATGAAAAAGACATTTGTTAAAACTAAATGTGTTGTGCATTTCATTTACCATTTGGATCAATCTGGATTTGGTCCAAGCTCATTCCCTGAAAGTCTGATAGCCGGCCTTGCTCTAGGGCAAGCAGCACTTTGCTGACTTTAGCCAATTGCAGCGTTCCTTCAGACAGTCTGTAATATTGCCTGTGGACCCGGATGTCATGGCCAAGACAATTTGCCAGTATGTCCATCTCATTATCTTTTAGGTTGAGAACTGTAGATAATGTGGCGAACTGTAGATAATGTGGATACCTGCTTCCTTAACTTTGTTGAGGACAAAGTTTCAGGATGTTTGGCTCCACACTCCCCAGCAATTCGTCTGATGGCATCCGATCCTCTTAGGTGAGTCTCTGCTTCAGGTCTGGCGAAGAAATAAGTATTTTCGTCAGGCACACCACAGGCTCGTCGATGACTAACCAGGACTTCCATGGACGAAAGCATGTCCGTGGTTAAAAGAATGGGAACTTTTCGGTCTCTCTTGCCTCGAATTTCAATTCGCTGAAAACGCTGGCAAAGTTTTTGTTCAAACTCCGAGAGTCCGACAGCCACATCTGAGTGGATATCCGAAGTGTTTCTGAGGGTGTATGTACTGTATGCACTAAGTGGCATTTTTGACACCTCGCCCTCTCTTCTACGATTAAACAGAATCACCTCACAGTGTGTCACATTAGCCAGCTTGGACCAGCACTTCTTATTTTGAATATTTTTAAGGTTGTTTTGGTATTCTTCTCTGCACTTATCAAGGTAGATGTGCATACTTTTAACATCCTCCGTGAACGGAAGGAGCTGAGGCGTATTCCATTTCGCTTCTCGTAGAGTTTGTAGGGCACGGGACGATACACACACATCCGACTTTTTCTCAAAGAGACCCCGGGTTCTACTCAGATTCTTAAGAAATTCTTCATTGTCCGACTCTGCCATCTGCACGTCACATTCAAGAATATCTGCAATCTTCTTTAGTGTATGACCGAGCTTCAGAGCCAAGGATGGGGTTTTGTAGATGTTCTTTTCTTCATCAAAACCAGCAACAGCCTTAACTGCATCAATCACAAAGTTAAAGTTTGAAGGTATAAAGAAATCCCTAATTGTTTTCAGTCTGCCAGCTTTTTGCGATTGCTGAATTAGTCTCGCAATTTCACGAAGTTTTTGTCTGATGTACTCATGTTTTGTTTTGTCATGTACGTGTTTTAAATAAAAATGTTCTCCAAGTATCAAAATTGTTTTCTCTTTTTTGATAATGTATGTTATTTCATCCTGGTGCATTGCATTTACTAGCTGCCAAATGTTCTTGCTAACACCATCCGGGACCGGCTGTGCATATGCACAGAGCCTGAATGCCACTTTTACCTGGCTTTTGAGATTTGCATTTTTGTGCAAGTTTGCACCTTGACATGTGCCTCCATAACGTCTTCCTTTTAAGTAGTGCTTGACAATTTATGCAGTGCATGTAGTCACTAGCCTTGCTTGGTTTTGTAGCTTGCTGACTTGGGATTAGTGTTCCCGTACCCGTTTTCAGAACCTCATTATTGTGAGCGCGATTTCCTTGGTTCCTTATAAGGTCAAAATTTAATTTTCTTTCTTTTGATTTTAAAGGAAAGCTCATTGCTTTGGCTACAGCAGTGTCATTGTCATTGCTAATTTTTTGAGATAGGGATTTTGGGTTTTCATGAGCTGTATGCCACAATCATCAATATTAAAACAATAAAAGGCTTGAACTACTTCAGTTTGTGTGTAATGAATCTAAAATATATGAAAGTCTAATGTTTATCAGTACATTACAGAAAATAATGAACTTCATCACAATATGCTAATTTTTTTAAAAGGACCTGTATACAAATAAACAAAAATATAAATGTATATATTGCATTTAACGATGAACGCAGAGTAGGCTAAGCACATGTGATGACGTGCGCGCCCTCACCTCTGTCACGGCTGGCTATTTTGTCCAAAAATTATAATAATTGAACAATATGCCTGGTCCTGGATAGAGACATCAACAAAAAAAGCCCAAGATGAAGCTCATGCATCACTTTCAGGTACGTCCATAATCCTGTGAAACTTTATTTTATTCTGTCGACATTAATAATGTGTTTTAATGTCGGTAATAATTTCACAACTAACACACCTTTCTTAATATGATACAGTGACGCTCCCTGTAACTGCTGCCTCTGCTGAGCCAAGTTTTTATAAAATGAAGCTCATCAAAACGTACATTCGCTCATCTATGGCACGAGAGCGCATGAGTGGTCCGGCAATTGTTAGCATCAACTCTGAATTATCAAAGACTTTATCAGTGTTGATTTTTTTTTCAGTTTATTATTGTTTATTTTATTTATTATAAATGTTTTATTTAAAGTGATATTTTAGTTTATGTTTTTGCTTAGAGCTACAATTGTAATTTATAAATGATACAATTTATTTATGTATTTACTTTTATTTGAATAAAGTTCTATTTTGGCCCCTATAGTAGGTGTTTTTTTATTACTTTATTTTCACTTCCGTAATATTTGGGGGAGGGGCCACAAAAGTAAATTTCTGCTTAGGGCACCGATTTGGCCAGCAGCGGCCCTGCCTAGACCTTCCTATCACACCCTGCATTTGAACTCTACAAAATATAAAGACACTAATTGTTGCTAACTTTACATTATAATAACAAATATCAGTTGATTTATGAAAAAATGTCACTGCATATCAGGTTTATCAAGAACAGCAAAGTTACAGTAATTAGAGCTCAAGCACTACAGGGTGCGCAGGACCCTCTTGTTTTCCTAAGGATTTTTTTTCCCCACCCTATTGGGCTTTTTGGGGGTCTTAACATGCTCGAAAATTGGCAGACAGGTTGGAATCTGCTACCATTAGAATGGCTGAGATGCGCGCAGTTTGCTGCATAGCTCATACACACTTGCTCGTATGCACCCGAAACTCAGTACACATTTACAGTAGAGCTGTAAATTCGCGCTGCATGTCTTGGGCTCAACTCAACAGGAAGTCAGTTATTTTTTACATCACATTGTGTAACATCATACTGTGATGGGTTTTTTTTTCCAGCATCTATTCTACACACGTACACATCACAAATGTTAACAAATGCTTTTTGTAGGTCTTAACCCACTCAAAGAACACACAGATTGTGCAGTGCGCCCGGGTGGCGATGGTGCAGAGTGCTTGAGCACGTCATCAATATGCAACTATATTAATATGAATTGCAGTTAAAATATAGCTAGTGATGCATGGCGTCCAATATAGTGGACATGAGATTAATTGCAAATTTCTCCATACACAAAATAAATATTTGGAAATTTTACTATTATGTTAATCCTTAGATGTTACTTGATGCTAGCATATTTTTTTTTACCCGGAAGGGGTGTCCTGCTATAGAAGGATTTACAAGATATTCCTAGCATGTTCTGCATTTCTGACTTCTGGTGGCCATCTTGGATTTGGGTTAGAAAAAAATGCACTTACCATGACTGGCCAATAGGTGTCAGTGTATGGGATGATGCACAAGCATCCACTGTGTTGGCCTATATGCAAATACAACAACAAAACACCTGTATACAAGAGAACAGCTGTTGAATAGCCATATAACAATTCCATAAATTTTCTCTTTTTTTTTCTTAAATTTTTGTGAAGCTGCTTTGAGACAATGACCATTGTTAAAAGCGCTATATAAATAAAATTGAAAATAATTGAATTTAATAATAATTTATGAGGTGTAGAAGTTTTTCCAGCAACTCATATATACAATCAGATACACACTAATAACACACTCCTTCACTATAGATACAGGCTCTCTCTCTCTTTCACACAAACACCGGCACACAGTGAAGCATATTTTCATGGATAAGGACATGGGTGAGGAGGAAAATTATGGGTGGTGAAAAAAATCAGTACGATGTAGTCTTTAGTAGCTGTAACAAAACATCAACATTAAATATGAATATTATTACTTATATATATATTAGGGTTTAGGTTTTTGTTAATAACAGGAACAACAGGAAAATAGTAATAATAATAATAATAATAGTAATAATAATAATAATAATATTAATTGGTGCACAGGGCAACACTATTGGGTGTTCACTATTGAAGAGAGTTTCTCGTTGTTTCCGTAGCGGTTGGGTTTTTACGGGGCGGGTCGCTAGCCCTACACTGAACCCTTCTCCTTTCTCATCCGGCACTTGGAAACCGGCAACGGCGGAGTTCTAGACCTCCGTCTGCGAGAAGTTACAGCCTCACCCGGGAACTGAACCAGCGATCTCCGGATGATAGGGCGAGCAGTTTACCACTGCGCCACTCGGGGGCAATAATAATAATAATAATAATAATAATAATGACCACGAGGCGGCGCAGTGGTGTAGTGGTTAGCACTGTCGCCTTGCACCTCCAGGGTCTGGGTTCGATTCCCCGGCCAGGCTCGATTCCCGTCTCTGTGTGCATGGAGTTTGCATGTTCTCCCCGTGCTTGGTGGGTTTCCTCCGGGTACTCCCGTTTCCTCCCACAGTCCAAAGATATGCAGGTTAGGCTAATTGGCGTTCCTACAGTAAATTGCCCGTAGTGTGTGATTGGGTGTGTGAGTGTGTGTATGTGTGTGTGCCCTGCGATGGATTGGCACCCTGTCCAGGGTGTACCCTGCCTAGTGCCCGAAGTCTCCTGGGATAGGCTCCAGGTCCCCGCGACCCTGAACACAGGATTAAGCGGTATAGAAGATGAATGAATGAATGAATAATGACCACACTTCGTGAACATTGATAAAATTGTCAAAATCTCATGTTTCCAAAAAACATGCAGACTCCATGCACACAGACCCCGAGGCAGGAATTGAATCCGGAACCTGGAAGTGCAAGGCGACAGTGGGTTGGTGGGTTTCCTCTTTTTTTTCCCCATTAGGGTAACTGCATTCACAAATTGCATACTGTGTGTGCGTGTGTAAAAAAAAGACTTAGCACCGGGTTTTTATTATTATTTTAATAACGTAAAACATTTCTGCTTTCCAAACATTAGTATTCGAAGCATATAATAATAATAATGATAATAATTTTACAGCAAAATATCTTTAGGCCTGAAAAGAAAACAGAACATTATGTAAAAGACCACGTTTATGAAAAATGGAATCAACAATGCCTGAATGTGCTGCTGTTCAGAAATGTGGTGTTCTGATTGAGAGACCTTATCACCTGTGAGAAGAAGCTTCTCCTCAGTCTCTCTGGGTTGGCCTTCAGGGAACGGAAGCGATTTCCAGACCGCAACAGAGAGTTTAGTCCATTGTTGGGGTGGTTGAAGTGCTTCACGACCTTCCTGACTTTGGTCCAGCACCACTTGCTGTAGATCGAGTGCAGGTCAGGGAGCTCGGTGTGGATGATGCATTCAGCTGATCGCACCACCCTCGTCTGTCCTGCACGGTGCTGTTCCCAAACCAGGTTGTAATATTTCCCATCATGATGCGCTCTATAGTGCAGAAGTAAAAGTTCCTAAGCACCTTGGATGGTAGTCTGAAGTCTCACAAGCGTCTGAGTTGGTAGAGATGCTGCCGGGTCTTTTTCACCGCGATGTTGACGTGACAAGACCATGACGCACTAACGAATGCAACGAATTCCACTCTACAGGCGCCTTAGATTTTGACTGTGGTGAGTTGACTCCGCCCTCCCCTTGTACTCTCTCTTGGCATCTCTGATGGCCTTCCTGAGGTCATACCTGGCAGCTGTGTAGTCATCAGGGTGGAAGCAACTTTTTCATATTAGTTGTGTTAAAGTCCTTAATAGTTGATGTTGAGATGCATTCACCAACAATGACCTTTGTGTCTTAACATAACAACTGACTGTTTTGGTTGTTACTTAATCACATAATACCATGTGTTATTTCATGGTTTTTAAAATTTCAGTAGTGTTCTAGAATATAGAACATAAATCACAAAAAAAATTGATGGTGTATCCAAACTTTTGAATGGTATTGTTCTTTATAGAATAAAATCTTTTAAATATAGATTGACATCAAACACTCATAGGAATGTGATATGGTTAGTTTTTCCTTTCATGTCAGTTATGGCCTTTTTTGCACACAGTGGCGGCCGGTAAATAAGGGGCGCATTCAGTGAGTAATAAAGTCGAAATACTGCAAATAAAAAATACGTTTGGTTAGGATGTTAAACAGTCTATTCTTTGTCAATAATTTAGTTGAACAAAAGATGTATATCCAGTTATGGCGAATTGCTTCCTGGACAAAGTGCTCAGTACTGAGGAAACAATGGTCTGCCAGCTATGATTCATGGTTATGCTTCCTGCAATATGTGTGTTATCTTGCATTATCTTCTACAAAACATCCCCTGATAAGATAATGCATATAAAGGTAATCTCTGTCATGGACTAAAGCAACATAATGTTCGATTTAAAGTAAAGTTTTGTGCAAACGTAGATGTAGAAGTATGAGCTCTTTATTAAGTAAGATCAGTCACTGGCAGATGCAAGAAAAGGTTTTAAAGTCTGTAATCTTCCCATGCACAATAGAAATATTTAATCTAAATTGAAATATTTAATCATAATAGAAATACAGTGGTGTGAAAAACTATTTGCCCCCCCCCCTCCTGATTTCTTATTCTTTTGCACGTTTGTCACACAAAATGTTTCTGATCATCAAACACATTTAACTATTAGTCAAAGATAACACAAGTAAACACAAAATGCAGTTTTTAAATGAGGGGTTTTATTATTTACGGAGAAAAAAAAATCCAAACCTACATGGCCCTGTGTGAAAAAGTAATTGCCCCCTGAACCTAATAACTGGTTGGGCCACCCTTAGCAGCAATAACTGCAATCAAGCGTTTGCGATAACTTGCAACGAGTCTTTTACAGCGCTCTGGAGGAATTTTGGCCCACTCATCTTTGCAGAATTGTTGTAATTCAGCTTTATTTTAGGGTTTTCTAGCATGAACCGCCTTTTTAAGGTCAAGCCACAACATCTCAATAGGATTCAGGTCAGGACTTTGACTAGGCCACTCCAAAGTCTTCATTTTGTTTTTCTTCAGCCATTCAGAGGTGGATTTGCTGGTGTGTTTTGGGTCATTGTCCTGCTGCAGCACCCAAGATCGCTTCAGCTTGAGTTGACGAACAGATGGCCGGACATTCTCCTTCAGGATTTTTTGGTAGACAGTAGAATTCATGGTTCCATCTATCACAGCAAGTCTTCCAGGTCCTGAAGCAGCAAAACAACCCCAGACCATCACACTACCACCACCATATTTTACTGTTGGTATGATGTTCTTTTTCTGAAATGCTGTGTTACTTTTACGCCAGATGTAACGGGACACGCACCTTCCAAAAAGTTCAACTTTTGTCTCGTCGGTCCACAAGGTATTTTCCCAAAAGTCTTGGCAATCATTGAGATGTTTTTTAGCAAAATTGAGACGAGTCTTAATGTTCTTTTTGCTTAAAAGTGGTTTGCGCCTTGGAAATCTGCCATGCAGGCCGTTTTTGCCCAGTCTCTTTCTTATGGTGGAGTCGTGAACACTGACCTTAATTGAGGCGAGTGAGGCCTGCAGTTCTTTAGATGTTGTCCTGGGGTCTTTTGTGGCCTCTCGGATGAGTTGTCTCTGCGCTCTTGGGGTAATTTTGGTCGGCCGGCCACTCCTGGGAAGGTTCACCACTGTTCCATGTTTTTGCCATTTGTGGATAATGGCTCTCACTGTGGTTCACTGGAGTCCCAAAGCTTTAGAAATGGCTTTATAACCTTTAGCAGACTGATAGATCTCAATTACTTTTGTTCTCATTTGTTCCTGAATTTCTTTGGATCTTGGCATGATGTCTAGCTTTTGAGGTGCTTTTGGTCTACTTCTCTGTGTCAGGTAGCTCCTATTTAAGTGATTTCTTGATTGAAACAGGTGTGGCAGTAATCAGGCCTGGGGGTGACTACAGAAATTGAACTGAGGTGTGATAAACCACAGTTAAGTTATTTTTTAACAAGGGGGGCAATCACTTTTTCACACAGAGCCATGTAGATTTGGAGTTTTTTTTTCTCCCTTAATAACGTAAACCTTCATTTAAAAACTGCATTTTTTGTTCAATTATGTTATCTTTGACTAATAGTTAACGGTTTTTGATGAGCAGAAATATTTAAGTGTGACAAATATGCAAAAGAATAAGAAATCAGGAAGGGGGCAAATAGTTTTTCACACCACTGTACTTATTTTATCGAGGAGTTTAAAAATTAATTCATTAAAAATCCTACAATGTGATTTTCTGGATTTTTTTTTTCTCTTATTTTGTCTCTTATAGTTGAGGTATACTTATGATGAAAATTACAGTCTCTTTTTAACTGGGAGAACTTGCACAATTGGTGTCTGACTAAATACTTTTTTGCCCACTGTAAACTGCTCTCCATCCAGCAGACCTACAGCAGTGAACTCTGGGAAACCGGTATGTCTGGGTGTGACTGCAGTGTAGTGGAACTGCTGAGTGTGTGTCTGTAAATATGTTAAACAACGATAGAACACTAATGACAGAGCAATGCTCCAGAACCACACAATATTTTAATGTCATGTTTTCATGACAAAGGCATGACTCTTATATTAGTGAACTGGTGTAAAAATACTCGATATTAAGACACTTTACCCATAAATCATACATGTCGAATTGGAATTTGAGACCTTCAGACTCAGTGTAATTATCCAGTGTGCAATGATCTCATTTATCATGTGTACCAACAAAGAAACCGCCCGGTACAGGCAGAAATGACCTGATTTTGATTGCTGTATGCACACCACCATCTCTGTCTGCTGTTGTTTTTTGCAAATACTGTGTATCAATGCAATGCAAATTACTGTGTGACATTTAGGGACATCTAGTGACTTCTCCAGAATGCTTTTCTTTCGAGTGTAAAGCAACACTATATATAAGTGAAGCCAGGCGCGCACTAACTCTATCATTGACCGTTCTGGTATTACAGTTAGGAATATAAAATACATTTGTAGAGAGTGGGGATTCTGGGTTTTTAGTAAAATCCAAACATGTTAAATTATTTACCACTAGAGCCGCAAATAAAAATTAAATCAGATGGCAGGTCAATGTAAAACCACATAAGAAATGCAACATTTGTAACAGTACCATGACACTTACTGTACGTACTGATATACAGTAGAAGAGAGAGTAAACTCAAATGTGTATTACTTTTTCTGTTCATTTAGCTTGAATCATGTGTGAAGCACCTGTGCAGATTCTGTGCATTTTCTGTCCATCACTTAATATTTATGTTTGTGGCTGCTGTTTAATACAACTCATGTCAGCACCATGACACAGCAGTTTTTTATTTTTTAGAATGTAGAGAAACAATATGGAGTTATTTATGTGCCAAAATTTAACAAACACACAAAATCTGCTTTGCAAAGAAAAAAATCGACTTTCTCACAAATGCAATGGAGCAAGTTCCTCTTACAAAACAGCAGATGGCGCTATCGGTCAATTTACTCTAGTCTCCCGAGACCTCAAACAACGTGTTTATATGGTTTACCCTCACAGTATGTCCCAGAGGAATATGAGCAGGGAACAGTTTTGAGGTGTCTATTATATATCCAGACAGCCAGACATATTAACAATCCACTATCTTTAGGATATGGAGTCCTGAAGGGGAATAATACAGTTATATCAAACCACAGCTGCATTTTAATTAGCTATTGAAGGCTGAAAGAAATGCCATCATGCTTAGCTTTTTATATCCATAACGGACGTATGCGACATGATGCATCAAAATCTTTTATAGTGATCATATAAAACCAGTCTGCATGCCCCTATGGTGAAATGGTTTAGTCTTGATTCCTAATTGGGGGTGGGTCAATGTTCTGGTGTTAGCCAAAATAAGCAAACAAACAAAAAATAATATTAATAAATACATTTACAAACATCAAAGCCATTAGACGCACAGTTTAGAATAAAGGAAAGAAAAGAAGGGAAATAGGTTAAAGATGAAGGTATGCAGCTATGTATCACTTTATATGTATGGATGGACTGAAATAGGCCAGTATTATACTTATGGTTGTTAACCTGCCTTAACATGTTGCTAGCTTACAGAACACAGGATTTTACACATATGTAGCTGGCAGCAAAACCATTACAACCAGGGGCGTTTCTAGGATTTTCAGGGGGTTAAGGGGTTAAGGGGGGCTCAACCCCCATATGTTTAACACATATTTGACTTGTTCAGAATCAGTACTCAAATGAGTCTTCTTGATCACACGCTGTTTACCGTATAAACCTTTTTCTATGTACCGGTACAATCAGAAAAATTTAACCAGAAAACAGCATATAACTTTAAACTTACATTGATTAGCAATATAAACAACACACCTATGAGGCTGGTCATTGGAATAAACTGTGTGGGGGCCAATAGTGTCAAACATTTATCTGTTCATTCTTTGACAATACTGCTGCTTTTTGTTGGAAACTGGCAGACATTAAAAAATGTAATAAATATAAAAAAAAAAAAAAAAAAGTTTCTGATGCAATGACTTGAATCAATGTTGGGAACACAGTGTTAATGTGCCTGAGAGGTCGCCGAGGGCGATCACCAATTTGTGTGACGTTTATGGAGAACTTTTAGGGGGGCTGAGTAGAAATGTTAGTGAGGCTAAAGCCCCCCCCCCCCCCAAAAAAATGGCCTAGCGACGCCCATGATTACAACCTAAATAACACATTACTGATCTTAATAACTTTTAGTGATGTGTCATTATAAAGGTTTTCTGTGATTGTATTGTGGTCCAGAGATGACCCTGAGAATTACCAATACTATACGCAACCTTAAAAGACGTTGTGCTGATATTTTGTACCCTTTGTGATATATTGAGTCTTTAGCGGTGCATATGCATAGAATTGGAGGTTCATATTGTTCCTGTTCTAATTGTCTGAAAAACAACAATGTTGGAACAGAAGGGTCATTTCTTCTTCTTCTTCTGCTTCTTCTGTGGTGCTGAAAGGGAGTTTGCCCAGGGCATTATACTGTACATGTTACAATCAGAGATGTGAGGTCTCTTTGCTGGTCATCCCTGCCTCCTGAGAAGAGTTCTAATGTCCAGAGGAGGCTTAAAACTTGGCTTAAATCATCAATGAGTCAAACAAGGCTCAATATTGTGGCCATACAGTATGTCATGTGCATCAGGAGAAACTGGACAGTCTAGTCTTTTATGGAAGTCAGTAATAGGCTGAAAAAGACATTTGGAACCTGAGGCGTGGCTGTAGCTACAGAGAAAGCATTGGAGGGTGTGGATGTAGCTACAGAGAAAGCATTGGAGTGGGTTGGGATGCGTCTGGTGTCTGGGGATGATTCTCTCTACTTAGAAGATGGTTCTGGCCTCGTCTGGTGTTGTCAGCTGTTGCTCTGAGGACTTGACAATTCGATAGTTCAGGACTGGAACTTTCTACAAGTCTATCTGAGTCTCCAATAACTACTGGACTACATTTTAACATCAATTAACAACACTATTATAGCTGAACCTAACACTTAACACTGTATAAATGCAGATCATTTCCTGTTATCTGTTTCACCCAAATAAGGATGGGTTCCCTGTTGAGTCTGGTTCCTCTCAAGGTTTCTTCCTATTACCATCTCAGGGAGTTTTTCCTTGCCACTGTCGCCCTCGGCTTGCTCACCAGGGACTATCTGACCATTTTGATTCATACACATTCACATTCCATACAAACTTAAATAATTCTTTTGATTGCGTAAAGCTGTTTTGAGACAATGTCAATTGTTAAAAGCGCTATACAAATAAAATTGAATTGAATGGAATATACTTGGTAGTAGCTTCAACGCTGCCAGTTTCTCAGAAAAGGGCAAAAGTCTCGGCAGCTTGGTTAAACGGGGAGGATGTTAGATGTTCGGCATCCTGAAACATGGCAGAAAAAAAAAACCAAGAACTAACAGCCTAATGGAGACTGGTGTTGCCCGAAACACCAGTGGTGGCAGAGCAAGAACACCGACCTCCTCGGGGTGCCAGGGAGAACACTTCATTCGTTTGAAAGGAATTCTGGGTGCCTCTCCCTATTGGGGGGGCCACCCTCATCTTTTTTTATATATATTATATATAAAATATATACATTATATATATATATGTATATATATTTTTTATCAGTCTTTGAGGCGGATAGTGCAATGCGGCGCACCCCAATCTTTACGAGAGGGTGCCCGGCTCCAAAAAAAAACACCCTCCTTGTGTTTTACGCCTCGCAAGAGTCAGACCCGGTTGAGACTGGGTGGCCGACATTCCCGACTCTTGAGCATGGCGGGGAGGGAATTTCCCAAAAGCTTGGTTGTATAACTTCGCCTCAGAACTTAGTGGCGACCGAGTTAACGACATCGCTAAACAGGCCGGAAGGCGAAATAGGGGCATCAAGGAGGAATGCACAATCCTATCCTTGATGCACCTGAGATTTAGCCACAGGTGCCTCCTGCGAAAACCATAGCAGCCATAAAACGGCCGATAGCACGAGCCGTCTGCTTTGTTGCACGAGGAGACAAGTCTGTAGCTCGGCGTAATTCCAATACGCCTTATCTTGAAGAGCCCCACCAGTACTCAAGTCTCTCAGCAGGTTAGCCTGGTAGGCCTGCAAAACCACCCTGGTGTGCAGTGGAGCACCAAGCTGACCTGCTGCCTGAAAAGCTTTTCCCTCCGGGGAAGATGAAAGTCTACATAGCTTTAAAGGAAGTATAAGCTTTCCAAGAAGGATGATGTCCCAGGAGAGAGATTCAATTCAATTCAATTCAGTTTTATTTGTATAGCGCTTTTAACAATTGACATTATTAACAAAAGAATTATTTAAGTTTGTATGGAATGTGAATGTGTATGAATCAAAATGTTCAGATAGTCCCTGGTGAGCAAGCCGAGGGCGACAGTGGCAAGGAAAAACTCCGTGAGATGGTAATAGGAAGAAACCTTGAGAGGAACCAGACTCAACAGGGAACCCATCCTCATCTGGGTAAAACAGATAGCAGGAAATTATCTGGATTTATACAGTGTTAAGTGTTAGGTTCAGCTATAATAGTTGATGTTAATTGATGTTATAAAAGTTGATGTAAAATGGAGTCCAGTAGTTATTGGAGACTCAAATAGACTTTCCAGAAAGTTCCAGTCCTGAAATATCAAATTGTCAAGACCTCAGAGAAACAGCTGACAACACCAGTCGAGGCCAGAACCATCTTCTAAGTAGAGAGAATCATCCCCAGACATCAGACGCATCCCAAAGAGACACACGGGGCATCCATGCGACGAGACCTCCAACCAGAAACGGGGCACCAGGATGGATCAGACAGGTCCGGAGGGCAGAGGGAGTCTGGATCACTGGCAGCTCAGGAATGACATGTGTAGCTCGACAGAGAGAGAGAAAGAGTGAAAGGGGGAGACAGGGGGAGAGAGGAAAGAGAAAGAGGGGGAGAAAGAGAAGAAGATGAGAGATGGCAGTTAGGTATGGTCACAGTCACAATGTCTAATGTGAATGTATATTTACTGTAGAGTGCAAGCAGGGACTCCGGCAGGACTAACTATGACAGCATAACTAAAAGGGAGAGCCAGAAGGAAACACAGACATGAGGGCTCCCTGAGATGTAAAGCAAACAATCACCTCACAGTCAACAAACCTGAGTGATCAAATGAGAGTGAGGAAGACAGCATCTAAACATACCAGTTCACCATAATACTCTACGTCCATGAGTCCCCCAGATCTGCTCCTTTACCTTATGGCAAATCTATTTATAAAAATGCTTGGCTAAATAAATAGGTTTTTTGCCTAGACTTAAACACTGAGAATGTGTCTAAGTCCCGAACACCATTTGGAAGACTATTCTATAATTTTGGGGCTTTGTAAGAAAAAGCTCTGCCCCCAGCTGTAGTTTTCATAATACGCGGTACTGACAAGCAGCCTGCATCCTTTGACCGAAGTAGGCGTGGCGGATCGTAAGACACTAGCAGTTCGCTCAGATACTGTGGCGCGAGACCGTTTAATGCTTTATATGTCAAGAGTAGTATTTTAAAATCAATGCGAAATTTCACAGGGAGCCAATGCAGTGAAGATAGGATAGGGGTGATGTGCTAATATCTTCTGGTTCTAGTGAGGACTCTCGCTGCTGCATTCTGGACTAGCTGAAGCTTGTTTATGCAACAGAACAACCAGACAGTAAGGCATTACAATAGTCCAACCTAGAAGTGATAAAAGCATGAACTAGTTTTTCTGCATCTTTTAGCGACAATATATTTCTTATCTTGGCAATATTTCTGAGGTGAAAGAATGCTATCCTGGTGATATTATCTACATGAGCTTCAAATGAAAGGCTGGAATCTATAATCACGCCGAGGTCTTTTACTGTTGCACTTGATGGAACAGAAAGGCCATCTAAAGTTACGGTGTGATCTAAGATTTTACTTCTAGCTGTATGCGGTCCTATGACTAGAACTTCTGTCTTATCCGGATTAAGCAGAAGGAAGTTAATTAGCATCCAATTTCTTATGTCCTGCACACATTGCTCAACTTTAGTAAGATGGTTTTTCTCATCAGGTTTTGTTGAGACGTGTGTCGTCAGCATAACAATGAAAACTAATACCATGCTTACGGATTATGTTGCCCAGAGGAAGCATGTAAAGGGAAAAAAGCAGTGGGCCTAAAACTAAGCCCTGCGGAACGCCAAACTCCACTAGAGAACATGCAGAATAATCACCATTTAAGTCTACATACAGTACTGATAACGATCGGTCAAATAGGATCTGAGCCAGGAGAGGGCTGTACCATTAATTCCTACTACATTTTCTAATCTGTGAAGAAGAATAGCCTGATCAATGGTGTCAAAAGCTGCACTGAGGTCGAGTAATACAAGCATAGTTACACAACCCTGATCAGAGGCCAATAGGAGGTCATTTACTACTTTAACAAGTGCTGTTTCTGTGCTGTGATGAGGCCTAAATCCTGACTGATACAGTTCATGTATGCCATTTCTATGTAGATATGAGCATAGCTGCTCCGCTACTATCTTTTCCAGAATCTTAGAGATAAAGGGGAGGTTTGATATTGGCCTGTAATTGGACAGCTGACAGGGGTCGAGGTCAGGTTTCTTAATTATTGATTTGATAACTGCTAATTTAAAAGATTTTGGAACATAACCAATGCTGAGTGATGAATTAATTATTCTCAACAGCGGTTCTGTTATTACTGGTACTATCTGTTTAAGAAAATGTGTCGGTATAGGATCTAATATATAGGTTGATGAATTTGCAGAAGAGATGAGTGAAATTAGTTCATTCTCTTCAAGGGGAGTAAAGTATTCTAGGGTTGAATCTGACATGGCTAGGTTAACATCTGTATCAATTACATTGTTCGGTTTCAAAGCCTCAATTTTATGCCTGATATTTACAATTTTATTATAAAAAAAGTTCATGAAGTCCTCACTATTGCATGATGTTGTTGTGGAGATTTCTGTAGTGGTCTTATTTCTGGTTAATTTGGCTACGGTATTAAATAAAAATCTAGGATTATTTTTATTTTCTTCTATAAGAGTGGAGAGATACGTTGATCTACTGTAGCTACACTAAGAGCTTTCCTATAGTTCAGGATGCTCTCTTTCCATGCTATTTGAAATACTAACAATTTAGTTTGACACCATTTACTCTCTAATTTCTGAGCAGTCTGTTTTAAAGTGCGCGTGTGATCGTTATACCAGGGAGCGAGTTTCTTATCTCTAATAATTTTTCTTTTAGCTGGAGCTACATTATCTAAGGTACAACGAAATGTCGACTCTAAATATTCAGTCGCCTGATCGAGTTCTGTGGGGTCAGACGGTGGCCTAATCGAAGTTGGTAACTCTGGGAGATTACTGATAAAACTCTGTGTGGTAGTTGATGTGAAAGTATGTTTAATACGGTAGCGCGGTGCTTTGAGTATATTATCACTGTGACACACTTGAATGGAGACAAGATAGTGATCTGAGATAATTTCAGACAGTGGAATTGTGAATACATTTCTTATACTTAATCCGAAAAATATTATTAAGTCTAAAGTGTGACCTGCTTTATGAGTGGGTCCTACTACACACTGATTTACGCCTACGGAGTCCAGTATGGACATAAATGCTGTTCTCAGAGGGTCTTCTGTATTCTCAAAATGAATGTTAAAATCTCCGGCAATTAACGCTTTGTCTACAGAAACGACCAGGTCTGAGATGAAATCCGCAAATTCACTAAGAAATTCAGAATACGGCCCTGGAGGTCTGTAAATTATAATTAGTTTAATCGACTGAGCTGATTTAATATACTTAAATAGACTTATGTTACTATAGAGAATTTCAAATGAGTTAAATTTGTGTCCGTGTTTTTGTACGATAGACAGATTATCATTATGAATAACTGCGACGCCTCCTCCTCTACCAGTTAACCGAGGCTGGTGTATGTAGCTGTATCCAGGAGGACTAGCTACATTTAGAGCTACATACTCGTCCTGTTTAAACATATTTCAGTTAAACAGAGTATATCAAACGCCTGATCTGTGATAATTTCATTAACAATAACTGCTTTTGATGCGAGAGATCTAATATTTAACAATCCTAGCTTCAGATCAGAGGTGCCAGCTGCGCATTCAGTATGATCGGAGTTTGTGGACTTTATGTTAATTAGATTATTGAAACAGACTTTCTGAGTCTTTCTACATTTTTGCTTAGATTGGGGAACAGACACAGTCTCAATATGGTGAACCCTGAGTGACGACTCTATGCAGCTAGCAGACGGTTGGTTTAGCATGTCTGTCTGCTCCCTGGCCTGGGCTCTGGATTGTCACCGATTAACTAGACCTCTACTGAGACTATGAGTCTAATTTAAACTAATTTAAACACCTCTGTAAAGTTACTCTTACTAACCTCTGACTGACGAAGGCGTATATCATTAGCTCCAGCATGTACCACTATCTTAGAGAACCTATGCTGTCCTAGAGCCCTAAGATTACCTGCTATGTCCGGTGCTCTGGCTCCCGGGATACACCTAACCACTGCCGCTGGCGCCCCTAAAGGTCTAGCTAATGTCACGTGCCTCAGTATAGAGTCTCCTATAACCAGAGCTCTTTCAGGTTTCTCAGGGGGTGCATCACTGAGGAGAGCAAACCGGTTGGACACGTGAAGCACAGAGGTGGGCTAGCCTTAGCGTTAGCTTTGGCTGAACGAGTATGCCGCCGAGTCGTCACCCACTCGCCCCGCTGTGAGGGCTCTAATGCCGGAGTTGGGGGCTGTTTATCTCCTCCTGTGGCACCCAGACTGTCCGCTACGGGAACAACGCTGCTCTCACATTCTCTAACACTCTCTAAAGTCTGGATGCGCTCCTCTAATGCTGATATCTTCTCCATCAGAGTGCTCACTAACACACACCTATCACAAGTAAAATGATCACTAATGACGGAGGAAGAATGTCTAAACATCCTGCACTCCACACACCTAACAAGCTGAATGGTAGACATGATAACGTACCTGTGTCGGAGTTTTAGTTGTTTGGAGATGAATTCCGTTTGTTGTTCTTAGATGAGGAAACTCACGCATTCTCCAAAAATTGCAGAAAAAAAGGCGAAGCCGAATAGTATGCAGATGTAAAAGCTAGTTGCTATTAATGTTGTTATTGTATAAAGCGATGTAATTTAAACGCTGATACAAACGCGAAACTTTCGCGGCAACGATACGAAAACAGGAAGCCTGTGAAGAGATCTCTTTTATCTGGGCGTCATCATATAACTCCGCGCTTCCACATCAACTATATCTAAATAAATAAATAAGTTGATGCAAAACATGGGATGAATACAGCTTACTCCATTACCATTGTTATACTACGGTCAAAGACGGTTACAAGGCACAATCTCGTCCAGCGTTTGGTAAATCCGACCACGCCGCCATCTTCCTCATGCCAAAATATAAACAAAGGCTGAAACAGGAAGTTCCGGTTCAGAGGGAGGTCGCGCGCTGTACGGACCAATTGGTGGCCGCGTTATAGGACGCACTCGATGACGCAGACTGGGACATGTTCAGAAACAGCTCCGATGATGACGTCAGCGTGTTTACGGAAGCGGTTGTGGGATTTATTGGGAAGCTAGTAGACGATACGGTGGAGAAAAAGACTATCAGAACGTTTCCCAACCAGAAGCCGTGGGTGGATGAAACCATCCGCGACGCTCTGAGATCTCGCCCCACTCCCTAAAACACGGGACTTGCGTCGGGGGACATGGAACCGTACAAGGCTGCGTCATACAACGTCCGGAAGGCGGTGAAAGAGGCGAAGCAGCGCTATGGGAGAAAGCCTGTGGCAGGGATTAAGGACAATTACAGACTATAAAGCACCAACATCCGGTATGATGAACGCGGACGCGAGTCTGGCAGATGAGCTGAACACCTTCTACGCCCGCTTCGATGCTGCAGCTAAAGACGCTAGCCATGCTAATGCTAACGGCGCTAACAGCTGCAGACAGGAAGACACTGCCAGTACCGGAAACGCGCTCATCATCTCCGAGCACAACGTGAGGAGAGCCTTCAAGAGAGTGAACACCAGGAAAGCAGCAGGACCAGACGGTATTTCAGGTCGTATTCTCAGAGCCTGCGCAGACCAGCTAGCACCTGTGTTCACTGAGATATTCAACATCTCTTTATCTTAGTCGGTGACCCCCACATGCTTCAAAGAGTCCATCATTGTTCCGGTTCCAAAGAAACCACATCCTGCTTCCCTCAATGACTATCGCCCTGTAGCCCTCACCTCAGTAGTGATGAAGTGCTTTGAACGCCTGGTCAGAGACTTCATCATCTCTTCACTACCAGACTCACTCGACCCACTACAGTTCGTTTATCGTCCGAACCATTCCACAGACGATGCAATCTCAAATCTCCTCCACACATCTCTCACCCACCTGGACACTAAGAGGGGAAATTATGTGAAAATGCTCTTCATCGACTACAGCTCTGCATTTAATACCATAATTCCCTCCACACTCACCACCAAGCTGGAGGACCTGGGACTCAGCTCACCCATGTGTCAGTGGATCTCCAACTTCCTAACTGGCAGACCACAGGCAGTAAGGATGGGCGGTCATGTCTCAGCCTCCCTCACACTCAGCACTGGAGCCCCCCAGGGTTGTGTTCTGAGCCCCCTGCTGTACTCTTTATACACCTACGACTGCGTGGCCCCTACCAACTCTACCGCTGTCATCAAGTTTGCTGACAACTCTGTCGTGGTGGGCCTGATCACGAACAACGATGAGTCGGCCTACCTGGAGGAGATTGGAAATCTGGAGAACTGGTGCCAGAGGAACAATCTCCTCCTGAACGTCAGTAAGACAAAGGAGCTGATAGTGGACTTTAGTACAAAGCAGGAGAGGAACTACCAGACCCCCGTCATCAACAGGAGCCCAGTGGAGAGAGTGGACAGCTTCAGATTTCACAACAGTGTTCAGTGTTCACAACACGCAGGACCTGTCATGGTCCTGTCACATCAACACCGTGGTGAAAAAGGCCCGGCAGCGTCTGTACCACCTCAGACGTTTGAGAGACTTCAGACTGCCCTTCAAGGTGCTCAGGAATTTCTACTCCTGCACCATAGAGAGAATCCTGACGGGAAACATCATGACCTGGTTTGGAAACAGCAGCATGCAGGACAGACGAGCTCTACAGAGGGTGGTGCGTTCAGCTGAGCGCATCATCCGCACCAAGCTCCCTGACCTGCACTCAATCTACACCAAGCGGTGCTGGACCAAGGCCAGGAAGATCGTGAAGGACCTCAGCCATCCCAGCAATGGACTGTTCTCTCTGTTGCGGTCAGGAAAGCGCTTCCGCTCCCTGAAGGCCAACACAGAGAGAATGAGGAGGAGATTCTTCCCGCAGGCGATAAGGTCTCTCAACCATACCACATTCACACCACAAACAAAGAACTAATACAACCTGTTAACGTCAATGGACACTATGGACACTTTCATGCACATCTACATTTACATCGGAACTCATGTTTATGTTTACATTCTGGACCCTTGCACAAAGACACTTTAATAAGGCACCTTAAGAACACGTTTCTATGCATACTTGCACACCATTCATCCTTCATAAAATTTCAATAATAATAAAAAAAAAATCTCTATTGTACAGTTTATTTCTATTTTTATGTACAGTATACTTTTATTTTTATTTCTATTTTTTATTCTAGTTAAGTTAAAATTTTCCTATCGTATTTCTTTATTCATATTTATTTCTTACTATAAGATTTAATTCTCTTTTTAAGGTCACTGGCGGTCGTGTAAGCATTTCACTGCATATCGTACTGTGTATGACTGTGTATGTGACGAATAAAATTTGAATTTGAATCCATGGAGAGAGCTAAGAGGGGGGAGAGAGCATCGTTGAGGCTCCGCCCCCCGGCCACCGGACAGAACCTGCCGTCTAATGTTTTTAAGTGCTTAAGGCAATTTCCATCTCCACGCAAGCGAGGAATTCCCGTAATTACTGTGCCGTTTTCATGGGAGTGGGGCTAAAAAAATGCATCCTGATTGGGGAACCAACTTTTCCGTGTTCAGTTGCGTTTTTACTTCAGTCCCATAGACCTTTGCACAATTGCTTTAGCTTTTAGCTTGCAAAATATGAGAGAAGCACTACTGTAACATTAAAAGTAAAAAAGTTTTTAGAGTGTGTGTAGCAGCAAGTTTTGGATAACAGACATCTGATAAGGTTTTGTGTAAAATCGTACTGGGACTGTAGAAGGTCATCTGGTTAAAGTTTTCAGAAAAGCAGATGTCCTTGTTAAAGCAGTGACGGATGATGACAACTCACACACACTCACACACATATCAAGGTAATCTAAACTGGCTTTCTTAAACATTTTCCCCACGAGGCAGTAAAGCCACCTGAGAAATAATCAGCAGGATAATGGTATAAGTGGATAATTGGTGGCATTCAGCCACTAATTTCTTTCTCCTGTGTGGATTGGGTTTAGTGGCACTAAATGGTTTGTATTGCCACACTTAGTGTCAGTGTAAACATGTCTTAAGGTGACAACATTTCCCAGGTATTGTCAGTGTATTGTATAACCTGTATCAGTGTGTGTGTGTGCGCAGGTGAGATTGTTTTCGCTTAGGGCGTGGAATCATTTCCTTCTTTTCACGCTCCCTGTGGAATTCTGCCAAAATGTAATTAAATAAAACATGTTTTACAAGTTCTTTGGGGCCATGTGTCGCAATATCTCTCTCTCGCTCTCTCGCTCCGTTCAGCATTGCTTCATTGGCATGAATTCTCTAAATAATATGGGTGACAAAGCAAATGGTTCTGGTGGATTAAAGTAAAAGTTATATAAATTATATACGTACAGTATATATGCATACATGAATGCTATAAGCATAGGTAATAATAATAATAATAATAATACACTTATCAGCCAGCATCAGTCATCGTTCCTTCACTTCTTTAGATGTTTTCTTAAACTTTTGAACATAATGATCCATTAATTACATTGATCCCATTACACCGATCTCCTACTGGTACTAAGCAAAAATATTTGCAAGTTTTATAGACTTTACCAAAGCTGTTTCTGCAGGTAAAAGATAAAAGCTCCTTAACAAACGTTAAACTTAAGGCATGAAATATATGTATATAATCTATAGGTGGACAAAGACATGGACAAGTTATGCACTAGTAACTGGCATGAAAAAATCATGGGGGGGGGGGGTGTAAAGTCATGGTGGAAGTGCAGAAAAAGCTTTTGAAAGTCTTGATTTTTTTTTTTTTTCTTTGACAGTTTACCGTTGTTACAGTATGTGCATCAGAGTGTAAGATAGATTTTTACAAGGATTATGTGCAAGAGATACAGACGAAGTGTAATTCTCTGTTGACTTGGAAGAAAAAATGATAATGAAAGTTGCTGTGTCATGAGTTCTAAAAGAACAACTAAGACACGACAAAAACTGTGTGCTCATTTAAGAACTATCATGTGTTCAATACAATGATTCTGATGTGTAGAGTAGGAATGTACGCTGTGTGTATTTATTGGCCTGAATAGACTGCAGGAAGAAGCTCCACCTCAGTCTTTCTCATGCACCTCTAGCTGCACACAGAAACAGAAGAGGCTGGTAATTGCAAATTTTATATTTACATAAGCACCAAACAATCAAATAAAAAAGAATAAGAAAAAATAAATAATATAAATAATGTAAGTATGTTTAATTGTCCTAAATTACATAACCACTTTTTTTCGGTTCCCACCTCAGGTCTGTGTGCATAGTCTGTATGTTCTCCTGGTGCTTGGTGAGTTTCCTCCCATATTGCAAAAATTAGCTGAAGATTAGTTGGCATTCCCAAATTGCAGTGTGTGAATAAGCGTGTACATGTCGACCAGATGTCTTACCACCGCTGTAAATGGGTTAAATGTTTCCTAGCTGGACTACAAAGGTTCCTAGGATGGATGGACAGAACCATTACTTAATCTTTTGTAGGACATCGTAGGCTGTAGTTATCGGGACATTTATTTACTTTCATGATTAAGTGATTAAGTTTGGTATGAGTTACAGTGTCACATACTGTATACAGTACAGTAGGCCACATTCTTAAGACAATCACGAGCAGGACATTGTGAATTATATCGTCTGTTGCGATATAAATGTCGGGGACGTTTGGATTCACTTCACACACACTGCAATATTTAATTTAAAAGTTCCAATTTAAAGTTTTAGGTCAAAGATCTATTTTGCCAGGAGTGTGTTAAAAAAATTCAGTTTGTCTGAATAAAATGCCTTAGTTAGAAAAACCATGCTGTAGAAAATGACAAACATTCTGCATCTATATTATAAGCAAATTTAATCAACATATATTTATGCAAGTAGAAATATTAAAATAATTATAAATGTACCATTATACAAGTAGTAAAACAAAAGACAGAAGTAAGTCAGAAAACAGAAGTACCCGAAACCTGTCTATGCAGCAAAAAAACTAGGGAGCATGACAGGTCGTAAAACATAGACAAGATAAGGCGCCAGGGGCCGGACTTGGCAAAGTGTGAGCGCATACACTTAATGAAGGATTAAAACAAGTGATCGATACACGTACACATGTTTAAGTAAAAATATAGACAAATATCCAAAAGACACACCATCAGTTTTAAGAATACAGAGCTTAATAAAGTAGGAAAAAATAAACTCGTATGTGCATTTATATGATACTAAGTAAAGAGATGATTATACATGGTCTGTCTCGGGAGAACTGTAGAACAGACCAGGAGCAACCAACTGATAGAAAACCAAGGACAGAAGAAAGAAACAGGTGACAGATACCAGATAAGCACCAAGAACCAGATAAAAGGACCAGAAACTATAAAATAATGAATTAAACATAAAAGAACAAAAACCAAGCTAACGAGGTGCACAGGGAAAATATGTAATAAATCGTACACTCGAAATTAAAAAGAATCAGTGTGTATGTGTGTGTGTGCGTAAATGGGGTACGAAACAGTATGTGTGTGCGTAAACTGATAAGGCTGTTAAGGAAGAGACACAGAGCAGGGGTCTCCCCTATGTGTGTGCGTATATGGCCAGGTGGGCAGACTGGACGGGCAGATAAGGAATAAAATAAATCAGAGACACAGAGAGTTTTATGAAGAACATATTTTAATAAGAAGTAAGACACAGGATAAAATACTGTAAGCGTATCTACATGGTAAAAATATAAAATACAAAAGTATAAAAAGGCCTAACGTAAAATACAACACATCCAAGGGGTAAAAAGCATCGACAGAAATAAAAATCCTCAGAAGGAACACGATCTGAACTGCCCTGGCTGTCCGAGTCATCCACAGGGATGATGTCATCAATGGAGAAGTTGCAGTTAGCTATAAAATGGAATAAAATGTATAAGAACATTGAATTGGGTAAAATAAATAATAAATAAATTAAGTAGTATAAAGGAGATGCTTATCCATGACTGGTCTCTCAAAGAAACACGAGGAAAAAGTCTTGAAAACAAGCAACACCCCTATATTATTATAAAGACTCGAAACATATAAAGATAATGAGAAAAAAGCTCTCAAGCATAGTAAGAAGAGGTGTAATTATAACGGGAAAGAGTTATGAGCATGGACAGGAGTCAGATAGCGAGGTGTATGATGTAATAGTACAAGATAAGAGAAATATAATTATAATAGAAGAATTAATTGATAGAAACTGGAATAAAATAATTGATAGAACTGGATTATAATGGAATAAAATTCTGATGTGCTCAGCAAAAAGAGTGTACAGAGGAGGAGATTGGGAAATTCCCCGGGACTCCCCCCACCTTTCATGAAGTGTATAAAAGGTGTGTGGTTTTATTGTGAATTCAGTCTGCTCTTGACAGTGCTTGTATTTACGACCTAAGCATTGCAATTGCGGCTCACTTGGGTTTTATTGCTGCATTAAATCCTCTTACTTCATCTAGTTCTGTGTGGCGTCTCAAATCTTCTTTAATTCTCTTTGTAAGTAATTTAACTGTTTGATATTTTAAATTCGAGGCAACTTTAACAAGGTGGAAGAATTTTTCTCCCACAATATCACACAGCAATAATCATCACCATGACCACCACATACTCTAGCATTCAGCACCCTGTGACCTTTGAGGATAAGTTACTGTAAACACAATTTACTAATGGCTGGACTCATGTTTTCCACAATGAGATGTGTGTGTGTGTATAAGATGCTATTGAGTAATTATAAAAGGCCTGAGAGAAAGGTTGGGTTTGGCCTTAACTCCAGGGTCACACATTATTCACTCTGTGCTTTTCAAAATCAGTTCAAGTTTAGACTCTGCAGTGTCTCTGTGTTTCTGGCATTTACAAAAGCAGATAAATAAACAGAATAGACTCTCAAATAAGCTGACATTTAGCCTACACCCTTACACAGAGGGCCTAAAGAAGTGTACTGCTTTCTCTATGAAATAATATAAGAGAGAGAGAGAGATGGGGCAGAGAGAATGAACAGTCAAAACTATTTGCTCGGGAAGTCAGAGTAAATATTATAATATTATATTACAGTATTAAAACACCACAAGACAGATTTTAATAATAAATACATTTATTGAACGTTTTGCACATTTACGTAATATATGCAGAGTATCAAGTTATATTTTCAACATCTATCCTTGTCCCCGGCTCCTCGTCTGTCCTAGAAAAACAGAGAGACAGAAACAGGATGAGCTCTGAGCTGAGACTGAATGTTACTGCAGGATTTTCTGATGGATTTTTACTCCACACACAGTTTTTTACTCCATATTAGACTGTAAACTATTTAATTTCTTACTCTCTCAGTTCAGCACAAAGACACACAGTCACACTGTAAGAGTTGTTGGAGGAAGAATCTCCTTCAGAGGCTGTAAAACATTCACATCCATCACAAAGTGACTAAACACTGTGTATAAATAATGTAGTGGTTTTAAACATCATTTATGGATCATAAAGGTTCACTTACAGGGTGGAACAGGTTTAAAGCCTGAAACACACATGATAGACAGTTAGTATATAATTTTTTATATTTTTTAAAAACTTCTGCACATCTGCCTCCTTCCTCCTCTCACCAGAGTTCTTCTTCTTCCAGACCACAATTCCAGCAACAACGGCGACGAGAGCGACGACTACAGCAGTGATGATAGCAATCTGTGCTCCATCTGATCCTCCGTCTGATCCTCCACCTGATCCTCCACCTGTTAAATCAGCACAGAGTCTTTATTATCTGCTGCAGCAGGAAACCAGCTTTCACTCTCTACAGCTCTAGTTTATTAGGACCTTTTGGTACTTCTCGCACTAACTCCTTCTCCAAGCTGCTGTGCTGAACCACGCAGGTGTAGTTGTGTTTCTGCAGCTCCTCAGCTGGGACTTTCAGAATGATTCTCTTCTGGAAGCTTCCATCCTGGTTGGGTAACGTCTCTCTGAGCTCCACGTCCTCATGCACGTCCTCTCCGTCCTTCTGCCAGGTGATGTTTAGTGCTTTGGGGAAGAAACCTGTAGCCTGACACACCACCTCTGGAGAAGGAGACGAGTGTCTATGGAACACTGACACCTTGGGACGAACTGCAGAGACACACAGAGACAGAAATATTACAACACAGTTTTGTTGTAAAAAAAATTATAATAAATGAGTGTGTGTTACAGTAACAGATCACACACACACACACACACACACACACAAACATTACCTTTTCTGTCCAGAATGTCTCTGCTGTAAGACGTGTACTTCTTTAACTGATGGATACAGACACTCTTCAGGAAGTTCTTCCAGTGTTTATCATCACCTTTAGACTCCCAGGTGTGTTTGATTGTCACAGCTTCAGGTTTAACTGCAGTCCAGGTTACAGTTGTCAGATTCAGACTGATGAAATCTTCTCCATCATAACCGTACAGATCGTATCCTCTAGTGGTGACATCATCATCATCATCATCACACTCACAGCCGAACATCCTCTGTAGTGTGTGACCTCCTAAAGAGACAAACAGATACAGGTTACAAACAGAAGATAAAACCTATTCATTCTGCACTGACCCTACACACTGATACTTTGCTGATCACGATCGGTTTCAATAAGTGGTGGATCTTATTTGCTTATATTGCAAGAAACAGATTGGTAATTCATTGTGTTTGCATTGAAATAAATGAAGTGTGCAGATACAGTCTCTCGCTGTGTACTTTAAAGAAACAAAAAAATACCCACATTATTAATATTTAGACTTAACAATATTAAACAACACATTGTACAGTATAATACAGTACAACCAGGACTGTGAGTTGGTAGACTGTTTTCTGTACAGTGGCACGTGCAGGATGAGAATTCTTAATTTGTGAGAGCTCTAAAAGATCTGTGGAAATCTCTTAACATTTGATCTGAAATGTCAACAAGCACATAAGGATGACCTCACTGATGAACACAAACATTTGGTCATACAGTGTATTTTATACGAGTTTTGGCTCTACTAGCCGCCTATGACAACGTACTGAAGTTACAATAACAGAATGGCAACCGATTGCAGGGTACATGCACATACACACTCACACATTACAGACAGTTTAAGAATACCAATCAGCCTATAGCACATGTCATTAAATTGTTGGAGGAAACCGGAGTACCTATATGAAATCCACACACATAGACCTGAGGCAAACCTGGAGGTGCAAGGCCATAATGCAAACCCAGATAGAGAATTTGGCCCTATGCACTCTAGAATTCATTCCACTGGCAGTCATACACACCCTCACCTTTTGATGAGGTGGTACAGTATGATTTAGTTCCAGAGCAGTTCCTTCCCTTCACCATATTCTTCTTATCATTCAGGTCTCACTTGGATAGTCTAATAATTAGCCTGCACGCCGCTAATAAGTCTATATTAAGTATATTTAGTATACAGTGGATAATATGACTTGGACATTATAGACCTAAAGAAATTACAAATTACTCTTAAACTTGTACTGAAGATCATTTATTGTAAATTCCCCTGCTTCATGCCAGTAGGGTACATGTTGAGAGTTATTACCTACTGTACATTGTTTACTTGATATGGACCATTAAACTCATTTTCATTGTTTCATTGTTTCATTGCACTATTTAATAATGTGAATTATGAAATTAAGATCAGCTATGTTGCACAAATAATGTTACTGTTCTTGCGAAAACATTAGAGAGCTTGAACCTCTAAGGAAAAAACAACCCTGTAAATGAAGATTATTTTTTTACATAACAGCCACTAAAGGGATTCAGAGATCTTTCAGCTTCCACATTAAATCCTTATACTGAAATCTGTCCATCTATATAAATAAAAGAAAGGTTTTGTCTGTCCATTGGTCAGAACTCACTCTTTTAATCATATCGGTATGTTTTAATTATATCTTTATAGACCATCAACAATGCAATTTACCAGTAGATTACAAGTAAAACAATATATATATATATATATATATATATATATATATATATACTCTCACCTTCACTGTAATTAAACTCTTTCATTATTGTTGTGAATGTGTTGTTGAAGGTGTCCTGATTGCCCCGCATGTCCGCTGTCTCACTCCTCCAGTCACTGATGTTCTTCTTTATCCAGTCCTTCATGATCAGACGCTTGTTGTCGCTGCTGTAGAACATAAACTGCTCTCCGTCCAGCAAACCCACAGCAATGAACTCTGGGAAATCAGTAAGTCCAGGTGTGACTGCAGTGTAGAGGTACTGCAGAGTGTGTGTGTCTGTAAATACATTCAACAACAAGAAAACACTAATGACAGAGCAATGTTCCAGGAGCACACAATCTGGATCTTGTTAAAGTTATGCCTGTTATTTAAAGAACTTTATTAATCCCAGAGGGAAATTATATTAGTGAACTGTAGGAACACAGCAAACATTTTCAAGTTTAATAACGTCTCTCTGACACGTCCCGTAATGATTTATCATATTATATTATAAGTTAACCCTGCTGAAAAAAGCAGCATAGACAAGCATAGCTGGTGACCAGCTTCACCAGCAATTATACCAGCATATGTGTTTTGGTGCTGGTATGATAGTGACCAGCATTATAGTGCCATGACCAGCACCAAAACATAACATATGATGGTGGTCAGCTGCTCAAAGCTGGTCCTGGTGATAAGCACCCTGGAACCAATATAATGCTGCTGCTGGTATGCTGGTCACTTTGCTGATCTGGGCTACCAGCATATCAGCACCATGCATCCCAGCATACCAACATTTGATATGGTATACTGTAAAAGCCAGAATAATGTACATGCGTGGTACCTTGTGTGATAGATATATTGAGTCATTTTTGCTGCATATGCATAGAACTGGTGGTTTAATTTGTTCCTGTTCTAAATGTCTGAGAAATAACAATAATTGTTGAAACGAAGGGACATTTCTTCTTCTGCTGCTTCTTCTGTGGTGCTGTAAGGGAGTTTTCCCAGGGCATTACAGAGATCTCTTTGCTGGACATCCCTGCCTCCTGAGAGGAGTTCTAATGTTCTAATGCGCTTAAAAACATGGCTTAGATCATCAATGAGTCAAACAAGGCTAAATATTTTTTTTTGAAAATGATAGCAAATGTGAAAGTAACATGAAATTAACAAGTTGCTTTACATAATAACTCATAATAGTATTATTTTACTTTCACTGAAAAGTACAGCAACTAGTAACTGTGTGTGCCCTGCGATGGATTGGCACCCTGTCCCTGTCCCCGCCCTACTGTAATTCTTCTGGGAAAGACTCCAAGCCCCCGCGAGCCTGAATACAGGATAAAGCGGTATAGACGATGAGTAAGTGAGAGTGAAAAGTAACTAATAACAAAAACCTATTAATTTTATAAATATCTAGTTCAACTTTGGTACATATTTGTACTATGACACATACTGTACTTTGATACATCAGTACCAAATTCCATATACTATAGCAGGGTATCATGGACTGATACATACTGTCATAAATACTGTATGTTACGCCTGTTTATTAACCATAATGGTAAAACTTATGTACTGTAGTATGGTACAATTGTATCATTTTTTTTTTTTACTTCCCAATATTTGGTTTCACTGTGGTGTCATTCCACATACCATATTTACACTGGCCTAGTTTTAATAAAAATAAAAAATACCTGTTATGGTACACTTTAAAGGTTACTACTCTGTACTTTGGTGATTACCATGATACTTATGGGTTACCAAGTTCAGCAAGATTTTATTATGGCAGGGTATTCCCCAAAGTATTGCAGTACACACCATAGTACTACCACAGTCATTTAGCGCCTACTATGTTAATGTCTGAAGTACCAAGTTATTCTGTGGTATATTATGGTATTTATTATACTGTAGTTTGCTGCATGTGTACCATAATAAAAATGTCTTGTGGGACAGGAAAAAAAATCTGGGATGTGTAAATGATGAAGTGACAGGGAGAGAGAGAGAGAGAGTCAGGAAACAAGTGTCGGCTGGAATATTTTTAACGTTATACCTTTTCGCGTAAAATCAAATCCGTGCACGCTAAGATTTCCACTGGTTAGATCGGGTTACATGTCTATTACATCTGGTTACAACTGGTTAGATCGGGTTACATGTCTATTACATCTGGTTACAACTGGTTAGATCGGGTTACATGTCGTTTTCCCGACTGCGCCACTAATCTCCATGGTTACGCATAAATTAACTGAGCTTTACTTTACTGCGCTTCTCGTGGCGCGAGAGCTTAAAATCCACATAATAAACTTTTCAATTGTAAAATTAACTTACCTGCAGTTATGTGAAGAAAGCAAAACGCAAATGACAGTAAGGTCTTCATCTGGTTGGTCCAGTTCATTCCGATGCCTACAGTATACAGTATATGCCGGTCACTATAATATTCCCTGAAGCGCGAACAGGATAAATTAGAGTAACGGAGGATCACTGCTGAGCCCCGAGTACTTTAAAATGCTTATTCAGAGTATTAAAAATCCAAACAGGAAGCTTATACTAATACAAAGTTACTCGTAGAAGAAACCTTTTAAACAGTGACTTCAGTCCGACAGCGTCGGCGTTCCAGTAGCGCTCCAGATGCACGTGACTGAACGGTTCCTTATATCCGGTCTATACAGTAAATAACACTGGGCTTGTCAGGAGCGACAAGAGGGAAGTTGGATGCATCACCTTACCGTCCCTCCCTTCACAGTACAGCATGCAGCACCTTTCCTCCTGTCCCACCTGCCCCTCCCTACTGTCTGTGTGTTTGATCTTTACTGATTTAAAAGTCTTGTTGTATAAACCACATTTCCTCATGTTACTTAATATGTAGGCCTAAAATCATCTATCTATGTTGCAAGAAATAAACTTAAACATGTTGGAAAGTGTGTCCGTTTCCTCCTCCTGATATCAACCAGGAAAAGGAAATGACTGAAATGAAATGTACAAAATATGTTTAAAAAATAAAATAAATAAATAAATAAATAAATAACCTGAAAAGACTTAAGGAAGTGAGTATGCAGGAGTGACCAGAAGAGAGAGAGAGAGAGAGAGAGAGAGAGAGAGAAACAAAAGAAAGTAATGAGGAAATGTAGTAAAAAGTAAAAAGAAAAAGTAGAAATTAATGTAAAAAATCTCTTTATTCTGTATTTAGGGTCATGGACCCTGGAGCTTACAGTATCCCAGGAGACTTGGGGCACGAGGCAGTGGACAGGGTGCCAATCCATCACAGGGCACACATACTGGGCAATTTAGGAACAGCAATTAGTCTAATCTGCATGCCTTTGGACTGTGGGAGGAAACCCACCAAGCACTAGGAGAACATTAAAAAAAAAAAAAAAAACATTCACACAGGCCAAGATGAGAATTGAATGCGGAACCGAGCGGTGCAAGGTGACAGTGCTAACCATTATGCCACCATGCCTCCCAGTATCACAGCATTTTAGATTAAACTTTTAATGATGCATGTGAAAACCACAAAATCAGTAATCAAAGTGTGTGTATATACACACATACAGTACAGTATTCCTGTGCTTCTCACAAGCACTCTCAAATACTCTTATTTTGCTGACCCCCTCAGGAGCCCTGCACAAGGGCTCTTATAAACATTATTACATCTCATGGTGCAGCTGCCAAAACCTCACACCGTAACAGGAAAAGGTTTACAATGAATGCAAAGAGATATAAAGTCAATTCCAAAAAACAAGTCCTGTCCTAGTTTATGGACGGAGGCAGTATGCTCAGTAACTCTCAGGCCTAAAATCTATGTATGTTCCAAGAAATAAACTTCTGTAATGTTGGAAAGTGTGTCAGTTTCCTGCTCCTGATTTGGGCTATTAGGCATATTAATACATCTAGTTTTGCTGTAAATGTTTTTATTGCACTGAACATGTGGTGGATTTCTGTGTTTTGTTCTCTGGCAACTTGTAGTTTAATTTCTTGAGCATTAAAGTCAAGATATAAATGTCAAATCTAATATCCACCTATCATTCTTCAGCTTGTGTTTCTTTTTGGGCAACAAACTGGGAACATATTGGAAATGGCAATTAGCCTAACCTGCATGTCTTTGGACTGAGGAAATCAGAGGAAACTGAAGTACCTGGAGAACATCCCACCAAGCATGCAAGAACATGCAAACTCCAACTTCAGGAACTGAACTAGAATGCTGGAGGAAAAACTGATAGTATTTATGTTATACTGCACATTGAGGAAAAAATACATCCTTGAATGAGCATCCTCATCCATTAACAGCACAAAGTATATTCAGTCACCACTTACACTGGAAAAATGAACTGGGCAAGATCGTTACACACAATACTTTATGACAGAAGGGATCATAGAAAATGTTGTTTTGGTGGCTGGTGACTCATAACTGCTTAGAGTTCCTCTAATGCACACATGAATGCACACTCACGTCCAAACTCCAAATATGGGATGGAGCACATGCTTTAACAACATTGTGTCAGGGTTGGAAATACTTTGTGAGGTCTGAGGGATTTATTTCAAATTTTCCTTAAAATTTGATATGAATATGGCACAATCATTAATAATGCTTTTATGTCAGCGTGATCTTTATAAGTATCCTTGTTTACTTTATAAGTGTCCTTGTTTACTTAGTAAGTGCTCTTGTTTACTTAGTTCTCACATGATGTTTTTAACCTTGATTGTATTTCTCTTCCATTGTTTTTCCTTTCTTGGCCTTAGGTCGATGTGGTGTAGTGGTTAGCATTGTCGCCTTACATATAGAATACAGGATAAAGTGGTATAGAAAATGAGTGAGTGAGTGTACTCGTGTACAATTACAGAGTGTTTTTTCCCCCCTGTAACTGGGCAGCTATAGATACGTGAAGTATATGTTATGATTTTGAATGTCTAGGTGACACTTTTAAAGCATTGTCGTAGTTATCAATAGGTTAATTTATTCCTGACATTTTATTGGTGCTGCAAGGTGCATTTTGGGTCATGAATCCATCGTCATTGGGAGTAGTACATGAGAACTTTAAGCTTTCAGATGATCATTGCCTTTGTCTTCGTAAAGAAAGCACTAACACATGGCAGTACAAACAGGAGGACACCCAGTGATCATATTTCTACATTTTAATGTCTTTTCCCACCACAAATTCAATAAGCACAAATGTTAATATTTACTTTAGGATTCACCTCAAGAGTCTCATGAAAATAATCTACGTTCTAGAATAAGGTCTGATTGTTGCAGGGTTTAATGGTGCAAGTGTAGGAATAATTTTAAAGCCATTTAGATATTTTGAGATATGAAACAGCAAAATGTATATAAATATTTTGTTGTATTTTCTACACAGGTGATAACAGGCATCATGACAGTGCATACCCTAGGTTAACCAGCTACACTATGAGACATACATGCTTCTGATTCTTTTTGTTTTATTCATTTATTATATATATTACCATATATATTTTTTGCAGTCCTACTTCATATGATCCAATTTGCTTTGCTCTCAACTGCACACAGTTTTACTTTTATTATTGAGATGTCATTCATAGTTGGAGCTAAACTTATATTTCATAAGTCAGGAGGTGGTTTGCCTAATGTCTACATATCCAAATATTTTTTCAGTAATTTACTGAATTTATAATTTACACCATAAAAACATTAACTATTTTTGTGCATGTGAGGTAAGGCACAATGATCACTGACAAGGATCAGGAAGGAGACTACCGGAGTTATCACATGGCCTCAGCTACCAACACAAGAAGTAAGTAATGCTTGGTGCATTTTGCATAATGAATCTAAGTCACTCCTGTCTGTATAAAAATAATGATTCTTTGGTATATAATACTTGGAATTCCTTTACAGGTGAAGTTAGAAGTCCTCACAATATGCAGGGTTATGCAAGAAAACGGCTAACCTCCGTTTTTCATTAATAGACCTATAAATGGCACACAGTTATTAATGTTGGTAATTGTAATCCAGTTTACAAAGCTTTAATTCTGTGATGATTTAAGAGTGGCCTTCAGAAATGATAGCCTTGTGAAACTGTTATTATTGGGTCATTGATTTCTGCAGAAAAAAAAAACATTCTGATTACTGATTATAATCTAATCCAGAAATACTAGTTAAAGTGAATTGCTCTTTAGCAAGTCATAAAACTAAAAGTCTTTGATGGACATTACGAAGCACTACCTTTTGCTATGTTAAAGTTACTAACAATAATGTAAGATTAACCTTCTTTTGATAATTTTGATTATTTAAAAAAAATATATATATATTTTTTTTATTACATTACGGAGAATTCTTGGCGACCAGGGGCAGATACTTTGGATTTAATTATTGTTAATGATAATATGGCTACAATACTTGTCTAGGTTGAATTGGACTCTAAGAAGTCTAAATGTTTGTTACATCCACAAAGTAGTTCAAATAATACAACATGGTGTTTTCTTTAAATACCTTGTTATTTTTGTCTGTGGTGAAACACTAGTGGTGAAAGCATGTCCTAATGTTGTCTTGCTTCTTCACAGCTGCATCCCGGAGAGAGCACAGAAGTTAGAGTAACTATGTATGTTAATAGTCTGTTCCAGCCATGAGCTTGCCCTATCCAAATTCGGTTTTACAATTTTTGGCAAAGTAGTATTGCGTCAAGAGTCCTGTCAAGCACCTGTCGTGTCACCAGTCCGTCATCCAGGTAGGTAGGGAATGTTGGCTGGGTTGTTTATGGTAGTGTCTTTTTTTTTTCTCCTATTAGAATATAGACATGTTTCGGCCTTTTCATGCTGGATATTGCTTCCCAGATAGACTGGCATGATTTATGCCCTGACTGCCTCGTGCTCTCTCTTTTTTCCCACGCTGTCACTTCCTCCATGTGCTGGTGTTTACCCTAGTCTGTCTGTATCCTTTCCCACGCGGCCACGCCCCTGTTTCCGCCCCGTCTGCACACCTGACTCGAATCCCCAGCTGATTACTCCAGCATTTAAGGTGGCGCTGCTTAAATCATTGGGTTATCGTGAGTATGTTTTGCCTCGATTCTCTCGCTTGTTATTTCTAGGCTTTCACGTTGCCAAGTTCGTTTGTTTTCTCGTCTCTCGCTTTTCGATTTGCATGATCGCAAATTTCCCGGCTTTAGATCTCGCGCTTCCTTGTTGTTGACCACGGCTTTTGGTTAACTTTTTTTTATTGGATAGTTGCTTCGCTGCTTGATTTCCGGTCACCGATTTAACGCTCTCGTTTACGATTTGGCTTAGACTCTACGCTTCCTGATCTCCCGGTATTTGATCTTCGCTTCCGCATTCCGACCGCGCTCTTGTTTAACGTTGCTGTCCTTCATCTGCACCTGCATTCACCTCCTTCGGCTCCGTAACTAGACTGCATGATCTCTCCGCTTTCCAGCGGGTTTTTTTTTGCGTGGTGAGTTAGCTGATCTTTCTTAATTATTTCATTACAGGCAGATCAGATCTATTTTATGTGCAATTCTCCGTTGTGCCGACGGGACTGTGTGGGAGACGCTGCTGTTTTGCCTGGAGCGAACTATATCAGCTAGAAGTTGCTTTGTTTGGCGCTACTGCTGCTTGTTGAGAGCTGACTATCTGCGAACTGTTGCTTTGCCTAGAGCTAACCGGACTTTGCCTGAATGGGGTTTGTGGTGTCGTTCTGAAGTAGAATCGGCTGCCCTGGATCAGGAGTCCGTTCTTCGACTGCGGTAAAGTCCGTTTGATGTTAGATGTTTGATATTCAGATTTTGCCGCCTCTCTACATGCAGCAGGAAAGTTTGGATCGAATATTGAGTCTTGTGATGTGTTCACCTATTTGCCTTAAATGTGCTTCAAAGAGGAACTTTCACATCTCGATATGTTTTAATTCGATATAAACAAATGTCTTCGGGGAGGCGCAGGGGCCATGGCAGGGGGGCATTTCAGCCCATAACACCCGGGTTATGATTGGTTGAAATGGTGAGGTCACATCTTATTGGTTAAAGAGCGCTGACGCGGACTGACTCACGTGGGGAAAAGAAAAGTACCTTGCATGTATATATAAACACAGTGGCGGTTCTACACTGAATTGCGCCCTGGGCGAGACTCCCTTCCGGCGCAGGGGCTTTGTCATGAATATGCAAATTTTAAAAAAAAAAATATTTTTTATAATGAAAAATTGGACATAACTAATTTTATTATAAAATAAAAAATACTTGTTTTATTTGGAAAATTAATATTAATTTTTTCATACATTTATTTTCATATTGCTTATTTTATTTTCTCTCATGTAATTTGTAAACCTTTAACCTATGAATTTATGTTCTAATATAATATTTGATAGCAATTTTGTAGGGGGCAGGGGCAATCCATGGCATATCGCCTTTTAAATCAACGCACAATACACACAACGTGCAATAATCCTAGACAACTCAATCCAGCTATACTAATCATCATTATTCATCGTATGGAATAAGATCACTGTCATAAACATTTGTGCGTAAAAAAAAAAAAGATTTGTGTGTAATTCTGTCTTTTGTCTGAGTTGGATTCCAAAATCTATGGCCACGACAGCTTACAGATACGAGATTTTGTTTGTTACAATACAACTCTGAAATATACGACTCTGACCGTTTACAGATACAAAACTCGTTTTTACAACTCCTCTGTTTCACGGACGAATTGCGAAATTACGGCTACGAATGCTGTGCGTGAAAACACTGTCAAAAATACGTCAAGGCCACATGCACAGGCATTACTATCCGAGGGAAGATGAATCGATTCTGTGCATGCGCCCGCCTCCGTTTTAAACTCCTAAAATCTTACATACTATAGTTAAAACATCTCTGTAATTTTACTTCTCTTAAACATGTCCGAATCTGTGAAAAAAAACTTAGCTGAGACGATGAGAGCGCTCGACTGCTGGTTTAAAACGGAGGTGGGGCGCATGCCAAAACGGTGCCTGAACCGATACTTTACACTCTAAAAAATAAAACTGTGCTGTACTCAATTTTTTTGGTGAAACATTTTTACACTTAAAAATATCAATATCAATCTAAAATTTTAAATCATGTAAAATATACTTCATGAATGAAGTACAAGTCAGTAAAAAAAATAAGTAGACCTGAATAACTTTTTGTAGTAGGTTACCCAAGTGAAAATGAGTAAAATAATTGAGTAGATATGATTGAAATGGAAGGTAGAAGAAACTGAAAATTTGACTATTATTTAACAAACAAATGTGCTACATTTACTTGTTTTAAATAAATTTAATTCATACTGGTCTATCACAGAATTAATATCTTACACTATTTTTTTTAATACTGTATATTTAGCTTTTAATTAAGTTTTTTTTTTTTTCAATTTAGGTCAATGTATCTAATGGCATATCTAATTATAAACAAAGACACAATACACACATTACCATTTTAATTAAACATTTATTTGCCAAATTTGACAAGACATGACGTCTAAACTCAATCTGGTTTACTTTGCAAATGACATGTAACATGATCATAAACAATGAGCTGAATTGATCTCATTATTAAACAGTCTGACAAACAATACTTCTGTCACAAGTATTATACAGATAATATGTGGAAAGTAGACTTTTGTATTAGAATCGAATCACAGTCACATTTTACATCTGAAAGACTGCAGACCTTCACACTTCAGTTTCCTTCAAACTGTGGAAAGTTGTATGGACAAATGTGTGTGCAGACATTCCCAGGTCTTAAAGAAGCAATGACAGTCTAAATGAAGACAGGACACTGAATATCATTGATCAACAGTACCATGCTTCACTCCATAATGATCGAAATTCCTTTTGTTGATGCGACAAATGTGCAGAGCTTACACCGCCATCCCATAAGCTGGCACCTAAAAAAGGAATTATAGTATACAAGTAAGTACAAGTGTGACTGTTACTATATGCATCATCACACTGATCTATAAGTGGTGTTCAAGTCAAAGCGGGACTTGTGATGAAAATTCTCTGAAACGAAGACGTAAAACTGATTTGATTTTACAGAGACCATTGCTGGTAAAATTCCGGTGAACATTTCAGTGGAATGCTTTTACAAAAAACAGACTGCTTTGATCACCAAAGGCGTTTTGCTCTTGCAGAACAATGCACAACCTCATATATAGAGACAGAAATATAGAGAGAAATAAAGGGAGCTTTTACTCTAATAAGTGTGTTCTGTTATTCTGCACAATTAAAAGTCCCGCTTTGACTTGAATGTCCCTTGTACATGTCTTTGTCCCATGTATAAAAATGATACAAGAACTTTATTTACGCATTACTATCAACTATATATTTTTTTTACTTTAGTTACTGGAAAATCTTGTATATTCTAGTGGATTCAATATATTCTGGATTAAAAATAGGTAAAGTGAAATATTTCCAGCCTTGTTTCAATTTCTATCTTGGATTCAATGGTTACACATTTAATACTTCTGAAACATTTAAAAAGTTGACATTTACCTCCAGTTTTATCTCCATTCAACTTCTCTTCTTTAGTGGTGTTGGTGCTGTGAAAGAGATATTGAAAACATATAACGTTTCACGAAAATGATTTAAAAATCAGTTTGAGTTTTTTTTTACTTACATATTACAACATACATAACATATTTCACTTCAATATTTTAATTTTATATTATTTCTCCCAATTATAATTCTGAGAGAAATGTTGTAGGCCTACTCTTACTTCATTTATTTCATCAACTGCCATTTTAATAATGTTTAAGTACACGGTTATGTTTGTGAAGTACTTGTAGTACTTTTGTACTTCAAATACATTAGAAGTTTAGAATGGCATGTACTTTATGACTTTAACTTGAGTAAAATGTTTGAAGTTCTATTGTTTTAAACAAAGCTATACACCATTATACTGCTAATCAAACTGCCTGTCTGTAGTGCTGTACATCATGACTGGAGCTGTACTGGACTCAGAGCTGTTGCTCGCCCGGTGTGTAAACAGTGCCAGAGTCCGGACACTGCACCTCATTTCTGCTGTTTAAACCTGCTTTGTTCTGCGTTTCCTCCTTAAAGTGTCGGAGTGACCCGAGCAGACTCGCGGTTCAGTGTGTGAGGTGGACCCGGTACACACGCGGTAATTATTTGAACACGCTAGTTTTATATCATCGCCACAGTGACGGTTGGCTGCGCAAAATCACCGCATTCGGCGGGAGAAATTCAAATATTGCGGCACAACCGCGGCCGGTTACACCGAGAAACCCGGACATGCACGCGCACGCGGCTCGGTGTTAAATCTCTCCTTTTACACCAGATTTTAAGTGTCTCCTAACCATAACCCAGATTTTAAGTGTCTGTATTAACGCCGCTTTACCTGAGCAGTTCGGTGGTTGGAACAAACAATTAAAATGACACTGAACACCAGGACTGAGCTGTTGCTAGCTATCGTTAGCTATGTAGCTCGGCTGTGACAGGATTCAGAACAGTAACTTACACACTATAAAGTTGTGTATACAGACAGACAGAGGAATTATTTCAGTAACTTGTGTTAGCTGTTTACTCACCAGGATTTATAAGGAATGTTCCAGAATGTTCCAGGAGCTTCATGTCCATCCTCACAGCCTTCTGGTCTCTGATGTTACACCAGATTTCCCATGAGCACTTGCGCAGGGCAATTTACTAAATTATTTAAGTTTTTCTTGTTAAACATAAAGAATATTGAGTTGGAATGAGTGATAATTGTAGTTCTTTAAACTAATCAGCATTAATTACTCCATTACCAAATATTTTGATTGAAATGTATCAAAAATATTAAGTGGATGTTAAAAATATAATTCAGTTAGTCAAATACTAATTTATATTTGTGAAATAAACTTAAATTATAGTGTAAATTTAAGACAAACAGAACAGTAGTTTTTTTAGGCATTTATTTTGATTTGTCTAACTCAAACAATCATGTATGTGACTTTTAGAGATTTTATTAAGGTAACATAACCTGTTTATTACTGTGAAATTTACAAGGCCACAGAATCATTTTTTAGAGTGTACAAAAGCCACAAAATGATGTTACAGAAGACTTTACTTGTCCTGTATAGTCCTTGGGAACCCCAGGGTAAACATTTGGGCCTTTTAGGTCATTGATTATGTTTCCAGGAAAGGGATTTCTGCACAAAAGAAATTATAAAAGAGACATAGTATCATAGACATTAGTAATATATTTAGATGAAATAAACATTTTGTCTCGTAAAGTAATAATTTTAATTTAGTATGATTATCAGGCACACTAAAGGTAGTTATCACTGATTATTTTGCAACATGTAAAATCCAGTTTTACTATTTATTTTTCAAGTGGCCTTGCTTGAAAACAAAATTGAATCCCTAGAAACATTCTTTTTGTTTACATTAATTTTGTAGTAATGTGTTTTGCATAGCTGCAACAATATGACAAACCACTCAATCTTAATCTAACAATCACTAATACCATTAATGAACCAAGTCATACAGTACAGGTAGGAATAGCAAACAATTCTATTAATAAATTATTCCAATAATATTTTAATAATCTAATTCAGCATGGCAGTAAGACAGTGAACATATTCACACTTCTTTCATACATACAAATACATGCATACAGTCATGGCCAAAATTGTTGGCATGCCTGAAATTTTCCCAGAAAGTCAAGTACAGTGGAGTGAAAAACTATTTGCCCCCTTCCTGATTTCTTATTCTTTTGCATGTTTGTCACACTTAAATGTTTCTGCTCATCAAAAACCGTTAATTATTAGTCAAAATAACACAATTGAACACAAAATGCAGTTTTTAAATGAAGGGTTACGTTATTAAGGGAGAAAAAAAACACCAAATCTACATGGCCCTGTGTGAAAAAGTGATTGCCCCCCTTGTTAAAAAATAACTTAACTGTGGTTTATCACACCTGAGTTCAATTTCTGTAGTCACCCCCAGGCCTGATTACTGCCACACCTGTTTCAATCAAGAAATCACTTAAATAGGAGCTACCTGACACAGAGAAGTAGACCAAAAGCACCTCAAAAGCTAGACATCATGCCAAGATCCAAAGAAATTCAGGAACAAATGAGAACAAAAGTAATTGAGATCTATCAGTCTGGTAAAGGTTATAAAGCCATTTCTAAAGCTTTGGGACTCCAGCGAACCACAGTGAGAGCCATTATCCACAAATGGCAAAAACATGGAACAGTGGTGAACCTTCCCAGGAGTGGCCGGCCGACCGAAATTACCCCAAGAGCGCAGAGACAACTCATCCGAGAGGCTACAAAAGACCCCAGGACAACATCTAAAGAACTGCAGGCCTCACTTGCCTCAATTAAGGTCAGTGTTCACGACTCCACCATAAGAAAGAGACTGGGCAAAAACGGCCTGCATGGCAGATTTCCAAGGCGCAAACCACTTTTAAGCAAAAAGAACATTAAGGCTCGTCTCAATTTTGCTAAAAAACATCTCAATGATTGCCAAGACTTACCAAGATTACCAAGGAAAATACCTTGTGGACCGACGAGACAAAAGCTGAACTTTTTGGAAGGTGCGTGTCCCGTTACATCTGGCGTAAAAGTAACACAGCATTTCAGAAAAAGAACATCATACCAACAGTAAAATATGGTGGTGGTAGTGTGATGGTCTGGGGTTGTTTTGCTGCTTCAGGACCTGGAAGGCTTGCTGTGATAGATGGAACCATGAATTCTACTGTCTACCAAAAAATCCTGAAGGAGCATGTCCGGCCATCTGTTCGTCAACTCAACCTGAAGCAATCTTGGGTGCTGCAGCAGGGCAATGACCCAAAACACACCAGCAAATCCACCTCTGAATGGCTGAAGAAAAACAAAATGAAGACTTTGGAGTGGCCTAGTCAAAGTCCTGACCTGAATCCTATTGAGATGTTGTGGCATGACCTTATAAAGGCGGTTCATGCTAGAAAACCCTCAAATAAAGCTGAATTACAACAATTCTGCAAAGATGAGTGGGCCAAAATTCCCCCAGAGCGCTGTAAAAGACTCGTTGCAAGTTATCGCAAACGCTTGATTGCAGTTATTGCTGCTAAGGGTGGCCCAACCAGTTATTAGGTTCAGGGGGCAATTACTTTTTCACACAGGGACATGTAGGTTTGGATTTTTTTTCTCCCTAAATAATAAAACCCCTCATTTAAAAACTGCATTTTGTGTTTACTTGTGTTATCTTTGACTAATAGTTAAATGTGTTTGATGATCAGAAACATTTTGTGTGACAAACATGCAAAAGAATAAGAAATCAGGAGGGGGGCAAATAGTTTTTCACACCACTGTATATTCCCTGGTGAAATCCCAGCTGAAGCTCAGTGTTCCGCCATACAGCATTACACCAGCAGAAATATTTCCAAGACAGCATCTTATTGCATGGTCGGATGCACACATGCCCTGGACCCCACCCTCTTCCAGCTGATGTGCACCCAGAAGCAACTGCTGAAATAGTTTGACTGTCATGTGCTGACCCAGATGTGCAAAGTAACGTCAAAAGGGTGCTTAATAATTATGTCAATATTGATTCTGATTTTAAAACAAATGGCTTTTACTTCTGGTCAAAGTTGGCAATGGTTTTTTTGTTTAGCAAGACTTGAGGGACTAGATTGTTGAGTCCGGCTTCCCTGGCATCTTTAGTGCTGGTAAGAAGTTTAATAGCCATTGGACAAGAGCTTCAATAATTCAGATACATCAGAAAAATAAACACAAATTACAGTATATGGATACAGGAAAGATGGCTAAAAACAAAATGTGAATACAAGATATTAGGTTACACAACAATTAAGAAAGAGAGTCAATAGAATGGCAATACTACTGTAGTAGAAGAAGGAACTAAATACAAATTAATGGAAAACAGGAATGAACACGAAACAATAACAGTGAAAAAAAGAACAGAGGAAAGCAGCATAACATTAATAAATTACTAAAACCTACACAAAAAATTAAACACCAGCATACTGGAAAAAATAATATGAAATTGGGAAAGACACATTTTATGGTGTGGAGTGTGCACAATATACGTTAGGGAAGCAGAGAAACATAAATAGGAAGGTGGAAGAGATTTAGTACTGTACAGTAGGGCAAAAAGACAGCCACCAATTGTGCAAGTTCTCCCACATAAAAAGATAAAAGAGGCCTGTAATTTTCATCATAGGAACTATAGGTACTATAGTACTAGGTACTATAAACCTTAACTGTGAGAGACAAAATAAGGGGGGAAAAATCCAGAAAATCACACTAGGATTTTTAAAGAATTTATTTGCAAATTATGGTGGAAAATAAGTATTTGGTCAATAACAATTTCATCTCAATACTTTGTTATATCCCCTTTGTTGACAATGACGGAGGTCAAATGTTTTCTGTAAGTCTTCACAAGGTTTTCACACACTGTTGCTGGTATTTTGGCCCGTTCCTCCATGCAGATCTCCTCTAGAGCAGTGATGATTTGGGGCTGTCGCTGGGCAACACAGACTTTCAACTCCCTCCAAAGATTTATATGGGGTTGAGATCTGGAGAGTGGCTAGGCCACTCCAGGACCTTGAAATGCTTCTTACGAAGCCACTCCTTCATTGCCTGGGCGGTGTGTTTGAGCATTGTCATGCTGAAAGACTCAGCCATGTTTCATCTTCAATGCCCGTGCTGATGGAGTTTTTTTTACTCAATCTTATGATACATGGCCCCATTCATTCTTTCCTTTTCACGGATCAGTGGTCCTGATACCTTTGGTGAATAACAGCCCCAAAGCATGATGTTTCCACCCCCATGCTTCACAGTAGGTATGGTGTTCTTTGGATGCAACTCAGCATTCTTTCTCCTCCAAACACGACAAGCTGAGTTTTTACCATAAAGTTCTATTTTGGTTTCATCTGACCATATGAACTTCTCCCAATCCTCTTCTGGATCATCCAAATGCTCTCTAACAAACTTCAGACGGGCCTGGACATGTACTGGCTTAAGCAGGGAGAGACGTCTGGCACTGCAGGATTTGAGTCCCTGGCGGCGCGGTGTGTTACTGATAGTAGCCTTTGTTACTTTGGTCCCAGCTCTCTGCTGCGATCTTGCTTGGAGCCCCAGATCGAGGGAGATTATTAATGGTCTTGTATGTCTTCCATTTTCGAAATATTTCTCCCACAGTTGATTTCTTCACACCAAGCTGCATAACTATTGCAGATTCAGTCTTCCCAACCTGGTGAAACCTTTTGTTTCTGGTGTCCTTTGACAGCTTGTTGGTCTTGGCCATAGTGGTGTTTGGAGTGTGACTGAGGTTGTGGACAGGTGTCTTTTATACTGATAAGTTCAAACAGATGCCATTAATAGAGGTAACGAGTGGAGGACAGAGGAGCTTCTTGTATCAGCTAGAGCTCAATTTCAGTCCCACAGTACCATTACACAACACCACATTACAGAAATTGATAACTCCACCAGTAGACATGCGTCTTAAACAAGACGTGTCTGTTCTAGAAATGACAAAAACATTAGGATCATGCATCATGCTGCCATCTAAAGAAACAGTTAAAAAACAAAGTAATTGACATGTAACAGGCTGGAAAGGGTTACATTTCTAAAGCAAACCATGGTGATAACTATTATCCACAGGAGAAAGCTTGGAACAGTGGTGAACCTTCCCAGGAGTGGCCGGCCTACTGAAATTACTCTAAGAGGACAACGACGACTCAACCTGCAGATCATAAAAGAACCCAGAACAACTATGTCATGACCATAAATAGGTTAAACCCTCCAACATTGGAGGGTATACAAATACTTCAAGGCACAGTAAATCTTTTTACTATGTGTGACTATTGTGATATTGATGTCTCTGTGTGTCTCTGCAGTTGTTCCTGAGGTGTCCGTATTCCATAGACACTCGTCTCCTTCTCCAGAGGTGGTGTGTCACGCTACAGGTTTCTTCCCCAAAGCACTAAACATCACCTGGCAGAAGGACGGAGAGGACGTGCATGAGGACGTGGAGCTCAGAGAGACGTTACCCAACCAGGATGGAACCTTCCAGAAGAGAATCATTCTGAAAGTCCCAGCTGAGGAGCTGCAGAAACACACCTACACCTGCGTGGTTCAGCACAGCAGCTTGGAGAAGGAGTTAGTGCGAGAAGTACCAAAAGGTCCTAATAAACTAGAGCTGTAGAGAGTGAAAGCTGATTTCTTGCTGCAGCAGATAATAAAGACTCTGTGCTGATTTAACAGGTGGAGGATCAGATGGAGCATCGATTGCCATCATCACTGCTGTAGTCGCGGCCCTCGTCGCTCTCGTCATCGTTGTTGCTGGAATTGTGGTCTGGAAGAAGATGAACTCTGGTGAGAGGCAGATGGGAATTTTTTTTTCATTATGTATGTTATTTTTAATACTAACTATCTGTCCATCATCTGTGTTTCAGACTTCAAACTTGTTCCACCCAAACCCTGTAAGTGAACATTTACTGTATGATCCATAAATTATGTTTTAAACCACTACAGTATTTATACACAGTGTTTAGTCCACCAGAAGAAAGGTATGTGCTAACATTCAGTCTCAGCTCAAAGCCCATCCTGCTTCTGTCTGTTTTTTTTTTCTAGGATAGACAAGGAGAGCAAGAAGAAAATAAGGAAGTAAATAAAGGAGTGTAAATATTCTATAATATATGTTAATAAAAAAGTACAAAAAACTAAATTCTGGTCTTGTGTTCTTTTATACTGCACTATAAGTTATGCTCTGTCTTTTTTGATAGAAATTACAATGCACTTCTTACAGGTCACTCTGAATACATTAAGTTTTTCATACAAATATCTTTGCCAGTTTGCAGACATAAAATTACAAGAATTGAGGGTAAACAGGATGCATTTGAGCTCAATTTTGCAAAAGCGTTGAATACTTATGTACATGTGCTTTCTCTTTTTTTTTATATAAATTAGCAAAAATCTAAAGTAAACTTTTTTCATGTTGTCATTATGGGGTGTTGTGTGTAGAATTCTGTGTAGAATGAATAAATAAATAAATAAATATATATATATATACTCATTGGGCACTGGTGGCTCAGTGGTAGGTGTTTCGCCTGCCATGCGGAAGGCCCGGGTTCGATTCTCAGCCAGTGTCCAAACCCCCCAGCCACTGGATGCAGTGCCGGTCCCAAGCCCGGATAAAGTGGGAGGGTTGCATCAGGACGCGCACCCGGCGTAAAACCTGTGCCAAGTTGACTGGATATTCCGCTGTGGCGACTTGCCGGGAGCAGCCGAAAGACCAACAAGAACATATGTATGCACATACATTTATATGAATGTGGCAGCGCCGTGGAAGATCTCACTGAGATCTCATTACAGCTACAGTACTCTTACTTGAGTATAATTTTAATTTAATTTAATTTTTGGCTACTCTACCCCCTCTGTATATACCTATGTAAATGCTCCAAAACCTCCCACTACAGCATGTAAAAATACTCAGATACAGTCTGGCAGAGCTCTTCTATCGCAAGTCTTAAAGGGTTGAGACTCCTCAACTTAGGGGAGCTGTCTGGCCTGACTTGTTGGGCAGAAAAGAAACATGTCGCAGCCATCTGTGCACCCAGCCTGCAGGCCACCTCAAACTTAAGGGGATGAAGCACCAGATACAAAAGAGTGATCCAAGTTTCATGTGGTGAAGCCCCTGAAATGGGCAGGATCTGAAATGAGGGCAAAAAGGGGGCCCTAATAAATAGGACCACAAAGTAAGAACCTCAACTTGATAGCACTCTTTCTCAGTGGAGCAATTCTTTATCTTACTCAGACACTCTTGACTTACGTAGATTTCATTATTAGAGAACCAACATCATTAGATGGAAAATTGGACTTTCTAACAGCAAAAATGTTAGGTTTAAATGAAGAAGTATGTCCGAGCTAAGTTTTAAGCTAAGAGAAGAAGAGTTTTAGCTTGAGCAAAAGGGTTCTAGCGGACACGAGCCATTTGGATGTATCCTCGCCTGGATACAGGATATAGAAGGTGTTCCCACATAAGGCATAAGGAAGCACAGTAGTGAGAGGTCTGTTCTCAGATCACAGGAATCTTCCTATTAGATTACAATGTCTTACAATATTATAAAACCATACAGTGCCCTCTTAAATCCTAACAGAATTTACTTGTCAATAAAAATTACAATATATGAACAGTCAGGCATTGGCAAAGAAGAGATTTACAAAATCAAATTAAAAAAATTTAGCTAATCAAAACCCTGTGCCTGTGTAAAGAATGAGAAGATTTGCCCCCTTTTGTGGTGTCTTCATGACACCTGTGGTTCTATTAAGTTACAGGAACTGATAATGAACCTCCTCTCTGTGAGTGTAATATTTAACTCTAGAGATAGAGCCCTGCACCTCCGTTTGAGAATTCACCATCTCCAGTCCTTCTGTTCTTTTATCAATAGATTCCATTCAAAACCAGTTCCCCAGACCATGAAGCCAAACATCTCTCTACACAATTGACTAGGAAGAAGTAAAAGACTTCAAGTCTGACTAATCTACCTGTACATCAGATATAACATCTCAATGTGCCAATCATACTATTATGTGTGTACAATTCTGACTATACATCATGTTCCAAATTATTCCCAATGATATGTTTCTCTGATTTTCATAATTAGTCAATGCAAATGACAGTCAGTATAATTTTCAAGTCATCAACCATTCATTCATTCATCTTCTATACCGCTTTATCCTGTATTTAGGGTCGCGGGGACCTGGAGCCTATCCCAGGAGACTCTGGTCACAAGGCAGGGTACATCCTGGACAGCGTGCCAATCCATCGCAGAGCGCACACACACACATTCACACACTATGGTCAATTTGGGAACGCCAATTAGCCTAATCTGCATGTCTTTGGACTGTGGGAGGAAACCGGAGTACCCGGAGGAAACCCACCAAGCACAGGGAGAACATGCAAACTCCATGCACACAGAGACGGGAATCAAGCCTAGCCGGGAAACGAACCCAGACCCTGGAGGTGCAAGGCGACAGTGCTAACCACTACACCACCGTGCCGCCTACTGTAAGTCATCAACCATTACGGTATAATTAAAATTTTATTGAACAAGCCACCATAATGATAATATTTATTTAAAATAAAAAAATTATAAAAATGCACTGTTCCAAATTAGTATGCACAACAGAGTTATAACATTTTATAGGTTGTAAAGAACTGAAAATGGTCTTTTGTTGAATTTGGACATAGGAGGTCATATTTACTGAAATCAAAAGCTATTTCAATCAAAAACATCATAACAGGGCATGTTACATCTTAACCTTCACAATTCTTGCATTCATTGAACTTGTGAGTTTTTGGACAGTTTCTGCTTGAATTCTTTTGCAGGATGTCAGAATAGCCTCCCAGAGTTGCTGTTTTGATGTGAACTGCCTCCTATCGTAGATCTTTTGCTTGAGGATGCTTCAAATGTTCTCAGTGGGGTTGAGGTCAGGAGAGGATGGTGGCCACGCCATGAGTTTCTCATCTTTTATTCCCATCGCAGCCAATGACACAGAGGTATTCTTTGCAGCATGAGATGGTGCATTGTCGTGCATGAAGATTTTGCTACAAAAGGCAAGGTTCTTCTTTTTGTACCATGGAAGTCCAGTAACCATGGAAAACTCTATATACTTTGCCGAGGTCATTTTCACACCTTCAATGACCCTAAAGGGGCCTACCAGCTCTCTCCCCATGATTCTGGCCCAAAATAAGACCCCACCACCTCCTTGTTGACGTCATAGCCTTGTTGGGACATGGTGGCCACCCACCAACCATTCACTACTCCATCTATCTGGACCATCCAGGGTTGCACGACACACATCAGTAAACAAGACTAGTCTTCATGTATGTCTAGGCCCACTGCAACCGTTTCTGCTTGTGAGCATTGGTTAAGGGTGGCTGAATAGTAGGCTTATGCACAACTGCAAGTCTCTCAGGGATCTTACACCTTGAGGTTCGCGGGACTCCAGAGGCACCAGCAGCTTCAAATACCTGTTTGCTGTTTTGTAATGGCATTTCAGCAGCTGCTCTCTTAATCCGATGAATTTGTCTTGCAGAAACCTTCCTCATTCTGCCTTTATCTGCACGAACCTGTCTGTGCTCTGAATCAGCCACAAATGTCTTCACAGTATGATGATCACGCTCAAGTTTTCGTGAAATATCTAATGTTTTAATACCTCGTCCAAGGTATTGCACATTTGACGCTTTTCGGCAGCAGAGATCCTTTTTCTTTCCCATATCGCTTGAAACCTGTGGCCTGCTTAATAATGTGGAACAACCATTTTCAGTAATTTTCCTTTAATTGGGCTTAGCTGCCAAAGTAATTATCACAGGTGTCTGAGATTCATTTCAGTGATCCAAAGAGCCCTGAGACACAATACCATTGATGAGTTTAATTTAAAAACTAAACATTTAATGTTTATGACACTTACATACAATTTGCATAGTAATTTGGAATGTGGTGTATGTGTATGGGGTAAGGTGAGGAAAATCAGTGTCAAAAACATCCAATTCATCTTCGAAGCTGATCTATTCTTCGATACAGAAAATGTATGTACAGTAGAGAGTCAGTTGGAGCCCAGAAGAGAGGTTATTAGCACTTCATTATGGGCCGTGCCTTCAATCCTTCACTACAGAAGATACGCATCAGCATATGAATCAGTAAGATCTCAGATTAAAGTTACATATGGACGATTTAGCGATATCTCTGATGAATTGTGCCAGAATTCCTCCTTGTCTGTTGCTGCTATGAGAAAGCCTTTGGTTAGATATAAACAACATTCATGAATTTCATTGGACACAGTAAAGTCAACCATCAGCTGATCCAATGGAATTTCTGTATCTCAAATAAAAGACAAGGTTGTTTAATGGCATCACACATTGTCACAATTTGTTATGCGGCCTTCTTTAACTTCCTTCCAGTGTACTTTTTTTGTGTTAATGAAGTTAGGATTAAATCTTGCTGCTGCTGTTTTGTCTGTAAAAGCAATATAGTTATGTGTAAACAGGAGTACAGTTACATACTGTACTGTAACAACATGGAAGACATGAATGTTTGTCACATACAATCTGTACAAATGTTTGTCATGTCAGGTGTGTTAGAATATTAGTTGAAGTCAGTCAGTTCTTTGTTCTTTGGAGTGCATGTCGCTCGGTCATGAGCTCGCAAGCTGAGGCTTGTGGTTAGTTTGGACACTTTAAGCTCTTTTTTTATATATTTAATTTAATTTAGGCAAATACTTTCGTTCAATAAAATTATTGCAGAAAATAAATAAATAAATAAATAAATAAATAAATATATACAGTATATATATATATATATGAGGGTTGCCCACTAGAGGGCAGTGTTTTTAGTTTGTAGTTTTTGTTTCTAGACCCAGTTTCCCAGAAGCCTCCTCGGTCAGGTGATGTGGATGCTCACCTGAACTGAGGAGGCTCATTAGCATTGTTATAAATACCTGTTTGTTCTGGGAAACTGGGTTAAGCATTGAAGTGATTTAATTTCTGTTATGTGGGTTTTTGTTTCCTTGTTTTGGTTTGATTATAGTTGGCATTTAGTTTCTGGAGCTCTTTAAGTTTGTATTTGCTTTGATTTAGTCTCTTTGATGTCTCTGTGTCTCCTAGCAGGATTAGCCTCTAGGAGAATTAGCCTTTTGTGTTTACCCTTTTGTGTAAGTAACCCCCATTGCATGTTTAGCTAGTAGTCTGTTTAAATACTAATGAGGGTGATACTAACATGTCTAGATCTTAGTCTGTCTAGTCTCCTTGTCTGCTTAGCTCTTAGTCTGTTTAGGTACTAACATCTTTAGCCACTAACCTTTAGAGTTCTTAGTCTGTTTCATACCTAGTCTGCTGTGTACCTTGTCTGTTCATTCCCTTGGGTCTCAGGCTACCGGCCTGTTTAGCCATTAGTCTGATTAGCTATGAGCTAGCTTAGCAGCTAATGTGCAGAACAGGCGTAGACCTAGCCAAGCCGGTCTTGTTTGTTTATCCCTTGCATGTATAGTCCCTTGTGTTTAGTCCTCTAGGCTGTTTAGTATGTCTTGCCTCGTCCAGTCTGTATCCCCATGTCTGTACTGTATTCCCCATGTCTGTTTGTATTTTGAGTTCTCATTTGATAGCATGCTCCATGTTTTAAGCCAACTTCCTTAGTTCATGTTTGGATTTTGTTTATTATCATTATTAAAGACTGTTTCACTGCATCCCCTCTGCATCTATGCCTCAACACCTTGCCCACAGTCCAACACCATAACAGAACGTGATATATATATATATATGTGTGTATATTTAAATTTTTTTAAATACTGTAATTTATACACCATACCTTGTTCCTGAGAAATGCTCAGGAAATTAATCTTAGCCTTACACTAAGTCGAGTTAATCAAGGTGGGGATTTACATATTCATCCAAAATAAATTTTGCAATTAAAATGCAACTACCGGGAATTAACAAGGCATTAGGCAGACCCTATACATTCTGCCTTGTTCCTGAGAATAATGCTCCAGGAAATGAGCCTCAGATGCGCCTGGCTGATCTCGCATGCACCTACGGCAAGGAGAGCAATACCCCCAAAAAAACTAAATTATGCACATTGTAAGTGTATAACTGCAACTGCATGCCGCTCCCTGTTCCAAAGAACAAACTCTAAGGAATATGGATATTTTAATCTATTAATTACTTTTATTTGTTACCCACGCACCTCTATGCCAGGGCTAGCTCATACACTAAATGCATGCTACAAATGCCTCACTAAATTACAGAAATTCATTCATTTTCTGTACCACTTTATCCTTATATACAGGGTCGCGGACTCATTCACACACTACGGGCACTAATTGACTACAATTTGGAATGTCAATTAACCTAACCTACATGTCTTTGGATTGTGGGAGGAAACCGGAGTACCCGAAGGAAACCCACCAAGCACGGGGAGAACATGCAAACTCCATGCACACAGAGACGGGAATCGAACCCGGACCCTAGCGGTGCAAGGCGACAGCGCTAACCACTACACCACCGTGCCGCCATTACAGAAATGCTTCCAAAAAAATTACAAACTGCTTAAAGTACCGAAGGGAATTTAAATTAATTCGACTTTCCTATGAAAGGGAACGGAAAACTAATAAATGCAATTTCTTTAATTTCAGGTAAACAAAACTATTTATCTATTATTACTATTATTAATAATAATAATAATAATGTATTTATTTGTTTTCATGTTTGTTTGTTTTTTAATTAAAGATTAGAATCTATTGAACCTAAAAACAAATTAAAATGTTATGTGGCTAGACTTTAGTTGTGTCTAGTGTTGCTCAATTTAGATTGTGGTGTTCAATCGAAAACTTGTTCAAAAACTGTTGAAATGTACACAAAACTGTTCATCTTCTTTTTTCCTGTACTCCATCTCTATACCTTCTATTCACATGTCCAAATGCATATTCATCTGGCCTCTCTAACTTTGTTTCCAAACTGCCCTACTTGCACTGTACCTCCAACATACACATTCCAAATCCTGTCCATTCTTGTCACTCTCAAAGCAAATCTTTAGCCCCGCCCCTACAGCCTTGTTTCCTTTCTTTCCATCTGCAGCAATGTCTCCAAACCATACAAAACTGCTGGTCTCACAGCAATTATATAAACTTTTCTTTTCACACTTGCTTATACCAAGCTAGGCCAAGTTATTACCAGCAACAAAGCACAACAGTGGAACACTGCCACCTACTAGACAGGAGTATCAATGAGCGAAGCCTTCCAGATATACAGTAACTAGCCAAACAACTGGCAAAGTGACATTCCACACACTCTCTATGCATTCACAGTCCCTGGTGATGACCGTCATTATAAAACTTGCATTTTAAGCACTTAACTTGTATGTAGTATATGTACACTTGTAGATTATAACTTTAACAGACAGATGTTGCTCGAGCACTGACAATATGACAAAACAATACATGCACACATACTGTCAGTAATACAACACTATAATTAAACAATACTACAAGAGCCAAATGTTGCAATCAGTGCCTGATAGACAAAAAAAATAAATAATACCTAGGAATTAACATAGAAATAATACCAAAGATAACTACAAGCAAGCCATCATTTATCATGAATATTTTAATGAAAAACAACATGGAAAACAACTGAACATCTGATTGTAACTTTGCAGTTAAAGCACGCAGACAGCGAGTCAGCGCCCGCGTCTAGTAACCCATAGCAACCGTGGACGTGGGTTGATGACGTAGTTTCTTAGAGACAGAAGTGTTGTTCCACTAAGTAAAGATTTGTTGTAAGTGACAGGCGTATTTTGAATGCTTGCCATAAACACTTGCAAATACCATATCCGCTTAAATTGTTTTTACCAAATGAATTAATGAGTTATTTAAAGCGCGACTCGAGACGCGGAACAAATTTAGCAAAAAAATTAACAACAGTTCTTTATGGCGGAACTGACACCACAATGAAGCTTTTTTATTCAAAACACAGCGGATGTTTCTTGACATGACTTGACGAAAGCTATATAAAACTTGACCCGGAAACAAAATTTATTTAGAGAACATAACATACAAACTTAATTTAAACCAAATCTCATGAGAACAAAATCTCCCCTGACCAAGGAAACAATCAGAAAGAGCAAAAAAATCACTTACTTTTTCCTCTGAGAGGGAAAACCGGACTGAGCCCCCAAATTGTTAGGTTTAAATGAAGAGATAAGTTTTAAGCTAAGAGAAGAAGAGTTATTTCTTGTTGTGTCCGCTGCACCTTGATACACTTACCGGTCCGGGCCCGATCGACCGGGAGAGACACACACACACACATAGGCATGATGTCTAAAGATCTCTGTTTATTCTCAGCAAAGAGAGCAAATTTGGATGTATCCTCGAAAAGTGTTACCACAGAAGGCATAAGGAAGCACAGTGAGGGGTCTGTTCTCAGAGCACAGGAATCTTCTTATTAGATTACATTATCTTACAATATTATAAAACCTTACAAAAAATAAAATTCCTTACATTCTTGATCTAAGCTGTTATGTTGTTGACTTACGAACGAGTTTCATTCTGTGACCACATTCATGAGTCAGATTTTTTGACAAAGTGAGTTTTATACACCTTTGACACGAATGTAAAGCATACTGTACCAATCCACTTGACTAAATCCCCTTTCCCCTCACCGCCATCACGTGGCCAAAAACCACTTACACCATCTATCCCAGGTTTCAGCATGATTGTGAACTCACTCACTCCCCATCATCTATACCGCTTTATTCTGTATACATGGTCACAGATGGTCTGAAGCCTATGCCAAGAGACTTAGGGCACGAGGCGAACTACACCCGAGACGGGTGCCAATCCATCACAGTGCGAACAACTTTAAATTTATATAACAATGCTGATGAGAGAGTGTTTTGGGGTGTGGCCAACCTGTTGGAGAATTGCGGTGGTGGTGTTTCTGACCAAGACAAACCTCATGAGTGCACTGACAAAAACTGGATTAAGTGTGAGAGGAACTGTGGTCCAAGTTACCCCTCTGTCTGCCCCTTAGACACGAGTGGTAATATCTAACGTGCCTCTGTTCATTAATGACAAGGTGATCATGAAGTTCGTCAGCCCTATGAGAGCTATCCCATTCGGGTGTAACAGCTCCAACGTGAAACGCATCCTGTCCTTCATTCGGGAGATTTTAATGATTTTAAATAATCAAGAAAAAAGACACTTGACATAAATTTTAAGTGTAAAGAGGGGGACAGTAGCTACAGTGTTTGTGCCACCTCGGAGTGGCACATAAAAGGCTGAGCTGTCCACACAGAGCCAGGCAGCCGGATAGTTCAGGGGGTGACTCGCCCAGGATACAGCAGCAGCCAGGAGACAGCCAGCTGGAAAACACAGACATCCAGAGCAGTGACAAACTGGACTCGGAACTCACAAAGGTCAGTACTGAACACACCGCTACCACTGAAACACACCGCTGATATGAACATCACAATCACTTTAAACAGCGCAAGTGTAACACCTAATGCTTGTACAGTAGTCAGCTCTGACAGTGACTCCGCCCCTAACACTGACACCGGCCCCAACGTTTTCACTGAAGAGGGACAGGAGCCACAGAACAGCACACCACCACTGACACCCAAAGAGAACATTGCAGCAAAACCGAGGAGGAAAAGAGAGGACACGTCCACTACAGAACCCACCACAAAACACGCAGGCAGACTCTAAGCACCGCAACGTAGTTCGTGAATGTTCACACTACCTGCCGACTTGCAGAGGGTGCAGGAAATAGTTGAAGGGCAAGTGAGAGTGCTCGATAAGCACAAGGAAGCCCTGAGTACTTGATTTTCGGAGATGCATGGGATCTCTAAGCGTCTTGAGCAGCTATATTGGCAGCTCTAGATACAGGCCAATTACAGGTCTCAGTCTGGTTGCGAGTCAATTCCACAGTTGACTCACACTGCTGGATTAGTGGCACAATTACCCCCTCTATTGGCTGAAATGTGACTGCCACATGAAGGCTGACAAATAATGTCTTGTCTTTGTGGTGCAATCCCTTTAGTGCTCATTTATATTCAAGATGCAACCCAGCCAATTCCCATCTGTAAGGGCAAAGGTTGCATTTATGATGTAATTAATATACCTATGCTATTTCCAATTTGGAAGGTCCCCTGTGCAAACTTAAGCAATACCAATAAACACACCTGATATGGATCTTATGCACAGCAATAAATATACCATACATTATTTTGAGTGTAATAAAACTCGGTAGTGTGTTTGAATGCTATTAACACACCATTAAATCAGCATGTGACAACAGTGTTATAGTTTATGGAGATTTCAATAGAAACTCATAAAATAATGAAATACTTTAAATAAAATTGCGTTTTTTTTTTTTGGCTCTCGGTTCTTTTACATGACCAAAGTGTCTCTGGCTGTATAAAAAAAGCATTTACACACACACACACGCACGTAAACACACACACACACACACACACACCACTATTTGACTCTTCCTACACCATTTCCTGTTTGTCTATAGTATGATACACAATGGTCCAGTTTATAGCTCTGTCTATGTGTTTCTGTGTCATGGGTAAGTCATAATTATCTCATCTTGCTTTGTTAAATAGATAAATGTTTATGAGAAAACCAGAGGAGAAATCTGGGTTTAGTCTAAATATAAATGACATTAATTCTTTAACATTAAAATACAATAAACTATAATTATCGTCTTAATGTTTTTAATGCATCCATTTATAAACTATTATAAAAACCTCCATTGTTATCTGTATGTATGTTGTACAGTAGGTTTGCTCTCAGAGACTCTGTGCTCTTTAACTTTGGAGGCAGAAGTTGGAGATAAAGTCACTATTTGGTGCCAACATGACCTGACTGATACAGGTTTCATCTTTTGGCTTAAACACACGAGTGATTCAGTTCCACTTCCTCTTGGCTGTAAACAGTTTTTTACATCAGCTCCATCTGAAACGTGTTACTTCTTTACTGAAAGTGAGAGAATAATGATGTCTGTTCATGGCAAGAACACATCTCTCACCATCACTGCAGTAAATGTCTCTGATACAGGACTCTACTACTGCAGCTGTGTGGAACAGAATCAGATTAAATATACTGATTCAATCACCTTAAGAGTGAAAGGTACATTAATATTAAGTGAATATTGTAGTAAACAATGACAGATAACCCAGCATATTAAAAAACAAAATCCTTTTCAGGGGAAAATAAAACGCTGTCCAAAACCACAGAAAGAGCTGAAGGTTTGTTGGTTTTCTTCTTCGAAAAGACTGCTTTACATTTTACAGTAAAGTTAATAGCTGAGAATCTGTACGTTACTGTGATCCCAGGCTCAGACTGTCCTGCTGTGTTCTTCATGCTGACTGTTGTGTTTGCTGGAGCAACTATAATTCTTCTCAGCATCCTGATCTTCACACTGAAAGACAGAAAAACTCACACAGGTAAACTATACTATTTTTAGTCAGGTTTTTTGTTTTCCGCTGCCTAGTATGCAAAGGTGTGTAAAGGCCAGCTCTCTCTAACCACAGCTCTTTGTTCAAACACATGCACCAACTGCCCAGATCATGGTTTGAACATTTTCCACCCACAAAGCTGACATCTACAGTGGTGTTCAATATAATAGCAGTGTGTTGAAAAAAGTGAGTCAAGCCATATATCCATATAATCACTTTAAATTAAAATCACATAAATGCATTGGACACCCTGTACATTCTATTCTGAATCACAACATGAAGATGTGCTAAATGTGCTAAATGTATTATTAGTTTAATGTAAGTGAAGAAAAACAAACATTAGTCTGTTAAAAAAAATAGCAGTGTGGAGTTGAATTAGGGAGGTAAATTATTCTGTGAAAAGCAGGTGTCAAACAAGTTCCCCTTATTTAAGGATAAATGCAGGTTGTCCTGTGCTCTCTGAAAATCAGAGTAAAATCCGTCGTCCAGACATTGTTTGTCCAGACATCTCATCTTTATAAAGTGATGAATTTACCGTTTAAACAAAAATGCTTGAAGTTTAATCTTTCTTGTACACCTCTGAACTAATATTTTGTTGTATAACCAGGTTTCTGAGAACTGCTTCACATCTGTAACTATTGTACTACACGCCACAATTCCTCTGCATTTCTTGGTTTTGCCTCAGAAACAGTATTTTTAATGTCAGGCCACAAGTTGTTCTATTGGATTAAGGTCTGGGGATCGGGCTGGACTCTCCATAACGTTAATCTTGTTGGTCTGGAACCAAGATGCTTCTTACTGGTGTGTTTTTGGTCGTTGTCTTGTTGAAACATCCATTTCAAGGGCATTTCCTCTTCAGCATAAGGTAGCATGACCTCTTTAAGTATTCTGATGTACTCCGATTGATCCATGATCCCTGATATGTGATAAATAGACCGAACACCATAGTACGAGAAGCTACACCACCATATCATGATGCTTGTGCCTCCATGCTTCACCGTCTTCACAGTGTACTGAGGCTTAATTTCAGTGTCTGCGGCCTCAAACTGTCTGCGGCCTCGAGACCCAAATAGAACAATCTTGCTTTCATCAGTGCACCATTTCTCTTTAGGCCAATCAATGTGTTCTTTGGTGAACTGTAACCTCTTCAGCACGTCTTTTTTCCAACAATGGGACTTTGCTGGGGCTTCTTGCTGATAGATTGACTTCACATAGCCGTCTTCTAATAGTACTAACAGGTAACAGTACTAACAGGCAACTTTAGATGTTCTTTGTGTCAATTTTGTTATTCTTCGATCCATTCGAATGGTCGTTTTCCATTTTCTTCCACGTCTTTCTGGTTTTGGTCTCCATTTTAATGCTTAAAAATTATTTTGTATCATTTTACTGTAGCAGAGCAGCCGATCATTTTCTGCACTTCTTTGTACATCTTTGTTCTTCTGAACAATGTCTGGACAACACATTTTCCTCTGATTTTCAGATAGAAATGCACAGGACAACATGCATTTATCCTTAAATAATGGGAACTTGTTTGACACACTATTTTAACATACTGCTATTATTTTGAACACCACTGTACTTTCTGCATGCATTGTTTTTACTTTTTACTTGCAAATATCTCTAACACTAGGACTTGTGTTTCATCTTTCTGACTACCAGCTGTTTTTTACACCGTTTACATACAAAAACAAATATTATTTATCAGTTTGATAAAATTAAGTTTCAATTTTGATTTAAAACATAGCTAGCTAATATACAAAGTACATTCGAATCAAACCAAGACTTTTGATTGTGAAGACACTCCTGCTACGCTAATGCAATTATCCCAGTGTTTCAGTGCTACCTAGTGCTTGAATACCGTCCAAGGTAGTAGTAGTAGTAGTAGTAGTAGTAGTGGTAATAGAACTAAGTTTTCTTAGTATGCTGTAGCTATGATTGGACTGCCTGAAACACTGCACCATTATATCTAATCTCTTCCATAATGCTGCATACCATCCCACAGGATCACCTGCCTTTCAGTACCACTATTCTAAACAGCTTCATAACATCTGCGCATGTACCACGTTCATTCATCATGGTTTGGGTATGGGTCTTGTCATTGTGAAGAAACTCACTCTGGATCCATCAGAGAACAGTGACTACTGACAGTATTACTTCTTTCTTTTCCTTCTAAATTTCTTAAAGACATTGTCTACAATCAACTGTCTCTTTATCTGTCTCCAAAGCAACTTCCAAGATCCAAACCAGTCTGAGAGAGGTGCATTCCACAGAGACTGCTCTTTAGGCCATCACATTGTAATGGTTTGCTTCCAACCTAGATTGTTAGTCCTATAAGGTGTTGTGCAAGGACTCCACATCTGCTCCATGCAGACTCTCCTATGGTGTCCCACAAGGCTCGGTACTTGGTTCTTTTTTGTTTTCCCTTTATATTTGATTTCATGGTGAGGTCATGGCAGGTTATTAAATGAAAGTTAATCTCTGCTGTTTATCTCAGGTGATTTATCCCTCTACAGGGTTTTCCGATCTCCTCGGACAACTCTCAGATCACACCTTCAGTCACTGTCTGAACTTGGATAATCAATTCTCCTTTTCTTCTCACATTGCTAATGATTTCTTCATTATAACATCAGATGAATTTGTCTACCTCTCCACACTGGCCTGTTGGGTACTTGTTCAATCCCTTGTTGATCTGAGACTGGACTCCTGAAACTCACTCCTGGCAGGTCTGCCTCCCAAGTGCTAACCGCAACTGATTCAGAATTCAATCTGATGTAGAACACTTATGCTTACCTACAAAGACAAACAGACCAGCTCCCACTTATATCCAAGCATTTACTAAACTGGACCATGCTCCCCCGATACTGGTCATACCATCTAAAGGATAAGATGCACCAGCATACTAGTTTTTGGAATAAACTTCACTGGGAGTTTTCAAGTGACATTTTTTGCTTAATGGTATTCTTAGTTTGTGACCAAGTGAAAAAGAATCAGGATGGATTCATTGATAGAAAGCACTTCTGTAAGTATATTGTGTCTGATGTCATAAATGTAAATGCTCTATTACTACTACTACCACTAATGATGATGATAATAATAATAATATAATAACAATTTTCTATATGTGTGTTGCTTTAGGTGCTGAAGCAGAAGATAACAAGGTAAATTTGAGACTAAAATATTTAAACTTTAAACGGTAGCTAGACTGACCTCCAGATTTATTAATATGGGTTTAACACACTTTGTTGACAAACCTTAAAATGCCTCCAGCTTATAATCATTATTATAAGTAGTAGTAATAGTATTAGTAGTAGAATAGTGGAAGAAAAATAAGAATACTTTTTGATTTTGAGGCACATGTGGATAAAAAGTGCCTATCCATTTAAAATTAACAATGTATAGACAATAATAAACAATATGTAGTCTTGTGGCAGAAACACTGTGACCACAAGCGAGTTACCATGCAGCAACACATTTAGCACAACATAAGACAGTGCCACCTTTAATGTCCATACATTTTTTTTCCTTTTTTTGTTAGATTGGAATATTATGATTCTTTAACTGTGTAGGTTTATTAAGTTATTAGCAATGTCTGATCTAAACTGATATTATACAATATAAAATGTAATTAAAAGCAGTTTAATGAAGTGACATTAATCTGTTTCGCTCTTTAGTTCTCTACGAAGAAAAACAAGATGAGACATGATGAACTGGAGTATACATCTGTCGTGTATTCTTCTGTCAGTCAATGACACGGCACTGTCAGTGTATCATCACAGTGATATGCAAACGTTTGGACACTTTTGGTTAATATGTGGATAGTGATGTGAGGAAAAGATGACCTGATATCCAAAAGCCATGAAGTGAAAAATGTTACATGACTTTAAAGGAAAAAGACCCAGACTTTTAGGCACACTGCCTGCTGAGTAATTAGTAACTAGTCATTAGTAATAGGTAAATTCTTTTTGTTGGCAGATAAGAGTCCTCCATGACCTGTTTGTGGGGTTGCCCATTCTTCCTGAGAAAAGACTTCTAGCTCTGTAAGATGCCCTGACCTGCATGCATTGCAACGTTCCCTTTGCTACTCACTGCAACACAAGCCCAAAGCACAATCAATCCACCCCCTTTATTTGGAGAACATTTTGCCCCACTCTTTTTCATTTGCCTTTGTAGCAATCCTACAATCACTGCTCTACAAAAACAAAAAGTTTTCATGGTCTTCCAGACCTCATATTGACCTATAGAGTTCCAGTCATTTTTCCCGCTTTTACTTTAGCCCCTGAAAGATGAAATATTCTTAGAAATATTACCAAACTCAGGAACATCTTATCCGTATCTGATGCAGAAAAGCGAGTTCATGCATTCACGACCTCCAGACTGGACTATTGTAATGCATTACTAGGTGGTTGTACTGCATCCTCAATAAACAAGCTTCAGTTAGTCCAAAATGCAGCCGCCAGGGTTCTCACTAGATCCAGAAAATATGATCATATAACCCCAATATTATCATCCCTGCACTGGCTACCTGTTCAGTTTAGAATAAATTACAAAATAGTATTACTTACATACAAGGCCTTGTAAGCTCCCACATACCTAACCAGTCTTCTGATGCGCTACAATCCACCACGCGCCTTAAGATCACAAAACTCCGGACTTCTGGTAGTTCCCAGAATTTCAAAATCTACAAAAGGGGGTAGGGCTTTTTCATATTTAGCTCCAATGCTTTGGAATAGCCTTCCAGACAGTGTTCGGGGCTCAGACACGGTTTCCCAGTTTAAAAGTAGACTCAAGACGCATCTCTTTAATCTGGCATACACATAACTCATCCCATAACCTCATACTCCAGTACACCTATACTGAATGGCAACTACGCTAATTCTCCCCATCTGTTCTGTATCCTTCTACCCATGCCGAGGCATCTGGAGATTGTGCCAGCTTCAGTAGACAAAGGCCGACCCTGCGAGGTTCCTGAGCCGTCCAGAGACAGAGAAGGACCAGCTACAGCTGGATTCTGCTTCATGATGGTTTGGAGCTACACATGCTGCTCCTGTGCTTCCAGTGATCCAGACCCCATCTGCCCTCTGCACCTCATCTGTCCACTGACTCGTCCCTATGCTGAACTGGTCTTCATGCCAATTTAAATTTTTTTCTGTCATATTGCACCTTCACCTGCACAACACACATGATGTTATCATTTCTATCTGTTATCACCCAAATGAGGATGGGTTCCCTGTTGAGTCTGGTTCCTCTCAAGGTTTCTTCCTAATGCCATCTCAGGAAGTTTTTCCTTGCCACCGTCGCCGTCACCCTTGGCTTGCTCATCAGAGACATTTCATTCATCATTCATTCATCTCATTATTACCTATACACATTTTTCTCACACATACACACTTCCAAATATTTTCTTTTCTAACAAAATCTTTTAAATTTTTTGTGAAGCTGCTTTGAGACAATGATCATTGTTAAAAGCGCTATATAAATAAAATTGAATTTAATTGAATTGATGTAGTGGTAACGAGTGCTATATTGACGGGTGGAAATTGGCTGCAACTAAATTAGGGAATAAATCACCAAAAATATCATCATAAAAAATCCTCCCATTTCTTTATCAATGTATGAACTGAGGAAACAACTACCTGAAAACTGTTCAGACAATGTTTGAGAAGTTCTGAAATTTGCATCACAGTGACTTTCCTAACAGTGGATGTTAAGGAGCCATAGCCCCAATTAAGTTCTAGTAGAGTCCTTGGTAATCACTACAGTATGTTACATTTTAGAGATTTTGCATGTTATTTACTCTTTGTTCAAAACATTATAGTACTTATAGTAGTTATAGTATAGTGTTTCATCTCTATTTTTCTCAACACACTTACTACAACTACTCACAGTAACAAAGTTTGACAAAGGGTGGCCAAACATTTGCAAACCACTGTATATTATTTACTGTTACTTACCTGCAAATAATTTATATGAAAATGGTTTGATGTTAAAGCAAGTCCAACATTTACGTCTTTTATTACTGTATATGTCTATAAATGTCTTATCAGTGCAGTTAAATATTTAGAAGTGAACAGATCAATTTAATTATTATAGGCCTGCTTGAGGAAAATAAAAACATAAAACTGATATGTGTAGTAGAAGCGCATAATGATAATGTTGAAACCCTAAATAAAATTGGAATTTACAATTTTTCTTAAGTGGAGAATAAATGCTTATGTAAAGTGAAATAAGCTTGAAAAATATTTTCTTTTGCTCATTTTAATCTATTTATTTACCTTATTTAACACACAAAAGTTGAATGTGAAAAAGAAAACTAGAAATGTTCCGGGACTTCATAATCAGTTACTGTACAGTAACTGTAAATGATAATGCAAATAACAATGACTTTATGTACTGTAGTAACTACTCATGTTTAGTCCATTTTACTTAGATTTGTGCATGTATTTAACACAACAAAGGCCTGAGTTTCAAAATGTAAATGATTTGAGGAAACATGTTAAATGGTTTGAGTAAAGCTAGCTGGTCAGGGTTTAAAGATATGTATATGTAGAGTCCATAAACAGAACATGTAATGCATAGAAAAAAGTTTTACAAAATGTAAAATAATAAATAATAGCATTAAAAATGTTTGTACATCACTCCATACTTTGGCCATAAATAAAAAATTAAAATAAAAAAAAGACCAAAAAGGAAAATTGGTGTATTGTTTATGACCAAAAAGGAAAAAAGAGCGGCAAATGCCACTAGAAAGAAGGTAAAATATAAAATCTACAATATGTAGTAATACTGTTACAATTAAATAAAGTAGAAAATAAAATTATATAAAATGTTAAAGTATTAAACTATAGAAACTGTACAGTATAATGTATATGGAATGTGCAATGTGTGCAATGTGCAAATGTGTATGGGTAGTCATGGAGCTGAGAATAATCATTGAATGAGATGATGAGCAGCAGTGTTATTGTCAATGTTTAAAGTGCATTGTTATTCCTCCTTTACGTGTAAATGGAACCAGAAATGTGCAACATACTGTATGTGTGCTGTGCAATGTGTAAATGTTCGGTTCTGGTACTGTATGTTCCAACAAATGTGTGTGAAAGAAAACAAAGGCAGGTCTAATCAGTTGAGTCCTATGTTAAGTTCTTGTCTTTGTTGGCCTTCCTGACTGCAACAGAAAGGAACAATTCAGTTTTATTTGTATAGCACTTTTAACAATTGACATTGTCTCAAAACAGCTTTACACAATCAAAAGAATTATTTAAGTTTGTATGGAATGTGAATGTGTATGAATCAAAAATGTTCAGATAGTCCCTGGTGAGCAAGCCGAGGGCGACAGTGGCAAGGAAAAACTCCCTGAGATGGTAATAGGAAGAAACCTTGAGAGGAACCAGACTCAACAGGGAACCCATCCTCATCTGGGTGAAACAGATAGCAGGAAATGATCTGCATTTATACAGTGTGTTAGGTGGCAGGCAGTTCAGCTATGTTGATGTTGAGTTGATGTTAATTGATGTTAAAATGGAGTCCAGGTAGTTATTGGAGACTCTATTGGAGTTCCAAGTCCTGAACTATCGAATTGTCAAGTCTGCAGAGAAACACCTGCCAACACCAGTCGAGGCCAGAACCGTCTTCTAAGTAGAGAGAATCATCCCCAGACACCAGACGCATCCCAAAGAGACACACGGGGCATCCATGCGATGAGACCTCCAACCAGAAACGGGGCACCAGGATGGATCAGACAGGTCCGGAGGGCAGAGGGAGTCTGGATCACTCGCAGCTCAGGAATGACATGTGTAGCTCGACAGAGAGAGAGAGAGAGAGAGTGAAAGGGGGAGACAGGGGGAGAGAGGAAAGAGAAAGAGGTGGAGAAAGAGAAGAAGAGGAGAGATAGCAGTTAGGTATGGTCACAGTCACATAATGTATAATGTGAATGTACGTATACTGTATTTACTGTAGAGTGCAAGCAGGAACAGTCCATTGTTGGGTGGTTGAGGTCCTTCATGATCTTCCTGGCCTTAGTCCACCACCACTTCTTGTAGATTGAGTGCAGGTCAGGGAGCTCAATGTGGATGATGTGCTCAGCTGATCGGACCAGTCTCTGTAGAGTTTGTCTTTCCTGCATGGTGGTGTTCCCGGACCCGGTTGTTGTGTTTCCCATCAGGATGCTCACTATGGTGCAGGAATAGATGGTCTTAAGCACCTTAGAGGGCAGTCCAAAGTCATAGTCAAGGTCAAGGTAGACTTTATTGTCATTTCACCATATACAAGTATGTCTCTCAAGGGTCTTAAGTAGAGACGCTACTGGAAATTTTTCACCACGGTGTTGATGTGACAGGACCATGACAGGTCCTGTGTGATGTGAACACAGATATCTGAAGCCATCCACTTTCTCCACTGATCTCTTTTTGATCACAGGGGTCTGGTATTTCCTCTCCTGCTTTTCCACGGATCAGCTCCTTTGTCTTGCAAGTTAGGCCTTAAATAATATTTAAATTTTCGGAGATACTGAATTTTGGGTTTTTATTAGTTGTAAGACATACTCATCAAAAAAAAAAATAAATAAACACTTAAAATATATCAGTCTGTGTGTAATGAATCTATATAATATATGAAATTCTGGATTTGAATTAAATTACTGAAATAAATGAACTTTTCCAAAATATTCATTCATTCATTCATCTTCTGTACCGCTTAATCCTGTGTTCAGGGTCGCGGGGGCCTGGAGCCTATCCCAGGAGACTTCGGGCACTAGGCGGGGTACACCCTGGACAGGGTGCCAATCCATCGCAGGGCACACACACATACACACACTCACACACCCAATCACACACTACGGGCAATTTAGGAACGCCAATTAGCCTAACCTGCATATCTTTGGACTGTGGGAGGAAACCGGAGTACCCGGAGGAAACCCACCAAGCACGGGGAGAACATGCAAACTCCATGCACACAGAGACGGGAATCGAGCCTGGCCGGGGAATCGAACCCAGACTCTGGAGGTGCAAAGCGACAGTGCTAACCACTACACGACCGCGCCGCCCTTTTCCAAAATATTCTAATTTATTGAGATGCACCAGTATATATTTATTTTTGGAAAGATTAAATAACTGAAACAATATGTATAAATGTTACAGTACATATTACTCTTCTTGAATAAAATCACTGTTTAAAATGTTCCCAGTTTGTCATTTTCAGCAGCAGTGAACAGGATAGAAAGAAGAAAAACCCAGATGAACAGGTGTGCAAAAGGAAACTTGTCACTACTTTGACACACAAGAGTAAAATGCTCTCTCCTCAGCTGGCAGCTTCTCTTTCTCTCCTAGTAACCTCTATCACTATTTTCACTATTATAGGCCAATTTGATAAGTACAGTACTACTGTACAACCATGGCACTAAAAATGCCTGGGATGCCTGATTCAAACAAATAAATCTTGCTGGTGTGAAGTCAGGTCCCTGGCAGTCTTGCAGTGTAAGATCTTAGATAAGCCAGTATGAGAATGTCACTGAAGCTCCAGAGTGAGCTATTGTTCGTTCTGCTCAGATTTAGCAGAAACATAAAGCTATTGTCATCTTTGACCAGAAGTAAAAGCCATTTGTTTTAAAATCAGAATCAATATTGACATAATTATTAAGCACCCTTTTGACTTTACTTTGCACATCTGGGTCAGGCAGCACATGACAGTCAAACTATTTCAGCAGTGGCTTCTGGCTGCACATCAGCTGGAAGAGGGTGGGGTCCAGGGCTTTGATGCATGTGTGCAACCGACCAAGCAATAAGATACTAATTTTTAATTATTTCTGCTGATGTAATGCGGAACACAGAGCTTAGGAAGAGAGGACTTGAAATCCTAACAATTACGCCACCCTGGAATTTCACCAGGGAATATATAGATATAATAATGTCCTTATGACCCTGCGATGGATTGGCACCCTGTCCAGGGTGTACCCCGCCTTGTGCCCTAAGTTTCCTGGGATAGGCTCCAGGCCCCCGCGACCCTGAATATAAGGATAAAGCGGTACAGAAAATGAATGAATGAATGAATGAATGTCCTTATGAGCAACACCGGTTTGTTCTCAGCGAGGCGGCAGGAGACGCAGATTTAAAAATAAACACATTTATTTACATAAAAACAATCCCTCAAACACGAAGAAACGCAAATTAAAAATTTATCATACTTCATACAAGGGTGACCGGGATACACACACACACCACTCGTGAAGGGGAGGCCAGTACCAGGAATAGACCCCACCTTAAGCACTCAGCTCCTCTAACAAACAAAAGTATATCATATACTCTTCATAGCATTTTTACTATTGCTCTAATAAAACCGGTCCCTCCTGAATAAACAATCATAACCAAAACAAACAAAGACTTCACATGCCCCACAAATGAAAAACTCAAATCAAGAAACACAGAAAACAAACATCAATACAGTTACTACACCAAAACAGCCCATTACAATGCAACAAAACAACCAAAACTGATCCAGGACAGCTGATTCTAGTTCAGAATGACACCACAAACCCCATTCAGGCAAAGCATGAACAACAGGTAAAATAACTTTGAAGGCACATACAGTAAGTATAATCAATCAGGCAGGCAAAAAAAAAAAAAAACATGTTGGATAGCTGAGAGCTCATGCAGTCTATCTGGGAAGCAATATCCAGCATGTAGAGGCAGAAACATGGCTATACTCTAGAAGGACAAAAAAAAAAAAAAGACAAGCTACCATAAGCTACAGTAAACCATAAGCAACCCAGTCAACATTCCCTACCTACCTGGATAACGGACTGGTGACACGACAGATAAGGGGTGGGACTCGTGATGCAATACTACTTTGACAACAAACTTATATATTCCCTCACTGCCCCATGATAGGACAACCAATGTCAATCAAATATAAGAAGGAGGAGCTTTAATACCACTTAGACTTATCTTGACGTGAATTCTTCGCCTTTTCTGCGTCTTTTCTGGATGTCTAATTTGTTATCTGGATGTTTTTAAGATGTGTTGTTGCATAATGTCAGTGTACTTATGAGCCTGCATGTAAAATAATCACATCCCTATTGTGTAATTGTGAAACACAATTGGTTAGGTATTTAGGCACATCAGCACATCAGTCCAGTCAGACCTGAACATCTATAAAACATTTAATCAACATTTACATTACACACACACACACACACACACATATAGATATTTATTGATATCTCTCTCTCTCTCTCTCTCTCTCTATCTCTCTCTCTCTATATATATATATATATATATATATATATATATATATATACACACACACAGTTATGAAACCTCAGATTGTGAGTAACCCGGTTTACAAGTGTCCGCAAGACGAGCAAAGATTTTAATAAATTTTGACTTAGAAATCGAGCCCTGTCTTGGTTTACGAGTAACGAGTATCATGTATCACGCATGCGCTTCAACTGAGCCAACGGTTTATCTCTTTCTTGTGCTGCGGAATTGTGGGTAATTGTCTCCCCTGCTTGGTCTTAGTGCCAATCGTCTCTTACTGGTATAATCAACATCTGTGCACGTGTGTACTGTTTACTATAACACTGTGACCACGTGTGTGTGTGTGTGTGTGTGTGTGTGTGTGTGTGTGTGTGTGTGTGTGTGTGTGTGTGTGTGTGTGTGTAACATATTTTATTTTGTGTCTGTATGCATGTGTGTACAGCGTGCGTGTAAAGCAAAAGAAAGTCTCATTAGAGAGGTTAAAGATCCATTTTCTCTCTCTGCTCAAGGCTCAGCCTGATCTTTGTGTCTGTGTGTGCATACGCGTCATTGGACTGTGTCCCACTCTCTCTCTCTCTCACTCACACACACACACACACACACACACCCCTCCTACTTCCGCCTTCACAGACACACAGACACTTTTTCTCTCTGCTCTACTGTACACAGAAACACTGCTCTGTCGCAATTCTTTTCAAAGGTAAAGTGCAGGTTAATTTGTTTTAGTTTTACTTTATATTTTGTCTTAATTATTTTTATGCTTTTTTTTTGGCTGTGGAACGAATAATTTGAGTTTCCAATATTTCTTATGGGAAAATTCGATTTGGTTTTACAAGTGTTTTGGAACAGAATTATGCTCGTAATCCAAGGTTCCACTGTCATAAATCATAATTTTACAGAAGAAAATTTAATAAATGAATATAACTATTTAAAGTGCATAATTAATGTATTGATAAGTGCGTTAGTGTAGCAGGAGATTATATAGAGAATTAAAGGGAGTTGTTACTCTCAGAACTGCCTTCTGTTATTCTGCACAAACAAAACGGTTTGACTCGAACACCCCTCATAACATGATTGAGGAAACCCACCAACTACAGCAAGAACATGTAAACTCCATGCACACAGACCCAGAGGAGGGAATTGAACTCTGACCCTGGAGCTGCGAGGTGACCACAATAACCATTACACCATTGTGTCGCCCATCTGTTGTATAATATGAGATAATGTTCTATGGCTGCCGTTTGCATTTGTTAATTCATGGGCTGTTTGGTTAAAGACGGTCAAAGTGGATTTCTGGTCAGATTTTAAATCCATTTTCTAGAAACAAGCTTAATAGCAACATTAATGACATGTTTATTCTTACCTTTACTATGATTCAGTTCTTTCATTACTCTTGTGAATGTGCTGTTATAATAATCCTCATTGTTCTCCAGTTACTTTGTCGCACTCTGCCAATACACTTCATCCTCAATCTTCTTTATCCAGTCCTTCAGGATCAGCGTCCTGTTGCTGCTGCTGTAGGACATAAACTGCTCTCCGTCCAGCAGGCCTACAGCAGTGAACTCTGGGAAATAGATTTCTGGTGTGACTGCAGTGTAGAGGTACTGCAGAGTGTGTGTGTCTGCAAGAACAAGAAAAATAGATTTTATTTAAATCTTATTACAGTGTCACAGCGTTTCAGCTCCAAATTCTGATAACTTTAATGTAATCAATGTACAGGAACTTCTCTTTTTCGACTTATCTCACTTCAGCTAAAACATGGTGTCGGTGCTAAAAGGTGTCTCAACCAGGTGAAAAAGTGAATTTTCATATAAGATCATAGAACACCATTTTTAATAATAGTTAATGCTTCTTATCTCCTGATTTATATTTTTATCTGATATGTTTATATGTTTGCTTAATAAAAATGTTTTTTGTCTGTAGTGTCCGTACCGTTTTTTCTTTTCTTTAAAATCCTTTAATGATCCTAATTGTCATTCAGATGAAACTTTTCACATGAAAAGACATAACCCTGAAAAAGTGTATTATTTTAAAATGCAAAATCGTTAAGATATTGCCACATGAATTTGACATGGTTACAGACACTACAGAATTTTTTTTTTAGCCTTTTAAGCATTTACCAAAAAGAAACATTTTTACAGGTAATATGTTTCTAGAATCTTACACCAGTTTTAGTATCAATACTCAAAGAAATATGTATTATATTATATGTATTATATTATATGTAAAGAAATATATTATATAAATAATTATTGTTTATCCCTGTCCAGGGTGTACCCCGCCTAGTGCCCGAAGTCTCCTGGGATAGGCTTCAGGTCCCCCGCGACCCTGAACACAGGATTAAGCGGTATAGAAAATGAATGAATGAATGAATAATTATTGTTTAAAGTGAGACAGTACAACACTGAAAAATGGCCATTTGTCATATTAAATCATTCTTCCAAAACAGCTGAAGTTAGCAACTTGACATTTTTAGTGAAGCAGGATTGGTCACTTTCATGTTGTATAAACTTTAGAAGTAGCTTCTTTGGCCAAACACACATTTTCTGTATTACATGTATAACATAGGAAAAGGTTCAAATCAGCACTAACACTGTGCTTTGACCAAGTGCATAACGGTTATGACACTTTCCATTCCAACACACACACACACACACACACACACACACACCTTACTTGAATGGACTGACTCATGATGATGTTCCACCTGTCTGAGAAAGAGTCATTTAATGTGACTCAGAAGAACGAATATCTCGGAGAGTGATTCATAAATTTTCTACTGGGTGAGAATGCGTAAAAGCATCGCAAAACCTCGGTAGTTTATGTACAGGAAACAGAAATAAGTAGTTACCTTTGAGCCTGTTGGTCCGGGTCATTCAATCTTTTGTCACGTGACTCCCATAAACTCTATGCAGTGCAATAGATTCAAAAGAACAAATGTTCTGGATACGCCTTCCCATTTACGTAATAAAACACGACCAACAAACCTACAATTATAAACAGATTTAGATTTAAGATCTAAATGATTGATTAAGAGAGATTTAGGTAAGAGAGAATCCTTCCTTTTGATTATTTGAACATTTTTAATCTGTCCAAATTAGCCAGACGATAAACGTTGGCCGTACTGAGACAGGATAACACTTGGACACTTGTGGACATGTCTGAGAGGAAACGTCCTCCCAGATAGAACCAACTAAAACCAACCCAGATAGAACTTGTGAATTAATCTAATAATGTATTTACAGGTTGAACAGAGGAATTATTATTGAGCAGTGTTTTTTTTTTGTTTGTTTTATTCAATGAATTACAAATTCATTGTGTCATATTAATGTTTTGTCTTCCTTAATAATAGTAATAAATATATAAATCCCTTTTTGAGCTCCATTTTTTCTTCATTCAAGTGAAATTTTGCATGTCCACTTCTGTAATGAGCCGTTGTTCAATTGTTCCTGATGCAGCTTTCCCCCCGTTTTCTTTCCACCAATGAGTACACAAAGACAACATGTAAAGCAACAACATAAAAATAGTACATCAATAATGTACAACAAACAAATAAATAGGTAATTCATTTAATAATTAGGTTAATAATTCAATTACATTAAATATGGGTATTAAAGGATTACAGGGTATTACAGGTTCATTTAGAAAAAACAGGTGAACAGTAGGTTGGTTGGTTAAGATTTATATATACTGTATGAATAAATAAAAAAGGCATGAAAGAATGACGATTCAAACTGTGATACTATTTATAGTTATTGAAGTAGAAGAGAATGTCTTATTTTTAAATTTGTATCTGAGATAGTTTGACTCCACAGGAAGGTTTACAGGTCAGACCAAAGCAGTCTGATAGTGTTCAAGTGTTTCAGACCAAGAGTTACAGAACACACACACACTATATCACATTTATACATCAACTTTGAATCATTGTACACTATATGTTCTGCCAGGGTTTATTCTGGGGTTTCCCCTCATGTAACCGACTCTCACAATTCTCTTGGTTTAAATGTTGAGACTTCACTCACACCAGTACTTTAAAAAACACACTTTGCATGGAGGGGAACTGGTGATGGATCTACTAGACCATTGGATTTGGGTCGTGTCTACATTAACCATAACTATCACATACTGTATGTCTCAGACTTGGAGCAGAGAGGTCTGGTTAGATTATTATGTAGATCAAACTCCCATCATTACATTTGAACAGCTGTAGTCCCTCATCAATTCACTCACAGTCCCCTGAAGTCCTCACCACCTTTAGAGACCATATTTCTTGATGGACAAACAGATCCTGAAGCTGTGTCCACGTCTATAATCACTCAGCAGACTCCTATAACAGCAGCAAGTCCTAAACCACGTGACTGCTGCAGATGTTCAGGTGTAACACGTGACTCACTAACAGTCTCCACTCCTTCTCTTAGATAAACTCTCTCTCTCTCTCTCTCTCTCTCTCTCTCACAGAGTCCAACAACACACTTAAACATGCTGACATGCATCCAACTATGGTACAGTTCATTATTATTGTTTTTTTTTTTCTGTCCAACACATCGACTGCAGAAAGGAGTTTTGGTTTTATTTATTTATTTAACAGAAAATGCTCTTCCCCGTTTGAAGCTCTTTCTATCTTTTTCTCTCCGGGAAACACAAGCAAACTCTTCCGTTTAACCCCGCCCCCACTCGAACCTGATAGGCTACCTTAGCGGTCACTAATTGGCTAACACTAAAGATGGACGTTTGTCTAGACCATTTACAGCACAACAAGAGGAAGAAGGGAAAAAATACAGACGTTCCAGAAGCTTCTGAAACAGGATTTTTCAGTTATTCACAGATCCATAACTTTTCTAATTTTCATTAACAAGTTTAAATGCTCCACATATTATAAACACAGTTAGTACATCAAGGTAAACATTAGAATAATATTTAATAAATATAATTAATGTCAGATACTTTAAATAAACAATATTTAATCACGATTTTAATCACTAAACACACACACACACACACACACACACAGGTACATCTCAATAAATTAGAATATAATTGAAAAGTTTATTTATTTCAGTAATTCAATTATAAAAGTGAAACTCTTTCATTACACACAGAATTATATATATGAAGTTCGTTCATTTCGTTCGTTCATTTTCTATACCGCTTAATCCTGTGTTCAGGGTCGCGGGGGACCTGGAGCCTATCCCAGGAGCACTTCGGGCACTAGGCGGGGTACACCCTGGACAGGGTGCCAATCCATCGCAGGGCACACACACATACACACACACACCCATTCACACACTACGGGCAATTTAGGAACGCCAATTAGCCTAACCTGCATATCTTTGGACTGTGGGAGGAAACCGGAGTTCCCGGAGGAAACCCACCAAGCACGGGGAGAACATGCAAACTCCATGCACACAGAGACGGGAATCGAGCCTGGCCGGGGAATCGAACCCAGACCCTGGAGGTATATATATGAAGTGTTTATTTATTTTAATTCCTACAGCTAATTAACCCCAAAATTCAGTATCTCAGAAAATTAGAATATTACTTAGGGACAATATAATAAAAGGAATTTTAAGACAGAAATGTTGGACTATAGAAAAGTATGAATATGTACAGGACTCAGTACTTGGTCAGGCCTCCCTTTGCATGAATACTGCAACAGTGCGGTGTGGCATGGAGACGATCAGTCTGTGGCTCTGCTGAGGTTTTATGGAAGACCAGGTTGCTCTGATAGCGGCCTTCAGCTCTTCTGTGTTGCTGGGTCTGGTGTCTCACATCTTACTCTTCACAATACCACAATATTAGATTCTCTATGGGGTTTAAGGAGGGCAAGTTTGCTGGCCAATCAAGCACAGGGATACAATGGTCCCTGAAAATTAAATCAGCATCTCTGTAAAGCTGGTCAGCAGAGGGAGGCATGAAGTGCTCTAAAACTTCCTCAGAAGTCAGACGGCTGTGCTGACCTTGGACCTGACCACAGTGGTCCATTACCAGCAGATGACATGGCTCCCCAATCCACCAGTGACTGTGCAAGCTTTACACTGGATCTCAACTTGAATTCTGTGCCTCTCCTCCCAAGGTCCAGACTCTGGGACCTTGATTTTCAAATAAAATGCAGAATTTACTTTCATCTAAAAAAGGACTTTGGCCCACTGAGTACAGTCCAGTCCTTTTTGTCCTGGAATGCCACATATTGCAGCCCAATCCATCACTGATCCACCCCCATGCTTCAAACTGGGTGGTACGCTTCTTTTGGGCTTCTCCACATAGTAACTCTCCCGGATGTGGGAACGACAGTGAAGGTGGACTCATCAGAGAACAATACATGTTTCACATTGTCCTCAGCCCAAGATTTTTGCTGTTGGCACCATTGAAACCGATGTTTGGCATTGGCACGAGTGACCAAAAGTTTGGCTATAGCAGCCCGGCCATGTAAATTGACCCTGTGGAGCTCAGTTTACAGTTTAGATGAACAGTTTTGGTGGAAACAGGAGAGTTGAGGTGCACATTTAATTCTGCAGTGAGTTGGGCAGCTGTGGTTTTATGTTTTTTGGATATAATCTGGGTTAGCACCCGGACATCCCTTTCAGACAGCTTCCTCGTGCATCCACAGTTACTCCTGTTGCATGTGGTTCGTGCTTCTTGGTGGTTTGCTGACGTTACCCTGGATACTGTGGCTCTTGATAAATCAGGAAGACTTGATGTCTCGGTCACAGATGCGCCAGCGAGACGCGCACCAACAATTTTTCCTCTTTTAAACTCTGATATGTCACGCATAATGCTGTGTGCTTTGCAATATTTTAAGCAAAACTGGGCTATTACTCTGCTAGTTAAACCTTCACACACTGCTCTTACTGGTGGAATGTGCGATCAATGAAGATCGGCCACCAGACTGGTCACATGTAGCCATGAAACCTCCAACACTAAATTGGTCAGTGTTTCAGTTGTCCAACCCCTGTTTAATTATTATGCTGCTTTTGATTATGCAAGAATTGTGTGAAAATGATTATTAGAATGTTTTTCTCCTTATATGGAGAAAATCTGTACTTATTAATAGTAATTATTACATATATAGAAAACTATAAAGAAGAAAACAGCGCCACCCCACATTGCTGACGTACAGCACCGGACACCTCGCTACAAAAGTGTGACTGAGGGTCGAGCTGGGCCTCTTAGTATCCTGACTAGTCAGTGCTGGTGATCCATCTGAGTATCTCACTGCTCGCTCACTGTGCACCTCTGCCTCCCTCTGCCGGCGGCCGGTGTATATTACAACAGATTACATTATATTAGATTAAATCCTCTTCTTAAAAAATCTAATTTAGACCCGAATGAAATAACAAATTACAGACCGATTTCAAACCTTCCGTTTATATAAAAAATATTAGAGAAAGTAGTATCAGCTCAAATATGCACAGTCTTGCAGGAAAACAACATCCTTGAAGCATTTTCAGTCAGGTTTCAGGCCCCATCATAGTACAGAAACTGCACTAGTTAAGATTGTAAAAGACTAGTTTTTAGCTTTGGACCAAGGCTGCGTCTCAATACTAGTCTCACTTGATCTTAGTGTTGCATTCGACACTATAGATCATAATATTCTCATAGATCGCTTCAAAATCACATAGGTATTTAGGGACAGGCATTAAAATGGTTTGGATCATACCTGTCTGATCGATATCATTTTGTAGATCTGAATGGAGAACCGTCTGGTGTAATGCCAGTGAAATATGGGGTCCCACAATGGCCAGTTTTAGGACCTCTGCTGTTCTCAATATACATGCTTCCCTTGGGTAACATCATTAGAAGACATGGGTTTAATTTCCATTATATATCTCAACTAAACCAAATGAAATACCTACAGTAAGTGGTCTAGACGAACTGAGTGTGTCCAGGACATAAAAGATTGGATGACCAATAACTTTCTTTTATTAAATTCAGATAAGACAGAGATATTACTTATTGGCCCAAAAACCAGTACACAACAGCTTTCACAATTCAGCCTGCGTTTAGAAGTACTGTTACTACCAGATCGACAGTAAAAGACCTGGGCGTAATATTAGACAGTAACTTGTGCAGCCTTTTTCCATCTTAGAAATATTGCCAAGTTTAGGAACATCTTATCCGTATCTGATGCAGAAAAGTTAGTTCTTGCATTCATGACCTCCAGACTGGACTATTGTAATGCATTACTAGGTGGTTGTCCTGCATCCTCAATAAACAAGCTTCAGTTAGACCAAAATGCAGCTGCCAGGGTTCTCACTAGATCCAGAAAATATGATCATATAACCCCAATATTATCATCCCTGCACTGGCTACCTGTTCAGTTTAGAATAAATTACAAAATAGTATTACTTACATACAAGGCCTTAAATGGTTTAGCTCCCACATACCTAACCAGTCTTCTGATGCATTTAACAAACAAATAGAAGAAAATTATATATTGTGTGAAAATAATATGTAACCAGTTATTATAATTTGGTGTAACACCCAGGGCACAAACAAAAAATACATGTCGATTTAGCATCAGGTGCTAAATATGCCCTTACAAAAAGCCAACTATAGTATATTGAACTATATATATATATATATATATATATATATATATATATATATATATATATATATATATATATATATATATATATATGGTTTGTGGGTCAACAAATGCTCTTTCTTTTCCCTTATTTTTCTGCAAACATTCATCATCACTGCTACTGGCATCATCCTCACTTGACTCAGATGGTATATGCTCCACTATCCTGTAGGCCTTCCTATCACGCCCTGCATTATAATAACAAATATCAGTTGATTTATGAAAAAATATCACTGCATATCAGGTTTATCAAGAACAGCAAAGTTACAGTAATTAGCGCTCAAGCACTACAGGGTGCGAAGGATTTTTTTTCCCACATTATTGGGCTTTTTTGGGGTTTAAACCTGCTCGAAAATTGGCAGACAGGTTGGAATCTGCTGCCATTAGAATGGCTGAGATGCGCGCAGTTTGCTGCGTTGATTAACCTTTTAATTTGATTTCTCTCTGTTATTCCAGCAACTCATATATACAATCAGGTACACACTAATAAAACACTCCTTCACTATAGATACAGGCTCTCTCTCTCTCTTTCACAAAAACACACACACACAGTGAAGCATATTTTCATGGATAAGGACATGGGTGAGGAGGAAAATTATGGGTGGTGAAAAAAATCTGTGCTCAGTACTTTATAATCTTTAGTAGCTGTAACAAAACATCAACATTAAATATGAATTTTATTACTTATATTAGGGTTTAGGTTTTTGTCAATAACAGGAACAACAGGAAAATAATAATAATAATAATAATAATAATAACAATAATAATAATAATTATAATGTAACATGTAAGGCCACCAGCAGCGATTGGTGCACAGGGTAACGAGTGTTCACTATTGAAGAGAGTTTCTTGTTGTTTCCGTAGCGGTTGGGTTTTTACGGGGCGGGTCGCTAGCCCTACGCCAAACCCTTCTCCTTTCTCATCCGGCACTTGGGAACCGGCAACGGCGGAGTTCTAGACCTCCGGCTGAGAGAAGTTACAGCCTCACCCGGGAACTGAACCAGCGATCTCCGGATGATAGGGCGAGCAGTTTACCACTGCGCCACTCGGGGGCAATAATAAAAATAATACTAATAATAATAATAATAATGACCACAGTTCGTGAACATTGATAAAATTGTGACAGTTTTGAAAATCTAATGTTTCCAAAAAAACATGCAGACTCCATGCACACAGACCCCGAGGCGGGAATTGAATCCGGAACCTGGAGGTGCAAGGCGACAGTGGGTTGGTGGGTTTCCTCCTCTTTTTTTTCCCCCACAGTCCAAAGACATTAGGCTAACTGCATTGGCGTTCCTAAAAAATTGCCCGTAGTGTGTGATTGGGTGTGTGAGTGTGTGTATGTGTGTGTGTGCCCTGTGATGGATTGGCACCCTGTCCAGGGTGTACCCCGCCTAGTGCCCGAAGTCTCCTGGGATAGGCTCCAGGTCCCCCGCGACCCTGGGGGACCCTGGGTATGAGCTCTTTATTAAGTAAGATCAGTCACTGGCAGATGCAAGAAAAGGTTTTAAAGGGGTCTGTAATCTTCCCATGCACAATAGAAATATTTAATCTAAATTGAAATATTTAATCATAATAGAAATACTTATTTTATCGAGGAGTTTAAAAATTAATTCATTAAAAATCCTACAATGTGATTTTCTGGATTTTTTTTCTTATTTTGTCTCTCATAGTTGAGGTATACCTACTGTACAGTATGATGAAAATTACAGGCCTCTCTCATCTTTGGGAGAACTTGCACAATTGGTGTCTGACTAAATACTTTTTTGCCCCACTGTAAACTGCTCTCCATCCAGCAGACCCACAGCAGTGAACTCTGGGAAACCAGTATGTCTGGGTGTGACTGCAGTGTAGTGGTACTGCTGAGTGTGTGTCTGTAAATACGTTAAACAACGATAGAACACTAATGACAGAGCAATGCTCCAGAACCACACAATATTTTAATGTCATGTTTTCATGACAAAGGCATGACTCTTATATTAGTGAACTGGTGTAAAAATCCTCGATATTAAGACATTTCACCCATAAATCATACATGTTGAATTGGAATTTGAGACCTTCAGACACAGTGTAATTATCCAGTGTGCAATGATCTCATTTATCATGTGTACCAACAAAGAAACCGCCCGGTACAGGCAGAAATGACCTGATTTTGATTGCTGTATGCACACCACCATCTCTGTCTGCTGTTTGCATTGAATACTGTGTATCAATGCAATGCAAATTACTGTGTGACATTTAGGGACATCTAGTGACTTCTCCAGAATGCTTTTCTTTCGAGTGTAAAGCGACACTATATATAAGTGAAGCCAGACTCGCACTAACTCTATCATTGACCGTTGTGTTCTGGTATTACAGTTAGGAATATTAAATACATTTGTAGATGGTGGGGATTCTGGGTTTTTAGTAAAATCCAAACATGTTAAATTAGTTACCACTAGAGCCGCAAATAAAAATTAAATCAGATGGCAGGTCAATGTAAAACCATGGCTGCATATGAATCACATAAGAAATTGTACCATGGTACTACGAAGGTAGCTTACCTTATAAGGATAAACACAAATGTGTATTACTTTTTCATTCAGCTTGATTTTATTTAGCTCATTTAGCCTGAATCATGTGTGAAGCACCTGTGCAGATTCTGTGCATTTTCTGTCCATCACCTGATATTTATGTTTCTGGCTGCTGTTTAATACAACTCATGTCAGCACCATGTCAGCACCAGTTTTTTAGAACGTAGTGAAACAGTTTCAGCACAAGACGTATTCAAATGCGAGTGACAGGTGAAGCTTGTTGCTACACGTGTCGGGCAAGAAGAAATTAGAGGGTGCTGCTCATAAAAAATAAAACTATTACGTGAGAAACAGATCCATAATAAGCAGAGGAGCATTTAGTCCAGGTGTAGCTCAGTGGTTAAGGCATTGGACTACGGTTCGGAAGATCCCAGGTTCAAACCCCACAACCACCAAGTTGCCACTGTTGGGCCCTTGAGCAAGGCCCTTAACCCTCAACTGCTCAGATGTGTAATGAGATTAAAATGTAAGTCGCTCTGGATAAGAGCGTCTGCCAAAATGCCTAAATGTAAATTTAGATATGAGTGACATAGAAGTGGCAAAAAATATGGGAATGGTGGTGACATTTGTGTAATTGGTTTTCTATTCCTCGTTTGCATGTTACAGTTTTCATGTCACTGTGTGGCTAGTGCCCGGATTCTAGTTTGAGAGACAGGCTGCCCAAGAAGGTCTCTCAGTAAGTGTATAAGATGGAGAGGGGCGTTGAGGTGGACACTTCCTCAGGTCTGGAAACCCAAGTGCAGGAAGAGTGTGGAGAAAGTTTGTACACTGATGCAATTAGTAAAATCAATCACTACAAAATGCTTCAGAATAAACTACAGATCATTCATGATATTGTGACTATACATTATATAGTCTAACGGACGTGGGACACTTTTTATGGTTTGTGTAAAATCATTAAGAATAATATAAAAACAGTCTGCATGCCCCTATGGTGAAATGGTTTAGTCTTGATTCCTAATTGGTGGTGGGTCAATGTTCTGGTGTTAGGCAAATTAAGAATTAGAATAAAGGAAAGAAAAGAAGGGAAGTAGGCTAAAGATGAAGGTACAGTACGCAGCTATGCCATCACTTTATAAGTATGGATGTACAGTACTGAAATAGGCCGGTGTAATACATACGTTTGTTAATCTGCCTTAACATGTTGCTAGCGTACTGAACACAGGATGTAATTTTACACACATGTAGCTGGCAGCAAAACCATTACAACCTAAATAACACATTACTGATCTTAATAACTTTTAATGATGTGTCATCATAAAGGTTTTCTGTGATTGTATTGTGGTCCAGAGATGACCCTGAGAATTACCAATACTATACGCAACCTTAAAAGACGTTGTGCTGATATTTTGTACCCTTTGTGATATATTGAGTCTTTAGCGGTGCATATGCATAGAATTGGAGGTTCATTTTGATCCTGTTCTAAATGTCTGAAAAACAACAATAATGTTGGAACAGAAGGGTCATTTCTTCTGCTTCTTCTGTGGTGCTGAAAGGGAGTTTGCCCAGGGCATTATACTGTACATGTTACAATCAGAGATGTGAGGTCTCTTTGCTGGTCATCCCTGCCTCCTGAGAAGAGTTCTAATGTCCAAAGGAAGCTTAAAACATGGCTTAGATCATCAATGAGTCAAACAAGGCTGAATAATGTGGCCATACAGTATGTCATGTGCATCAGGAGAAACTGGACAGACTAGTCTTTTATGGAAGTCAGTAATAGGCTGAAAAAGACATTTGGAACCCGTGGATGTACTGTAGCTACAGAGAAAGCACTGGAGTGGATCAAATCATTTTTCTTTCTTCCTCCGTCCATGCTCTGGTTAAATGTTTTAGTGGCCTCCAATAGGTATCACCGCCATCCAATCCCCTTGTTCTGAAAATGATAGCAAATATAAAAGTAACACAAAAGTAACAAGTTACTTTATGTAGTAACTAGTAATAGTAGTATATTAATATCACTGAAAAGTAACTATAATAACAATAACCTATTACTTTGATAAATATCTAGCTCAACACTGACTATGGTACATATTTGTACTGTGGTACACTGACACATACCACAATATGGTACACACTTCTACTGTGGTACAGACTTTGATACAGTACATCAGTACCAAATTCCATGTACTACTGTATAGTATGGTTCCATAGACTGATACATACTGTCACATACATACATACTGGAGGAGTTAAATTATTGAAAATAGTAGGAGCAAATGAAAAACTGATAATGCTACAGTACACAGCATAGGAGAAAAGGCATCCATGAATAAGTATCCTCATCCACATAAAGTATATTCAGTCACCACTTACACTGGAAAGATTAGCTGGGCAAGATTGGTACACACAATACTTTATGACATATGAGATCATAGAAAATGCTCGGTGTTGTTTTGGTGGCTGGTGACTCATAACTGCTTAGAATTCCTCTAAATACCTCCCAAATGCACGCACAAATGCACATGCACTTCTTCATTTGTAGCAACTCTCTTAACACTAACAAACCACATGTTGCTTCCTGTTTCATTTTAGCTGCTACTGAGTCATCTTGAAAAAAAACATTGTGAAGCATACAGTATGACCAACATGTGTTGCGATCTTATAATAGTCAAATCTGTAAATGCATATCATTTACCATGTTCCAATTTTCTAAAACCAAATAATAATACTATTAATTAGAAATGTGATAAATGCTATAATGAAGCACCTCTGGGGTTTTTCCCAATAACTCTTTGTTAATATAACTGCAAAAAAAAGTAAAAGTTAAGTAAATAAGCATGCAAACATACAAACAAAGAAACGAGCAATAAAAAACCCAAATATAACCCAGATATTTTGTTGACCCAACGTCAGCAAAATTTTGGTAACCTTGCTAATTTTGACATCAGTGCTTCGACGTCAGCTCAATTTTGGGCGTGTATATTATAATAGAGTATATTATAATAGAGTATACAATATATTATAATAGAGTTGTAATGGGCTCCGGCGACGGGTCAATGGCAGTGCATACATTAGGTCCATGTTGGCATCAGTGGTTGGCCCAATGACATTTTGTCTGTTGGCCCATTGTTGGCCTATTGTACAAAGACAGACATTGCTTTTTTTTTTGAGGATTGCTAGCTATTTGTGAGTATAATTATGTTACATATATATATATATATATATATATATATATATATATATATATATATATATATATAATCCTTATTTATTCAGACCAAGTACTGTAAATGAACATAAATTTTATTTATTGTTTTATTTCTGTACTGTAAATCCTTTCTGATTGATCTTAGGAAGTATTATAATATTTTTAAATAATAGACTTTTGATGTCCATGAGCTGTAAGCCTCAATCATTGAAATAATAATAAATAAAAATGCCTGAAATATTTAATTTTACATGTAATGCATCTTGAACATGTGAGAGTTCTACATTTTTATGTAATAATGAAAAAAAAAACTGAAAATGAGGTGGACAGGAATTTATTTGCATTAAGATGTTGCTTTAGATGGATTTTCCTCTCTGCTAGTCACTGGGTTTATTAATCATCATTCACCTGTATTATTAATGTGATTTTTATCGACGTTTTACTCCATCATTAACAGTCACACCATAGATGCATTTCTTGTACTTTAAAAAGAAAAAGGTCACTGGATGCATTTCTATCATGTTCGCATCAATCTCAATAAACATCAGAAGTGATGAGGTTAGATGTTTCAGCACGGTAGTCATGCTAAAGACTTCCTTGGACCCATGGAGGAATTGATTTGATTATTTGATTATAGAGCGGCTATAAAAAGTTTAAATAAAGACTTTGTGTTTTTGCACTGCATACTCTGACTCCTGGCATCTTTGGTCCACCTTCTGCTCACTTACAGTATTAAACTTTAGAGAGTGTTGTGAGTGAGAATCTCTGAAGATCAGTGGTTTCTGCAATTAAAGGCCATTATGCCGATGGATTTATTAAAGCCAAGGAAGCTGTAGGATCATTTCTGTTTGTTGCTTGATTGTAAATAATATATTTCAGAGCCTATATACTGTATGTCCCAAAACCTGACAAAAATTTCAAAGTTAAATTACTGTAGCAGGTTAGTTGAATGGTTTTATATGTTTTGTAAAGGAGCTTACTTTACGCCCAAGTTGAAAGGCACAGCACACTACTGATAACCCAATACATGGATGGTTGGTTCACTTCCTGAAGGTGATCAGTTCAGTGTTAAATCATTTTCTCACCACAACAGAATTTTCTCGGAAATGGACAGAGACCACCTCGCTCTAATGCTGGTTACAGTGGTTATTTTGGTCAAGCCCAAGTGTGATTCCTCACACTCAGCACTTTCCACCAAGATCTGGGTCTGAGACCAGGGATGGTTCTATTAGGGGCGGGGCTTATCATCAGTTTTGCTCTTAAAAACTGCTGGTTGTCTCATTAACTGTATCCTATATCATACATTTATTGCTACTACAAGCACTGGGATTTTTAATGCAGTAAAGCACTCATAAATAATGGAACATTGATTCATTGATTTTAATTGAACATGTTATTTTAAATAGACCATTGATCATTTGCCATTTATTAATTTAATTCACTTACTTCATTTAATAGAATATATATATATTTAAAAAATAGAATGTTGGCTGTTATTTTTTATTTATTGCTTTCATTTATTTTAACGTAATTCTTTTTCAAATTTTGTAATTTATTTATTTTAATGGAACTTATTTTTTTAAATAGACTAATGATACATTTCATTTATTTATTGGAGCTAATTAGATTGTTCATTTATATTAGTCATTACTTTTAACAAATGATATATTTAAAAAAATAAATTATTGATTTATTAATTTGAAGTTAGAAAAGATTGCAAAATAATTTAGATTATGCTAATAATTTTTTGCAATATTTATAAGAGTATTATACTGTATATCTAATAGACATTTAACTAACAGAACACCCCGGACTCAGTTAACTCAGGTGATGTGAATCAGACACAGTTTAAATATATTAATTATTTTAAAAATATATACAATATTTGAGTCTGTTATTTTTATTTTTTTTTACATTTTTACAGTAGTGTGAGTAAATAACTGGGTGGAGACCTTTGAATGGGCAGATGCTGCATGTGTTTCAGCAAAGACTCCTGCATAGAGATGTGGCTTTACACACACACACAAACACACACACACACACACACACACACACACACACCTACACACATACACACACACACAAACCCAATACACACATTTCCACATTAAGTCAAATGAAACTTAGTAGAATTATTTGAGAATTTGCTCTAAGTTTGATAAAGTACATAATAAAATAAAATAATCAGTTTAATTAAGTATATACAGATTTCATTATTCATCATTATTAACAACTACTATACAGTGAAGGTTTATGGCCAGAGCTTCTACAAATCTATTATTTTCTTAGTCAGATACATCATAAAGAAATTGATTTGTACGCTGTATATGATGTGATGTACACACATTACCCTGCTCTGCTGTGTAATTGACTTACAGTAGAATACACAACATATGTATACTCCAATTCATCACAGCTCATCCTCTTTTTCTTCTTAGAGAACTGTAGAGAAAAAGAGATTATTTATTTTACAGTTTATTTAATTTAATTGATTACAATTATACTTTTCATTGTATAATATTAATTTGACATCGCTATTAACTCAATAAGCCTACTGTACACAGTTAAAGAATCATAACATTCCAATCCAATTAAATTATGTGCAATAAGATGGAATGATGGGGGGAAACATTTAATATAGAGAAAATTCTAAATAAAGTGTATTTAATAAGGGGTAGAGAATGAATCTTGATCTTCATTCTATTCTACATACTGTATATTCTATTCTCTACACATTTGGAAGCATTATCTCCTTTGCAGTATGCTATACAGTGTGTTGTCCTGGTGTAAGGTCCGTTTGAGTGTCGTCATCATGATCCCAGTGGATAGAAGCAGTTTCTTCAAGAATTTCCATTAATCTCCCTTTGATAATTTGAATTTGGCATGACCATGAGATCAGAAACAGCCACATACTGTAATTCATCCTCCTCTGAACTTCAGTGAAGGTGTGGTTCTTTAAAGGCTCATATGCAGAGCCAAACAATGCATGACTAGGTATTGTCTGTGGGTGAGGGAGAGGTTTCTGCAGGACTAGAGTGTGAGGAATTTGGAGAACCAGATGTAGATATAGATCATCTCCTAGAGGAACTCTCCAAATAAAGGTCGTCTTTGCTCACCGTCTGCTGACAGCTCCTCACACCACCCTTGCTTGTGTGATTGTTTTGGACAACACCCCATCTTCCTGGTCTTGCTGCATCCCAGACACTTCTGAAGACATCAACCAGGTTTTCTGCCTTCATGCTGAGAACAGGACTTTGCTTCATGTATGTGTGAAATCTTTGGCCTTCCAAAGATTTCACACATACATGAACATCATGCTTGCACCATGCCCTGATGAGAACATTTCTCTTGTATTTTATCCTGCTGAGAATGACACTTTGGCACTACACCATACTGTAAATGACACTTTGACAACAAACCCTGCTGAGAACTTGGATCCATGTATTACTGAAAAGACGACACTTTCATTACACTTTTCCCTGATTGGTTTATGTATTTAAGTTTGGGCTTTCCATTTTAATTTGTCTTCCTTATGTTGTGCTAAATGTGTTGCTGCATGCTAATGACTAGCTCATAGTTACAGTGTTTCTGTGTTGAGACTAGATGCTGTCTTCACAATGTTCATTACAGCAGATTGGTACTTGTATCCAACTGTGCCTCAATTCCTTTACTATTCTTTAAACGAAAAAAAGACTTCTTCCTGTTCTTCTTCTTCTTCTTTTTCTTCTTCCTCCACTACTACAACTTCTTCTTCTACTAGTACTACTTATAATAATAAGTATAAGCTGGAGGCGTTTGAAGGTTTCTTAACAAAGTGTGACAAAATGGGTAAAATCTGGAGATCAGTGTGGGTCCCATTTTAGTTTACACCATTTAGTCTCAGATTTACCTTGTTATCTTCTGCTTCAGCACCTAAAGCAACATACATAGAGAAAATTATTATTATTAGTAGTAGTAGTAGTAGTAGTAGTGATAGTAGAGATGATAAAGATTAATAAAAAAGCATTTACATTTATCTACCCTTATCTTACAGAAGTGCTTTCTATGAATAAATCCATTCTGACTCTGGCTCATAATACCATTAAACAAAAATTGTGTTGGCGAGATAATATTGGAAGAAAAGTACACACAAGTTCTGAAGTGTTGGTTAAACATCATTTGAAGATTCCAAGTGACTCAGCTGTACAGACATCTAGAGGAAGTTCCTAGTTTCCTGATGCAAGTCTTCCTTGTACCCTGGGAGATGGTGTGACCAGTCGAGCAGTTCTGGCTCCAAGTGCATGGATCTAAGTGGGAGCTGGTCTGTCTTTGTCTTTGAAGGTGAGCATCAGTGTTTTAAATTTCATTTGGGCAGCTCCCTGAAAACCAGTGGGAGTGCATTCTGAATCATCTGCAGTTGGCATTTGGGAGGCAAATGCCAGGAGTGTCCAGTCGGAATAACAAAAGACTGAACAAGCACCTGACCAGCCTGTGTGGAGAGAGGTGGACAAATCTTTCTGATCTTTCAGAGTGTAAGATTAGCAATGTGAGAGGAAAAGGAGAGTTGATTGTCCACAAGGTTTCTGACAGCGACTAAAGTTGTGATCTGTCCAGGGAGACTGAAGTTGTCCATGGAAATCATAAGTCACAAAGGGGGTGAATCATGAATCATCTGAGATTTATAATTTTATAGAACTTTATTAATCCGAGAGGGAAATTGCTAAATTTTCGCATATCCCAATTGTCATGGGTGAACTAACCTGAAGGACCAGAAGACGTAGCTTTAGCGGTTAGCCCAATGTAGTGTGGATGGTGAACCCAAACGCGGAGAGAAGCGAGTAGGTAGGATATCCCCGCGATTTAGTATAAGGACTCTCACAAAGGGTGAGCGAGGGAAAAACACAAATTTAACCCGCGTCCTATAAATGCACACACAAATAGCAGAAAGCAATAACCCAAAAAATTGGTGAGTACTCACGGTTTGGAAGATCGCAACACGAACCAACATGGGCCGAACTCAATGACTGAGCGCTCTGCTATGGTTTATTTACTCCTTTTATACTTCCTGATTTACGACCGCTCTACTTCCGGGTCCTAGTGCCGGGCGTGGATTGAGTGTGCATGACACCAATTAGGAAACTGGGGTCAGAGCGCAGGGTCAGCCAGCTTACGGAGCAGCACCCCTGGAGCAGATAGGGTTAAGGGCCTTGCTCAAGGGCTCAACAGTGGCAACTTGCCGATGCAGGGGTTCGAACCCCCGACCTTCCGATGTGTAGTAATGCAGGTCAGTAGTTGCTGGTGTGATGGATCCAAAGTGAGTTTCTTCAGAATGAGCATAATCCATCCTCTGGAGAATGCAGTTTTCACATGAGCAGATGCTATGGAGCTACAGAATTGAGAATAGTGGTGCTAAAAGGCAGGAAATCTTGGTAGATAGTAGAAATATGCAGAAATATGGAAGGGCGTAGATCTAATGGTCACACAATCAAAAGTCCCGGTTTGACTCTAATGTAGCTTTTATATTAGCCAAGTAGGTTTTTAACCAACATTTTAACTTAATTTTATCAAACTGGTAACTCATATTTGTTTTCATACTGTATGTGCACGTTGTGAGAAACAGCTGGTAGTCAGAAGCAGGTGAAACAGCAGGCCTTGCAATTGGAAAAGAAATGCACTCAAACATATGTGTCAGCTCTGTGGTTGTAAAACATTTAGACCATGATCTGGACAGCTGATGTGTGAGTTTGAACAAAGTCCTGTGGTTAGAGAGAGCTGGTCTTACACAAGTCTGCAGAAAACTGACAAAACTGCTGGCTAAAAATAGTACAGTTACCTGTGTGAGTTTTTCCGTCTTTCAGTACAATGATCAGGACACTGAGAAGAATTACAGTCGCTGCAGCAAACACCATGATCAGCATGAAGAACACAGCAGGACAGTCTGAACCTGGGATCACAGTAAAGCACATACTGTATGTTCAACTTTAACCCTGTACTTTATTTTGATGTAAAATGTAAAAAGTCTTTTGGGGAAAGAAAACCAACAAACCTTCAGTTCTTTCTGTCATCCTAGAAACAGTTTTATTTTGCCCTAAAAGTAAACATTATTTTTTTTATCCCAGTCATTAAATTCATGTCTTACTGGAACTATTCACTTTATATTTATGTACCTTTGACTCTTAAGTAGACTGAATCACTATATGTAATCCGATTCTGTTCCATGTACCCGCAGTAATAGAGTCCCGTATCAGAGACATTTACTGCAGTGATGGTGAGAGACGTGTTCTTGCCTTGAACAGACATCATTATTCTCTCACTATCAGTAAAGAAGTAACACGTTTCTGATGGAGCTGTTGTAAAAAACTGTTTACACCCGATAGGAAGTGGAACTGAATCAGTCGTGTGTTTAAACCAGGAGACGTAACCTGTAACAGTCAGGTCGTGTTTGCACCAAATAGTGACTTTATCTCCAACTGCTGCCTTCAATGTTAAAGAGCACAGAGTCTCTGAGAGCAAACCTGCAACACACACAACACACACACACACACACACACACACACACACACACACACACACACACACACACACACACACAGAGCTAAAACTGGCGCTTTTTAGAATAGTTTCTAAATGGATGCGGTAACAAATGTAATACATTAATTATAGTAATGTGATTTGTATTCAGACTAAACCCAAATTTATCTAGTGTTTTTCTTACAAGCATTTATCCATTTAATAAAACAATGAATGAGATGATTAAGACTTACCCATGACACAGAGACACACGGGCAGAGCTACATACTGGACCATTGTGTATCAGACAAAAGACAAAGAGGAAATGGTGACTTGGGCAAATCGAAGTGTGTGTGTGTGCGCGCGTGTTACACACATAAAAGACCCAAGAGGCAAAAAAAAAAAAATAACATAAAACAAAAAAAAACAGCACAGATACTGATTGGGGAATAAATCAGACTTCTATTTAAAGACTTTCACTATTTTTCTCCAGAAACAGAAAGGACTAATCTCACACACGTCTTCTCTTGAGTTTCTATTGATGTCTCTATAAACTATAACACTGTTATCACATGATCACTTAATGGTTTGTTAGGAGCATTCAAACCCACTACCAAGTTTTACAAACCGGATTCCAAAAAAGTTGGGACACTAAACAAATTGTGAATAAAAACTGAATGCAATGATGTGGAGATGGCAAATGTCAATATTTTATTCAGAATAGAACATAAATCACGGAACAAAAGTTTAAACTGAGAAAATGTATCATTTTAAGGGAAAAATACGGTGAATCAAAATGTCATGGTGTCAACAAATCCCAAAAGAGTTGGGACAAGGCCATTTTCACCACTGTGTGGCATCTCCCCTTCTTCTTACAACACTCAACAGACGTCTGGGGACCGAGGAGACCAGTTTCTCAAGTTTAGAAATAGGAATGCTCTCCCATTCTTGTCTAATACAGGCCTCTAACCGTTCAATCGTCTTGGCCCTTCTTTGTCGCACCTTCCTCTTTATGATGCGCCAAATGTTCTCTATAGGGGAAAGATCTGGACTGCAGACTGGCCATTTCAGTACCTGGATCCTTCTCCTATGCAGCCATGATGTTGTGATTGATGCAGAATGTGGTCTGGCATTATCTTGTTGAAAAATGCAGGGTCTTCCCTGAAAGAGATGACGTCTGGATGGGAGCATATGTTGTTCTAGAACCTGAATATATTTTTCTGCATTGATGGTGCCTTTCCAGACATGCAAGCTGCCCATGCCACATGCACTCATGCAACCCCATACCATCAGAGATGCAGGCTTCTGAACTGAGCGTTGATAACAACTTGGGTTGTCCTTGTCCTCTTTGGTCCGGATGACATGGCGTCCCACATTTCCAACAAGAACTTCGAATCGTGACTCATCTGACCACAGAACAGTCTTCCATTTTGGAAGATAAAAAGGACGACACATGATGGACAGTAGTTCCAGGTTTGGTGTGCAGGAGCGTGTAAGAGTAACAACGCTCGCGCTGTTGCACCAGCTGTTGTTCATCATTAAGCACACGCCGCCTCCCCTTGACTTTCCCGAGTCCCGCGTCCTGTCCATGCGATGAACCGAGAAGAACTCGGCTGGTTGGATGGCGTGGTCCGGCACCGCTGGGTTCAGCCATGTCTCGGTGAAGCAGAGTAGGTTGCAGTCCCGAATGTCTCCCTGGAACTTTATCCTGGCCCTGAGGTCATCGAGTTTGTTTTCCAATGACTGGACGTTGGCGAGCAGGATGCTAGGCAGAGGTGTGCGGTGTGCACGGGTTCTCAGCCGGTTCCTCACGCCAGCTCGTCTTCCTCGAGGCCTCCGCTTCGCGTTACGTCCATTGTTCTCCCTCAAGATCTCACTCGACCAGCTGGGATCCGGAGTTAAAAACGTCGAATTGTGAGTACATTGTATACCAATAGAAACAAGAGTGTCTCTATCATACCTAATGTACTCAATGGTGATGATTTTGCCGATTTTAAAACACTGAAAACTAACTTAAAGAACAAAAACAAAGAAAAGGTGGTCGGAGCAGTCGTGACGGCAGCCGACCTCACCGGCGCCATCTTGGAGAAGTGAAAAAAAGTGTTAGAGGATTGTGTTCACTGACAATGGTTTCTGGAAGTATTCCTGAGCCCATTCTGTGATTTCCTTTACAGTAGCATTCCTGTTTGTGGTGCAGTGTCGTTTAAGGGCCCGGAGATCACGGGAATCCAGTATGGTTTTACGCCCTTGACCCTTACGCACAGAGATTGATCCAGATTCTCTGAATCTTCGGATGATATTATGCACAGTTGATGATGATAACTGCAAAGTCTGTGCAATTTTTCGCTGGGTAACACCTTTCTGATATTGCTCCACTATCTTTCTGCGCAACATTGTGGGAATTGGTGATCCTCTACCCATCTTGGCTTCTGAGAGACACTGCCACTCTGAGAAGCTCTTTTTATACCCAATCATGTTGCCAATTAACCTAATTACTGTTAATTGGTCTTCCAGCTCTTTGTTATGCTCAAATTTACTTTTTCCAGCCTCTTATTGCTACTTGTCCCAACTTTTTTGGGATTTGTTGACACCGTGAAATTTGGAATCAACATATTTTTCCTTTAAAATTATACATTTTCATGGATTAAACTTTTGATCTGTCATCTATGTTCTATTCTGAATAAAATATTGACATTTGCCATCTCCACATCATTGCATTCAGTTTTTATTCACAATTTATTTAGTGTCCCAACTTTTTTGGAATCCGGTTTGTATTACCCTGACAGTATATTATATTTGGTTATAACTTTTGCTTTGCATGTGATCTATATTACATCTAGGCATGTTTATTGGTATTGCTTTAGTTTGCAGTGCAGAGCTCTGACCTTTAAGTTATTATCAGGAAAACACCTTTATGCTCATTGTTACTGTCCTCTAACATAATCTAGCTTTATTTAATAGTACTGACTAATATTATTAAGGCCACTGGGGGCTCAGTGATAGGTGTTTCGCCTTCCATGTAGAAGCCCCAGGCTTGATTCCCAGCCAGGGCTCAAACCCCAGCCAGTGGATGCAGTGCAGGTTCCAAGCCTGGATAAAATGGGAGGGTTGTGTCAGGAAGGGCATCCATTGCAAAACCCGTGCCTACAGTAGCTTATATGAGGGTCTACTGTGGTCCGACACGGAAATAACCTATATAAACATATATGTTTTAATATAGGTTTTGATATAGGTTTTTAATATATGTGACACATATAAAATTGGCCGTTTTCCTATATTATATGTGCATATATGTGTGCCACTCAAAAAAATAACTCATTGAATGAACATACTGTAATTAAATCATGGAAAGAATTTCCACCTGATTTAATGGCTTTCTTTCAGCATTAAGCAATTTTGTTGGCCCAACTTAATGTTCTTAGGTTTAGTCAAATTAATGTTATTAGGTTCATTTAACTTATTTACTACAGCTGCGTCAAACATAATTTAATACTGTTAACATAAATGAATAGGGTTGGTACAACAAATTTTTCAATTGTAAATTAAGTTGATCCAACTCAAGTAAATTTAAATTTCAAGCCCTGGTCAACAGAATTCTGTGAAGGAAGGCAACAGACAAACGGGATAAAACTGAGATTTTTATTTTATATTTAATAAAAACCCTGTTTTACACCAGCAGCAACTTACAAATGAGGTCTCAATTTGAAAAGATGTACAAAACATAAAAACACCACAAATAAGTATTAATCATAGAAAAAAATAATTAAACACCAACAGAAACGTTTTGTACTTTATAACTGTACGTTATGACTTTTAAATATGACCGTTAGATCCGGTTGGTCAGGAAACTCCTGAAGTCAGATGCAGACACGACACGTTCAGTCACAAACTGCTGTGAAAAAATACAGAGATAGATATTCAATTAAAATTCATGATACTTAAATTAGCAAATGAACAATATTTATACTTTGTTCCTCTCGCTTCACAACTCATGAGAACAGACCGAAACCAGAACCGAACCGCAGATTAAACACGCGCATATAACCGTCGGTATTTTAAGTGTGATTAAAATACACGAAATGACTTAAACCAAAATAACGTGACTAAACATCGCTAAACAACAGGTGACATTTATGTTCAGTATTTCGTTTCTATTTAGAAAGATGGGAATTAATTCCTGCTTACCTTTTCCACACGCCTGCCAAACGCTTGTCTTCTCAACAAACTGTGTTCTCTTCTCGCGATGTTTGCTCTGATATTTCCGGTTTTCATAGTGACATCTCCTTGGTTTATCTCAACATGAATTAATCTAATACATGTTAAGTTGTTGAATCTTATCTTGGAAACATGAAATTATTATGTACAAAACACATTAATTTTAGTACATGTACAGTAATATACTGTAGGTAGCCAGCTTCCTTTTTTTGAGTTTATCTCCCTTAATGTCCCTTAAAAGAGTAATGGGTCTGGGCTCTTAAGGGGTAATCGAATCTAAATGTTTGACATGCTTTCTTTTTTTACATGGTTTAAAAAAAAAAGTATATAGGAGATTGCTTATGGTGGCTTAATAACCAGTGAATAAATGCAACTTTGTTTAATGCAGTGGTTCTCAAACTTTTTCTGTCATTCCCCACTTAAGGGGGTGAGCAAATTTTCAAGCCCCACATGTCAACAAAATAATAACGAAATCGGCCAAGTTTACTGTTTATTGAAATATCAATTTCTAAACCAGGCGGCACGGTGGTGTAGTGGTTAGCACTGTCGCCTTGCACCGCCAGGGTCCGGGTTCGATTCCCCGGCCAGGCTCGATTCCCGTCTCTGTGTGCATGGAGTTTGCATGTTCTCCCCGTGCTTGGTGGGTTTCCTCCGGGTACTCCGGTTTCCTCCCACAGTCCAAAGACATGTAGGTTAGGTTAATTGACATTCCAAATTGCCCGTAGTGTGTGAATGAGTGTGTATGTGAGTATGTGTGTGTGCCCTGCGATGGATTGGCACCCTGTCCAGGGTGTACCCCGCCTTGTGCCCTAAGTTTCCTGGGATAGGCTCCAGGCCCCCGCGACCCTGTATATAAGGATAAAGCGGTACAGAAAATGAATGAATGAATTTCTAAACCAATAAGATCAAACAACACCAAGTTAAAAACAGATAAAATACACATGCAATTGTTATAAAAGGCTTACGTTGTCACATATCATTGCATAATTGACCCCATGTTTATTAGCTGCTCAGCAATCGTTTGTAGTTTGTTTTGCACTGGCCAATTCTGTATGCAACTTTGAATGAAGCCATTTGTGCTTTGCTGTCCACTGATTCAGATGTTACCATGCGATTCTCCTGCTGTCTGTATTCTGCCAGCTTTCTTTGAAAGAAGTCGAGTGGCTTATTAACGTGACTGTGAGTGTGTTGTCTCTAAGTGTCTTCCTAATTTGTTGGGTCTCATGCGGTCTGCTGCCAGCGGTTTAAGACACAAAGCACAAACGAGCCTCTCTCCTGCCCCCACCATCACCACCATGAATCCAAGCTCAAGTTAGGCTTCATTAGGGGTGGGTGATATAACCAAAATCTTCTATCACGGTAGGAGCAATTTTCTACCTCGATAACGATCACAATCACAATTGCTATATCACAATATAGCAATTTGTATCTGAAAATGCATAAATAAAAATTAAAACACAAAGAAACTGTTTTACATAATGTAATTTTATTTAAACTGTGAATTGCTGGGGTTTGCCGCATTTTCTTTTTCTACTCTGGCCATATTCGTTTGGATGCTTGGATTTCAGATGATAGAAAAGGTTTGACGTGTTTCCACCACTTGTTATAACAGTGCACTTGTGTACCTTGCAAATCACATTCATCTCATTCGTATCACTTTTCTTATACCCAAACCAATTCCACACCACAGACGATGCAGATTTTTTCTTTACGATCTCCTCGTTCTTGGTTTCGTCACATGTAAGCAAACTCACTGCTGCTGCACCGTCTTCTTCCATTGTCGAAGTGTATGTGAAGCCAAACACATCAAAAGTGGGATGAAACCGCGGCACCCGATTGAACCAAATATCTGCGCAAATACAGCGCAGCGCGACTATCTGGATAGCGCAGAGTTTATCTGGTTTATTCGCGCAGCCCGGTGGATCGCGCAGCGCTGCGCGAATCACAAACCTGCGCGACTCACTGTGTTTTTATTTAAAAACTATGTAAAATGTAAGGACTGTTTAATATTGTTTCCGCCTTGCCATGCCTGGTTTGTACGTGCGCATCCCAGCGGGGTAAAATGTATTTTGATGGTCGGCGCGGTCTATTTCTGTCAGAGTCGCGCAGCGCTGCCCAGTGGGTCGCGCAGGTTTGTGATTCGAGCAACGCTGCTCAAGTTGGTCCGACGTTAAACCATTATTGATGCACTATATGGTTCCACTTTTTCTCTCGGCCCACAACTGATGTTATTTTAAATTTACTTGTATTAATGATCCATTTATTTGTGTGTGATTGTTTAGTTTTTTCCTATTATTTTCCACTAATTTCCTCCCGTTCATTGCGCCCCACCTGTCATGTCTGTATTCCCCACTAGTGGGGCCCCACACTTTGAGAACCACTGATTTAATGTAAGGCCTTTTATCCTGCCATAAGCAACAGAAGAAACCCATATCTATTTTTTCTTTGGACCACAAAGTTACCATTTAAAGTTTTTTGACTGTTTTCCAAGTTTTACATTTTGTAAATGTATATAGGCATGTACATATACATATATATATATATATATATATATATATATATATATATATATATATATACACTACTGTTCAAAAGTTTTAGAACACATGCAAATATCTTTGTTTTTGTTTAGTGATTTATTTTCTACATTCTACAACAATACTGGGGATTTCAAAACTATAAAATAACACATATGGAATTAGGTAATTACATAACAACAAGAAAAACAACAGTTGTTATTTTAAGACACTGAGGTCGGCCTTTCTGTAATAGTTCTTGCAAGAACAGTATTGTCAAGTGCATTTGCAAAATCCGTCCAGCACCATAATGAAACTGTCTCTCATGAAGGCCGTCCCAGGAGGACGAGACCAAAACCTACCTCTCCTGCAGACCAGAAGTTCATTTAGAGTTATCAGCCTGAAAAATGACCAATTAACAGCACCTCAGATTAGAGGCGTTATGAAGTCTTTACAGAGCAGAAGTAGCAGAAAGGCATCTCAATATCAACTGTTCAAAGGAGATTCATGCAGTTTTTGGACGCCTTCAGCTTTACAATGTAGAAAGAAATAAACATCAGGAACCATCATGGAGTTAGAAATTGACCTCAAACTTTTGAACGGTAGTATATATACAGTATACACATATATACATCATATATACATTTACCCACACACATACACACATATATATATATATATATATATATATATATATATATATATATATATATATATATATATATACAGTATATATTACACTTTAAGGGCTGCTGGAGGAAGATTCTTCATGGGGATGGCTGTGAAACATTAAAATCACATTTAGAGTTAAAAATGTATCCAAACTCAACTTTTTATTCAGTTTCAAATATCACTGAGGCACCAAACACTTCTTTACCTTGATCTGAATTTTGAACAGGTTTGAAGCCTGAAACACAGATGATGGACAGACAGTTAGTATCAGATCTGTCTACTGGATTTACTTTCACAAGACAATTAGTCAATATCAGCTTATTGTCTCGTCTAATTTATCAGTTCAACTTAAACAGAAGCAAAATATTCATCAGATCCCCTTTCAGGAATTAGAAAGTGTAAATCTGTTCTCTGAAAACTTCACCTTCCTCCTCTTACCAGAGTTCTTCTTCTTCCAGACCACAATTCCAGCAACAACGACACAGAGACCACCGAGAACTGTCGCTCCAAGAGTAATGGAATCAATCATTCCCCCATCTGATCCTGCATCTGATCCTCCACCTGATCCTCCGTCTGATCCTCCACCTGATCCTCCACCTGATCCTCCACCTGTTAAATCAGCACAGAGTCTTTATTATCTGCTGCAGTAAGAAATCAGCTTTCACTCTCTACAGCTCTAGCGTATTAGGACCTTTTGGTACTTCTCGCACTAACTCCTTCTCCAAGCTGCTGTGCTGAACTATGCAGGTGTAGGTGTGTTTCTGCAGCTCCTCAGCTGGGACTTTCAGAATGATTCTCTTCTGGAAGCTTCCATCCTGGTTGGGTAACGTCTCTCTGAGCTTCACGTCCTCATGCACGTCCTCTCCGTCCTTCTGCCAGGTGATGTTTAGTGCTTTGGGGAAGAAACCTGTAGTGTGACACACCACCTCTGGAGAAGGAGAGTGTTTATGGAACACTGACACCTTAGGACGAACTGCAGAGACACACAGAGACATCAATATTAAATCACTATCAGGTTTATTAAAGGGCTATGGAAATAATTACAGTGTGTGCACATAAAGTAGTGTGTTGGAGTGTGTACACTAGGAAAATTCCAAACACACCTATTCTTCATGTGCATTCTTCACTCTAGTTTCATGGATCTTGCTCACGTTTGACGATTTGGATTATTGCTTTCTTGTTTTTTTGGATAACGACCCTTGCTTTGAACCACACATGACCACTGTTATATGAAGTCCTAGAGCTGATGACCGAGTGTTATGCGCTAAAAGGTCCCTCTGCCATGGATTGTCTTCCCTCTACATAATAAAATATTAAATATTATATTAGAACATAAATTTATAGGATTATTATCAAATATGGTGTAATTATTATGAACCACCGTCAAGACCTTTAATACAAATTCTCGTATAATGTTCATTTTTGAACCTCCCCAAGTTCTCCCACACCACCCCACTCCTCCGCTCCCTGCACTGGCTTCCTGTAGCTGCCCGCATCAAATTCAAAACGCTGTTGCTTGCCTACAAATCTAAAAATGGCCCTGCACCCACTTACCTCTCTGCTCTAATCACACCACGCACTGCACCACGTTCCCTCCGATCCTCCAGCACTGCTCGCCTCATCCCACCATCTCTCAGGGATCGAGGGCGGCATTCATCTAGGCTCTTTTCTGTTCTCGCACCTAGGTGGTGGAATGAACTTCCTCTAGATGTCCGTACAGCAGAGACTTTGACTATCATTAAACGACGACTCAAGACGCATCTGTTTCTCCAGTACTTGGACTAACATCCCCCCCCCCCCACCAAAAATAAATAAATAAAATAAAATCCCTCTTCCCAGTTGTGTTTGACTAATGGCACTTAGTTATTAACCTAGTTAACCCAGTGTAAGTATTTATCCAGTGATGTAAACTTTAAAGCACTTTTTGTAAGTCGCTCTGGATAAGAGCGTCTGCCAAATGCCTAAATGTAAATGTAAATTTTTGGGCATATTTATTTTGCAGGGGTTTGTCATGTAATACAAACATGTTGTCACGAGTCACGGTCTGTCACGCCCCCGACCACGCCCCCACATCTATATACAGTCAGTAACCGCGCTTGGATTCATACCGTTCTTCCTGTGCACGTGACAGAATAATCCAGCCAGTTATGGATCCAGCGGCTTCTGACCATTTGAGAGCGGCATTGGAGAGTCAAGGTGCCCTGCTTGGAAATCACCAACAGGAACTGCTCAGTACAAAGCAGTCTCTCGCCGACGTCACGTCTCAGCTTCAGAGACTCCAACTCTCTCTACCGCAAGGAGCAAGCTCCCACGCGCAACAGGAGCCACGCCTCCCCGCCCCTCCCACCTACGAGGGAGATCCAGGCACCTGTCGCTCCTTCCTATCCCAGTGTTCCCTGATCTTCGAGCTCCAAGCCTCCGCCTTTTCCACCGAACGATCCAAGGTGGCCTACGTCATCACGCTCCTGTCTGGACGCGCCCGGGAATGGAGCACCGCACTTTGGGATGCACACGACCCCTGCTGTTCCAATTATGAGGACTTCGCCAGAGAGATGAAGAGGGTGTTCGACCGCTCATGCCATGGCAGAGAGGCGGGCCGAAGGCTGCTGAATCTCGGCCAGGGCTCGCGCTCGGCCTATGACTATGCCATTGAGTTCCAGACCCTGGCCCTTCCCAGCGGTTGGAACAACCGAGCGCTATGCGACGTCTTTTTGGAGGGTCTGACAGAGAAGCTCCAAGATGAGCTAATCTCACGAGAGCTCTCTCCAAGAGCTTGTGGACCTAGTAGATGCCCGCCTCCGTCTTCGTAGGTCAGCCCGGTTTTCTCCACCCAGAGCTCTACCGCGACCCCCACCTCCACGAGTTGAACGCCAGGAGGAACCCATGCAACTGGGCAGAGCCCGCATCACCCCAGAGGAGCGTCACCGCCGCCGAGTGGAGGGGGCCTGCTTCTACTGTGGGAAACCAGGACACCTGCTCAAGAACTGTCCAGCAAAAGGGGGCGCCCTCTAGTTCAGCTGGGAGCACTAGAGGGCGAAACTCCAAGAAGGCTCCCAGACCAACGTCATCTGCTTCCCATCCTCCTCATCCATGAGCAACAGACCCACCTGGTGCAGGCACTGGTCGACTCGGGTTCAGATCGTAACCTGCTGAATGGGGCTTCAGCCAAAATCCTGGGTATTCCTGCGCTGCCCTTGGAGAACCACCTCAAGGTCCAGGCCCTCGACGGGAGTCCGCTCCCACCTATCACCCACAGAACCCTCTCATTGGTCTAAAGGTCTCCGGCAATCACTCAGAACAGACGTCGCTGTTCATCATGGAGGGGTCACATGCCACGGTCGTCCTAGGCCTCCCCTGGTTAATCCAACACAACCCGCACATAGATTGGGTCAGGAACTCGATTGTAGCCTGGAGCCCGTCATGTTCTACGTCATGCTTACGCGCCGCCACTACGCCTTGCTTCGACCCAACCCCCACAAAGGAGCCATCGGACCTCACCTGTGTTCCCCCAGAATACCATGACCTCAGGCCTGTGTTTAGCAAATCACGTGCAGTCTCTCTTCTCCCCCACCGACCATACGACTGCGCCATTGACCTCCTCCCAGGCACCACCCCCCCCAAGGACCGTCTTTACTCTCTGTCACCCAAGGAACGCCAAGCCATGGACCAGTACATCACGGAATCCCTTGCCGCAGGAATTATCCGCCCCTCTTCCTCTCCGGCGGGGGCTGGATTCTTCTTCGTAGGCAAGAAAGATGGTTCCCTTCGCCCGTGCATTGATTATAGGGGCCTTAACGACATCACCATAAAGAACCGGTACCCCCTTCCCCTAATGTCTACTGCCTTCGAACTCCTTCAGGGGGCCTGCACCTTCACCAAGCTCGATCTGCGCAACGCCTATCACCTTGTCCGCATCCGGGAAGGGGATGAATGGAAAACAGCCTTCAATACGCCAACTGGACATTATGAATATCTGGTGGTCCCCTTTGGACTTACTAATGCCCCCGGAGTGTTTCAGGCCTTAATTAACGACGTTCTCAGGGATTTCCTCAATTCTTCTGTATTCGTCTATCTAGACGATATCCTGATCTTCTCTCACAACCCAGAAGAACACCAACATCACGTCAGGCAGGTCCTGCAGAGGCTGCTGGAGAACAACTTGTTCATCAAGGCTGAGAAGTGCGAGTTCCACACCACATCTACCACGTTCCTCGGATTCACCATCAGCATGGAACCTGCTAAGCTCCAAGCGGTCACTAGGTGGCCCACCCCCACCTCTCGGCATGAACTCCAGAGGTTCTTAGGCTTTGCGAATTTTTATCGTCGGTTTATCCGAGGCTACAGCTCCATCGCCGCCCCTCTAACAGCCCTGACCTCTACCAAGACCCATTTCTGCTGGAACCAGGAATCTGAGAAAGCCTTCAGCGAGCTGAAGAAATGGTTCACCTCCGCCCCTATCCTCACCATCCCAGATCCGTCACGGCAGTTCATCGTGGAGGTCGACGCCTCCAGCACCGGAGTAGGAGGCATCCTCTCACAAAGATCCAACCGGGATAATAAGCTGCACCCCTGCTCCTTCTTCTCCCACCGCCTAACTCCTGCTGAAAGCAATTACGGCATCGGAGATCGTGAACTCTTAGCCATCAAGTTAGCACTGGAGGAATGGAGACACTGGCTAGAGGGAACGGAGGTCCCATTCCTAGTTTGGACCGATCACAAGAACCTCGAGTACCTACGAAGTGCCAAGAGGCTCAATTCTCGTCAGGCCCGGTGGTCCCTGTTCTTCGCGAGGTTCAACTTCACCCTCTCCTACCGACCAGGGTCTAAGAACACCAAGCCGGACGCTCTCTCAAGACTATTTTCGACCACCCAAGACCCTGCCCCATGTGAGACAATTCTGCCACCCCCCTGCCTGCTCGCCGTGGCCGAGGTCGATATCGAAACTAGTGTCAAGCAAGCCCTATCCCATGGACCAAGCCCAAGCAATGTGCCTCCTAACCGTCTCTTCGTTCCCCTCGATCTGCGTTCTCAAGTCCTGGAGTGGGCCCACAGTTCTAAACTCTCTTGCCACCCAGGTTCCGCCAGAACTCTGGCACTAGCCCAGCAGCGGTTTTGGTGGCCCACCCTAAAGGAGGACGTCTCTCACTTTGTTGCAGCGTGCAATGTCTGCATAAGATCTAAGCATGTCAACATGGCCCCAGCTGGCCTCCTCAGACCCCTGCCCATCCCTCATCGCCCCTGGTCCAACATCGCCCTGGACTTCGTCACCGGACTACCCCCCTCCACCGGCCACACCTGCATCATGACCGTGGTTGATCGGTCCTCTAAAGCTGCTCACTTTATCCCCCTACCAAAACTCCCGTCCGCCAAGGAGACTGCAGAACTTATGATCAACCATGTATTTAAGCTCCACGGCCTGCCTAAGGACATTGTGTCTGATCGGGGCCCACAGTTCACCTCTCAGTTCTGGAAGGCATTTTGTAAGCTCATCGGGGCCACCCCAAGCCTGTCATCAGGTTTCCACCCTCAATCCAATGGGCAGACGGAGAGGAAGAACCAGGCTCTCGAGGTCGCCCTGAGATGCATGACCTACCGGGATGTCACCTCGTGGAGCAGATTCCTGCCCTGGGTCGAATATGCCCACAACTCTCTAGTCTCTTCGTCTACTGGGCTGTCCCCCTTCCAGTGCTGCCTGGGTTACCAACCACCCTTGTTCCCCTCTCAGGAAGAGGAGGTCAGCGTCCCCTCTGCCCAAGCCTTCATTCGCCGCCTCAGGCCAGAAGGACGCTGCTACGACAAGGCAGAACTTACAAGGAGCAAGCAGACCGCAGACGCTCTCAGGCCCCCAAGTACAGGATAGGGCAGAGAGTCATGCTCTCCACCAGAGACCTCCCTCTTAAGACCCTGTCCCGCAAACTCTCACCCCGTTACATCGGCCCTTTCACCATAACCAAGATTGTCAATCCCTGCGCGGTCAAACTTTTGCTTCCCTCTACGATGCGACGAATAAATCCCACATTCCACGTTTCCCAGCTACGTCGCCTCATCTCATGCCCATTAAGCATTTCCCTAGCCCATCTTGCGCATTTCCCACACCCCCGTTTCCGCCCCGTCTGCTCACCTGTTTCTCATTCCCTTACTGATTACTCCAGCGATTTAAGCATGCGCGGCGCGTTGCTCAGATCGCTGGATTATTGTGTGTGTTATACCTCGATTCTCTCGCGTTTTCTTTTCTCTGGTTTTCACGTTACGACCTCGCTTTGTTTCTTCTCGTTTTTTGATTTTCTGCCTGCCGATTTGGATTGTTCGCCTGCCCTTTTGATCTCCCGGTCTCGACCCACACTTCTCCCTTGTGATTTACGACTCCCGTCTCTCGTCCTTTTGGTTTCGTTTTTGCCTCGCTGATTGTCTTCCCGGTTTTGACCTCGCGCTTTCCCTTTTGATTACGGCTCTCGTCTAGTGTTTTTGCTTTGGACGCTTCGCTGACGGACTCACGGCTTTCGACCCTTGCTCACGCCCCCGACCACGCCCCCACATCTATATACAGTCAGTAACCGCACTTGGATTCATACCGTTCTGCCTGTGCACGTGACACATGTTTACACTTAAATATTGTTTATGTTGAAGAATTACACAAAATTCAAGTTATTATACATTACCAATATTGTTTATGTTGAAAAATTACAAAAAATTAAGGTTAAGCATCTTAATTTTATGTAAATCATAAACCTATTAATTTATGTTTTAATATAATATTTGATAGAGATTATGCAGGGGGGTCATTTTAGCGCATGACACCTGTTCTTCACTTCCGCATTCTCTGCTCAAGGCTTGTGCATTATTCGGCACGGTGTTACTCAACACAGGATAACCAGCGCTGTTTCCCTTACATGCTCTGAGCTTGGATCCACCTCACCTGCTCTTTTTTTTACTCTTTTATTGTCATTCTCACATCAGTTAGTAAAAGTTCCATGGTTTAGCTCGGTTTATTACTTTAAGCCAGATAAAACATCTGAACAGATAAAACGTTCGAAATTTTGAAGAAAAATGTTTATTAATGTTGGTTTTGGTTAACTTATCCCCCTACTTTATTTAGAATGTTCTTTTAAATATCATAAATATAAATATTGATCGATGTGATTTTTTTTCAGAATCATAATTTTATCATATTATCCAGCCCTAGTGTACTCTGAGTGGGTGTGTCTAACAACTGCAGTTACAAAATATGTAAACAAACTAATAATAATAATAATAATAATAATAATAATAATAAAATATTACCCTTCCTCTGCGTCTCATTGCCGTAAGACACAAACTTCTTTAACCGATCGATGCAGTCATACTTCAGGAAGTTCCTCCAGTGTGTAGCCTTAGTGCCTTTAAGATCCCAGTGGTTTATAAAACTCTTGGCTTTATCATTAACTGCGGTCCAGGTTGCAGTTGTCATATTCAGACTGATGAAATCTTCCCCATCATAACCGTACTGATCATATCCTCTAGTGGTGCCGTCATCATCATACTCACAGCCGTACATCCACTGTACTGTATGATCTGCACACAGTATAGCGGAGTTTCCTTTCCATTTACATTTCAATTCAAATCATTATACTACATTTTTCTATTTTGTAACAGAACAGTGTTACTGAAAATGACTTGTGAAAGAACATTTAATATCTTCTGCATTGTGAGATTTTACACTGCATGAATTCACAGCTCTGTGTGTAAGGTGAAAAACAAAAAGCAATGGACTGATGGTTTTCCAGTGGTTTAATCAGACGCACCATAGAGTTTCTACAATTCTAACGAGCTTTGGATATTTAACATCTAAGATTCAACAGTACTGAGTAACTGTTTAGTTTGATATACTGCAGTAACCGAGCCACAGGGACTGTGATAATCTGCATTTCCTGGATATTGCAGAACCACAGCATACAGTACGACTGAAATACAAAGCCTTATAGCACATCATCATCGTTGATTCACAATAAGTCACAAGATGATGTCAAAAAGAAAACAGTATTTAAGTGTTACTTAAGAAGGTTTATTACCAGGGTTGGAAAAAGTACTAAAATATTTTACTTACGTATGAATAAATGTACTCAAAAGGAAGAGTAACCCACTGATTTTCTCTCTAAAATAAGAGTAAAAAAATTATATAATGTAACAATAGCTAAAGTAAAAGTCATTGCTGCCCTGAAGCTACATGATCGTATTGCATTAGATTTAAATACAAAAATAATCAAGGTTGTGGCATTTAGTTAAGAATGATGCAGATTATGTTGATAACATCAGGATTATCATATCAGTTATTTGGAAGATCATTGTCCTCAAACTGCAACAGATGTTTGGATCATTAATTCTGTCCTAACCTAAAACATTCTCTGTGAAATAGGACACTGATTTGAATATTTTTCAACACCATGTTTTAGATATTAAATTAGAGAAAGAGATAATGCTGTAACCCTCAGGAGATGTTAAAGGGATAGTAGGGACAGTTTTTCAAGTTGAATTGAGGTGGATATAATGAAGGTTATACATTGTATGACATGAAACAGATCAAGGGGTGTGTAATTTCTGGGTGACAAACTTTGCAGTCAGTTTGTAGAGCAGACTGTTTATTTAACACAGACAAACTGATCATTAATGTTTATACATATTTCCTTTCATTTTTTTCTAATTTACTGTATATCTATATATGTTTGTTTACTTTTTTAATATTTTTAAGCTGCTTTGTGAGAATAACCATTGTTAAAAGTGCTATAAAAAATTTATTCAAATAAAATCTAATAAAAATTACTGTTGTTTTGTGAGCTTGTAGGCACTAAAGATACCCAAATATACATGCAGAAGCACAAAAAAAATGTGTGTTCCATAAGAGGTCAACTTTAATGATGGATCCCAAATGAGCCTAAAATTTGTTCACTTGATATTCAATCAAAATTCTATCAAAATCTGGCCATTAATTGTAAATGGTTACGTCATGTTAATGGCACCGCTGAACGTAAAACATCACCGAAAAAATCAGAGACCACGACCACTGGCCAGGGAAAGATGTGGAAGGGTTATGTCCCCATTAAGCATATCAGGATGGATCTGGTCGGCCCGGTGCTGAAATCAACGAAAGGACGCGAGTATACAGTACATCCTGGGCATAGTGGAAGCAATGAGGCGGTTCCAGAGCTCACACACCTGGAACCACAACATAAAAACTCCTTTCTTCTAGTGTGATTGTAAGACAGAGACCATACCAAGCCCCAGTTGCCTGTGGTTGTGTCATCAAAGCCGAGGTAAACAACATGCTGTAAATTGGCCTCATAGAAGTGTGAACTAGTCCCTGGTCTAGTCATGGTTCCCAAGCCCAAGAGGTCCATCAGAATGTGTAATGACATCCGCCACATTAATCAAATCTCCAAATTTGACGCTTATCCCCTGCCACAAATGGATGATTTAATTGACAGATTGGAGAAGGTCTGGTTCATTTGATCAGGTGCAAAAGAAGATACAGCCTTTAGTACAGAGCAGGGACGCTGGCAGTACCATGAACCTCTCCCTGGAGCTCGAGCCACATTCCAGCACCTCATAGATTTTGTGCTTTACCTGGACAACATTGTCATTCATTCATGTGACTAGGGTTGTGTACCGAAACCCGGTGCCAATACGGCACCGGTACCTATAGAACCGGTATGTACCGGACCGAAACAGAACGTGAATTTCGGTGCCTCATTTCGGTGCCACTTAAATGCCTGAACTGTCGATTTAAATATTTGTTCTCTATATTCATATATTTTTGTAGATTCATCGTTTATTAGATTAAATTAAAAAAAATTAAAAGCACAAATCATCCGGAAATGAGAGACCATCCGAGATGCGCGTGAATGCAGCAACTAGCGTTACACTCGCTCTGACGGCAGCAGGCGGTCTACCAATAGCTTAGCATGCTAAATTAAACAACTTTCGTTAAAATGCCTAAAACTAAACCGTCGAAAGTGTGGCTGCATTTCACAAGAAAGGATTCCGGCACCGCGACGTGCAGCTAATGTCTTACAGCAGTTGCGTGTAAAGGCGGAAACACGTTAAATCTAATGAAACATTCGAGGGCAGACGGAATAAAGTTAAAAGCAGAGGGAGGCACCGTGTTTAACAGCTTGTGGACAACAGCTGGCGCTATCAGTGTGGACGACCCTCATTCCCAGTCACACCAACTGTAGCTAAAAGGAGTCACCGATTATGATGACGACAGCAGACTTTCCGCAGGTTAGTAGTAGGATAATGTAACGTTAATAGCAAAATGCAAATCTTGCATTCATGCTAACAAATAGTCAAACGATTTGTAAAAAACTAATGTAACATGGATTCTGTTTATAATTATGGCTTTCCAGCCTGTACTAGTAGTACTACAACAGTGACCCCCATTTACTATTGTAAAGAAGGCTATGCATGTCCTGTGCAGAGCAATAAGTCAGGAAAGGTGTCATATTTTGACAGAAAAGGCAAATATGGTGAAATTTCTGCAAAAGAATTGCTAAAATTTGAAGCTTACATATTCATATATACTTTAAACTTTTAATATATTATTAAATTTTAAGCATAACATTTTTTGTTCAATAAAAATTCATTCTTGAGTCATCCACTATAATTTTTTGGCTTAAAAGTACCGGTTCAGGCACCGTTTTGGCACCGGTACCGTTTTCAAAGTATCGATTTGGCACCGGTATCGAAAAAAACCCAAACGATACCCAACCCTACATGTGACAGGAGAGAGCACCTATATCACCTACATGAGGTGCTTGAGGAGCTGCAAAAGGCAGGACTGACACCCAACCAAAAAAAAAAAGTCACCTGGGGCTGGCCGAAACACGGTACCTGCGATACGAGCTTGGCCAAGGTTTATTAAAACCACAAGAGAAAAACACTGAGGCCATCTGCAGCTATCCCGAATCCACTAAAAAAAACTATTATAGAAGATTTGTACCTAACTTATCCTCTATGACAGCACCTTTCTCTAATTTACTTTTTATGGAAGAGACACCGGAGTTGGACCACAGAAGCAGAGATGGCATTTCAACAATTAAAGATCCACCTCATCAGCTCCCCCGTGAAAAATATACCACCATAGAGCGAGAAGCCCTTGCCATCAAATGGGCAGTAGAGGAGCTTAAATATTCCTTAACAGGTTGGCACTTCACACTGGCTACAGACTAGGCTCCTCTACAGTGGATGGCAAGGGATAAAGATACGAATCCTCGCATTACTTACTGGTTTCTGTCAATGCAAGACTAACAGTAGATATTAGACTTTAAAGAAGACTTTCCCTCCCATAGTTGTCTGCTGCATATAAAAGACTACACGGCTTCAGATAATAATAATAATAATAATAATAATAGGATAATAGCCTCATTACTTACAGTCGTATTCTCTCCTCACAGATTTGTATCGGTCAGAGGAGTTTCTAGTTTCTAGCTTACTCATGCTTCACACCTGCATTCACACACTTCAATATCAAACATACTGCAGTGGTAGAATACAGTACAGATACAGTATCATATGTTTAGAGCATATATTATTATATTATTTTAATAATTTTATATGTTATGCATTTTTAAATGAGTGATTACTTATTGTGCCACATAAAACCCATGGCTAGTCTTAGCAACTGTAAAAAGTATTTTTATTGCCAAATTGTCCTATATTTATTTCTACATATTTTTTTCTGCAAACAGAATGTGCTTGTTTGCAGAAAAAAAAGATTAATTAAAAACACATACTATATAAAGACAATGGCATTGATACTTATTTAATTGTTGTGAAACAACAATTGTTGTGTGTACAGTATTAGTGCTGAAAGCCCTGAATGTGTTTTACCTTCAGTGTTATTAAATCTGTACTTTGCTTCATTCTCAAAGCCTTGTAACCAGTCCTGCTCCTCCGTCATACGCCATTTCTCGCTCTCCCAGTAACGTGGATCATCATCTTTAATCTTCTTCATCCACTCCGTCTTTGGGATCATCTTACTGATGTTGCTGTCATAGTACACAAACTGCTCTCCATCCACCAGACCAAAAGCAGTGAAATTAGGAAAACTTTTTTCTGGTGTGAGGGCGGTGTAGAGGTACTGCAGAGAGTGTGTGCCTGTAAAAGTTCATATAGTTTAGTAAATAATCACATATCAAACTATAAAATTGCATCAATTGTGAAAAACTCAGAATAATGTTACTAACATCTACAACACTGAATGAGGACACAGTATGTGTCTATGTGTACATAAGCATTTAAATAATAGAATCAACATTAAATCGTTTTTTTTTTATTCCTAGTATTAGCAGTAGATTTAATTTTATTTATTTTATTTTTTTTACAGAAAATAATTCAATTATTTTTGTTCTAAGTTTGTTGAGCTGCAGATTTACTTCCCCTTACGAAACTGCATTTTTTTTGTTTTCATTTAAAAATTTTTTATTATTTATTATAATTTAAATTTTACTTTCAGGTTTACTAATTTTGAAAATATTGTACATGTTTTGTAAAAAATTAAATAGATTGTGTTCAAGGTAAAAACTTTAATGATGTACAAGTGTATATATATTAGGGCTGCACGATATTAGGAAAATATGCGATATGTGATATTGTTGTTGAATATTGTGATAACGATATTTCTTGCGATATTAGCATTATATCACCTACTTGGGAGGCGGGTATAAAGATAGTAAGGGCCCATCTGATTGGTCAAATTTGGACACACAAATGCTTGGCATATAAATTTAATTTAATTTATCCCAACTCTTTGCGATACAGATATTGCATATACCATTATCGCGATAAGGATAATTTTTCGATATATCGTGCAGCCCTAATATATAGGCTTGCAAAAGTATTCGGGCCCTTGAACTTTCCACATTTTGTCACATTACAGCCACAAACATGAATCAATTTTATTGGAATTCCACGTGAAAGACCAATACAAAGTGGTGTACACGTGAGAAGTGGAACGAAAATCATACATTTTCACAAAATTAATTTATAACAAGTTGACAAAAAATGATCTGCGGTAGCGGAAAATTTGTATATTCATTCACAGGCTGCAGCGCACGTGCGCACACACACACACACACACACCAGGGCTTGAGATTGGCACCCGCGGGTAAAATTTGGCTGTGGCGGGTAATAACTTTAGTCTCACTAGCCACTTTGGCGGGTAGTTTAGTCTTTGGTACGACAATATATTTTTGTTGTTGTAAGTCATCCGATATAATAAACGCATTGCAACGTAATATTACGCGCATAAAACTCCCATTCACACATGCATTGCACACACACACACACACACACACACACACATACTTTTACTTCATGTTTGGTGTGTGTGTATCATTTCCTTAAAGGGCTATTGCTTCTCAACAGGATGAGAACGTTTGCCCCTTTCGCAGGTTATTTACTGATTATATCAAAAAGTAATCACTATTAAAATCTATTTCGATTTCATGTTGAATGATAGAAAATTCATCAATTGATTGAATGACCTCACACTGTAAAGAGTCAACACTACAAGATAGACCAGAGTCCATTGTCCTAACTCAGAATTCTGATATAATAATACATAATGAATAATAATACCTGATAACAGTACACATAATAACACTAAAATGATAAATGTTCTGAGTTGCTGTTGTTACAATATTGGATTTATTTGTTTTTTTGTGTGTCTGGTTATGCTGGCTTTGTCTCTGCTATGTCTCTGCTGGTGGTGGGATAGGGTGTGTCTCCCCTTGCTTCAGGTTCCACCCTCTTCAGTGTGCCTGGAAATCTATTGGCTGCTGCTCTGCCTGTCCTTTGTTGGTCCCGCCTCCTCCCAGCTGATTGGTTCTCCAGGACACCCAGAGGCCTACTTAAGGCCTTCAGACCACCATGCTACAGACCGTGTCTTTGCTTACTGCTTATCTTATGCTTGATCCTAAATGTTACTCTGTGTATGACCCTTTTGCTTCGTTTCTGACTACTCTTAGATTTTCCCCTTTTGATAATTGCTTGGTTTTCGATTGCCTATTCCGTGTATGACCCTTTTGCTTGTTTTGACTACGCTTTTGTGTTTGCCCTCTTTGTTTTTGTTGGTTTGGTTGTAGATACTTTTGTATATATTTGTATTTACTTTATTTAGTGGCTTAGTAAGGAGTCGACGCCATTTTGTTTGCACTTTGTTTTTCTTGTTTTGTGGTTAGTTAGGGAGTTGAGGGAAGAACTTTGTAATTCTGTTTCTTTATTTTCGGTGCAGGTTAGTTGTGTCACTTTGGTATTAGATAGAGGTAATTTTGTTTATTGTTTTGGCCTTGTCGGCTTCTGAAGCTTACAGCCACCTTTGGGTATTTGATTATTCACATTTTGTAAATAAACACTAAGCAAACGCACTTTTGGTCTCACCCCCTTCTTTTTTTTCACTCCTGTTACGGCCCGACCTAGACCGGGGCGTAACAAAATTGGGGGCTCGTCCGTTGCTTTTCCTCGCTCCATCCCGTTTGTTTCAGTGTGCCTGTGTTTGTCTGGCGGCATTTGTCTTTGTGGTAGGGGAGTGTTTGTTCTTCTTAGAAATGGCTACAAAGTTTAACTTGGACCAGTTTACCATTTGCCCCACGGTAGAGCAGTTTGAGAAGTGCCGTAAGGATGACCTATTGTTGCTCGCCGATTTCTATCAGATTTCAGTGTCACGAAGTGCTACTAAGCGCGATATTAAGAAGCTGCTGTACGCTGAGCTGTTTGAACAGCGCATTATTTTTAATATCAGAATGAGTTCAGTTGTACTGAATCTGTTATTTTTCAATTTCATGTGGTAAGAGGCTTGAATTTAAGTTCAATAAGCAGAATATACTGTTCATGTTGTCATGTTTTTATATTGGGATCTTAACAGTACTGAATACTTGACTACTACTATAGTGATACAGTGTATGCTGTCATTTATAAGTAAATCTAGATATAACAAACATTAACGTATCATGGTGAAGAAAAAACTGCGATTTTCTGGTAACAGAATTGTGGCGAGTAAAAAGGCTGAACGTCGAGTGACTCCGGAAATCCACTAGCCACATCGGCCAGTCAGCAAAAAAGTTAATGTCATACACACACACACACACACACACTCCTCCCCTGAGCCCTCGGTAAACACCTAATCACCATCCGTATGCAAATGAGTCAAGACATAGCCTAATGTAGTGTCGTGTAGTAGACTGTTGTTGTAGAGTGGATTGGATAGAAGAGAGCTGTTCATTAACTATAAAAAACAAAAAGAGTAAAAATATATATATATATAGAGAGAGAGAGAGAGAGAGATATCACACTACCGTTAAAAAAAGTATTAGATCACTTTCTAACTCCATGATGGTTCCTGATGTTTATTTCTTTTTATAAGTTTTGCTGAAGGCGTCCAAAAAATGCATGAATCTCCTTTGAACAGTTGATATTGAGATGTTTCTGCTACTTCTGCTCTGTAAAGACTTCATAACGCCTCTAATCTGAGCTGCTGTTAATTGGTCATTTTTCAGGCTGATAACTCTAAATGAACTTCTCGTCTGCAGCAGAGGTAGGTTTTGGTCTCGTCCTCCTGGGACGGCCTTCATGAGAGACAGTTTCATTATGGTGCTGGACGGATTTTGCAAATGCACTTGACACAATACTGTTCTTGCAAGAACTATTACAGAAAGGCCGACCTCTGTGTCTTAAAATAACTACTAACTGGTGTTTTTCTTGTTGTTACGTAATGACCTAATTCCATATGTGTTATTTTATAGTTTTGAAATCCACAGTATTGTTGTAGAATGTAGAAAATAAATCACTAAACAAAAAAAAAAGAAATTTGCAAGTGATCTAAAACTTTTGAATGGTAGTGTGTGAATATATATATCATAATATGATCTGTTCTATAGCCCATCTGCTTTAACTTAGTTTTTTTTTTTTTTTTTATTCATAAGACAACCTTTCAGTTTTGTAAATATTCTAGTTATAGTGTATTAAGTCGTACTTTAGGTTAAACGTTTTTAAGAATTAGACCATCCAGCTAAGATAAATATTATGTCATTGATTGATAAAATCTGGATTAAGGTTATTTTTTTAATTTTGTTGTACACTGAAAAAAATATAGGACTGGCTCAACTTAAAAAAATTTAAGTAATCTGTCACATCTAATATTTTAGCATTGACGTAATGTAAATAAACCATTTACTCCAATTTAAAATTTTTAAATTCATGTAAACTAATTTCTGAAGGTGAAACAAACCAAATATTTAAAAGTTGTTCTAAATCTAAATAAATAAATTGGCTATATTACTTAATGTAAATATTCTACTAAATCTAACCTGAAATTATAAACTTGATATAAACCACTTTTGAATGTTTGAGCAAATTACCTTTTTTAAGTTGCATCAAATAAAGATTTAATAATTTAAATATAAAAGCCTAAAAAACTTAATTACATATTGATTTACACTCAAAACACATTTCTTTATATAAACATTATTTATTGTGGAATCAACATTCTCTCATCCAAAATGTTAACATTTAATTTTAACACAACAAGATTTTTTTTTTAATGTATAAACACCAACAATCATTCAACACTGCTAACTGTATTTGAAATTGCGAGGGGGAAAAAAAAAAAAAAAAAGATATGTCTGCATTTATGCACAAATTACATTTTGCAATGGGTACATTTTGTTCTTGTCAAACTTGCTGAAGAAGAACCAATCTAAATACTCTGCGACTAAAATAAATTACTCCATAAAATTACAAAAAGTAACACTCAACTTTGCAACATACATTTATTAAAAGGACTGAAAAGAAAATTAGAAAATGTTCCTAAAACAAAATCAGCAGAGATCTCCTTTTTCAAAATGGTCAAAATAAAATGAGTAATCAAAAATAATAAAGGTAGAGCACTATTTCAACAACAATGATCAGTTCCATAACTTTCAACCGTGGGTGGGGAGGGTCCTGCCCATTTCTTGGTCTGAAAAACAACATTTCAGTACTAATACCATCACTCTCCAGTTTTTCAGCACAGTGATGCTGCTAGTCACCAAACATGAGGCAAAACAACATGCAACATTTACGTGCGACTGATGGAAACTCAAAAAGTCACAATCCCGATTTCCTGTGGAGGCTGAAGACAGTCCTCTTCCTACCCGAGGACAAACAGGGCCATCGTGCACCTCACAAGTTCTGCCTGAGCTTCATCTTTCTGAACAACCTAATAAAAGAAAGGACATTTTTTAGACAAGTTGCTCTATTTGGCAAAACAGTGTCTGATGTATGCATGTAAAATCACTTAATGCTCCCTATGAGTGAAAAAAACACCTAGGATTAAGGTGCATCAAGTTAAATGTAATTAGCTCAATGAATAGGCCAAAACAACTGACATACATATACACACACATTATGTATTAATGATAAAGTTTATCATTTTAAGTATTAATATAAACTTGAGTAACATCCACTTCTTAATTCATAGGGTTTAGTATGATGTTGGTCTTTTGCAGCCATAACAGCTTCTCCTCTTCTTTGAATTCTTTTCACAAGGTTTAGGAGAATATGTAATGTTAATACATACTATGATAAAAAAAAAAGACCATACTTGTCCATATGAAGGGGCAGAGGTAGTTGTATGGTTTTTGGATGTTGGTATACTGATTGGATGCTCACAGGTTCAAACCCCAGCACCACAAAGCTGCCACCTGGACCTTTAAACAAGGCTAAGTTATCAATTCAGTAACATTTTTCAGTCCTAAGGTTGAAATGCTTCATGAACAAACGCTTACCAGCGCTTAATCAGTTGGTCCACATCTTCCACTCATATACACCACCATAAGACATTTCAGGAGATCCTCTCTTCATACATTCACCTCCAGGCTCTGAGAATGTAAAAACAAACATAGTATTGTTGGTTATGTTAGGCTTGTAAAATGAACATGGCAGACATTGAAACCTGTATTCAGACAGCAGACACTAACCTGTGAACAAGTTAAACTAAAGAGTTTTATTCTGCTAGTTATGTTTTAATTTAGTGCATCACAGCCAACTTGATGTGGATGCCTTGCTCAAGTCCTGTGGCATCCATTCACAATATTACATTTGACACCAAGCTAATTTCTGCTTTTTTGAGCGAGTACATACCAGATCAAGAACTTGAAGATGAAGATTATATCTCTGGTCTTCTCTCTGATGGTTCCTCCCTTGTTTCTGATGATCTCAATTAGTTTGTAGTGTTGATTGTCCAAGGAAACCAGTAATCTTGCTTGAAGTGGAGCAGATATAATTCTCAGAAACTCATTACTGATCTTAAAAAAATAATTTAAAAAAATACTTAAACAAAAATTGGACTGGCTCAAGTTCTTATGTTAGCAAATCTTAATTACAGTATGTATAAAGTATAGAAAGCAGTATGGGTAAAATAATGCCCTTTCAGAAAAGCTAACAGTCCTGTAAACACAAAAGTGCATAAAGATTATGTTTACTTTTAAAGTTATTTCATGACCAACTTACTGTAGAAACTCCGGTGTTTTTGAAAATCACCACGTTAGTTAGCTAATGCTAATGTAGGTAATATAGGTGGTTTTAGCTACAGGAGCAAACACAGACACAAAACTCAATCTACAAAGTAGTTGTTCCTGACATAAATCATGAATTTGCTCATAGAAGAGAAACATTTAACAACGAAATGACATGAGTTTGCTTTCTTACCTGGTTTAAAGGAGTTTTCTTTGAGAATCTCCGCCTGCAGCAGAACGTGATTCAGTCCGTGATAATGCTGCGTCATGAGGTCATGTGACACATGAGGTCATGTGACACATGAGGTCATGTGACACATGAGGTCATGTGACACATGAGGTCATGTGACACATGAGGTCATGTGACACATGAGGTCATGTGACACGGCGAACTTTGGTTTGAAGCAGAAATGTCCTTTGTGAATGGATTAGATTTAAGTTTAATCAGGAGCTTTAACTAACAGTAACTGAAATACAGGTTCTGATATCCTTCCTTACTTGTTTCAACGTCATGCTCCGGTTTGAGGCGGAAATAAAATTATACCGGCAAAACTATGGTCTAAAGACTGCGCATGCGCAAATCACACTCAACCTAATAAGAGTACCTTGATCAAAATGAAATATTTCACTTTGGTTCCCTGCTGTAAATAGCATTCAACTAAAGTAAAAAAAAAAGATTCACCCATGAGCATAAATTAGACACTTTAGTTTAAAAGAGCAAATTAATATTTTTTTAACTAATGGAATGAGAAAAAACACATTAAACGAATGACAGCTATGGTTTACTTTTTTCAGTGTATTTATTACATTTTTATTTTTCAGTTTCCTCCCTGAGCGATTGTCACCTTATCGTGGTCAGGGGGTTTGCTTGCAAAAATAAAAAAGAGATTAGCAAAGCTGGCTCCACTTTGTTCCCTCCAAGTAAAGTAAAAATAATATTCATTCATTTTCTATACCGCTTAATCCTGTGTTCAGGGTCGCGGGGGACCTGGAGCCTATCCCAGGAGACTTCGGGCACTAGGCGGGGTACACCCTGGACAGGGTGCCAATCCATCGCAGGGCACACACACATACACACACTCACACACCCAATCACACACTACGGGCAATTTAGGAACGCCAATTAGCCTAACCTGCATATCTTTGGACTGTGGGAGGAAACCGGAGTACCCGGAGGAAACCCACCAAGCACGGGGAGAACATGCAAACTCCATGCACACAGAGACGAGAATCGAGCCTGGCCGGGGAATCGAACCCGGACCCTGGAGGTGCAAGGCGACAGTGCTAACCACTACACCACTGCGTCGCCAAAAATAATATTTGTGCATGTAATTTGTTTAAACTTGTATCAAGAGTACTGATGAGCACAATAATGTTAAGAAGAGAAGAATCTTGTTTGGCTTAGGTGCATAATAATCTGTTTCTATCTTCAATTGCTAATGACTCCCCTGGAGTCTTCCAGGCGAAGTTTACCCATGAAACCCAGGACAGTGTTGAAATTTAAAAAAAAGAAAAAAAAAACCTTAAAAATAGCAAAATAAATAAAAATTAATAATAACGTCCATCCCATTTTCCATTATTAATCTTGGCAAACTGTGTCTTATTTTATGTCTAAAGATGTGATGTCTATTAGCGAAATAATTAAAACCTGGGTTATGACAGAGTTGTGAAACATGGACACACCACTCAGCTCTTAAACTCTATATAATTCATATATATACTCTACAGTATATAATTCATTAATGAGTGCTGTTGTTAATGTTAAATACTGAACCTGAGATCTGGTTTCCTGATAGAGACAGTCTTTCATTTACATTTTAACTGTCAATAATAATAAATGTACAACTGTCTATTTTATTTTATTATACAAATTAAGGTCCATAGGAAAATGACAGTATGCTAACAATAAATGCAATGTAATGCGTGTGTTTCTGCTGGAGCTGTGAAAGTGACAGCAAGACCAGGCCTGCACCCTGTCTGTCACTCCGCCATTTTGTAATGATTACACTGTTTGCATTAAAAAGTTTAAATCGTTGTTACCTCGAACAAGATGTTCTACTAATCAGCTGAAATGTTTAATGTTAAACACATATAGCAAAACGATGTGTTTCTGTGAACGTATAGAGGAACTTATAGAGACTAACTTACTGTCTGACCAGCACTTTTAAATCATACAGCTTTCTAAGTGTTCAATAGTTTACATCTCTAAACTCACCTGCTGATGAAAGATGATCAACAAAAGGGATAAAAAGCAGAAGCAGTGATACTGCAGTCCTCCATCTCACCCTGTAGACTTTAGACAAACAAAAAAAAAAAGTAAATTAACCAGTTAAATTAAAAGGTATCCAAAATCTTTTTTCATGGATCCGCTTACCACAAGGCATGACTGCAGATTTAACCGGCTACTTTTACCTTCTAACATTGAGCTTTTGTCTACAACATACAGTAAGCTGTGCCTAGTGATGGTGTATTCGATACTGAAGCTCTGTGACTGTGGAGTACAGAACCCAGAACCCTTCTTACATGTAGCTGCATGCTCTGACTTCCTGTTTTTAACCTCAGCTGTAAACAGCACACAGCATGGGGAACACCCCTCCTCACCGCTCTGAGGAAGCTTCTGAGGAAGCTTAGAACCTTTTATTTTAATACTCATCCTCATTCTAATCTCATGTTTTACTACTTCAACTTTTACATTTAGGCATTTGGCAGACGCTCTTATCCAGAGCGACTTACATTTTTATCTCATTATACATCTGAGCAGTTGAGGGTTAAGGGCCTTGCTCAAGGGCCCAACAGTGGCAACTTGGTGGTTGTGGGGTTTGAACCTGGGATCTTCTGAACCGTAGTCCAGTGACTTAACCACTAGCTACCCCTGGCCCCTGGTAACTTGTAGCATGGCCACATAAAGGGCTTCGTTTATAAGGGCTTGAATAAACAATTCATTCATTCATTCATTTTCTATACCGCTTAATCCTGTGTTCAGGGTCGTGGGGGACCTGGAGCCTATCCCAGGAGACTTCGGGCACTAGGCGGGGTACACCCTGGACAGGGTGCCAATCCATCGCAGGGCACACACACATACACACACTCACACACACACTCACACACTACGGGCAATTTGGGAACGCCAATTAGCCTAACCTGCATATCTTTGGACTGTGGGAGGAAACCGGAGTACCCGGAGGAAACCCACCAAGCACGGGGAGAACATGCAAACTCCATGCACACAGAGACGGGAATCGAACCCGGACCCTGGAGGTGCAAGGCGACAGTGCTAACCACTACACCACCGTGCCGCCTGAATAAACAATTATCGTTTTAAATGATCAAATGACACATTAAGGATATGCTAATTTGTTATTATATTGTATAATATTGTATATTATACCCAATGTTAATTAAAGTTACTCATAAGTAATATACCTTGTAAGATTACATGTCAGTTACAGAGGCATATCTAAAACGACCAAAATATTACCTTACACTCCTTTTTAAAAACTTAATGTTAACTTTACCTCGATTGAAAAAGGTAAAGTTAATGTTATTTCCTGAATTCCCCAACGTGCTAACGAACCGACTAAAAATAGAATCATGCCTGAAGTATGCAATAAAGACTTAAAGAGAAACGAGTTCGTTTTAATTGTTGTTCTTTTAGGTTCAAGGGGACGTTGGAAAGAGAAATCTTCAAAGGAATCTATGTGAAATACTGTTTTATTTGAATTAATCCAGCACTATTATAATTAATATTGGGTTTGATATTTTCGTGCTAAAGCTGAACTTCTTGCCTGCTTACACTAAAAAGTGTTTCAATTACATGATGCAGGTGACACAGTGGAGTGGAAATGCAAGTTGTATTCTGTATAACTTACACACAGGCAAAATTGATTAAGCACTATCGTTTGCAGCATAGCCACTTTACTGTATGTGGATATACTGTGTGTACAGGAGACCAGGTGGAATAGTAGCAAGGCTAGAAGCTTAGCAGCAGGGTACAAGTTGTTTTACCATGGTGAGGATAGGAAAAGAAATGGAATAGGAGTTATCCTGAAGATGGAAATTGAAGGTGAAATTGAAGGTATGATAAACAATGTTGTTAGAGGTTGTGCTCCACAGGTAGGATGTGAGTTAGAATAGAAGGAGAAATTCTGGAGACAGTAGGATGAAGTGATGGATTTGAAACAATGGTATCCAACATCCCTTCAATACTTTTGCTGGCTGAATAACTTTTAAATTATTTTAATTAAAGTAAATGTATTGTACCAACTAAAAATATAAACAGCAGTGAACATACGATATAATGACCATCAACTTTAATAGCAAGGGGCAGATGTTTATGGAAGGAGAACAAAGGGTTATTTTGTCTTAAAACAGTCCACATTTATTGTATTCTACACATTTACATGTTATAACAATCATGGGGCGCTGGTGGCTCAGTGGTAGTTGTTTCATCTGCAATGCGAAAGGCCCAGGTTCGATTCCAAGCCAGTGCCCAAATCCCAGCCACTGGATGCAGTGCCGGTCCCAAGCCTGGGTAAAATGGGAGGGTTGTGTCAGGAAGGGTATCCGGCGTAAAAACCTGTGCCAAGCTTGTATGTGCGGACCAAGTGTCTGCTATGGCGACCCTTTGTTGGGAGCAGCCAAAAGACCAACAACAATAAGATGAAGTGAGGTGAGAGACTGGTGATTGGTGCAGATTTCAATGGACATTTTGGGAAAGGGAACAGAGGTGATGAGAATTTGATGGGCAAGTTTGGGCTTCAGGACAGGAATGCAGAAGAATAAATGGTGGTGGACTTTACAAAGATAGTGAAAATGTCAGTAGTACTGACTTCCAGAAGAGGCAGGAACATAGGGTGACATACTGTAGGGTGACATAGGACTCCATGAGTGCTTCTGTCTCCGCCCTTATATGTCACCTTATATATCAATGTTGTAATCTGAAAGAGATTAGTGACTGCATAGTATTGGTAGGGGAGAGTGTAGCCAGACAACACAGGATGATGGCCTGTAAAAAGACCCTGGTGGTGAGGAAGGTGCAGACAGCTACAGCTAAGGTGATCAGGGAGACAGGTAGGAGGGTACTTGGTGTATCATCAGGAAAAGAGAAGGTGGACAAGGAGATTTGGTGGAGCAATGAAGTCCAGAAGTGTTTACAGAGAAAGAGGTTAGCTAAGAAGAAGTGAGACACTGAGAGGACTGAAGGTAGTAGACAGTATTGAGTCTACCAGTGAGGACGAGAGCATTGTTTTTAGTTTTCAGAGCCCCATCCAGTCTCGAGTAGATGACGAAGCTCTTTTTGTGTTTTGTGTTTTCAGTATTATTTAGTTTCTTTATTTTGCTTTATTTACCAATTAATAATCCCACACTATCTCCAAACGGGAAGGTCTACCTGTGCATGTCACAATCACTCTCACATCCTCCTATTTCACTGACAACCTCAGAAGCCCTACATAAGCTCTCTTAAAAACTTTATTAAATCCTGAGCTGTGGACTCCCAAACACAGACCACATAACAGGTTCGGCTGCTAGACAATGTTTAAGTTAAACTCATCTCAGCCGTCTATCTGTATCCTGTTAACTGTTTTATATGTTAAGTTATAATAATTGTCCAAATTCTTGTTTATTTAATTTACTATTAATAGGCCTACATTTCGGTTCAAGTATCACTAGCTAAATAAACTAAATTCATTCATTCATTCATTTTCTATACCGCTTAATCCTGTGTTCAGGGTCGCGGGGAACCTGGAGCCTATCCCAGGAGACTTCGGGCACTAGGCGGGGTACACCCTGGACAGGGTGCCAATCCATCGCAGGGCACACACACATACACACACTCACACACTCATTCACACACTACGGGCAATTTTAGGAACGCCTATTAGCCTAACCTGCATATCTTTGGACTGTGGGAGGAAACCGGAGTACCCGGAGGAAACCCACCAAGCACGGGGAGAACATGCAAACTCCATGCACACAGAGACGGGAATCGAGCCTGGCCGGGGAATCGAACCCAGACCCTGGAGGTGCAAGGCGACAGTGCTAACCACTACACCACCGCGCCGCCAAATAAACAAAATGTAAAGCTCTTATTCTGGATATAGATTTGCGAAATCGAAAATAAGACCAGACTCCCTGTTTTTCAGTCCTCCATTGTAAACCGTATTCAGAAAATTTATAAATTTGTTGAAATGTTTAATATTGAACCTATAATAGTTGTAGCACAAGAATGTGTTTCTTTGATCACCAGCCAAATAAAGGGAATAAATAATAATTTTCAACATCAAACTTAGCAATTTTACTGAAGTGTAATTTACAGAGACTAATGTCTCTAAACTCACCTGCTGATGAAAAATGAACACCAAATTTGAGAAAAGCAGTTTTTTTTTTTACAGCGCTGCAGTCCCCCATTTCACCATGTAAACTTTAGACCAAAAATAAAATAAGCAACATAATCATAAAGATCTCCATAAAGTCCATTTTACATTGACCGACACTTCCCTCTTGTTGGTCCCTCAAAATAACACGAAACCCTGTTCACTGTGTGTATTAGTGTTGACAGGATTTAATCTGTTAAAGAAGAGTTTTGCATGTGCTTATGTGTTATCACATTTTGTAACTTGTTTCATTTCACAAATGATTTCCATAAAATATTCCCCATATTAATTCCACATACTTCCTAATGTAATATATAAAATAAAATAAATGTATACATGTCGGTCTTAATGACACAGTTTTACACAATAAATGCAATAATTTTGGAAGTCGTATGTTTATTACACCATTTCTGTTAATAACAATTACCATAACATAAAGTTGCATCACCGCCACCTATAGCTTTTTCTCCCCTCAGCTTTACCGGGCTTTATAGCCGACTTTCCAGTCCACTTTTCCTCAAAATAAAAAAAACGAAACCTTAAAGCTTCCTGCCCTGATCAGTGACTTCCTGTTCAAAAAGACTTTGTTTTCTCCCTAGTTCATGGAGCTATGCCATCTCCTGCCTCTCCTGAATATACAGTTTGCACAACAGCAGTTATGTTCTCGACAGTCTGACTTTGGTGGTATTCCTCCCAGAATCCCGTTAGGTGTTTACCTACGATGAGTAGAATGCTGTTGAGGTTGCTGTGTCCAATTCCTAGTCTGCTAATTACAACGTCCTCTTAAAAGTAACTCAATGAGCTGCGTACTCATCATCTAGACTGGACTTTAGGACTGCTGTAACCTCTGCGCTCCACCAGATGTCGCTGTTCAATGAGTCAGTGACACTTTCATCTCAAAAAGTGAGAAGTGTCACACGCGTCATGTGGCTTCATCTGCCACCACGACTTCAGACCTGTGTACAGACCAAATTCTTCTTCTTCTTTAAAGTTCAATAATAATAATAATAATAATAATAAGGAGAAACAGAAGGAGTACATGAAATGTAATGACAAAGTAAAAAGAGTTTTTATTAATTTATTTAAAAGATAATGAATATAAAGCACTGTACAAATAATGATCTTGAAGAACTTGGCATGTACAGTCCTAACTGGAATTTATTGGCAAAGTGACTTTTGTACAAAACTAAAAAGAAAAAAACAGTGACGTATCCAAAAATAGAGATCAAAATACTCTTTTTTTCCTAACAGAGCTTGTGGCAGTGTTCCTGAACTTCAGTAGGCGGAGGTATCAGCAGTATCATTTGTTCACATTTATCAGCAGCATAAAATGAGTTAAAATGTCATTTAAAAATACTACAGTGACGCCACATTACACTGCATTCTGTCAGCTTATCCTGTGCTAACAGCTCTGGAGTGATAAACTATGGGAATATTCCTTAACAGAAATAATTTTGAAATAAGAGTAACTTTAATTAAATAAATTAATGTTTTTTTTTTTATATAAATTGCACAATTCAGGAACTCGGCTGGGAGTTATTGCTACATCCCTGTACAGTCCTGACCTCGCTCCAAACCATTCCTACATGTTTGGGCCATTAAAGGAGTTCCTGGGAGGCCAGCGATGCAAATGTGTAGCAGGCAGTCTGATCATGGCTCATAGTAAACTTTCTACCTTGATGGTGTCCAAACAGTAGTGAAACACTGGGAGAAGTGCATTAGTGTAACAGGGGATTACTGTATATAGAGAAATGAGGGAGTTTCTACTCTCACTACTGTCTTCTGTCATTCTGCACAGGCAACAGTCGCACTTTGACTTGAATGGCCCTTTTAACATGACCATGTAGGGAATTTTAATTAAATTTAATACTGTGTATTGACAAGAATAAAGACATATAACGTGAAATTCCCACAGACAGTGTTGTACCTGAGGCTTGAATAAGGTTAAGTGGATTCCATATTAGCTTAAAGACATCTGGTATATAGCACTTCCAGCCGCTTTGTGGCACTGACCATTGTTAAACACATATAAATACATATAAAGCTTATAAATATATCAATTGAATACAATAAATGTCAAGATACAGGGGAGAAAAAACAATATAGTGTGATACTGTAAACATGGTGATCACAGTAACTTCTTCTGAGGCAGCCAGAACAGTAGCAGATACATCACTTTTCACAGTCACGAAATGCCAGTTATAGCTGGAGTGTAAATGTTAGCATTTTTTGGTCTGTTCCCAACAGAGGTGTCAAGTAACGAAGTACAAATACTTACTTAAGTAGAAATTTGGGGTATCTATACTTTACTGGAGTAATTATTTTTCAGCCGACTTTTTACTTCTACTTTCTACTCCTTACATTTTAAAAATAGCCTCGTTACTCTATTTTTATGATCAGAACGCGCAACCCCCCCCCCCCCCCCCCGGTCACATGATCAGAAAGCGAGACCTTAATGCTTTTGTCATGCTTTTCTCTCACGGTACTTTTACTTTTATACTTTAAGTAGTTTTGAAACCAGTACTTTTAAACTTTTACTTAAGTAAAAAGCTTGAGTTGATACTTCAACTTCTAACGAAGTATTTTTGAACCCTAGTATCTATACTTCTACTCAAGTAATGGATGTGAATACTTTTGACACCACTGGTTCCCAAACTATTAGATTTTAGCATTTTATGTAAACAGTATGACTCTTGTCCATCTCCCTAGTGCATTTATATCGAACAAGACAAAATAAGTGCAAAGATCAACATCAAGTCTAACTCTTAACATAAAAGCGAACATAAAAAGTACTTTCAGTTCACATTGTGACTTTGGAATGCACGAGTCAAATAACTAAAGACAGATTTAAACATTTTCTTCCCGTTAATGCAAAAAAAAAAAATGGAATGTTCTGGAAATCTATAAAATATCACAAAATATAACTTCACAGTACACGGACTGATATTGTCTTACACACCAAATTCAGTCAGGAATCACTTAAAACCGTTAAAGATCGAACCGGATGATGTACCTTCTGTGACCGTGTGCTTGTGAGCAGCTCAGTTAGATCTGTGGTCAGTACATTCTGTATCAGCAGCAGTGCAACGAGTCCATTTTGCAGTCGTCCAACCATCTAATGTCTTTGGTCAAACATTCAGATAATTTAATTTTGTAGTCTCCTTTGCGTGGTCGTCTGTAAACTCTGTCCTCAACCCCGTCTCTTCGTCTCTCCTGTAGAAAAACAGACAGACACAAACAGGATGAGCTCTGAGCTGAGACTGAATGTTAGTCCAGGCTATCTAATGGACGTTCACTGCACACACAGATTGTTATTCCATTTTTTACTCCATGCTGATGATACACAGTTAGACATCTCATCAAAACCAGATGAAATATCCAAGTTGTCCAGATTGACTTGGTGTTTCCAAGATATAAAAGATTGGATGACCAATAACTTTCTTTTATTAAATTCAGATAAGACAGAGATATTACTTATTGGCCCAAAAACCAGCACACAACAGCTTTCACAATCCAGCCTGCGTTTAGAAGGATGTACTGTTATTACCAGCTCAGCAGTAAAAGATCTGGGAGTAATATTAGACAGTAACTTGTCTTTTGAAAATCACATTTCAAATATCACAAAAACAGCCTTTTTCCATCTTAGAAATATTGCTAAACTTAGGAACATCTTATCCGTATCTGATGCAGAAAAACTAGTTCATGCATTCATGACCTCCAGACTGGACTATTGTAATGCATTACTAGGTGGTTGTCCTGCATCCTCAATAAACAAGCTTCAGTTAATCCAAAATGCAGCTGCCAGGGTTCTCACTAGATCCAGAAAATATGATCATATAACCCCAATATTATCATCCCTGCACTGGCTACCTGTTCAGTTTAGAATAAATTACAAAATAGTATTACTTACATACAAGGCCTTAAATGGTTTAGCTCCCACATACCTAACCAGTCTTCTGATACGCTACAATCCACCACGCGCCTTAAGATCACAAAGCTCCGGACTTCTGGTAGTTCCCAGAATTTCAAAATCTACAAAAGGGGGTAGGGCTTTTTCATATTTAGCTCCAAAGCTTTGGAATAGCCTTCCAGACAGTGTTCGGGGAGCAGACACGGTTTCTCAGTTCAAAAGTAGACTCAAGACGCATCTCTTTAATCTGGCATACACATAACTCATCCCATAACCTCAGGCTCCAGTGCTGATATAATAAACGGCACCTACGCTAATTTCTTCCACCTGTTCTTTCTCTTTCTACTCATCCGTAGGCACCTAGAGATTGTGTCAGCTCCAGTAGACAGAGGCCAGCCCGAAAAGATCTTAAGGCATCCAGAGAAGGATCACCTTGATTCTGCATTATGATGGTTTAGACCTACACACGCTGCTACTGAGCTCCTAATGATCCGGACCGCCTCTGCCCTCTGCATCTGGACCTGTCTGACTCATCCTGGTGCAGAACTGAACTGGATTCCATGTTAACTTCGACATCTTCTGTTATAATAAACTTCCAGTATTACTGCAGATCATTTCCTGCTATTCATTTTCACTCAAATGAGGATGGGTTCCCTGTCGAGTCTGGTTCCTCACAAGGTTCCTTCCTAATGCCATCTCAGGGAGTGTTTCCTTGCCACCGTCTCTGTTGCCCTTGGTTTGCTCATCAGGGACAATCTGATCATTATGGTCTATACACATTTTTTCTTTCTCCTACACATTTCCATAATCTTCTTTTAATTTTGTGAAGCTGCTTTGAGACCATTGTTAAAAGCACTATATAAATCAAATTGAATTGAATCAAATTCAATATTACACAGTAAACTACATCTACATCAATATTACACTAGTAACCTACATGTCGTACTCACTCGGTTCAGCAGGAAGACACACAGTCACACTGTTAGAGGTGTTGGAGGAAGAATCTCCTTCAGGGGCTGTAAAACAGACAAATCATTATTAGTATCAATTTGGATTAACACAGAAATTAAAGAAGAAAAAAATAAAAAATAAAATAAATAAATAAATAAATCAGGCCAGCTAACGGCTGAAGCCCTCACATTAAAGTGTTTACACAGTGACTGTTTAAGGTGGTGTGTGTACAGTATGTGTTTAATTTTGAAAAGCTATATCTCAGGGATTGTGTTCAGCTTTTGTCATTAGTGTACTGATGTGTTTTCAGGTTATTTTGCATGACGGCTATGATCAGAACCCTGCTCCAGAAAGAGATGAATGAGTATCAGTGTGGGACTGATTTTCACCCGGAGAACAAGATCTCCTATGGAACCATCTCAAACTTGGTGCAAAACACACTGTATTAGAGTTATGAGGATCCACTTCTGCTCCCCTGACTTCTAGCTTGCTTGTTTTGTTCCAATGATAAAAATGACTAAACACTAAGTAGTTTAAGGATAAAGGATATACGTACTGTATATACCACCTGGAAATTGTAGGTGATATCACACTTCACACTTATACACGAGAATTTAAAAGTCAATACAAAAATATAGCTGCAAGCAATGATGATGGACCCAAGCACCCTGTGCCATCACCACCCGGGTCCACTGCGCACTCCTTTGAGTGTGTTAAGAACTACAAAAAGCCATCGCCTCCTGAGTGCAACGCGTCACACACTATATAGGGCTGATGTCAGCTTAGGCCCTAAATATTTGTCATGTCGTCTGTGTATGTGTGTGTGTGTGTGTGTGTGTGTCTCTGTGTGCGTGCGCGCGTCTGTCTGTGCGCCTGTCTGTGTGTGTCTGTGTGCATGCGTGCGAGAGAGATGTTCGTGTGTGAATGTTAACATTTGTGATGTGTACGTGTTTACAATAGGCCGCAGACGCTGGAAGAAAAGCATCACACGTTGATGTTCCTCAATGTGATGTCATTCAGCGTAAGTTTAAGGCATCGTCATGGCTGACCTGTTTGAGATATCAAACATCCCTCTACAATTGTGCATCCTCAATGTCTTTAGATCACATCGGCCCAGTTTGGTGGCAATCGTATACATTCCCTAGGAGGAGGATATCAAAATCCATTGGGTGTGTTTTTATAAACGACCCAAAATAACCGGCCTCCTGTTGAGTTGAGCCCAGGACTTGCAGTGCGAAAGTCGTTCAGCTGAATGAGTTGTGTGTGCCTACGTGAATGTGTGTATGAGCTATACAGCAAAATCTCATGTGGGGGCCCCTGGGGGCCCCGAGCCACGTGACTCTCAGGCATCCTAATTCAATTCAATTCAATTCAGTTTTATTTGTATAGCACTTTTAACAATTGACATTGTCTCAAAGCAGCTTTACACAATCAAAAGAATTATTTAAGTTTGTATGGAATGTGAATGTGTATGAATCAAAATGTTCAGATAGTCCCTGGTGAGCAAGCCCGAGGGCGACAGTGGCAAGGAAAAACTCCCTGAGATGGTAATAGGAATTGGCAGCAGATTCCAACCTACCTGCCAATATTCATGAGTTTTTGAGCATTTTAAGACCCCAAATAGTGCTAAATACTGACATTACAAAATTACTGTTCCAAAGATGGTTTGATTGGAGATGGTTTTCTTTTCCCCCATACATGCAGTAATGCAAATACAGTCACCTTTTTCCTCAAAAGCAGCCACAGCAAACATGCTGTTTACACTGTTTTAAATTGATGTTGCTTAGAGGTTGTTAAAAGAGGGCGTCGGCTTTGCTTTGAATATAGCGATTACGGTGGAAGGAACATTTTAGGGCATTTTTTTTTTGTGGAACAGATTGTGATATCCTGAAAGTGAAGGTATAAAGTGTGATATACTAATGGACAATGTCATGTTCTGTGAATAAGAGACACCTGCTCCAGTCGTCCTCTCACAGGAGTTCCTCTTCTTCCAGACCACAATTCCAGCAACAACGGCAACGATGACGATGATGATAGCAATCTTTCCTCCGTCTGATCCTCCGTCTGATCTTCCGTCTGATCCTCCCTTTGATCCTCCCTTTGATCCTCCGTCTGATCCTCCATCTGATCCTCCACCTGTTAAATCAGCACAGAGTCTTTATTATCTGCTGCAGCAAGAAATCAGCTTTCACTCTCTACAGCTCTAGTTTATTAGGACCTTTTGGTACTTCTCGCACTAACTCCTTCTCCAAGCTGCTGTGCTGAACCACGCAGGTGTAGGTGTGTTTCTGCAGCTCCTCAGCTGGGACTTTCAGAATGATTCTCTTCTGGAAGCTTCCATCCTGGTTGGGTAACGTCTCTCTGAGCTCCACGTCCTCATGCACGTCCTCTCCGTCCTTCTGCCAGGTGATGTTTAGTGGTTTGGGGAAGAAACCTGTAGCGTGACACACCACCTCTGGAGAAGGAGACGAGTGTCTATGGAATACGGACACCTTGGGAACAACTGCAGAGACACAGAGAGACAGAAATATTACAACACTATCAGTATTATTAATTTATGAAGAACAGAGTCTTTTAAATGCGAATAAACCTACAGTACTAAAAGTTGGATGTCTTTTTGCTTTTTACAGGTATTGTAACGACAGTTAAATTTAACTTCGGTCATTTTTAGTGACACAATTAAGTTTCTGTAACAAGCGTTCCATTTAATCACATGACAATAATCTAGTGTAGAGTGTATGCAGTTGATGTCACAGTTTGGCCTTGACCATCATCCAGCAGTCTGTTTACTGGATCATTTCCACATCATGTGAGATCTGTACAAAGTTGAGATCATAATTAATGTCAGATGAATGTACGTTTGTAGGGGTGATTAGTTCAATCTGGAGAGGTAGGATTCCTGTCTTTCTTGCTGAGCAGCAGGGGTGTAATTGCTGGGGAGAGATCCCCCCCCACCACCACCTGCACAAATTCATCACCACCATTTATACTCATGTCCTCTGAAATTAACTGATCATGTGCATTATTATACCTGAAAAAGCATTCAAAGTAAGTGTTAAAACTAAAGTACCGATAAAATTAACAAAAGCAACGGACACCATCTTAGCAGGCAAGTCACCATGTCCCCTGTGTCTGACTGAGGATTCTGGCATGTTTATGCAATTTGTCATTGCGGTGTTAGAAAAATGTTAGTTTTCCCGCTTGTCCCCGATACAACAGTCTTGGCATTGTTAGACCATTAGTGAGGCAGAATAAAAACATGTGACAGCAAAACCTCTACAGGGCCTGTTGGTACCTGATGATACGTGGTTACGAAACCAAATGTGGGACTGGGCTGGACTAATAAGGGCATGCTGGCCACCAGAGTACCAAAATGTATGTCTAGCTGAGTGTGTGTGTGAAACCAGTGGTTCTAGATTGCTGTGGTCTTCTTGTGGAGTGGCACACAAAGAAATAGTTGCTTATGTGAGATGTTACAGGGCCGGACATATAGGACGTCCAGCATGGTTGACCTCTTTTACCGGGCCACGTGCCCCGTATTTATCTGCTGTGCGCCCCAGTAACACCTCGAATTTGTATTTATATTTTCAATTTCTATTTGAGTTCTATTTGGCATTTGTTTAATTTAGACTGATAGTGAAAAAGGTTGATTTTTTTTCTAAATCAACAAAGTCAAAGCAAAGCAGTTTAACCCAAGACACAAGCTGAGGCGCAAATAAGGGTCCACGCGTACATGTGCATGCTGGAACAGGTGAAGTCTAATCAGGCTAATTAATAGTCCCAAGCTTGAATCATCAGCATATGTGCCAATTAAAATGATCACTCTTTTAATTTTTTTTTTTTTCAACTCAGTGGGCGTGGCTTTCATTGCATTCCCTGTGGATCCAGACCCTCCACCACTTTTTCACAATCCCAAACATAAAGGGTTAAACACTTTACCATCTCTAGTGTAAGATGTTAACTTCTTTAGATAATCTGCACAGTTATGCTCCAGGTAGTTCTTCCAGTATTTAGCTTCTTTAGGATCCCACTTCAGTTTGATTAAGAGAGACCCATCATTAGCTGCAGTCCAGGTTCCAGTTTTCAGATTCAGACTGATGAAATCTTCTCCATCATAACCGTACAGATCGTATCCTCTAGTGGTGCCGTCATCATCCAGCTCACAGCCGTACATCCACTGAAGTGTGTGAGCCCCTGAATCAAAACACACACACACACACACACACAACAGGAAATAAACACTCTCATACAGTGCTATACTGATATAGGATACTGCCCATAAATATTTGATCTGACGACAAACTAAATTAAGTACAACTAAGCTGAGATGGTTTGTGTATGAATATTGTAAACTTAATTGAAAGATCAAAAGAAATAAAAATATTGCCTGTAATAGTAATAAACAACACCGATCTACTGAGAGCAAGTAAAGGGCACAAACATTTTTCTTCATGAGTCACTGTTCTTGTGTAATTGTTTAATTCTTAAGTGCCCCTATTGTGCCATTTTAAAGGTTGCTAATATTGCTTAATGAGTCTTTTAAAACAGGTTTACATGGATGCAAGGTCAAAAAATACTTTAGTTTTCTCCAAAAGTAGATTTAATTTTACACCCATTTCTAAATGATTCGTAAACGACTCGTGTGAAGCAGTTCGTCTGTCTAAACCCCGCCTTTCCGTGAGCCCTCACTGCTGTGATTGGTCAGATGGCGCGGCCCGCTATGATTGGTCTACCGCTACAGCGTGTCGGAAAGTTGCTCGTGACGTAGAACGTGGGCGAACATTATGCAAATATGTTCAGATGGAGAATTCTATGGCAAAATCAGGAAGCGCAAATGAGATACAAGGCAGTATTATGTGACTTGGTGCCACTGTGTTAACCCACACACTGCTCAGAAGTACATGTGAAGATTTTATTCACATCAGAATCCAGGGATTAAAGTGAAAAAAAATCTTCTGACTGAACTTTTTTCAGGCCGAGCCATATTACTTTAACAAACTATTTATTTAAATAGTCGAGACCAATAGCTTTAGGGGAGATTAAACCGCTTTAATATTGCCTGTTTGCATATTTTAAAAGCTATTTGTAATATTTGAAAAAAATATATACCTTGACAAATAATCAACCATCTACCACATATCTTTTCAGTGCATGTTTTTATTTATCTTATAACACCAAACAATGTTTTGTGAAACTCTTAATAATTAACAGAAAAAAGTAATAGCACCACCATTAAATTCCAAAAAGTGCTTTTTCAGTGCATGTTTTATGTATCTTCGTTTTCAGCTTAGATGACAAATCGGATTTCCAGTAAGCAGCAATGCCATGTGTGCAAGTACGTTTACACTGCCAGGTCTCGATGCTTAATTCCGATTTGTTGCCTATATCTGATTTTTTTGACCATCTGTTTACATGTTCTTTTAACTCTGACTCATATCCGATTCACGTGTTTACACTCTCCATACCATCTGAAACATCGCGCGTACTTAAAGGGAGGTTCTTGCGCTGCACACTGGCCAAGAAAGATGAAGGTGAAATATGCTTAACACTATCTCTGCTATATACACTCGCGCACCATGGTTTTAAAACGGAGGAGGAGAAAAAAACGCTATAATTGCCGCCTGCACATATGCTTTATTCATCAAATACTGCTTTAATGTTATTTAGCCCAAATAAGCATTAACACAAGGCGGGGTGTTTAGTGTGGGGGGGGGGGGGGGGAGGTCTTTTCCTCTTCCATGTCACCTGCGATGTTGTAATTCAACACGCGCTTCCACCGGAGAGTAACATTACGTCATTAAACCGCGAAGAAGTCGCAGTTTTAATGACGTACAGAACACAACGCTTCAGGAAATCCGATCTGTCTGTTTACACGACAATCACATCAGCACATATCTGATTTATATCCGATTTATTTCCACATATGAAGGAGGCCTGAAACCGATCTCGAAATATCGGAATGCATGCGTTTTTTTCCTGTTTACACGGACACAGAACAGATCCGATATGTGTCACATATGAGCAAAAAATCGGAATTGGGTCGCATTCACCTGGCAGTGTAAACGTAGCCTTTGACAACTGATTGCATTAAATTAACTAGTGGTTGTGAGACTGTGAGCGACAGGTCATGCTCCGCTATGAAAGAACATAGGCGCACTTTTACATCGCGCACACGGTCGGCCACAGATGTGTGAATCTCCGTTGTGGTTCTTGTCGCAGCAGACAGGGAGCATGTGTACTGTTAGAGCACGAACCGCAGCATTGTGACGAGCTGCTGACTGATGGTGAACTCGCACTTTGTTTTGCCATTATTGCCATATTGAAGTTTCCTGTGTCATACTGTGCAGAGACACCTACCTGGATGTTTGATTTTTTTAGTCCACGAACTAAAAGGCTTGCCATTCTCCCCAATTTCGCTAAGCCAAGCCCATCTCCATTTATTTATTTATTTATTTACACTTTTATCAATCTCCGAAACATCGGAGCCTTCCTGCATTAAGTGTGTCCATGCTATCTTAAATATAGTTATACCTCAGCCTGACATGTAGTTCTTCAAAACTAAACCAAAACCCGAAGTGGATCCATACCGGAGTGATAACAAAACGCTTAGAGTGGAGAGAGGAACGTGCAGTCGCTCCACTCCAGGCTTTGATCACATCCTCCTCAGCAGGCTGAATACACTGTCTTTCCTTAATTTAACACCCATGTAAGCCTATATATACACAGCATTAAAATTATGAAAAGTGAATTTTAAACATTAAGGACAGGCGGAACAGTGTGATTGACGGAAATCCGTCGTAACGACGGAGAACTTTAATCCCTGAGAATCACTTTGGTTAATATCATGCTTCATTAATCACTTCCACAAGTTCAAAACACTCACGTCGGACCTTCACTAAATCTCAGAATGTCAAGTTTGAATGCTGTAGTGACATCATAAGGAGCACGGGGCACAACTCTGCATCATATTATATAACATGTATTGTAGAGATGGATATAAAAATTTTATTCAGTTATGATTCGCGATTCTTTTGTGTGGTGATTCATGTATCGCTCAAAAAGAAAAATATTTTTTTATATTTATATTTTTATTATAATGATTGGCCAGTAACCAGAATCGGCTGGTTTTCGGTTTGATTGGTCGTGACTGGTGTTCGGCCCCGGTTATAAACTATTCTGTACCGCAGAAGCTTCTGAGTGATGCAACAGAAACACATTTTTATTACATTATCAAAAATTGTGCACATTAAAAGTCTCTAAATCCATTCAGATTTTAATTCATTCACACACAAAACTAATATACTTTATCTGCTCATAAACTCAAACAGAGAAGAAGACACAACTTTTTTGGGATTTGTTGACACCATGACATTTTGATTCACCATATTTTTCCCTTAAAATGATACATTTTCTCAGTTTAAACTTTTGTTCCGTGATTTATGTTCTATTCTGAATAAAATATTGACATTTGCCATCTCCACATCATTGCTATAGGGCAATAAATCGCCATGTCCGCACTGTGAGACACCTAAGACAGCGCTACAGGGAGACAGGAAGGAGGACGTTTCTTCTTTTGCTGAGTATATATATATATATCTGTAAGCACCCGTATATCAAAGTAAATTTCTGTCATAGGAAATAACAAAACTCAGATGATTCATTCCACATGCCAAAAATATTCATAGAAAAATAATAAATACAATACAGTGAAACCTCGGATTACGAGTAACACGGTTTACGAGTGTTCCACAAGACGAGCAAAAATTTTAAATACATTTTGACTTGAAAAATGAGCAAGTCTTGGTTTACAAGTACAGAGTATCATGTATCACGCATGTGCTTATTGTTTTGACGCGACGTGTCAAGTGATCACAACTGAGTGTGTGTGAGAAAGTCGTCCAAAACAGCAGCCGCTTCCCCCCCTTGTCTGCAAGTGGGTGTGTGTGACCCGTGCACTTGTGTGAGTGAGAGAAAAACTGGTGTGTGTGTGTGTGTGTGTGTGTGTGTGTGTGTGTGTGTGTGTGTGTGTGTGTGTGTGTGTGTGTGTGTGTGTGTGAGAGAGTGAGTGAGTGAGTGAGTGAGTGAAAGTCGTCATACACAGTAACCCCCCATCTGCCTTTTTCAGCCACAATTCTTTTCATAGGTGCAGGTTAATTTGTTTTAGTTTTACTTCATATTTTGTATTATTCATTCTTATATGAATATTTTTGAGTTGTGGGACAAAATTCACTTTGATATACAAGCACATTTCCGGAATTAATTATGCTCGCAATACAAGTTTCCACTGTACATATGATTGGACATACTGTACAGGTCCTTCTCAAAAAATTAGCATATTGTGATAAAGTTCATTATTTTCTGTAATGTACTGATAAACATTAGACTTTCATATACTTGTATTTTAGATTCATTACACACAAACTGAAGTAGTTCAAGCCTTTAATTGTTTTAATATTGATGATTGTGGCATACAGCTCATGAAAACCCAAAATCCCTATCTCAAAAAATTAGCATATCATGAAAAGGTTCTCTAAACGAGCTATTAACCTAATCATCTGAATCAACTAATTAACTCTAAACACCTGCAAAAGATTCCTGAGGCTTTTAAAAACTCCCAGCCTGGTTCATTACTCAAAACCGCAATCATGGGTAAGACTGCCGACCTGACTGCTGTCCAGAAGGCCATCATTGACACCCTCAAGCAAGAGGGTAAGACACAGAAAGACATTTCTGAACGAATAGGCTGTTCCCAGAGTGCTGTATCAAGGCACCTCAGTGGGAAGTCTGTGGGAAGGAAAAAGTGTGGCAGAAAACTCTGCACAACGAGAAGAGGTGACCGGGCCCTGAGGAAGATTGTGGAGAAGGACCGATTCCAGACCTTGGGGGACCTGCGGAAGCAGTGGACTGAGTCTGGAGTAGAAACATCCAGAGCCACCGTGTACAGGCGTGTGCAGGAAATGGGCTACAGGGTGCAAATTTTGCATGTCATTCGGAAATCAAGGTGCCAGGGTCTGGAGGAAGACTGGGGAGAGGGAAATGCCAAAATGCCTGAAGTCCAGTGTCAAGTACCCACAGTCAGTGATGGTCTGGGGTGCCATGTCAGCTGCTGCTGTTGGTCCACTGTGTTTTATCAAGGGCAGGGTCAATGCAGCTAGCTATCAGGAGATTTTGGAGCACTTCATGCTTCCATCTGCTGAAAAGCTTTATGGAGATGAAGATTTCATTTTTCAGCATGACCTGGCACCTGCTCACAGTGCCAAAACCACTGCTAAATGGTTTACTGACCATGGTATTACTGTGCTCAATTGGCCTGCCAACTCTCCTGACCTGAACCCCATAGAGAATCTGTGGGATATTGTGAAGAGAAAGTTGAGAGACACAAGACACAAGAATCTGCAAAAGGATTCCCGACCAAGTATTGAGTGCAGAACTGAACATAATTATCTGAAGGTTGACTTTTTTTGTATTAAAAACACTTTTCCTTTATTGGTCGGATGAAATATGCTAATTTTTTTAGATAGGGATTTTGGGTTTTCATGAGCTGTATGCCACAATCATCAATATTAAAACAATAAAAGGCTTGAACTACTTCAGTTTGTGTATAATGAATCTAAAATATATGAAAGTCTAATGTTTATGAGTACATTACAGAAAATAATGAACTTTATCACAATATGCTAATTTTTTGAGAAGGACCTGTATATACCAAGTCTGGAAAGGGAAAAGGAAATGCATGCAGTCATGTCATTATACCTACAGAAATTGCAAATGGTCATCTACAGACATCAACTAACAGGTAGTCATCATGTATTTCTGGTGTATTTACCATAAACTTTTCAATCAAACCCATATAACAGCCAATGCCATTTAACAATAAAAAAATATATATATATATTTATTCTTACCTTTAGTGCAATTGTAATACGTCCTGGCAGATCTAAATTTGGTATTAAAGTTGTCCTGATTGCCCTGCATCTCCTGTGCCTCATTCTTCCAATAATCTTCACTGTGAATCCTCTTCATCCAGTCCACTACGATCAGCATCTCTTTACTACTGTTGTAGGACATGCACTGCTCTGAATTTAGCAAAACAACTGCAGTAAACTCAGTTTGGAGGCTGTTTGGCACACAGGTCTCTTGTCTGAATGCAGTGTAGAGATACTTCAGAGTGGATGTGTCTGCAGAGACAAGGAGCAACATTTAAAATCCAGCCAGTCAGCAGAAGAGGAAATTACACCACTGAGGATCATTAAATTAACTGTTGTGTTTCCACTAATGTCGGCATTAATTCACTTTTGATTGAAAAGTAATAGTGTAGTGAAATAATAGTGTCAGGCAGACCAAGGACGCTAGCTCATCTGTCTTGTTGGCAAGCAAGTGTACATTTCTCTACAGCTACAGGAAGCAGCTGGTTGAGGTTGGGTGGGTCCACATATTTCTTCCACCACCATTTTGAATGTTAAATGAGACGTTAAAGACATGAAGGACCCCAATTTCTTTTTTTTATTACATAAAAAACAGTGTACACACACACACACACACACACACACACGAATAAATGAACAAACATGATAAATATATAAATAAGAAAAGGTCAAAGCCATTAGGTTTAGAGAAAAGAAGAAATAAAGGTAGAAAAGATAAAGTATGTAGTTATCATCACTTTGAGTGTAATTTTATGCATGTAATAAATAAACCAGTAACACTGACACTGCGTGTGTTATAATGCATTGCTGTGCTGTTTACTTACATAACATAAGATATAATGTCATATATATTTCATATCCAGGCAAATGTGTTGATATTTTTGGTGTAACTCTGAAGGGGCATTGACCATACACACGAGAGACACTGACCGAGGGGTAAACCACAACTAATACATACACTCGGATTATATTTACTCCAATACTTTAATTGATCCAAATGAGAAAAATTATTCCTTACATTTTATTTATAATTAAAGGTACATGTTATATACAGCTTACATTAATACCTCAGAAGCCCAAAGAACTCATACACACATACCAAAAATTATATACGAGTTAATACAAAATAGTATACGAGGGGTGTTAAGGGTTTTAACTATCGCTTTAGCCTTGAGTTTAGCCCCAACATCTGTGTCTTAATTCTAAACCAGGTGAAAATTTAGGCTGCGTTCTATTCCGAAGTGTACTTCACAGGGTGCTCCCTACTCCCTGCTCCGTTTGTAGTGAATGTTGGTGAAGTGAACTTCCCTCGAGGGCAGCAAGATGGCTGCCAGATTTGATTCTCAAGATAGAAAATTGGAAGATATTGCAGATAAAATTAAACTAAATAGCAACATGATCACAAACATCTCCAAATCGGTGGAGTTCAATGCTGCAGATATTAAGGAATGTAAGGACAAATATGCTGTTTTGGAAAAACAAACAGCATCTCTGGTGAGATCCAGTGAGGAGTTACAGCTGAAAACATCAGAACTGGAGCGTTACAGGCGGAGATGGAACCTGCGCATTAAAGGATCATAAAAATTAAAACAAACTTAAAGAGGTGGTTGAACTTTTGGGTAATATAGCCCCACATTTGGCACAGAAACTGGAAGATGTCGTTGACTCGGTCTACCGGATTGGAAAAAAGGAAAGTGGAAGACACCGCTAGATCATTGTTCAGTTATTGTTCAGTTAAGATACCGAGATGAATTTTGATTCATCTAATTTCATCAGCAAATAAAAGCAAAGGGTGATTACTCCTGCGAAATGAAAATGAGGATTTACAAAGTGGGAGCATCAGTACATTATTAATTAATTAATTTATTTATTTATTTTTTTGTGGTTTCTGAGTCAGATTTTGATAACTGATTATATTTCGTCCCCGTTGGGATAGAAAATAATAATAATAATAATAATAATAATAATAATAAATAACCTCTCTCTTTTTTCTTGTTTGCTTGTTTATAGTGTTATATCTATTTAATGTTTCAATTTAATAGTTGTATTTCTTTTCTTTTATTAAACGGGGTTAAGGGTCTAAGAAATAATACCAAAAGAAAAGCTGCTTTTTTTGTTTTGTAAAGAGAAAAAAGCTCAATGTGTTCTTTTGCAGGAAACTCACTCATATGTGATTTGTGATTGTACTTTTTGGTCTAATCAGTGGGGTGAACCAATTTTATTGGCTCATGGCTTTTTGATTTAACAACTTAACTGAGAAACTTATTGAATCAAGATCTGATTTAGATGGACATTGGTTGTTTTGTATCCAAAAAATAGATAAGTGTTACATTATTTTGGGAAATGTGTATGGGTATAACAATGTATCCCAAAACAAACTTTTAAAGGAAATGAAAACTAAATATACTACTGATGTTGTTATACTGTGTGGGGACTTTAATATGGTGTATGATGAGTGGCTAGATAGATCACCAACTAAATATGATGTACATCATTATAATTTCCTTATTGCTACACTTTTGTAATAAACAGGGTTTAATAGATCCCTGGTTTAAACCTGACGCCTCTAGCAAGTCCCGAATTGATTTCTGGTTAATTTCATATATAATTTTCTATACTATAAAACAATATCCAGTTTATCGGCAGCTCCTCTTACAGATCATTGTTCAATTGAATTAACAATAAATCATAAAAACAAACATGTTCGTAATAAAGGTTATTGGAAACTTAATTCTAATCTTTTTGTGAAAGATGAGTATGCAAATTTGGTTAAAGATATAATTTCAGGGATTATTAGTGATGATAATTTGGTCTCATGGACAAGTAAATGGGAATTTTTTTAAATATAAACTTCGTCAGAAATCTATTTCCTATAGTAAACAGGTGGACAAAAATCATATCACAGAACAGACCTCTATTATTAAAGAAATAACTGAATATGCAAACAAAATAAATTTAACAGAAGGTGATAAATCAAGGTTGTTATTTTTGCAATCACAATTGGATGAAGTCTATATGAGAAATGCCAAAGGGGCATATATTAGATCAAGAGCTAAATGGATGGAAGGGGGGGGAGGAATACAGCTTATTTTTGTAGGTTAGTAAAAATACATCAAGAAAGGAATTCTATTAATTATTGATGGAGCAGAGTGTTCAGATACACAATTAATAGCTAAAAAAAATAGCTAGCTTCTATCAAGATTTATACTCGTCTTCCTCGTTAACATTAGATCCTGATCCTCTTTTTGAAAAACTTAGCGACTCTATCCCACAAATAGATGAACAGTTCAAACTGACATGTGATGCAGAAATAACAATTGAAGAGCTTGATTCTGCTGATCATTAGATAAATCACCTGGCCCGGATGGTATTACGTCTAACTTTTATCGACATTTTTGGGATTTGTTAAGGGAATTTCTTTTTGCAACTTTTCAGGAAATTATCAGAAATTCATCTTTGCCTAACTCGATGAGACAAGGGTTAATCACACTTATTCCCAAACCAGGAAAGGATGTTAGATTGTTGGACAATTTACGACCTATAACATTATTAAACAATGCCTATAAATTGTTAACTCATATGTAATAATCGCTTAAAATCACACTTATCCAAAATTATTGGGGAGACTCAAACTGGGTTTATCAGAGGTCGATCTTTACAAAATAATATACGGCTGGTTTTGGACTTGTTAGAATATAACCAAGAAATTGAGGATGATGGGGTTATTTTATTTTTAGATTTTTATAAAGCCTGTGATATGTTAGAACACTCCTTTATTTTTAAATGTTTACAAAAATATGGGTTTGGCGAGAATTTTATTAAGCTATTCTACACAAACACTAATAGCTCAGTTGCCCAACCAACAGGTACTTCACCCAGATTTGATATCAAAAGAAAAGTTAAACAAGGCTGCCCCGTCTCACCTTCACTATTTATTTTGGCTACCGAGATGTTGGCCCTCCTTATCAAAAATTTTAAAATTGAGAAATTGAATGTGTTTGAGGCGGCACAGTGGTGTAGTGGTTAGCACTGTCGCCTTGCACCTCCAGGGTCCGGGGTCCGGGTTCCGGGTTCGATACATGAATGAATGAATGTGTTTGGTCAGGAAATTGTAATTAGTCAGTTAGCTGATGATTTTAGCTGAATATTATTTTTTTTTAAAACATTGATCAGATCCCTAAAGCAGTTGAGATAGTTGATTACTTTTCCAAACTTTTATTTTTGGCTTAAAACTTAATATTGAAAAATGTGAAATTATACACAAATGCCATCTTACAACTGCATATAATATTCCAATTAAATTAAATGTTAAAATGTTTAGGCATACACATTTCTAAAATGTGTTTTATTGGTTGGAGCCAAGGATACACTCATTGCCCGCTTTTGAAGAAAAAAAAAACATTATGTTTGGAATACAACTGGATGATAAGAATAATAACACTCATTAATATAATGCTGATTTTAGGCACATTTTTTATTCATAAATGCAAATGTATAAAAACTAAACCTTATTTTTCAGTCTTTAAAAAGGATTTTATTTGCAATTATGTTCCATCATTGGAACATATGAAAGGTAAAAAGGCCAAGAAATCTGCTGGAATAATAAGAAACTTTGGTTTATTAGAAGAAGAATAAAGAGACACTTTTTTTCATTTGTATTTACTTATCTATTTTGTATATAATACCAAAGTTTCATTCAATCTATTCAGAATCCATTCAATATATTCAGACTTTTGATTCAATATATACAGGTATGGAGTTTTCATTACATTCTCTCATGAATATTTTCCTAAACGGCTTGCCATAATTTTATATATATATATATATATATATATATATATATATATATATATATATAATTTCGATACTTATTTTTCTGTGTAATTTGTGTACCTTGCTTGTGTGCCTTCTTTTTTTTAATCAACGTTTACACAACTTTACGATGTTATTATAAATGTATATCACGTTCTACATTTTTGTTCAATAATAATAAAAAAAAAAATAAAAAAAAAACATTCCAACAACAACAACAACAACAACAAAAGTGAACCTCCCTCGACAAAACTCCACCATTCGGAACAAAGTGTGAAATCATCAGGGTGACGTCACTTCCTGCGTGCGATCGTTTCATTTTCAACGAACATTAAATATTTATTGAAACTTTATTTATTTAAACTGATACCATTATAAAACATACTATTGAATCGTATATAACTTGCTCATACATTATTGATCAATAATAATCGATTGAAAATGTACGGAGATTTTTATTTTTTTTACAGATTACTGTATAATACTAGGGATTTCTTGATTAAATTTAAATGTACATTTGTGTGTGCTATTAATATGATGTCGTCGTCGATAATAATGATAATAAATATATAAATCGTGTTTCGAGCTTGATGTTTTCCACGCCCCAGCGAGACGCAATGACTGATTTCCATTTCCGGTGAAGTGAAGACCTGATGTTGTAAAAAGCGAACTCGTTCCCTACACCGTTCGCAGTTCCCTTTGAACTGAACATTTCACTAAACATGGCTGAACACCCTATGAAGTGTACTTCGCAGGGCACTTGATGCCGATCGGAACACCTCAAAAGGGCTTTTAACCTTGAGCTTCTTCTTCTTTGTCTTTCGGCTGTTCCCTTTCAGGGGTCGCCACAGCGAATCATCTGCCTCCATCTAACCCTATCCTCTGCATCCTCTTCTCTCACACCAACTACCTTCATGTCCTCTCTCACTGCATCCATAAATCTCCTCTTTGGTCTTCCTCTAGACCTCCTGCCTGGCAGTTCCAACCTCAGCATCCTTCTACCGATATATTCACCATCTCTCCTCTGAACATGTCCAAACCACCTCAATCTGGCCTCTCTGACTTTATCTCCAAAACATCTCACATGGGTTGTCCCTCTGATGAACTCATTCTTGATCCTATACATCCTTGTCACTCCCAAAGAGAACCTCAACATCTTCAGCTCTGCTACCTCTAGCTCTGCCTCCTGTCTTTTCTTCAGTGCCACTGTCTCTAAGCCGTAGAGCATTGCTGGTCTCACCACTGTCCTGTACACCTTTCCTTTCATTCTCGCTGTTACTCTTTTATCGCACAACACACCTGACACTTTTCTCCACCCATTCCAACCTGCCTGTACTCGTCTCTTCACCTCCTTTGAACACTCTCCGTTGCTCTCGACCGTTGACCCTAAGTACTTAAAATCCTGCACCTTCTTTACCTCTGCTCCCTGTATCCTCACCGTTCCTCTTGGGTCCCTCTCATTCACACACATGTATTCCGTCTTGCTGCGGCTAACCTTCATTCCTCTGCTTTCCAGAGCGTACCTCCACCTCTCCAAATTTTCCTCCACCTGTTCCCTGCTCTCGCTACAAAGCACAATGTCATCTGCAAACATCATAGTCCATGGAGACTCCCGTCTAACTTCATCTGTCATCCTGTCCATCACTAGAGCAAACAAAAAGGGGCTTAGAGCCGATCCTTGATGCAGACCCACCTCCACCTTGAACTCTTCTGTCACACCTACAGCACATCTCACCACTGTCTTAGCACCCTCATACATGTCCTGCACCACTCTAACATACTTCTCTGCCACTCCAGACTTCCTCATACAACACCACAGCTCCTCTCTCGGCACCCTGTCGTACGCTTTCTCTAAATCTACAAAGACACAATGCAACTCTTTATTACCTTCTCTGTACTTCTCCATCAGCATCCTCAAAGCAAATACTGCATCTGATGTACTCTTTCTAGGCATAAAACCATATTGCTGCTCACAAATTCTCACCTCTGCCCTTAACCTAGCGTCCACTACTCTTTCCCACAGGTTCATTGTATGGCTCATTAGCTTTATACCTCTGTAATTGCCACAGCTCTGTACATCTCCCTTGTTCTTAAAAATCGGCACCAATACACTTCTCCTCCATTCCTCTGGAATCCTCTCACTCTCCAAGATCTCATTAAACAAACTAGTCAGAAACTCTACTGCCACCTCTCCTAAGCACTTCCATACCTCCACAGGTATGTCATCAGGACCAACAGCCTTTCCACTCTTCATCCTCTTCAATGCCCTTCTCACCTCACTTTTACCAATATTTGCTACTTCCTGCTCCACAACAGTCACCTCTTCTACTCTTTGTTCTCTTTCGTTTTCCTCATTCATCAACTCCTCAAAGTACTCCTTCCATCTTCCCATCACCCTCCTGGCATCTGTCAGTACATTTCCATCTCTATCTTTAATCACTCTAACCTTCTGCACATCCTTCCCATCTCTTTCTCTCTGCCTCGCCAACCTTGAGCTTATAACCTTTAAATTAGCACCGCCAACGCAGCCTCGACTTCCACGTCTCAATTCCCTCCGGAACACAGGGCTAACTCTCCCGGCCTGGGACAGAGACACTGCAGCCACTGCCTGGGGCTCTGGGGCTCCGACTCGAACCCGGGTCTCTCTCATGATAGGCGACGCTAACACTGAGCCGCCAAGTGGCTCCTTTATTTCAGAGCCAACAGTTATTTTCTAGAATTAACGGAAATGACTATAAGCAAGAGTGTGTGGGATGTAGATACGTAGGATAAATCTCACACACACACACACACACACACAACCTTAAAGATCAAAACAGTAAAAACAAAACCTAAGAAATAATTACGGAGACACTGCTGCTGCCGGGAGTGCAGTAATAAATACACACACACACTCAGTCTTACCTGCAGCCGCATAAAGACAACACGTAATTATCAAAAAGATCTTCATCGGTCCGGTTAATATTCAGGTACTGATCTAGTGTCCAGAGGTCCAGTGTACAGGAGCAGAGGCAAGATTAGTCTAACTTTCACAGGAGAAAAACAACTTCCTTCCTTCCGTCTTTTTTTTTTTCCGACCCCAATTAGCTGTCCTAAAAGTCGCTAGAAGTCGTCAAATGTCGTAATTTACATAATGTCATGACAAAAAGTGAGTAGATAAAAACATCCTAAGTACGTTTAGAACTATTACTAATGAACTTTTTCTGTATATATAGGGGGAGACCGTGTATGGTTGTAACATGGGGAGAGTTTTAACAGCCCCAATTCCACCAATCAGGGATAGGATCAGAGTCATGTGATCATTTCAGTGTTTACCCATTTCCTCCATAAACCCACATGAAGGCTGGCAACAAATACATGCAGATTCTATTATTAAAAAACTGATTTTGAGTTAAGAAAGTATTTTTTTTGACCAAGACTATATTTTGTTCAGTATTTATACTATTGCAGATAAAATCATATAACTTACGGTATATTTGATTAAATTGTAGTTTCTTAGGTAAAATGTGATTCATTTATCCCTTGCTAATTTCAAACCACACACGTACTACAGCTACAGTAGATAAACAATGGCTAAGAGGAGTGGGGTGGGTTGTAACATGTCTTTAAAATGTGTTACAACCATCCCCTTACATACAACTAAGGACAGCTTGCTGATTTTAATAATTTTACAGAATGCCTAGACAATGTAAAAGAACGACTGAAAGAGGTGTGCCTGCCAGTGTTTTAAAAACAGCATCTGATGAAGTCACAAAGAAGGGCAAGTCAGTCAGGTCAGTTGCGAAGGCACATGGGATCTGCCATGTAACATTGAGCAGATACTGCAAATCACTTCAGAAGCTGAGAGACCAGGGGTCCAGTGATCATCCAAGTTTGTTCTAAAGGCAGAGCAGAGGACAAAGTGGTGGAAGCTGAGAAAGGAAGAATGTTATGTAGTCTTTAGGGAGGAGTTGAGACAAGCTATGGGTGGTCAGGAGGTGCTTTCAGTTGACTGGACAACTACAGGCACCGAAATTCGCGTTATGTTCCGGTCCGGTACATACCGGTTCTATAGGTAACGGTGCCGTATTAGTCGTGTCTTGATTAGAAGGGGTGATAGCATCTTTCTCCCACCACTGGGTTTATTTTGAATAATTTGTTATTTTGGTACTGTTCCCATTCTGCTTGCCATTTATTTGATATATATATACTGATTTATCAGTGGTTTGAGGTCAGAGGGTGGGATTTGGGATACGCTAATTGTTTCTGTAAGAGCTCATCTTGCTGCCATGTCAGCTTGCTCATTTCCCGTTATTCCACCATGTCCTGGAATATAATATTGTGATGGTTCTTCTGTAGTTGGTTTGCCTTGATTATATAATCAGTGATTATTGGGTGATTTGTTTTCATAGATTCCAAAGCTTGTACGCAGGATTTTGAGTCGGTGAATACTAAGGCGTTTGGTTCTCTTTCTTTTTCAATGTTCCAAAGTAAGTAACAGAGCCCGGGCTTCTGCTGTAAAGGTGGAACTTTTGTAGTGGTGTTGCTCGGTTATTGCTGCTGCAGAAATGTGGTTGTCCATTTTTGATCCGTACATGTATATGGGTTTATGGTAGGGAAAAATGCTTGTTGACGGAATATATACGGATGAGTTTCAGCCTTCTTATTATAAGTCAGTTCCACATTGATATTAAGCTTTTCCAAGCTCCAGGGAGGTATTCGGCAAAAGTGTGTCTGACTCCAGAGTTATGGCTAAGTTTTCCATGTGAGGTCTGGCGCGTATACCAAAAGTGTCTTATATGAAGAGGTGGGTCATTTGCTTCTGTATATACTGTAGGCTTTGAACTGGTGAGGTCCTGAAGGCTCCCAATGCGAGTCTCAGTGTTGGTGTTGGACAGTGTCTAGCATTTGAAAGTATGATTTTTCATTAGTCATAAGAGCTACAGTTTGACAAATGGAGGTATTTAGATGGCAAGTTGAGAAAACACCCCTAAAGTGTAATAAGGACATTTACAGCTCAGATTGTGATTCACAAGAATCGGACGAGGAGTCAAGCACCTCAAAGAGGATGAAGAAGATGAGCCATGCCTTGTGTGTGTATGTGTAGCTGTAATGTATAGATTATGTAATGTGCTGAGTCATGAAAACTGAGCTTGACATTGGGGCGACTAGAAAGGGGGCTTAATGGGACCCAGATATTAGGGGAGGACATGAGGCCATGAAACCCCGTACAAACTATTGAGTGGATGAAGAATACAGTATATAATGGGGGAACAGACGAGAGTTGCTTCATGGACCGTTAGCCGGACCGTTTCCCTAGCCGCTAGCCTAATACTGTAGTTACCCTAGCCGCTAGCCTAGTAGTTACCCTAGCCGCTAGCCTAGTAGTTACCCTAGCCGCTAGCCTAGTAGTTACCCTAGCCGCTAGCCTAGTAGTTACCCTAGCCGCTAGCCTAGTAGTTACCCTAGCCGCTAGCCTAGTAGTTACCCTAGCCGCTAGCCTTACCGTTAACCTAACATATCGCCCGGCCTTTCGCCTCACTTTGTTCTTTTTATTTCAGAATTTCTTCTCTTAAATTAAAAGAAACTTAACGAACGAGATAACTAAAGTAACGGAGACACTGGACGGCGGCCGCTCGCTTCAGCACCGGAAGTACAATAATAAAATACTCCATCTTACCTGCAGAAACATAAAGAAAACACATAAATAACAATATGTTCTCCATCAGTCCGGTCCGGTTAATATTCAGGTACTGATCCAGTGTCCAGAGGTCCAATGTACAGGAGCAGAGGCACGATTAGTCTAACATTCACATCGGAAATACAACTTCCGTAAACTTTATGTTTTCCTTATAGTAGGTCACCAACGTGACGTCAGCAGCGTCTTTCACGAGACGTAATACATTCATTCATTCATTCATTCATTTTCTATACCGCTTAATCCTGTGTTCAGGGTCGCGGGGGGCCTGGAGCCTATCCCAGGAGACTTCGGGCACTAGGCGGGGTACACCCTGGACAGGGTGCCAATCCATCGCAGGGCACACACACATACACACACCCAATCACACACTACGGGCAATTTAGGAACGCCAATTAGCCTAACCTGCATATCTTTGGACTGTGGGAGCGGAGGAAACCCACCAAGCACGGGGAGAACATGCAAACTCCATGCACACAGAGACGGGAATCGAGCCTGGCCGGGAAATCGAACCCAGACATTTAATAGTATTTAATACATTATTTTATTTCCATGTTCTATGATTTTTAATGATTTACTTTAAACATGGCAATCTTGAATTGCTTTGAAGAGCAGGGACAGAAATATAAATGGAAAGCAAAATTATGTCCATCCCCCTTTTCTGCTAATCTGAAATAGCACCTCAGATTAGAGGCGTTATGAAGTCTTTACAGAGCAGAAGTAGCAGAAACATCTCAATATCAGTTGTTCAAAGGAGATTCATGCATTTTTTGGACGCCTTCAGCAAAACTTTACAATGTAGAAAGAAATAAAAATCAGGAACCATCATGGTGTTAGAAAGTGATCTAAAACTTTTGAATGGTAGTGTATATATATTTGTTAAACATTATACAAAAGTTATTTCTGAGTAATCTGATTGGACGAGAGGCTTTCCAGGAGTGGTGATAATGGACAGTAACAGCAGTGGGATGGTTAACTATATGTATCACTCCATGTCCCAGGTGTTCTACAGTTGTTAATTACTGAGGAGAGAGCAGCTGCCTGCCAAAAACAAATTCACATCCTGTCACAAAAGCACTTTCAGCAAGAAAACACACATCTGATAACATGTCATCTTAAACAACATGCTGATGATGGTTGTTTGAACCATCCATATTCTTTTATTTATGTCTACAAAGCTAACTACTGTATCTTCTAACACGTGGAGAAATCCCAAATCCCTCTGTAATCCTTGATCAAAAGCAGTAATTGGTGTGTGGAATAAGGGATTGTACAGTATACCCTATACACTGTAGGACACTAGAATGCACCGCTGTCTTTAATTCTTCATCAGAAGTGAATCTTTTTCCTTATAGTGCTGCTTTTAGGGGACCAGACGATTGAGGATGTTTCCATTCCATACTCTCTGTCATTTACTCTCAGACTCATAGTGATGAATCCGTGTCTCATCACCAGCAATGATTCTTTTAAAGAAACTTTCACCTTCCTGTGTAGTTACAAATGAGCAGTGTTGGGTGTAATGTGTTTGCTCTGTAAGTAAGCAAGTACTTGGATTACTTTTTTGATGTAACGAGTAATCTAACGCGTTAGGTCCGCCATTTAAGTAGTCAGTTATTACTTTTACAGAAATTAATCTGTGAGCCGGACAGCAGTGATACTGTTTGTGTGTGTGTGTGTGTGTGTGTGTGAAAGTCATACTACAAGCCCTGTCCCAGATAACCCGCAGACCCACCCCTCCCTCTTCTGTTATTTACACCTATGCGGTTTGACTCGTGATGAGAAGTGGTGTTAGGCACTGTGAGCTGCTGCGAGTGACCGGCTGATGTTCCGCGAAGTTTTGCAAGATCTGCGAGTACCGATGATCGGAAAGATGGAAACGTAATCACAGCGCCAAAACTCTCGGTGAATCATGATGAACCGTACTTACAGCCACCGTGCGAAACCGTGTAGGTGAAAAGTATGGTAAAGTACTCTAACTAGTTACTTTTATCAGAAAGTAACACTGTAATGTAACTAATGTAATTAAATGCAACGTTTTTTCTCTCTGTTGCGCTGCGGCATTGTGAGTAATCGTCTCCCCTGCTGGGTCTTAGTGCTGGTCTCTTACTGGTATAATTAACATCTGTGCACACGTGTACTGTTTACTATAGCACTGTGACCACATGTGTGCATAAAACATATCTTATTTTGTGTCTATATGCGTGTGTGTACAGCGTGTGTAAAGCAAAAGCAAGTCATTTTCTCTCTCTGCTTAAGGCTCAGCCTGCTCTTTGTATCTATGCGCCCATCATTGGACACCATGACACACAAACACACACACACACACACACACACACCTCCTACTTTCGCCTTCACAGACACACACACTCTTTCTCTTTGCTCTACACAGAAACACTGCTCTGTCGTGATTCTTTTCAAAGGTAAAGTGCAGGTTAATTAGTTTTATTTTTACTTTACAACAGTGATTCTGTTAGTGTGTCACTCAAGCAAGTGTCATTAGAGAGATTTCTTGTTTATTTTTCCGATAAAACAGTGTTTCCATTGTGTGTGAAATGAGTGGAGGAAGGGTAACTGTGTAAGACGAGAAGGGGGAGAGGGGAGCTTACTTTACATGCACACACTCACAAACAGAAACACTTATCTGTCGGGATTTTTTTTTTTTTTAAGATAAAGTGCAGATTAATTTGTTTTATTTTTACGTAATATTGTGTGTTAATTTTTTTATGTATTTATGTTTTTGGACTGTGGAACAAATAATTTGAGTTTCCATTATTTCTTGTGGGAAAATTCAATTTGGATTACAAGTGTTTTGGAATACGAGTCTGCTTCTGGAACGAATTATGTTCATAATCCAAGGTTCCACTGTAGTTACTTTAAAAAGTAATGCCCTCCAACACTGCAAATGAGCTGATGTAACACGTGAGGATAAATTCTGTAATCGCTCATGCATCGAAATCTTATTTTAATTAAATGAAATCTGTCTGCTCATTATACAGGAAATCACTGTATCTAATTACTTTGACTTATTTGTGGCTTCAGGATTGGCAGCTACCTGTAAAACACAACAGCAACAACAAAATATTTATTTAAATCAGCTTTATGGTTAAAATAAATTTTGGCATTGTTTTGAGCAAGAGCTAATTATCAGTATTATTATTATTATTATTATTATTATTATTATTATTGGAGTAATAATTTACCTTCATGAGATCTTCTGTGTTTCACTATGATGAAGATCAGGACACAGAAAAGAATTACAGCTGCAAACCCAATTGTCAGATTAAGTATGAAGAACAAAGACTCTGAACCTTAAACAGCAAAAGTAAAAAAAAAAAAAATCACAATGTCAGTTAAACAGTGTCAGTCAAACAGATTTATCCTGAATACAGGATCTCAGAGGCCTGGAGCCTATCCCAGGATTGGACACAAGAAGTGGAACATCCTGGACAGAGTGCCAATCATTACAAAATGGGCAATTTGGGAATGCTAATTAACTGTCTTTTGGACTGTGGGAGGAAACCGGAGTACCCGAAGGAAACCCACCAAGCACGGGGAGAACATGCAAACTCCATGCACATAGAGCTGGGAATCAAACCCCAACCCTGGTGGTGTGAGGCCACAGTGCTAAATACTACGCCACTGCGGTGCCACAGAATGAATTTTAATAGTAATATGAAGCTACATGTAGACATACAGTGGTGCTGCTGAACTAAAGAATGAATTAATGATAAACTTTGTGCTGTGTTTGAATTCTTGTGAGGTGTTTCTTTTCCACCTGAAACACATACAGTTATTTATACATTTTTTAAACAAAACTTATATTACATGCAATTTACAGTATATCGTATACATTTACTGTACCTTTCACCTTCACGTAGCTTGAATTGCTGAATGAGATTTGGTTGAGCTGCATGAATCCGCAGTAGTAGAGTCCTGTATCAGAGACATTTACTGCAGTGATGGTGAGAGACGTGTTCTTGCCATAGACAGACATCACCATGCGCTCAGTGCCACTGTAGAAGTAACACACATTTGCTGGCCCTGACGTCTTAAAATGCCTGCAGCCGATAAGAGTTGGTACTGAAGTGGTACTTAAAGCAGCTGTACTGAGGTCCTGGTAGAACCAGTAGATGTAACCTGCAAGATCCAGCTGATGTTGGCACCAAAGTGTGACATTATCTCCAGGATCTGCCTCTAAAGCACACAGGTTCTCCCAGAGCAAACCTATGCAATGCATAACAATCACACACACACACACACACACACACACACCTCAGCTGTTCTCATCTTGTCCTGTTTTTTTACATATGTTTTTAAATATACAATGAGAAATAAAATTTAATCTGTATTTAAATCTCACAGTCCGTCACAGCACAACATAGAATAACATTTCTGTGACTTTTATACAGTACGTTTTAGCTTCCAGACATTGTTAATACTCAGAATAAGTAGTTTAATGTGAAGTTTTGTAATTTCAGTCATGTAGTGTTACCAGAGGTGGAAAGTAACGAATTACATTTACTCGCGTTACTGTAATTGAGTAGTTTTTTTGTGTATTTCTACTTTTTACAGTACTTTTTAAAATCTGTAGTTTTACTTTTACTTAAGTATGTTTTGTTTGAAGTATTGTAATTCGCTACATTTTAAATCATATTCGCTACTGAGTAAAAAATAAATGAATGAAAATGATCAAATAATAAAAATATTATGCTTTGTATAAATGCTCCGTTGCGCCGCGTGTGTGTATCATGTCCTGGTCGCGCGCCGCTCCAGACTCCACTCCAGGTTTTCTGACATCGGCAGCTACCTGACCTTCCACACGGTCGCTTCCGCCCTGAGTGACGTCATCGACTAGCGCGACCATACAGTATATAAACCGGAGAGACGCGGGAAAGATGAAAGAGGTTGTGATTTTGGCGTTTTGATATTTGATTGTGTATTCTGGTTTTGACTTTTTGCCTCCCATTGACTTTGATTATTGCTTTGTCCCTTTGGTTTGGTTGGTCTTTGTTTATATATTTGTAGATAATTTCATTGTTTTTCGTTTAGGGAGTCCGGGAAGGTACCTGTATTTTTGTTTGTGTTTTTTTTTTTTTTTTTGCAGGTAATCTAGCTACTAAATATAAATACCATTTTGTTTATTATTTTGGCCTGGGTCCATCCTGAATCTGATCCTCCTCCTGGGGGGTGTTCCAGAAAGCTTGGTTAACTTACCATTTGGTTAATCTTAACCTCTGGGTTGATTAACCCCAAACCCGCATACCGAGAGTATGTCGGTTCCAAAACACCTAATAAGATTTAGTTTAATCAACCCCCTACTGGTTACCCAGAGTTAATGCGCGTGCACGGTGCCTACATAAAGACATTTTCAATGGATCGCGGATTTCACGAGTTATAATGGAACTTCCAAGTGAAATAAAGAGAGCGGCATACTTCACGGAGGCGGAGTTGGAGGTTTTAATGCTCGCTTTTGAAGAATTAAAGCCTATAATCCAGAAAAAAGCAATACGGCTGCATCGGCTAAACAAAGAGAGTTGGCTTGGCAAAAAATAACGGACAGAGTAAATGCGTGAGTATATTAAATTTAATTATAATGCTAAATATTTATCATTAATTAAAACACCCCTTCCGCATCCTTTTGACTGTTAAATCACTATGATAGCATTTACTTTTCTAGCCATTGATTTCTTTAGGTTAAAATACCAGTGTATATTGACTAGGAATATATGGTTTCTTATTTAATAAGTTGTAATCCATCTGGAGCCAAAAGAACTTTGAGCCAAGTCAAAATGAAACACAAGAACATTCTGCAAAAAGGTAATATTTGATAACACATTAACTGAACAATTTATTAAACACGGTTTAGTATATTCTTTCTGTCATAGAAAGAAGGCTGAAGCCCGTCTAACTGGCGGGGGCCCAGCACCAACTCCCCTCACCCCATCTGAGGAGCTGGCTCTGTCCCTTAATAAAGGGCCACCAGTGGTTGCTGGCATTCCAGGGGGCACATCACACACACCATGCACCACAAGTAACATGGTGAAATGTAAGTTTACCACTATGATTTGATTTCATTATATGATTGAATAAATTTCTATCTCCGTCACTTAAAGGCTTTTGAACATGCTTACCGTTTTTATGCAGGCTTACTTTATTTAACTGCATATGATTATGCTACTGTGACTTTTTTTTTGATTAGTTGTATTACTTTGACAAGGTTTTTTTTCCTGCATTATTGCTTTGTCTTTGATAAAATTGAGAATTTTATGGGTTGTATTTTCTTATAGCTACAGATGGAGGGATTGTATTATTGGACCCTGCAGAAATGACAGTCTGTCAGTTGTGTTTTGTTGTCAGGTACTTTTAGATCTTTATTTTTTGTCTTTTTGCCTGATAATGTATACTTGTATATTTCCACTGAAGGATGACGATGAAGAGACCATATCTGCTGTGACAGACGTGGACAATGCTGGAAGATCCACTGAGGTATGATGCATACCATTATAATGCAGCGCCCCCTTTTTCATTACAGTAACAGGCAATGTTCTTTCACAGTATATACCTGGGGATTTACCAACAGATGAGGGTCCTTCAACCTCAGTTCATGATCTAAGTGTAAGAATTTGTGCAGTTGTCCAGATTTAAATTTTATTGTCTGACAGAATGCCATTTATGTAATTATTTTTGCCTTCCTAGTTGCCAGCAAAGGAGCTGTATAAGGTCCATCTTCAAAAACAAATAAGAAAAAGTGACATGGAGATGGACCTTATACAGTACAGCTTCAAATTAAAAAGGCTACTCTAGAAATGGAATTACTGGAGCATCGCCTTAAGGTGAGAACTTGTGTAAATATGAATCTGTTGCATGTTAAAAGTGTTGTGTATATAAAGCAATGTATTAACACCACATTTTATTTAATTTTACTTTCATTGTTTTTCAGGAAATAAAGAAATGAACCACAGTGAACAGCAGACCAATAAAAAAATTTAATAAAAGAAACTTTGACAAATCCTGTCTCTCAAAAGTTTTCCATCTCTATGTGCACAAATTTGTAGAGGTTCCTCTACGCTATCCTCTTCGATATAAGGAGGGTGGCTCTCTCCTCTTATCGTGGCAATGTTGTGAAGCACAACACAAGCCATTATGATGTCGCATGCCCTCTCTGGACTGACCCGGAGTCCACGCAGACACTGAAACCTTGACTTTAGGATCCCTATGGTCATCTCCACCTTGGCCCGTGTTCGGCGGTGAGCCAGGTTAAAGCGTGTCTGTGGTCCAGGTTCAGGGTAGGGTATCATTAAATAGGGCAGACAAGTGTATCCTCTGTCCCCCAGCAAGTAACCATTCAAGTGTCCTGTAATGTTTCAAGTGTACAATGCAATTTTGTAAAAATTAAAATGCATAACGCAAAACATACCCTGCTGAAATGTCTGGCATAATGATGACTCCCGGAAAATTCTGGCATCATGCACAGATTCTGGCCATTTGGCCTCAACATTAGTAATAATGTGGGTTGCCTCACATATTACCTATTTAGTGGAAAAAAGTAATGAGTTTAATGATTCTAACAAGGCAAAAAATTAAGGACACAAAATTAAGTTGTTACCTGTACATTGATGCTATGAATAGATTTCCTATTAACAGTCTCCCTCATTTATTGAAGGAGCTTTAATAGGAATGTGGGTGCCATCAATGCACCCAATTACATTTGGAAACCCTGAAATACAAAGGCATATATGCAAGGACCAAGTGTGTGTATGCAGGATGAATACATGTATATAAATAGTATATCTACATATTAAATGTGCGTCATACTGTAGATTTTACTACAAAGGACAAACCTGCCACTCTGTGGAACTCCTCTTTAATAATGTGGAGAGGTTTATGGCCAGGGACCTGCTGTACACATGAGTGTAAAAAGTGCTTAAGTGCCAGACATACTGTACGAACGGCTCTACACACAGTTGCCTTTCCCACATGCTCTGCATCTCCCACATTGTACAGAAAATGCCCTGACGCAAAAAACCGAAGTGCTATGTACAGAATATTTTCTGTGCTAAGCGCAGACCTGCGGTGTGTGACATGTGCAATATGCGGTTTCAGGAGATGTGTTAAGTAAATTAACGATTCCCTTGAAAACCGATAACGCTCTTTTAAATAATCATTCGGAAATGAAAACACATCAATACGCGGTCTTATAACTCTCTCCCGGCGAAAAAAACCGCGTATAATCTGTGCCTCCACGTCCACAGGATCCTCATCAAAAGGGCGCGGCATGCTCACTAAGCTTCTGGAACAAACTTACCCTGGAACATAACCTGCTACCGAGCAGGTTATCTTCAGAGAGTAAGTTGCTATGGTTACATACATACCCAGAAAGTTACCTCCGTTTTTGGAACCGGAAGTTGAGGTTATCCACTAACTTACCCTCAAACTTATCCGGGTATGTCACATAACCTGCTTTCTGGAACACCCCCCTGGTGTGTGTGTGTGTGTGTGTGTGTTTGTGTCTGTGTCTGTGTGTGTGTATACAAACCTCATTATTTCATCAGTTAATGATTGGATCTAGTTCTTTCTGCCATATACCACCATTTCCATACAGTTTAAAATAGAACCCTGAACCATTCTTTTGCTGTATGGCCCTAGACTGGGACGTAACACCATATTTAAATGACCACTTTGATTTTCAAGCACAAGAAAGACAGCAGCTTTATTATGCAAAGGTGTTCCTTCAGTTAAAAACAACTAGTTTGAGATTTATATCTACTCATCTTTTTTGAACTACGCTAGAATGCCTCAACCCACCTCGCTGTTAAAAAAATAAAAATAAATAAAAAAGTAACTCGGTAACTTTTACTCTGAGTAAATTTTTTAATGAGCTACTTTTTGCTTTTACTTGAGTAGATTTTTATAATCTTTACTTGTACTTTAGTAAAATTTCACTGAAGTAACAGTACTTGTACTTGAGTACAACATTTTATTACTCTTTCCACCTCTGAGTGTAACAGAATTCTATACAACGGTTTCTTTATCTTGTGAAATAAAAAAAATGAAAATGTCCTTTAACTTACCCATCAAACAGAGAAACAAAAGCATGATGGTGAAGCTGTCCTTTTCTGCTCTGTGTCAGGTGAGAAATACAGAGGAAATGGTGAACAAAACAATGTTTTTTTGTTTCCACTGTGCAGGAGGTAACAGTGATGTGCTGGCTCTAGCGGTTTATTATAGAACTTTAAGCCTTCCTGGCTTGTGTATTTTTCTACAGCATCAGAAAACAAACTATAAAATAAAAGCTGAATTTAAAACATGTCACGCCTCATTATATTAACTGTTACAGTGGATATATTTTTGCAAACAGCAGGTTAAACTACTCTGTAACAACTAAACCTTAAATTGGCTATAAAATGCACAGTTACGGTGTCAACCAAATGGTCTGAGTGTTAGCAGGGTTTAAACAAACACAACAGTGTGTGGTACTGCTCATTAAAATGTGTAATACTCTATGGATGAAGTACAGTACAATCACCATTTAGTGCTCTATAGAGACCTGTTCATGCCAAGGAAAATGAAGATTTATAACACGTTATGTGGTTTAAGTGGAGCAAAGGTGCAAATAGGAAAAAAAAAAGCTGCTGGTCATGTTGTAATGATTGTTGCACTATTATGCACGCTATTAAAAATAAGCTGTAACTGTAAAACACTTTTTAGATTCATGATTCTAATGCAACTTATGAACTTATATAAACATAACATTTATATAATTATGGAACTTTTTTATCCTCATATCTAAAGCTATATTTCTGGGCAAATAATTTAATAATTTTGATTCAGCGGTAGAGGTTATGATACAATGACAGAAGGTGCATTTTTGTGATCGGAAAACGTGATGCAGTTTCTCAGAAATAGACAGCGGCACTTGTGTTTAAAGCGGCGCTTGTGGTTTGAGCCTGAGCTGATTTTCAAATGCCAAAGGTATTGTTGAGTTTTTTTTATTTTTTATAACTGTCCCACATAACCCCATCTCCCGTGCTCACAAACACTCCCCACTCCATACACACATGAACTCTATTAGACACACCCACTAAATAGAATCTAAGGATATTGAAGACATTTAGTCTTGTTTATACTAGTTGTTATCAAGTCTTTGTATTTTTTTACTTTGCTTTTCCCTTTCCTCAGGGTTGCCATATTGGATCATTCAAACCACATGTTATTGGAACAGGTTTTACACTGGATACTCGTCCTGCTGCGACCCACCCATTTGCTCTGCATCTCCAGTGGGGGGGTATTTTACGATACCTCTGATTCTCCTATCAATAACCCAGAGCCTCAGTCCCCAGAGCCGCCACTGCCTCTATTGTATTACAGTAACTGACTGCTAGTTTTATGACCCTGTTCATGTTTTTTTCCCTGTTTTTTCTTTGCTGTAGTCATCTGAGAAATGCCTTCCCACCAATTTTGGTTTTTGCAAGCAGTGTTTGAGTGTTTGAGTGCTGAGGGATTGCACTGAACCTTGGCCATTGTGCTGCTAAAGACTTGAATTATGAGCTGCAAGAAAGTTGTATGATTATTGACAACGTTGAAGTTTTGTTTTTCAGCAGGTTTGGTAAAAAGGTTGCTGTGTGGGTTGCCATGGAAGCCAAATAGGTTTCTCTTTAAAATGAAAGAGTAAAAACAAGTGTAAAAGCAGATGGTGGTCAGAAGCAGATGCAACACAGGATGTGAATGTTATTGGTCATTTCTGTTCAAGTGAGATTGATGTGGTTTGAGAGAAGGTTGGCCTTTAATCCACTCTGCAACAAGAATGATGAATGTACTCTAAAAAAGGGTCACAGGGACTGAGCCTATCTCAGGAGATCCAGGACACGAGGTAGGGTACAGTATACTCTGGACGGTGTGCCAATCCACCACAGGGCACACGTGCATACACACACACACACACACACACACACACACACACACACACACACTCATTTACACATTACTGGCAATTTGAGAATGTCAATTGGCTTAATGTGCATGTCTTTGGATTGTGGGAGAAAACTGAAGTACCTGGAGGAAACCATGGAAGTGCAAGGCAACAGTGCTATAACCACTACTGTACAACCACCATGCTGCATCATACAGTACTATTTAACATATTCATTTAGACATTTAATGATTCTCTAACCATTATCAAACTTTGTGCATAGATATACAGTGCTGTGAAAAAGTATTTTCCTCTTCCTGATTTTCTTTTTTTTTTTTTTTGGCATATTGTTCACACTTAAACAGTTCAGATCATCAAACTCATTTTAATATTACACAAAGATAACCCTCATGAATATAAAACGTAAAGTTTTTAAGTGATGATTTCATTCATTAAGGTGAAAAATAAAGTATGTCCAATCTTGCCTGGCCCTATGTGAAATGTATTTTTTCCTTAAACCTAATAACTGAACCACCCTTGGCGGCAAAAACTGCAATCAAGCATTTGGGATAACTAGCAATGAAGCTTTCACATCTCGGTAGAGACATTTTGTCCCACTCTTCTTAGCAGAATTGTTTTAATTCAGCCATATTGGAGATTACATTTTTTGAGCATGAACAGCATCTTTAAGGATCTCAATCAGATTTCTGTTTGGACATTGATTAAGCCACTCCAAATATTATTTATTTATTTATTTATTTATTAGCCATTCAGAAGCGGACTTGCTGGTGTGTTTTGGATCATTGTCATGCTGCATGATCCAAAAGGCCTTGAGCTTGAAGTATGTACGAACATTTTCATTCAAGATTTTCCGCAGAATACCTGGTTCCATGTTTAACTGTTGGTTTGATGTTTTTTGATCAAATGCTGTGTTAGTGTCATGGAGCAGGGCTGTGATGGTGATGAGGAGCACAAAGTAATTCCTTGAGGTTTATTTTGAAAAAGCAAGCTGGAATCCATGCCAAGGCAGACGTGACAGTTTATATACCTGGTTGGCATGTCGGATCATAGCAGGGTTTAAGCTCTGCAGTGAGAATGTGGAAGTGAAAAACTGGCACAAGGTGAATAAGCTCCGCGATGAGATCCAGTATGTGTAACCTGGGATCGAGCTGAGTTTCAGGTGACATCTGGGATTACTTGTGGTCATGAAACAGGCAGAGATCGAACCCAGACTCATGGTTGATAAACAGTTCAGAAGGTCAATACCAAGGAAATCCTAGAGGGCGAAAGATCAGTGTTGTTACGTAGGTGAAGGCAAGGTTTGTGAAACAAGGTGAGATCGGGAAAAACGAGAAGGCAAGACGAGAATGAGTGCTGGAATATTGTGCACAGTGAACACATATCGGTGACGAGTTGTAGTCTGAGCGTGAGTTAAATAGGGAGGAGAGGTGAGGTGATTATTGAGCCCAGATGTGCACAGGAGAATGAGGCAGTGGAATGCAAGGAGTGGGATGAATCATGGAACTGGAGTGCGCAGATGATTAGGGTGGGGTTGTGGCTTGGTCGTGACAATTAGTTTTACCCTAGGTGTTGTGGATAAATTTGATTGGTCTACAATTGTATTCAAGTGTGAAGCACCAAATACCCAGAAGGCCTCTGTTCAAGAGACATTGATCTGCTCGCTACAATAAAAGAGAAGGCGCCTGCACGGCAAAATTGAGGAAGTGACAAATATACAGGTAGAAGGCAGGGACAGGAAACAAAGCAATAAGTAAAAATTATAACACTGGGGAAAATAATAATAATAAGATTTACTCCTTTTTATTTAGTTTTTTACTGTTTACTCATAACTAACGATAATTAAGCAGAAAAGTATGCAAAGTGTGACCCAAGAACAATCTGTACATATAGAGAGCAAGAAATAAGGACCGTTAAAGCAGACCGATTGTAATGGAAAAGTGCTTTACCAAAATAAGATTAACAGAGACGCTTAGGAAACGTTAAAAGAAAAGTTAGTTCCGTTTTTTTCTGGACACAGAGCACAGATGGCCAGACTTCCCGTTTTAAAGCTAAAGAACAAAGGGATCAATAGTTAATAATCAATTCCATTATTATCCCTTACTACACTCTATATTATACTACATAACCAAAATTCATGAATTAAGGTTGTAACTTTTTGAATATTCATTAATGAATTAATATAACTATAATTAATAACATAATAACATATAATTAATAAATTATAACTTTAAGGAAAGTTATTGTGAATAGGAAGAGGAAAATAGGAAAATAAGAATAAGATTATTATGCATCTGTAAGGGTTAACCCCTAGAGGGCGCTAAACGCTCACTGATTATGTTTGTTTGTAGTTTAGTTTGAGTTGGACTTCGTGTCCCAGACTGCACCGCGGTCAGGTGAGGGGAGCACTCAATTATAAATTATTAATTATTATAAATAGCCTGACCGAAGTTCAGTCAGGCGTCTAGCATTAGTTGTTATAGTTTTGGTTTGTTGTGTTGATTGTTATCGTTAAAGTGAGTTGTCCTATTAAAGTTTACTTGGTGCTCTAGGAGAAGAGCTTATGTTTCTGTTTCGACTTTAAAGACAACAGTAAATAATAAAGAACTTCTTAAAAACACTCGTCTCAGCCTCTGCAGTTATGCCACGCAAACGGCACAGACAGCCACATCGTGACAGAATCTTAGACAAAGCTTAAAACTTTTTCAGACGAAAACCCAAGTCTTCACCAGCAGTGGTCAACAGTCTGGATTAGAAAACAGTAACAAACCAAATGTTCTCCAACAAAACGAAAAAATTAAAACAAGATCTTTAAGGCCGACACAGACATGAATAAATATGAGATGAGAGGGGGAAATTACGTAACGGGGAGATGCCACATCAACCTGACCTGAACAAAAGTAGCTTACATTTAATGAATATTAAGTAACTATTTGACTTAAAACAATGATGTAATTGCTAAGTGAAGGTATATAAATCATTAGTAAAATTGTGAAAGTAAGGGGAGCTTGCGGAATTTTCCTGGGGTGTCTGTTGTCTTCTGGCTGGCCAGTCCAGTGCTGTCCATTTACTTTTGGTTGAAATAATAAACTTTTTTGCTCTTTCAATACTCAAGTAGTTGTTGTAGAAAATGTTGTTAGAAAATTGATGCAGTTCACAAAATTTGCCACGACATATTGGCGTTGTCGGCATAGGATACCCCCGGCAGGTCGTTGCTGCCCCTTGGGGTTGGTGGCCCTACAGTCAGCGGAACTGCCGCCGCGTCAATAGGAACAAGGTGAGCAGAAACCTGTTACTCAAATTCTGCTATAGTTTTGCTGCTGTCTGTGGGGATCGGGTGATTCTTGGGGGACGTACTAGTCTTGGGAACCAAATTATGAAAATTGTGTAATTCACTATGATGTAATTTTATGTAATTTGGAGAAAAAGCTAAATAAGTGAGCGCTTATGAATTGATGTGCTTTTGTGCTTGCTGAGCTTGTTTGTATTGTGTAACATTTTGTATAAGTAGGGCTGCCTTTAATTAACAAATAGTGTTGGTTGGAAGGTGTGTAGGTGTGCGTGCATGCGTAGGCATGGTACAAGTAAGCGTGTACTGCAATATACCTAGGTACTGCGGTAATATGTAGTATACAACTACGGTGTGAAAGGAAATCTCGTGGATACCGCTACCATCATGATACCATAGTACGTTCAGGTGCAATGACTGGCATAGTAGGTAGGTCTGAACAGGCGGAAGGCAAGAAAAAGATTTACTGTCACCAGGCACTATCCACTCTCACATGCACCTTAATTATTGGACACCTTATTATTATCAAATTATTCCCTCACACGAGCCTATTGTACGTCAGAACAACATGTTTTAGAGAAATGCGTGGTGTAGAATGTAGAACTGAAACTGGGCAATTATTAAGAAATGCACCGTTTTCAAAGCAACTAATATGATTTAATATGTTTGCCAATAATTGTAAGATTATTTAGTCAACTTCAAGCATACAGTATATACTAATGTACATACATGACAGTGATTAATATACTTAAAATAATAATAAAAATAATAATAATTAGATATATTAAAGTCTTTAAAGTAGTTTATAGCAATGTTTATTGTTACACACACATGAGTAATATACAGTACCATGAATATACTCCTATCAAAGCGGTAGCACGCTGGTGTGTCGGACACGCGCACGGAGAGACAGGCGGAGAGTGAACCGTATCAGTCCACAGATTACAGTAACACAGAGACTCTGAGAACAAGCCGAGAGCTACTGTATAGAGCTTTATATTAGAGAAGAAGTACAAAGTTACCTAAAGATAAATAAAGAACATGGTAAGTATAAGTAAGTAAGGTAAGTATGTATTTACCTTATGCTGATTAAAATAATGATGATATAAACTAACGCGCACAGTGATGAAGCGCATTAAAAGCAGAAGTAAAAGAAAGCAGTGTGAGGAAGATTCTGATTCTTCAGCTTCTGATTGCCTGCCCTGTAAAAAATCTTATGTGCTATCTACTTAAAAAAAATATGGTAACAAAATTGCACGTATTATTTTTAAGCAGTTTTTAAGGCTTGATTTTTTTTTTGTGGAATTTACTTGAAAAAATCATGTTAAAAGATCCTAAATTATTTAGCCAGATGCATATTATTTTTAATGATTACATAAATTTTTTTAATGAAAATTACCAGCCTCATGAATCATTTTTTACAGTGTGGGAGTGACCATACACTTGTCTCTGATTGGCTGGGATTGTGGTAGCTTTACTTTTTAGTTTTTTTAGAGTAAACAACTCTGGCTGGATAGACATATACACAGATGTCCTCCCATAAAATGTAAGAAAAATATACTGTATATACTGTAAATAAAAGAATCTTTATCTGTACATTAGTCAAAATTTGTTCTCTCAATAATATGTTTCATACATTGGCAGAAAAAATTATCTGGACAGAATTTAATGAAACATTTGCAGTACTTGCAGTATTAAAATGAAAATGTTGAGTAAAAGTGATGTTATGAACAGTTATGTGCTGGATTTAATAATCTACTGTATAATAATCTACTAATGCGCTACTGTCTCAATGTAAACAAACACCTGCAGCAATAGATATTAATTAGAAAAGATAAAGTGAATATTTTGACTGGGATTAGTTCATATTTTCACTTTGTCTGAAATAACAGCGCTGAAGTGGTATAAGTGAATTTTAACACGCTGGAGTCGTTTTAAGACAAAACTTCATCTTTATCTGATCGACTTTTTCCATTTCTCATCTGTGATTCTCTCTCCGATTACCGAACAGGGAGTGTATTTGTCTGAGCACCAAAGAAGGACAACTTAGTGTAAACAAGGCGTCAGATACTCAACCTTACAGAATGTCATTTCTGTCTATTAATAAGTTAGACAGAGAGTTCCTCGGAATGTAGAGGGGTGATGGTTGGCCTTTTGGAGCTACTTGACGAGCATGAACAAGTTGTTGGAGTTGTGGTAGTCCTGGATGGCCTGGGTGACAATGCAGCGGTTTTAGGAGTGACGTTTGGTCAGGTCTGTGCTCTGAACATTGAATTCCAAAAGGACTGGACATAAACCTACTGTATGAAGCCTTCCAAACCATTTCTACTAGACTTGGATAGACACGGTTGCCTTAGATTCACATGTTGAGAAGCAAACTCTTGTTGCCATACTCTTTTTTTTGTGTTTGAGGGGGTTGGGGGTAAAAATCAGTTTATCTTTGCTAGTTTCAAAATTGTCATTACAGTATATTGTAAAAAGAATCAGTAAGAATCTGGTGTATTTTATTGACCTTTAAACAAAATAGAATGTGTATTCTCCTGTTTTATGCAGATCACTGTTTTAACGTTGACTAGTTTTGGAAGAATAATTTTTTTTTTAATAAAGTAATGTTTGTATGTTTTAATTGTTGGGGTATTGTTAGGCCAACTTGTTTTATAGAAAAACAAATCACTTGAAACAACTACATCAATGTAATGAGTCACAACTTAGTATTCTGAGTAGATGAAAAGTTGGACTCATTCAACCCTAGAGAAATATAATTAATTGAGCCCACAACCAATACGACTTGAGCTGACTTAAATATTTAAATTGTAGACAAGTTGAGTCAACTTTGAACTGTTTTGAACTGGGTACATACAGTATTGCGTCAACTAAACTGCAATGTGAAATATTTTGTTTGGCCAGAAAAGTTATTTTAAAAAATGCGTAAACTTTAAAAAGCTGTGCAACTTGTTATTAATCTTTTTTTATGTTGAGGCGGCTTTTAATGTTTTTTTACAGTGTAGGTTTGCGTGATGCTGTGACAATCTGGCTAGATAGACATACAGACAGAATTTTTTTCAAGCTAAGAATGTTGCGACCTGTACAGCACAGATGATAACATCCACACTTCACTGGGTCGAAATACTATATAAGAAATGACAAGTATTCCACATTTTGTTGTTTCGCACGAACCTTAAAATAACTTCTGTCTCATTATTGTACAGTACACACAATACTTCACAAAGTAATGAAGAAGTACAAACAGGTGTTGGGAATATAAATTTATTTAAAAAAATTTAAAAAAACGTACAAAAAGATTTGGGGGGCAGAAAACAAACGAACAAAACAAAAAACAGACACAAAACACAATCTAAAGTTTCTACAGTGATACTGATACTCTGATACACTGATGTGTTTGATAATAGTGACAATTTTTTAAATAAATTAAATAAATTAAAACTATTTTAAAATAAATAATATTAAGTAGTTTTTTTTTTACAAATGTAAGCTACAGACACAAATAAATTGAGATCAATACAGTATACTGGATTTTGTTCCTAACAGAGCTGGTGGCAGTGTTGCCTGCACTTTAATTATTTGAAATCAAACCAGTAGTACCAAGAGTAGCACTTGTTCACATTCATTAGCAGCATAAAACCAGATGTTACGTTTAAAAATACTTCAGAATCTCCAGAAAATCAGGAGGACAATCCAAGTCCAGCTAACTCCAGTATATTCTTTAGTATATTCCTTCAACATAATGCTGACATAATTAAACTATTATTTAAATCAGAAGCTAAAAATATTATTTTTCATAAACAAGAAATGCTATGGAAACATCCTTAAGCATCACAAAGGGATTGGAAGCTGTAAAAATTATTAGGGAATAGTAAAAAAGACATTAATTTGGGTCAAACCGGGACTTGTAATTTCTGGTGAATAAAGGTGTAAAACTAATTGACATTTACATAAGACTCTTAGCTGCAGCAAAATATTCGATCAGTGCAAATGTTTTAAAAAGGACATCATGTCCATGAATTACAATTCTGGCCGACCCCACTGCTGTCGGTCCTTGAAAATTGTCACCAACTTGGGGGCATCATTCATCGAAACTTGCACATTACAGGACCTCAGCTGGGAGTTATTGGCACATCCACGTACAAGCCATTGCAACATGTTTGGGTCATTAAAAGAGTTCCTAGGATGCCAGTGTCTCAGACATGAAGCAGACGGTGTGTTCATTGCTCCGGTGTACTGAGAAAACTTTCTATCTTGATGGTATAAAAGCACTAGTGAAACTCTGGGATAAGTGCATCAGTGTAGCAGGAGATTATATGGAGATATAAAGGGGGATTTTACTCTCATAACTATGCAAATCAAAAGTCCCGGTTTGACTTGAACACTCCTCATAACATGAATCTGCTCAGTTAATGAAAACCAATGTGCAAGTCATTTTGAGGTGAGTCTCTTTTCCTGTGACACTGGGTTTTAGGCACAGGCCAGTAATTTTAAATCACATTTTCGGAAATCTCACAGTATAGCTGTAAAAATGCAGTCAGACCGGTGGAAGCTGCATTTGCATTTCACATTGATGAACTGAGGTCAGTGGTCACTGTAGCTGTTCAACGCTAGCCATTTGTTAATGTTTTACATAAGTACAGTGTCTCGCTCAGACTCATTGTATCTCATTTTAGTTTTATAGATTTAGGCACTTTATGCACACAGTACAGCTCTCGTCCATCTCTCTAATGCATTGTCATTCACAAGGCAAAATGAGCTCAGCCCGGTCTAGCTCTTTCAGTGTCAGACATCAGAGGTAATGTTACTAGTCAGCTAGGTTTGCTAAGGCTAACATTAACTGTGCACTCTCATGCTACTTCCTGTCTCGGTTTACACGGTTCATTTGGAGTGGAATAAACAAATGACCGATTAAAACAACATTATCTTAACACTGACAGACAACATTAAAAAGGCATACAACAAAACAACTGCCCACAACAAATATTTACATATAAATATTAATTTAAAAAAAGATTTCTTTGACAATCAGTACAGTATCACAAAATATAATAAAGCAATGAAACTATAATGCTATTTTCTTACACAACAAATTCAGTCAGGAATGAATTAGAAGTGATAAAGATGTAACCAGATGATGCAGCGTCTGGGACAGAAACAGGAGGAGCTCTGAGCTGAGACTGAATGTTACTTTTCTGCTGGATTTTCTCTCCACACACAGATGTTTATTCCATATTGGACTGTAAACTACATCATGTCTTACTCTCTCATGTCTTACTCATGTGTGTCAGCAGGAAGACACACAGTCACACTGTAAGAGTTGCTGCAGGAAGAATCTCCTTCAGAGGCTGTAGAACAGACAAATCATTATTAGTATGAATTTTGATTAGGCATTACACAGGAAGTACAGAAAAAAAAAACATCTCACCAACTAATAGCAGACATGCTTACTTTAAATGTTTTACACAGTGTATGTTTAAGGCGGTGTACTGTACATACAGTATGTGTTTAATTCAGAAAATGTGTTGGGGGGTTATATTATTAGAATCACAGAAAGAGCTGAGCAGTGTTTTGTCATTAGTATTGATGTGATTTCAGCTTATTTTGCATGACAAAGCTATGAGCAGATCCCTGCTTCAGGAAAAAGATGGAGCAGGGCCGATGTGGGAGTGATCGTCACCCCAAGAACCTCATCAGAGATCAACTGTCCATAATGACAAATCCACCAATCTACCTTTTAAACATTTTTTGACTATTTTGAAAGATATAATGAAAATATAATTAAACTGTCATTTGGATATAAACCAGTTTTATGCTTAGACTAAGACCATAACAGTTTATGCTTAAACAGACTCTTACGGTTTTTTCACCTTACATCCCTTTAACTGACCTGTTTTGATATTTATGTAGTAACGAGTTACACTTACTCTCTAACATTTACTTGAGTAACTTTTTGGGAAAAATGTACTTATGATTAGTTTTACTGCACTTTTTACTTGCGTAGATTTGTGAATAAGAAACGCTACTCTTATTCCGCTACATTCGGCTAAACTCGACTCGTTACTTTTCTACCCATTTATTCTACACATGCAGCCAGTAGATCTACCACATGACTGTTTCACCAATCAGACGCAGCAACAATAATCACACGACTCCTTTTGACCAATCAGGTCAGGCGGCATAGTGAGGAAAAAAACTTGTTGTATAAATTCATCCTACATGTGAATCTGTCCTACATACACTCACTGAGCATAACAAACGTTTCTGTATTTTACTCTAATAAATCCATGCTGCTACTAGAGGGATCTTGTGGTTAGTGTAGAATCTTGCGGTGAGTATAGAATGCTTTTTTTCATGTTTGTTTGATTATATATGTTAACTTTAGTTGTGCATATAATGGGAAAAGTACTTTAACTAGTTACTTTCATCAGAAAGTAATGCTATAATGTAACTGATTACATTTTAAAGACAGTAATTTTTTTATGTAATTAGTTACTTTAAAAAGTAACATCCCCCAACACTGGTAAACACCATCATCAGTACAGCAGTATGACAGTGTCATGTTGTCATTTTTAATAACTCTGATTTTGATATGAATTTATACTGATTTTTATATATACTGATTTCGGTATAAAATTAGTTATTGATAGTAGAAATGAAAGCAATTAATTTGAATATTTGATGTTTATATAGAATTCTGTTTCAGCAACATTTTAATACAATTAGTTATATTTCCAGATGATTTGATTTGTTTTAGAGATTTAAATATTAAAGCACATCTAAAGGAGACAGGGGCCAATTGTGAGATAGGATTAACTATTCTTTTATATATCGAATGTTTCGATATCGAATTGTATTTATGTAAATATTTTAGTAATTAATTTAAGCAGTTGTACCTCTTGTGCTTCTGTGGCACTTGGGTGTGTTTCACCTCAAACTACTTCAGTGTACATGAGATACAGAAGTAAAAGAGGTTGAGCTTCACTATAAGGTAACTGCTGCCTCAGGCCTTTGCTGAAGAGTGGATCCTCCCACTCATCAGGCTGGATGGATAGATAAACTGATGTGCCAGGGGGACTGTGGCCATTCTCAAATGAACTGCGCTGCCTTCACTGAGCCTGAGAACTGATCTCTGATCTGCTCTGCTTTGGAACAGAAACATTTCCAAGGTAATACAAAAACCTTTGCAGCATTTACCACCTGAAATTTGTGCTGCCTAAGAGGAACTTTCTCAGGCTTAGACTCCAAAATTAATTTCAAAACTACTGACTGTGTGCTGTAGTGGATAGAACAGGTAGCTTCCCTCAACATTTTGTAGGAAGGAAGATCTTTTTTGTCTTTTTTCCTCAACTCTCAATACAATAGCAAAACCAGGCAACTTATTTTGGAGAGTATGGCTGTTTGGTCATAATGACAGATGGTGCTGTTTGTCTTTGTTTAAATTTAAAAAAAAAATACACCTATGTGCACATTGTATTATTCAGGATTAAGTGCACTAGTAATAGCTTTCATCTTTCATCTGGGGATGCGTCTGGTGTCTGGGGATGATTCTATCTACTTAGATGGTTCTGGCCTCGACTGGTGTTGTCAGCGGTTTCTCTGAGGACTTGACAATTCGATAGTTCAGGACTGGAACTTTCTACAAGTCTATCTGAGTCTCCAATAACTACTGGACTCCATTTTACATCAACTATTATAACATCAATTAACATCAACTATTATAGCTGAACCTAACACTTAACACAGTACAAATGCAGATCATTTCCTGCTATCTGTTTCACCCAGATGAGGATGGGTTCCCTGTTGAGTCTGGTTCCTCTCAAGGTTTCTTCCTATTACCATCTCAGGGAGTTTTTCCTTGCCACTGTCACCCTCGGCTTGCTCACCAGGGACTATCTGACCATTTTGATTCATACACATTCACATTCCATACAAACTTAAATAATTGTTTTGATTGTGTAAAGCTGTTTTGAGACAATGTCAATTGTTAAAAGCGCTATACAAATAAAACTGAATCTTTCATCATGTAACAGCTCAACTTGTGATAAAATACTACATTACATAATAAAGTATTACATTATATGCTGATAAATAAGCAGAGGAGACCCACAAATCAAATGGAATTTAGCAGATACCCTTAGGAACATAAAAAAAGACATAAGCAAAAAAGGAGAAACTTTTCAACATTTTATAAAATATATACAATATATACAATAACATTTTCAATAAAAAAAATACCATTAGCCTACAATGAAGAACAAACACTCCAGTATTCTATGCTCTATAGTTCTAGCCACTTTGGGGTGTGCTGTAGTGCCAGGCACTAGGACATTGGCAGCAGACGGTTGCCATCCATTGCCACCATTTCATCTCCTCTGGCAGCAACAACCTTGGGCTCTTTACCTATTAGGCCCTATGTCAGGTGGCCTGTAGGGCACTGGTTGTGCTGGTGCCTTTCTGTTGCCAGAATTGACTTTTTCTATAAGTTGTGCTCGCTTTTCTATGTGATCGGGTTGGATTGGCTGACCTTTGGTCCCCTCAAGCATGGGTAAGACTTGGGTGCTGATAATCCCGTCATAGTTTACTGGTATGTAATTGATAATCAATGTGTTAATGTTATGGCTGATCAGTACAGTATTAAATCCCATCTCCACTGTCTCTTTCTCCTTATATGTCCTATAAAAACAGACAGAAACAGGATGAGCTCTGAGCTGAGACCAGTGGCGGACTGGCCATCTGGAGCACTGGGAGTGTTCCCGGGGGCCGCTGGTGAAAGTGGGCCGGGCCAGTCAGTACACAATATAGAAAAAATGATGGAAACCATAACAGTGCATCTATTTTCTACGCATATGGATGAGTCCGTTGATCGCACGGACACCGCCGACAAAGAGCATGTGTTTATGTTACCGCACATGCGGATGCATTACCCTCCCTCAATATTAATTAGTTTGGTCTACCCGCCCCCCCCCCACCGCGACCCCTTCACTTTCATTTACGGAGGGATAGATATTGATCCTTTCTCGATACAGCGAATTTCTCTGAGCAAATTAATAATAATTTCCATGAATAAAATGGAGGTAAAAGAAAAGGTGGAGGTAGAGGTAAATGCTGTGAAATGCTTTAAATTAACAGATTCTGCCTATAACTGGTCAGGGACATCGAGGCTCCAGCAGCCCACCACATCATAATACATTGGCTCAATAAAGTGGAGATTAATTTTTTAAACTATTTACTAGAATAAAAATATAACACAATACAAAAACGTAAAAAAAAAATGACTGAACATATATTGGGTCATATTTGTAAAACAAAGAAACAAAGGAAAGAATAATAAGACAAACAACATATAAAACTACGCATAAAGACAATATTTTCAGTGTCCAGTAGCACCAGTCTCACAGAGACCCAGGAGGCTTATAAACAGTTTGATAGCAAAATGAGACATTGTGGCAGTATTGTGATTATTTACATTTATTCATTTTTTAAAATTCAAGACAATATTGCCAAAATGTATCATTTACAGGCTGTTAGAAAATATTATTTGCATTGTCTCTTATTGAGTCACAACGGTGTTAAAAAGCATACATCATTCATAGATATTTGTATCAGTGTAAAGTTAGTATGATTTGTGTCACTTGTATGGGTGGAATTTCACCTAAACACTATGTGAAAAGACAGATTGGCCTTTTTGTTTGTGAGATATCATTATCGCAGGGGGTATCATCATGATGCAGTGTAAGATCTACCACTCATCAGTGTAAACTGTAAGTGCAGCAGGTCAGTGATGATGAACCAGTGCCTGCTGATGATGACCAACACGTCTCCCCTGATCTACCAGAGCCAAGTGAAAAGAATCACAATCAAACTGAACAGCTGGAATAATTTGCATTATTTCGAATAAATTTTGGGCACCATCCCAGCTGCAAAAAAAAAAATAAAATATATATATATATATATATATATATATATATATATATATTTTATAATAATACATTTATATTAATAATATACATATATAAATAAACAAAAATATAAACGTATATATTGCATTTAACGGTGAACGCAGAGTAGGCTAAGCACACGTGATGACGCGCGCGCCCTCACCTCTGTCACGGCTGCCTATTTGGCCAAAAACGATAATTGAACAATATGCCTGTGTCCTGGATAGAGACATCAACAAACCGGCGCCGAGAAACCAAAGGGGAAAAAAGCCCAAGATGTAGCTCGTGCATCACTTTCAGGTACGTTCATAATCCTGTGAAACTTTATTTTATTCTGTCGACGTTAATAATGTGTTTTAATGTCAGTAATAATTTCACGACTAACGCATCTTTCTTAATATGATACAGTGACGCTCCCTGTAACTGTCGCCTCTGCTGAGCCAAGTTTTTCTAAAATGAAGCTCATCAAAACGTACATGCGCTCATCTACGGCACGAGAGCGCATGAGTGGTCCGGCAATTGTTAGCATCAACTCTGAATTATCAAAGACTATCAGTGTTGATTTTATTTCAGTTTATTATTGTTTATTTTATTTATTATAAATGTTTTATTTAAAGTGTAACTTTAGTTTGTATTTTTTGCTGTAGAGCTACAATTGTAATTTATAAATGATACAATTTATTTATGTATTTACTTTTATTTGAATAAAGTTCTATTTTGGCCCCTATAGTAGGTTTTTTTTTAATTATTTTATTTTTACTTTCGTAATATTTGGGGGAGGGGGCACAAAAGTACATTTCTGCTTAGGGCACTGATTTGGCCAGCAGCGGCCCTGACCATAATAATTAAAATAAGTAACTAGTTTACTAGCGTGAGCTAATGCTGCCACTGATTTTATTTCAGCTTATCTGTTCAGTTTTATTTCCATTATTTTTAAAATATTGTCTTTATAGTTTCATGTTGTTTGTCTTGATGTTCTTTTCTTTGTTTATTTGTTTATCTAATATGACGCAATGTATGTTCAGTGATACTTCAAATAATATGTTTAAATAGCATCGATTTTTGTATTGTGTTACATTTTTATATTTTATAACTGGTGTTAAAATATATCTCTACATTAATGAGCCAATGTATTATGATGTGGGCTGCTGTGGGCCAGAAAGTCCAGGACCACTTTTTGGTCCCAGTCCGCCAACTGAATGTTACTGCAGGCTTTTCTGCTGGGTTTTCTGCTACATCATCATCTCTTACTCTCGCAGTTCAGCTAGAACATACACCCCGTTGTTCTTTGCAGAATCTCCTTCAGAGGCTGTAAAACATTCACATCCGTCACAACGTGGACTAAACAGTGTATATGAATAATGTAGTGATTTTAAACATCATTTATGGATCATAAAGGTTCACTTACAGTCTTTGGGTTGAACAGGTCTGAAGGCTGAAACACAGATGATGGACAGACAGTTAGTATCAAATCTGTCTACTGGATTTACTTTCACAAGACAATTAGTCAATATCAGCTTATTGTCTCGTCTAATTTATCAGTTCAACTTAAACAGAAGCAAAATATTCATCAGATCCCCTTTCAGGAATTAGAAAGTGTAAATCTGTTCTCTGAAAACTTCACATCTGCCTCCTTCCTCCTCTCACCAGAGTTCTTCTTCTTCATCCAGACCACAATTCCAGCAACAACAGCGATGAGAGCGATGAGAGACACGACTACAGCAGTGATGATAGCAATCTGTGCTCCATCTAATCCTCCACCTGATCCTCCACCTGTTAAATCAGCACAGAGTCTTTATTATCTGCTGCAGCAAGAAATCAGCTTTCACTCTCTACAGCTCTAGTTTATTAGGACCTTTTGGTACTTCTCGCACTAACTCCTTCTCCAAGCTGCTGTGCTGAACCACGCAGGTGTAGGTGTGTTTCTGCAGCTCCTCAGCTGGGACTTTCAGAATGCTTCTCTTCTGGAAGCTTCCATCCTGGTTGGGTAACGTCTCTCTGAGATCCATGTACTCATATACGTCCTTTCTGTCCTTCTGCCAGGTGATCATCACTACTTTGGGGAAGAAACCTGTAGCGTGACACACCACCTCTGGAGAAGGAGACGAGTGTCTATGGAACACTGACACCTCAGGACGAACTGCAGAGACACACAGATTGTAGGAACAGTGAATGTAATTAGTACGTACACCGTAGACTCTGACACTGTGTGTAGGGCTGTGTCTGTGGTTCTAATGTGGACACTACAAGATTGTTTGCTGGAGTGTATAAACTATACTGTATGTGTGAAGTTTGCATGTTTTTCCTGTGTTTTGTGGGTTCCCTCCAGCTACCCGTTTCCTCCCACAGTCCAAAGGCATATGCAAAATGCTTACGCCCTGCGATGGACTGGCACACTGTCCAGTGTGTACTGTACTCTTGTACTATATTTTCATTCTCTGAAACTCACTCTCGCGCACACAATTAGAATCCTCCATTTTCAGAATCCCTAAGCCATGCCAAAAACTGTCCATTCCCAAAAAAAATCAGCCCAAATAAGAACTCGCCCCTGGAATGGATTAAATTTGTATGGCGAGGTATCGCTGGGTAATATGGGTAATATCCATATGCATTATACACACATGCACCGCTCTTCAAACGTCTCTAATCAGTTCTTGTTGTGCCTACCCTGCAACATCAGAATTGCCATCAATTCATCTAGGTACACTTGCACACAGTTTTTGAAGGAACTTAGCAAGTTTGAGGGTTCTTTCATGAGCTCCTGGATGAGTTGTCATCGGCCACTCCTGAAGAAGTTCATCACTGTTCCAAGTTTCTCCATTTGTGGATAATGGCTCTCACCGTGATTCGCTGAAGTCCCAATGCCTTAGAAATGCCTTGGTTATCCTTTCCAGTCTGATACATGTCAATTACTTTGGACCAATCAGACACCTCCCTGATGGTATTGCATGATTAATGGTATTGCCCACAATGAATCTGTCTGCATTTCTAGGCTTTGAGGACCCCATAATCCTGACCAAATCTCCAACTCCCTTTGCAGAAATGCAGCACGAGACTTACAAGGAACCTTCACTATGCTTATGCTATTATACACAGATACAGTACACACAGATAATGTGGTTATCTTTCTCCTCAACTGGACAAAATACTTATGAAGCCTCATTGAGGTTTCTACCTCTACATCATTTGAGATACTGCCCTGATGATAAAGAAATTTGTGAGTTGTCACAGCATTTCATTCCTGTGTGTTTAAGAGCTGCAGGTACATTTAAAACAAAACAACAACAACATAACATTACCTTTCCTTGCCAGAGTCTCCCTGCCATAGGACATAAACGTTTTTAAGTGTCCGATACAGTCATTCTCCAGGAAGTTCTTCCAGTGTGTCGCCTCAATGCCTTGAGGATCCCAGTCTTTTACAAAACTCTTGGCTTCATCATTATCTGTAGTCCATGTTTTAGTTGTCATGTTTAGACTGATAAAATCTTCTCCATCATAACCGTAATGATCGTATCCTCCAGTGATGTCGTCATCATCATTAAGCTCACAGCTGTACGTCCACTGTGCTGTGTGATCTCCTGCACACAAACACATTCAAGATTCAAGATTCAAGATTCTTTATTTGTCACATGCATAGTTATACAAGTACAACACGCAGTGAAATGTATCCTGAACCGCTCCTACTTTGTGCAAATAACAAGAAACAAAAGAAATAATCTATAAATAGAAATAGAAATTAAAAAAAAAGGGTGCAAATGTAAACATAATAATAAAATGTGTATCTGAGCAGGATAAAGATGTTAGTGCAAGTGATGCTTACAGTCCAGACTAAAGTGCAGTGTGCAGTGTGGAATGTCAGCACAGCAGTGTGTGGGTGAACTGTTACCAGTCTTATGAACGGGAGAGTGGCCCATCATGGTTGAGGAGTCTAATCGCCTGTGGATAAAAACTCCTCCTGAGTCTCTCCGTTTTGGCCATAATGACCCGGAACCTTCTGCCTGAATGCAGAAGTTTGAACAGTCCGTTATTGGGGTGCGACAAGTCCTTAATGATACGAGCTGCCCTGGTTTTACATCTCCTGGTGTAGATGTCCTGCATGGAGGGGAGAGTTAACCTGCAGCAGCGTTCAGCTGCCCGGATCACTCTCTGGAGGGCTTTCCTGTCCTGTACACAGCTATTCCCAAACCAGGATGAAATGTTCTGTGTTAGGATGCTCTCAACAGCACCCGAGTAGAAAGCCTTAAGGACAGCAGGGGAAACCCCAAACTTCCTCAACTGCCTCAGGTGGTACAGACGCTGCTTTGCCCTTTTCGTCTGAGCATAGATATGCTCAGTCCAAGTCAGATCCTCGGAGATGTGGACGCCCAAGTACTTGAAGCTGCTCACTCTCTCCACTGGAGCTCCATTGATGATGAGGGGTTTGTGGTCCAGTTGTCCCCTTCTGAAGTCCAGCACCAGCTCCTTCGTCTTACTGACGTTCAGTCGGAGGCAGTTTTCTTCACACCATAGTGCCAGGTTCTCCACTTCATCTATGTAGGCCGACTCATCGTTGTTGGAGATGAAGCCCAGCACCACCGTATCGTCAGCAAACTTAACGATGGTGTTGGAGTCGAACATGGCCACACAGTCTGAAGTGTAGAGAGAGTATAGCAGTGGAGAGAGAACACATCCCTGTGGAGCACCTGTGTTGATGGTGATGCTGCTGGAGAAGCACTTGCCCACTCTCACCGCTTGAGATCTGTCCGAGAGGAAGTCCAACACCCAGGCACACAAGCGTTTGTTAAGTCCTAGATCTCTCAGCTTTGTGAACAGTCTGTTAGGCACTATTGTGTTGAAAGCAGAGCTGTAATCTATAAAAAGCAATCTCACATAGTTACCTTGCATCTTGTCCACGTGGCTGAGAGTGGTGTGCAGAACATGGGAGATGGCATCCTCTGTGGATCTGTTGGGGCGGTAGGCGAACTGAAGTGGATCTATGGAGCTGGGGATGGAGGAGGAGATGATGTTTTTTAGCAGACCCTCAAATACCTTCATGACCATCGATGTCAGTGCAACAGGCCGGTAGTCATTCAGGCATGAGGGTTTGTTGGTCTTGGGCACGGGGACAATGGTGGATCTCTTGAAACACGCCGGGACCACAGACTTTGCCAGGGACTCATTAAAGATACAGGTGAACACACCTGACAGCTGGTCAGCGCAGCAGCGCAGCAGGCGCCCAGAGATGCCATCTGGACCCGCCGCTTTCCTGGTGTTCACCCTCCTCAGCGCCGTGCGAACGTCGTGCTCTGCGATGCTGATGACGCAATCCTCGCTGATGACGTCATCACTCTCAGTCAGCAGGCTGCTAGCATTAGCCGCCTGGCTAACCTCGAACCGGGCGAAGAATGCGTTCAGCTCGTTGGCGAATGCAGAGTCGGCGACGATCGTCGTGGTGTCTTTGGCAACCTTGTAGTCCGTGATTGTGCGTAATCCGTGCCACATGCGGCGTGTGTCACCCTGATGGAAGTGTGATTCAGTTCGCTGTCGGAACCGCCCCTTAGCTTCCCTCACCGCTCGCCTGACGCTATAAGAAGCCGCTTTGTATGCGCTCATATCGCCGCTAATGAGTGCGGCATTATAAGCAGCGGTCCGGGCATTCACAGCATCGCGGATCGATCGGTCTACCCAAGGCTTCTGGTTCGGAAACGATTTGAACCTCACTGTCGGGACAACTTCATTTACGAGCGTGCTAACGAAGCTAACTGCTACATCCGCAAACTCGTTGATGTCTACTGCGCAGGCTCGGAACATGTCCCAGTCTACGTCATCGAGCGCGTCCTGTAGCGTAGCTTCTGATTGGGCAGACCAGCGTTGCACCTCCCTCATGACCGGAGCTTCACGACGAAAGCTTTGTTGATATTCCGGTATGAGGAAAATGGCGTTGTGGTCTGATTTCCCGAATGCTGGATGTGAAACAGCTTTGTAGCCCCGCTTGTATGGTGTGTAACAGTGGTCCAGAATGTTGAGTCCCCTTGTCGGACATGTAACATGTTGGTGAAAGTTTGGCATAACCTGTCTGAGGTTCGCTTTATTAAAGTCACCTGCTACAATGTGCGCTGCGTCCGGGTGTTTGTTTTGGAACTCACTCAGCACATCATGTAGTTCAGACAGAGCAGTGCCTGTGTCCGCGTGGGGTGGGATGTAGACCGCCGTGGCAATGACCGAGGTGAACTCGCGAGGCAGGTAGAAAGGACGACATTTAACACTCAGATATTCCAAATGAGGCGAGCAGCTACTGGAGAGAATGGAAACACTCCTGGCATCGCACCACTTCTTGTTGACCATGAAGCACACACCTCCACCTTTAGCTTTGTTAGACTCTGCCGTCCTGTCCATGCGGAACACAGAGAATGAGTCCGATGGGGTTACGACTCGGTCCGGCACAATGGGGGTCAGCCATGTTTCTGTAAAGCACAGAAGATTACAATCCCTGATATCTCGCTGGAAAGTAACTCTGGCTCTGAGGTCATCAAGCTTATTCTCCAGTGACTGTACATTAGCCAGCAGGATACTCGGCAGAGGGGTGCGATGAGCTTGTTCTCTCATTCTGTTACGGACGCCGCCGCGTTTTCCTCGACGCTTCTTTGTTCTTCGCCGCGGGTTAGCGTCCCGTCCATTGTTGTTGTCGTCTGAGCAGCGTAGTATCTCAGAGGGCCACGACGGGTCAGGCTTAAAGGTGGTATAAGTAAGCGCCGAAATCTGAATTCCTATATCCAGTAGTGTTCTACTGTCATAGGTCACTAAACCTGAAGTACTCTTAGCGAATGAAAGTAAAATAAATAAAGAAAGAAGGAAAAAAACGCACAGTTTGTACGGAGCGATCAGGAAGGCGTCTGGACGTGGCCGCGCCATCGCGTGAAAAAATGGTTTAGATTAGTTTTACTTCAAATTCAATTCTAATCATTTTACTACGTTTTTCTACCCTTTCTAACAGAACAGTGTTACTGAAGACAATTTGTGTAAGAACATGTACTATAATATAAGAGAGGATTATAAGATTCAATTATTTGTCATATGTACAGTCTTATGTAAAAGTTTGGGCACACCTTGAGAAAGAACAGATTTTGGTGATTTTTTTATTGAAAAGATGTTAACACAGTCTCACAATATGCACAATATTTTCAGAAAACATTGATGCATAGATACTTTTTATTCCATAAAATGAACAAAAAGAAAAAATTTAAAACATTATTATGGGACTGTGCAAAAGATTGGGCACCCTAAGAGTTCCAGAGTCTCAGGCCATGTCCTCACGTAGCCGGGTATTTTTTAAAAACGGAGATTTTTCTCTGCAATTTTCGCCTTTTGTCCACACGCAAATGCAGTTTTGGTCATTAAAAACTGAGCTTTTGGAAAACTCCAAAGTGAAGATCTTGTGAAGTGAAGATCTTCACATCCAAAGTGAAGATTTTCCAAATCCCAGTTTTCAGGTGGTGTTGTGTGGACAGGGGAAACAGTGATTTTGGCTTGTTGTAACGTGACCTTGTGCTAATGATGTAAGTGTCTGTGTGCTCATCTCCTTGATTTGACGTCAGCTTTGTTTATGAGGATATTTTCTGCAATAGTTGACTCACATACTGTAAACTAGTGACTGTGTTAACATGTAAACTAGTGTTGTGTTAAGACTAAGACCCCATCATAAAATCCAACGTCAGATGGATGCAACAGAACATCTACAGAAGCCTGATGCATTTTGGAAACAAGTGCTGTGGACTGATGAAGTTAAAATAGAACTCTTTGGCCACAATCAGCAAAGGCATGAAAAGAACAAAGAAACATTGCACGGGTGGAGGGAAGAATGGATTCCACTAAATACCAGCAAATTCTGCAAGCAAACATCACACCATCTGTAAAAAAGCTGAAGCTGAAAAGAGGATGGCTTCTACAACAGGACAATGATTCTAAGCATACTTTCGAAATCCACTATGGAATACCTCAAGAGACGCAAGCTGAAGGAACGGCCATCACAGTCCACTGTTTTAAACATCATTGAAAATTTGTGAGTAGATTTTAAAAGAGCTGTGCATGCAAGACGACCAAAGAATATTACAGAACTATAAGCCTTTTGCAAGGAATAATTAGAGAAAATCCCAAGTAAAAAAATTTTTAAGACTTTTAGCTGGCTATAAAAAGTTTTTATTAAATGTATTTCTTCTTGTTTAATTTATTACATAAAAGTAACTATGCATCAATGTTTGCAAAATATATTGTGCATTTTTTCCATTTCCAAGAGTGACTGTGTTAATATCTTTTTAATAAAAAAAAAAAATCACCAAAATCTGTTATTTACCAAGGGGTGCCTAAACTTTTGCATAAGACTGTACCATATAGTAAATATTTATTTCTATTTTTATAATTATATTTTTTCACATATCCCAGTAAGGAAGCTGGGGTCAGAGCGCAGGGTCAACTTGGTGGAGCTGGGGCTCGAATCCCTGACCTTTTGATCAGTAGCCCAGTAACCTACAGCCTTTAACCGATGGATCCACTACTATACCTGTTTTGTGAGATCTTATGCTGCCTGGATTCACAGCTCTGAGTATAAAGTGAAAAACACATTCTAAACACTTAGAATGTGATGATATAACTATCTGGTGTTGTTTCCTGGATAATACAGAACCACTTCATACTACTGAATTACAGAGCTTTATGTGGCTCATCAGTATTGTTCTGGGCTGTAATCAAAGCAAAATGCGGTCCAAGGAAATATTAGAGTGTCTGTTTTTGAGTGAGCAAAGGATATTGACTATTAAAGGTCAGCTGTTATGAAAATTAACTTTTTGGACGAACTCATTGGTCTCTAGTGCGTGCATACTAAAAACACACACACCCTCAATTTTTTCTCCTTCAAATTAGCATACATTTCCTTTATACACATGTTGTAGTGTAGTAGTAGGATCCACTAATGGACTTTTTGTAAGTCGCTCTGGATAAGAGCGTCTGCCAAATGCCTAAATGTAAATGTTCATTTAATTGATTATTCATGATGTTTACAATATTCCTAAGAGGGAAAAAGGTGGTAAAACCTTCCTCTAGCTTGGGACCCAAGCGACACTATTTTATTTGGCCAAAAAAGACAGAAAAAAAGACGTTTTAAATTAGACTATTAACAGAGTTACAGGATGTCCGTGCCAAAAAGCGAGACAGGAAAAATAATTAGTCATTGTCTATAAACAAGAACTTATAACAGTGCTTTTGCTTTTATCTGCTGTGGGAGTAAAGAAACGATCATTGATTTCTGGTGGAAATGTTTCAACAACTGTACTGAAAGTTGTATGTGTGTTAAACATTTCATATCGAATAGCTTTGTTAACTAGAAACTACTCAGAGCTAGGTCTGCAAAAATATTGAAGCTCAAGCATGGATCTGTCCCAACTGTCTGTAACTCAAGGATAGATAGCAATTTAGTCACACTGTGAGACTAATGTTGCTAATGATAGCTTGTACTGCATGCCAAAGCACTTAGTAATTTAGGAATAATTCATATGAAAATACAATTTTGTCACATTCACAACCATACACAGTATGATATGCAGTGAAATGCATGATCATTAAAGTTAACTGAAGGTAATTTCTTAAAAGAAAATAGGGGAGCATCTAAAAGTGCATGATCTTGGCAGCTACTATATGTAAGATTCTACCCACACATGATCGTAGTCATCTACTTCATTATCACATTTAATATCAGGAGTGTTAGGATACAGTATGGATACAGCACCATCATTTTAGAGCAGAAATTAATGATTTATTATTGATATGTTTTTTTTAAATGAATGATTACTCAGAAACATGAAACCCATGCAAAAAGCTGTAAGCTGTAAATTATTTCCTGTTTCGTGTTTTTACCTTTAGTGTGATTAAACCTGTGCTTTGCTCGATTCAAAGTGACCTGGAGGCTGTCCTCCTGCTCCATCATATGCTCTGTCTCTCTGTCCCAGTAACGTGAATCATTAACTTCAATCTTCTTCATCCACTCCGTCTTTGGAATCATCTTCCTGATGGTGCTGTCATAGTAGACAAACTGCTCTCCATTCACCAGACCAACAGCAGTGAATTGTGGGAAATGTGTTGTTTGTGTGAGGGTGGTGTAGAGGTACTGCAGAGAGTGTGTGCCTGTAAAAGTTTCAAAAAGTTTTAGTTACTAATCAAATATAAAACTATAAAGTTTCATAAATTGTGAAAATCTCAGGATGATGTGACCAACACCAACCGACTGACTGACTGAGGACACAGTAGGGGGTAAATTTTACCCCAAAATCTTTTTACCCAATAGAATGTATGATATAAACACTGTCCTTGCTACCGGGGCAGCTAACATGGCTAATTACTCCACTAAAATTAACTAATTTCCCTCCTAACACTACTTTACAGAACAGAGAAGAGCAGAGAATTACTAATGTTCACTGAAATTAGTACTTTTATTGTAGTACTATAATTACATTTAGCTTGTATTAAACTGCCCGCTGGGTTTTGGCAACTATTTGTGATTTGTACGGAGAGAGAGGACGTGTGTGTGTGTGTGTGTGTGTGTGTGTGTGTGTGTGTGTGTGAGATAGAATAAACACAGTGTTGACACACTCACTCATATGCCCCTCCCCCCATATGTCTCTGGGTGTTTCAACATTGAAATACACAATTAATATTATAAAGTTACTTCATATGATTCTTAGTAGCAGAAGCAGTGGATTTAATTTCATCAATATTTTATTCATTTGTTTATTTTTTATTTTAGTTATTTTTTACAGAAAACAAATAATATTTTAGTTTTGAGCTTGTTGAGCTGCAGGTTGTCAGTTTAGTGGGGAATATGATTTACACCTGAAGAGAATGTGGATAATTAGTAACCATAGGTGTGTGTGTGTGTGTGTGTGTGTGTGTGTGTGTGTGTGTGCGCGCAAGAGTTCTCCTAAATGCCCTGCGATGAATTGGCACCCTGTCCAGGGGGTACTGAGCCTCTCCCTAATGGCGCTTTTCCACTGCATAGTACGACACGACACGGTTCAGTTCAGCTCACTTTTGGGGGGTTTTCCACTGGGAACAGTACCTGGTACCTGGTCCTTTTTTTAGTACCACCTCAGCCGAGGTTCCAAGCGTGCTGAACCGTTACCAAAACGTGACATGTAAACTCTGCTGGTCACTGATTGGCCGGAGAAAATCGTCATTACTGCGTCACTGAACTTGTGACACGAGACACAACAGAACCGCTATATTTAGAAACAGCCAGAGAAGGATCGCACGCACCTTTTTGTATTAACCAAAAATTTTCTTTGGCTGCCATCAGCCTCTTTTGAAACAAACTCCTTCGTCTCGCTGTTAAAAACATCCACATGCCGAGAATGAAGAACACCGTGCCGTCGATATGCTCCATTGTTGTGTGTTTGTTTGTGGCGCGTTTACGATGATGTCATGGCAGTAGAGGCGCCGCAACTAAATGACACGCGAGTAATCCCGCCCACGCTAAAGCGTTACTAAACTGCAGTGGAAGCGCAAACCGAGCCGAACTGAGCCGAACCGAAGTACTGAGCCGTGCTGTGCCGTACTATGCAGTGGACAAGAGGCATAAGTCTCCTGGGATAGGCTCCTGGCCCCCCGCGACCCGGAATATAGGATAAAGCGGTACAGAAGTTGAATGAGTGAGTTGAATGAATTCTCTTGAATGAACATTTTTAAAAGAAATTATCTCTCTCTGTCTCTCTCTCTCTCTCTCTCTCTCTCTCTCACACACACCTTGTTGCAGATTTTTGAGCTCTATATATGTGTGTGTGTGTAAAACATTTTATTTTGTGTCTGTATTCGTCTGTGTACAGCGCGCGTTTACTGTTTATTATAACACACGTGTGTGTGTGTGTGTGTGTAAAGCAAAAGCAAGTCTCATTAAAGAGGTTAAACATCTATTTTTTCTCTCTGTATCAGCCTGATCTTTGTGTGTTGTTTTCTCGTTTATTTTTCTGATAAACCAGTGTTTCCGTTGTGTGTGTGCGCGTGTGTGTGTAAAGAGTGGAGGAAAGGTCACTGTGTAAAACGAGAAGGGGAGAGTGGAGCGTACTTTAGATTCACACACACAGCGCCTGCGTGCACAAATGGAAAACACTTATCTGTCGGGATTTATTTACTTTTTTTTAAGATAAAGTGCACGTTAATTTGTTTTATTTTTACTTTATATTTTGGGTTAATTATTTTTATGTTTTTATCTTTTTTGTTCTGTGGAACAAATAATTTTAGTTTTCATTATCAATTTTGTTTACGATTTTTTTTTTATATATGAGGCCACTTCCGGAACGAATTATTCTTGTTATCCACTGTACTGTTCATTTCAATATGTTTTATAATGGTATCAGTTATCGTTTTAATAAATATGTAATATTTAATTTCTGCAGTGTGAAATTTTTACAGTAGAAGCAACAGCTATCTGAGGTACTTGTTTTCAGGGTAAGACACGGAGGCGACATTGCAGGGTGTTTTGAATTGAGGGATTTGTCGAAGGAAGTTCCCCAACCCATTGTGGAATGTAACACAGTCTTGATCTAAGTTTCTATCATTTCAACTTAACTACATAATTACCTTCTTCAAAAGCCATTGTTATGCTTTAATTAAGCTTTATTGTATTGCTGCTATATTGCTTTTCCTTTGTTTTCGTTATTTTGTTTCATTATGAAAATTCATAAAAAATTGATTGTTAGTTACCACATGCACAAAACTTCAAAGCTCAGTTAAAAGCTGATAAGTAAATAAGAGCTATTGAGTAGGGCTGCACGATTCTTAACAAGAAGTGAATCACGATTTTTCTCCATGGGTATTAAGATCACGCTTCTCTCACACAAAAACATTGATTGCACTTAAGAAAAAAAAAGTGCTGTCTGCACAGGACTTTCAACTCTCTTATAGTTTAATATAAATAAAGTTGTTAAACATAAATAGAATATTAACAATAATACATAAGAGTAACTAATAAGTAGCACTTGTGCATTTTGAACACTCTGACAACTACAGAACTTCATCAGTGTGTTAGTTTATATTAATAATAATAATATTATTTTATTATAATTTATATTATATAAGGTAAATGTAACAGTGTTGGGTAACTTAAATACATAGTTTACAGTGTAGAAGTTATTGTTGTGAAAGGTTTTATTGCTCAATCTTAACACACTTCTAATAAATTCCTCTGTAACTTTCTCTATTCTCAGAGTCTCTGTGTAACGGCTCGAATCAACACAGCAGCTTTAATTATCTAATACCTTAAGTTACAGCCCAGTTAGAATTCACGTACCCATCTCTGATCAGACTGTAGTGTGTATTTTAGTGTTTAGTGTGTGTGTGTGTGTGTGAGAGACATTTACCATATGCTGATAAAAATAACACAGATGCATAATCACCTTATGCTAGGGCTGGGCGGTATACCATTTCATACCGAATATCGGCATTTTTTTTTTCTTTTATTATATACATTTTTCATATACCCCAATACCGGTGAGTGTGTGCATACAAAGCGTCGGGAACACAGAGCGGTGGAACGTCCCACCGCGGGACATTGTTTGACAGGGGGATTGTTTTGCAGTGGTACCAAACAAGCTGTATGCGTCTGCATGAGAGCGGTGGAAGCGCGGCCTGTGTGTGTTGAGAGGTGAACAGCATGTGCAGATGAAAATGTCGCAGACAAAAAGGAACTACTTCAGAAAAGAGGAGCCATGTCGGTTGTGTGGAAAAACTTCGGGTTTAAAAAAAATCTGACGTTGATCAAACAAACATCATATGTAAAATGTTGTCGGGCTAAAGTTGTAGCCGCAGGAGGCCACACAAGCAATTTGCTTCACCACCTCTGCCACAAACATGTCCTGGAATATGAAGAATGAAACTTAAGATCTGCATCCTCTTCCACATCTGCAGGTAACGATAAAGTTGGCACTGCAACACAAAACGCGACTCAGACGTCACTCAAAGACGCATTTACTAAAGGGACTGCTCACGACAAGAAAAGCAAACAGAACGATACTACCAACGCTATTACTTTCCACTTAGCTAAAGACATCGTACCGCTTAATACTGCTTAATAAAAGTTGGTAATTTGCCTTAATGAAAGTCCAGTGGATAAAGTTTTCATTTTGCAGTTATAGGGGACATATTGTTTACATTGTAGCCAGTTTAAAGATGGTTTCAAGTTGCAAAACTTGCACAATAAAGTGTTGTGTATTTTGACTGCAAGTCATGAATTCTGATTTCTTCACCTCATTACAATTATGAGTGCCACCGTCACCTCTTGTAAGGAATCGCCACTAGAGGGTACTGTTTTGTCTTTTGTAGTTTTAGTTTGGCTGACTCAGTTTCCCAGAAGACACCTCGGTCAGGTGATGCGGGAGCGCACCTGAACCGAGGCATGTCATTAAATCATCCATAAATAGCTGGGCCCGGTTTCTCGAAAGCTTCTTATCTCTAAGTAGTTCTTAAGTCGTACCTTAACCTCTCTCTTAACTTAATGGCGCATTTCCCGAAACGTTCTTACGCTAAGTATCTCTTAGCTACGTCAGACGTTCGTAAGGTTGGTCTGGACCAACCTTAACTCATACTTAGCGTAGTTTCAGCTCTAGACGCTAGTCGCCGCCACTGAGCAGCAGTCTTTATAAACCAGCGGTGTATGTAAACACATTATGGCACGTTATCAAAGTCGTATTAATGATGGAATATACTGTAGACCTGTTTAAGAATTTTATTTTATTTGATATCAGAACTAATAGAGTGACTTTTAATTAGCCTATTTCATAATGTGACTAATGCATTAAAATTGCCAATCACAATTAATATTAAACAGGTGGCGAACAATTAGGCAGCGATACAGCGTGGTGTTGTGTTAAACTGAAGACGGCGCGGTCCGTGGAGCCGTGTGAGTCATGTACATTTTTCCTTTAGACAAAACTTCAGCCCTTTTCATATTTTCCCCGTGGTCGTTATTAAAAATATATATATAATTAAAAGTTTTGCCTTCCAGGGCAACAGATTATGGAGCTTCTTGAGCTGCTCAGACCTGCGCGTGCCAGACCAACGCATCGTACTTACTGTACTTACTGTACTTACTGTACACTCCCCGTCCCAATGTCCAGCTGCTCGCTGCTTTTTGTTTAAAATATGTTTCATTGATCATTAGCCATTATCCATGACTTTATGAGTTTTTCTTTTGACACGTTTTATTTTTATGAAATTTGATTTAGTTAAATGAGAAAATAACCTTGGGAGATTCAAACCCCGCATCCATTCATGTTTCTGGGTGATTGTAATGTTTAATACCCCTACAGTATTCACTTATGCGGTGTGACTCGCTGTGAGATGCGGTGTGTTATACCCCTATCTCACCTGCGCGGGCTCGCGCTGTGGCCGTAGGCTTGATCATGATTCACCCCGAGTTTTTGCGCTGTGGTTACGTTTCCATCTTTCCGCGTGAAAAATTCAACGTTTAATTTTTTGCTGGTCCTCGCGGAAGCTTGCAGACTTTGTAGAACTTCGCGGAACGTTAAAGGAACGTCGTGGGCAATCGCGGCAGCTCACGGAGATGAGTCCGGCCACACAGGTGAGAGAGGGGTATTAGGCACCACACAGGTGAGAGAGGGGTATTAGACACCGTGATCCGCCTCGAGTGACCGGCGCCCGACGGTCCGCGAAGATCTACAAGGTCCGCGAGCTTCCACATGTTAAACATGTTTATTTTTTTTGCGTGGTAAGATGGAAACGTAATAACAGCACCAAAACTCGCGCTGAATCATAATGAACCGCACTTACGGCCCCGCGTGTGAGATGGGGTATTAAACCTCCACTCTGTCATCTCATCGTATTCATTCCATAGTGCGCTATACAACCCCAACAACTGACACTTCACATTGTTTCTGAAGCTGGTGAAGAGTGTTATCAGCTGTTTGTCCATCAACTATGATTGGATACCCGGTTCGTTTCACGGCCACATGTTACATGAAAATATTATATATTATATTATTATATTAATTAATATTAATTTATATATTTGTCTATTATGACATGTTATTGTTAAGTTAACACATGTCGAAATAAACGCTATCAAAAGAATTTAGTGCAATGTTTAATTTGCATAGAAAGTGCCGTCTTTCTTAACACTGTCATGCAAAAGGAGTGAAAAATCGATTCCAGAGCCACCGATGTCCGCTAATTCAGGACCTTCACTGTAGACAGCGCCGCGTAACGTCGGACGTAAGAGGCAGCGACTTAAGAAGACTCCTAAGAGACAGTTCGAGAAATACACTTAGAAAAGTTATCACTTAACGTAAGATATATCTTAAGAGTCTTCTTAGCGCGCGAATAGTGTGCGTTATCGAGAAACCGGGCCCTGGTTAGTCTGGGAAACTGGGTCGAGCATTGAATGTTTGTTTGTATGGACTGGCTATGTGGGCACTTTGTTTTGTATTTTGGTTTATTTATATTTTGGTTTGTTTTATATTGTTTTCCTTGCTTTAACCTGTACCATAACTTTGAAACATGTCCCAAGGCACTAACTACATGCAAGTCTTTAAATGTGTGTGGAGCTGACTCGGTCTTGTGCAGTCTTGTGTGTGTGTGTGTGTGTGTGTGTGTGTGTGTGTGTGTGTGTGTGTCTCCAGGTTGTGTAATTCTCTCTGTGTTCCAGGTCTCCCTAGTCTCTCTTTTTGTCGCTGGTCTCTGTGTCGCTGGTCTCCCTAGTTTCCTGTGTCTCTAGCCTCTAGATCCTCCCCTGTCTCTAGTGTTGCTGTAGTCCCTTGGATGTTTAGCTATCTGGTAGGTGTAGCTATGTGGTTGTAAGGCTAAATGAATGTTTAGCTAAATGCCATGGGTAGCTAATCGCCATGTTTAGCTGATTGCCATGGCTTTAGCCCTAGTCCTGCCTCTAGTCCCGTCTATAAGCCTGTGTTTCGCATTAGGGCTTACCTTCTGTGTACGAGGTGTGTTCGTCTTTAAGCTTGTCTCACCATCGAGCAAATGTCCTGTATGTGTCTCGCTAGAGTGCCTTGGTGATATCTAATGCAGGTTATGATGTGCAAGTGTTTGTTTTGTTTATTTGTTACATGTTTTATGTTATTAAAATACTTTTTTTTGGTTAAAACACCCCTTTGCACCTACTGTATGCCTGCCTTTTATGCCCACGGCAACACCATCAGCCATTACCACCCCTACGTGACACTTCTTTGTGAACAGCAGCATTTTGTGAGACCAATCAAACCTGGGTTAATACTAGTCCAGTCAATGTAAGCCAATATACTGCAGTAATTATTCTCTAATTTATTAGGAAATGGGGTTAACACCTAATCATGCATGGGGGAAAAAAAAACACTGTGACGGATATAATTTCGAAAAATACTGTGATATAAATTTTTGGTCATACCGCCCAGCTCTAACTTATGCGTGATAAACGCAACAACAAGTGACCGTTTAAGCAAAAAATATAATAAAATCAGGGTCCAAAACAGTTTTTCGCATGAAAAATAACAGCGTATTTCCCCAAACTCCTGATTACTGGTTAGCTTGTTTAGCCCCACCTCCTTGTTACACATAGGAGTTACACAACACCGTACATGAGGAAGAAAGATGAGAAGTGTTTGAGTTGTATAACTAAATGATTTGCTAATCTTTGCCATGATTGTTAATTTAATAGAGGTTTGTGTTACACCTTGACTGGTAGAGCAATCCGGGATTGTTGTCACGTAAATAAGTAAACTTGTGAATGAAGCCTGATCTGAATGCAGGGAAACACACACAAGTGAATCGCCATCATCCAGAAATGAGATTGCGGGTATGTATGAATCAAGATCGGGAATTTCCCCATAAGAAATAATTAAAACTCAGATTGTTCATTCCACAGCCCAAAAAAATTAATACATCAAAATAAATGAACCTGCACCTTACCTTAAAAAAATTCCAACAGAGCTGTGTTTCCATGCACAGGAAACTCCTAGTCAGGAGTTAATCTTGGACATTTCTAACCTTCTTAATGTGCTTTAGACCATCCGTTGTCTTGTGCAGAGGAAGGGTAAGTACAGAGTCAATAGCCCTATGAGTGCTACTACAACTACTGTACAAATCCGTATCATGGCAAGAAACACTCAGGTGAGTAATTACTTACTTTAAAATATGGATGTCAGTCAATCTGAAAAATCTGAAGAACTTTGAGACCAAGTTTATTAGAATGACCAGCCTCAGACACCACTGATTTACAGCACCACATATTACGTAGAGCCCACATAAATGCTTTAAAGTTTAAGCGGCAGACATATTTCATTATCCACTATTCAGAGAAGACTTTGACGCATGGAGGAGGAAGTGTTTGTCAACAAGACAATGACCCCAAACACACATCTAGGTTATGTCTCTAAGTTTATGTAAGAGCTACTTGTCCAAGAAGGAGGGTGATGGAGTGATTCATCAGATGATCTGGCCTCTGCAATTACCCAATCTAAATCTAGTTAAGATGGGTTGAGAAGAGTTGGACTGGAGAGTAAAGGAAAAGCAGCCAACAAGTACTTGACACTAGTAAGAACTCTTTCAATATTGTTGGAAAACCATTCCAGGTGACTGAGGCTGACTGAGAGAATGCCAAGAGTGTGCAAAGTCATCATCAAAGCAAAATGTGGCTTCTTTAAAGAATCAAACATATAAAACATATTCTGCGTTATTTGTCACATTTTATCACAATTCTATATTTGTTCTCTCATAATTTCAATGTCCTGTGTATTAATATACAATAAATATTTATTTTAAAATAATAAAAAATAAGGAAAAATGTATATGTAAAAAAGTACTGTATATATGGATAATTAACGATATCCATATATGTGGAAGGCTTGGGTTCGATTCCCACCCAATGCCCAAACCTCAGCCACTGGATGCAGTGCTGGTCCCAAGCCCGGATAAAATAGAAGGGTTGCATCGGGAAGGTACCAAGTTGTTGTGCAGACAGGATGGTCATTCTAATGGACTAGAAGACTCGTGAGAAGAACCAAGCCATTCTGAGACAGAGTTGTTAATTTTTTTTTTATCTATTGCACTGCATAGTGTCTATGGGAGTCAAGTGACAAAAGAACGAACGAGTCAGACTAGAAGACTCATTGAGGAGGGGAGTGACAGGATGCGACTGGGTAAAATTCAGGTGCCGAAGCTCTGCATTCATATATAGTTAATAGAAAATTTGATATGTAAAAGGACACAAAATATCGACCTTTTTACTGATTTGAGTCTTGTTTTATTCTTTCGTTCTCATAAATTGTTAACGAGTACAATGGAAGTAGATAAACCTGCAATGTCCGCGATAAAATCTGGAGAGATGCCAGAACCTCGACCCTTCTCAAAGAAAGAAAAATCTGGGTCTTTGAAGACTTAACTCAGAGCACCAAAGACACCAGGAACAAACTTTGGCTGCTTGTTGAGCAAGCAAGAGAGGAGGAGAAAGGAGCAGGATTTAGAGGCCCTTTTGCTTATATCGACGGGAAAAACATTGCATTGTTCCTGTCCCGAAGAAACCACATCCTGCTTCCCTCAATGACTATCGCCCTGTAGCCCTCACCTCAGTAGTGATGAAGTGCTTTGAACGCCTTATCAGAGACTTCATTTCTTCACTACCCGACACACTGGACCCACTACAGTTTGCATACCGTCAGAACCGCTCCACAGACGATGCAATCTCTCATCTCCTCCACACATCACTCACTCACCTGGACACTAGGAAAGGGAATTATGTTAAAATGCTCTTCATCGACTACAGCTCTGCTTTTAATACCATAATTCCCTCCACACTCACCACCAAGCTGGAGCACCTGGGACTGAGCTCATCTATATGTCAGTGGATCTCCAATTTTCTGACTGGCAGACCACAGGCAGTAAGGATGGGCGGACATGTCTCAGCCACACTCACTCTCAGCACTGGAGCCCCCCAGGGTTGTGTTCTGAGCCCCCTGCTGTACTCTTTGTACACCCACGACTGCGTGGCCACTACCAACTCCACCTCCATCAAGTTTGCTGACGACACCGTCGTGGTCGGACTGATCACCAACAATGATGAGTCGGACTACCTAGAGGAGATTGGAAATCTGGAGAACTGGTGCCAGAGGAACAATCTCCTCCTGAACGTCAGTAAGACAAAGGAGCTGATAGTGGACTTTAGTACAAAGCAGGAGAGGAACTACCAGACCCCCGTCATCAACAGGAGCCCAGTGGAGAGAGTGGACAGCTTCAGATACCTCGGTGTTCACATCACGCAGGACCGGTCATGGTCCTGTCACATCAACACCGTGGTGAAAAAAGCCCGGCAGCGTCTCTACCACCTCAGACGCTTGAGAGACTTTAGACTGCCCTCCAAGGTGCTCAGGAACTTCTACTCCTGCACCATAGAGAGCATCCTGATGGGAAACATCACGACCTGGTTCGGGAACAGCACCATGCAGGACAGACGAGCTCTACAGAGGGTGGTGTGCAATCAGCCGAGCGCATCATCCGCACTGAGCTCCCTGACCTGCACTCCATCTACAGCAAGCGGTGCTGGACTAAGGCCAAAGAGATTTCATTGGACTAGCTCAATGTCCTTTAAGACATTCAACCAATGGGCTGCGATTCGTGTCTCAGATACGCTACCGTTGCGGTAATAAATAAATTGGCCTAATAAACGTTTTAAAAAATATTAAATTATGACTGACAGCTCCAGCCCAAAAATGTGCGTTGGCCCGGCAGGCATTGCCCGGTATGCCCTATGGTCAGTCCAGGCCTGGTCAGACAGGCACGAGAGCAGAGTGTACTGTATATATACACACACATATATTTATTTATTTATTTACTTTTTCTGTGGTTGTATATTTGGTTGATTGAATTGATTTTTATGTTTATAATAATAAAACATTACTACACCAAAAAAAATCTAAATAGAACACTTATTGGCAATAGCTCTCAATACTGTTTCCTGTGTACTGCACTGCACAGCGTCTATGTGAGTCACGTGACATAAGAACGAACGATTTGGACCTCATAATCATTTCTGTTTCCTGTACATAACCTACGGAGGATTTGAGAGGTTTTGCGATGATTTGCGCATGCGCGCCCTGTAGACTGTCCGAGATACTCGTTCTTCTGAGTCACGTTAAAGACTCGTTCAAAAAGAACGAATTGTTTGAACGACCCACCAGTAGTGGAGCTGTAAACCGAAAGTAATACCAGTCAGGATCCTCATCCGCCATTTTGTACTGATTTATACATTGTGGTATATTGTACACTGTTCAATCATCGTTACCTAAACATGATGTCCTACTAATCAGCTGAAAGGTTTAGTATTGGACATACAGTATATAACACAAAGACATGTTTCTGTAACCACCAGCCGAGCAGAGGGATTAAATAAACTTCTTAAATATCAAACTTATTTTACCGAAAGGAGTGACAGTAATGTAAGACACGGAAGTTACAGGGACTAACGTACTGTCTGACAACCATTTATATCACACTGCTTTATAATTATTTATTAACAGTTTGTTTGTAAACTCACCTGCTGATGAAAGATGAACATATTTAATAAAAAGCAGAAGTTTTAATACAGCGCTGTAGACCACCATTATCCTGGAGGCTGAAAAGATCCACGTCGTTTTTCATCCTTTATAGATCTTTCGCTTACCAAAAAGCGTGACTGTAGATTTACCGAGTTATATTAGACATAATTAAGGAACTATTTACTGACGTTCGAAGCGAGCGAACGTGCTTGTCGAACATGTGGTTATGTTGCTCGAACACAGCCGATTCTAAGAGCCGATTCTTTGTATCGAATGAGAAAAGCCGAGTGTGCTGAATCTCCAGCCGCTCCGACACGCAATACATGCAGGCAGGGGCGGGACTTTATTTTGATTGACACACCCAGGGTGCTGGCCAAATCAGTGCCCTAAGCAGAAATGTACTTTTGTGCCCCCTCCCCAAAATATTACGAAAGTAAAAATAAAATAATAAAAATTAAAAAAAATACTATAGGGGCCAAAATAGAACTTTATTCAAATAAAAGTAAATAAAGATCATTCAGAGAGGCCAGATTGAGGTGGTTTGGACATGTTCAGAGGAGAGATGGTGAATATATTGGTAGAAGGATGCTGAGGTTGGAACTGCCAGGCAGGAGGTCTAGAGGAAGACCAAAGAGGAGATTTATGGATGCAGTGAGAGAGGACATGAGGTTAGTTGGTGTGAGAGAAGAGGATGCAGAGGATAGGGTTAGATGGAGGCAGATGATTCGCTGTGGCGACCCCTGAAAGGGAACAGCCGAAAGACAAAGAAGATGATTCAAATAAAGCAATTCTTTTTGCAGAGCAATCCAGAGATTTGGGTATAACTCTTGTACTGTAGGTGGTTGTCATGAAGAAATGATAGCATCGTGAGAGTTGTGAGAGCCGTTGTAAGTGGTGACAATAAAGCAGACTTTGACAATAAGGAGACAAGGATTATGATGTCCACAAATTTTTGTTGAGGAAATGATAGGAAAGATTATGTGGATATTTTAATTAAATAAACTTACATGATGATCAAAGTCGATGATCATGTAAGTTTAACAACTGCATTTACCAGGCCTTTGGTGCCCTTTTCAGGCATTTCTATTAAAATTGTTATTTAAACTGTTAATTTTGTATTAGATTATGTATTTTAACACTGTTATTAAATGAAACCATATGGTCATTATTAATCAATAATCATAATTGCCTTTGTTTTAATATAATGCATTTTAAGTCATTTTGTTTATTTAGATCTGCTTGTATTCATATTAAGAAAGATGCGTTAGTCATGAAATTATTACCGACATTGAAACACATTATTAACGTCGACAGAATAAAATAAAGTTTCACAGGATTATGAACGTACCTGAAAGTGATGCACGGGTTTCATCTTGGACTTTTTTTTTTCTTTAGTTTCTTGGTCCTGAGCTGTTGATGACTGACTGTTTTTTCCAGGACCAGTCATTGTTCAATTTCTGTATCACCGTAAAATGTAATATAAACGTTTATATTTTTGTTTATTTGTATATGTATATTATTAATATTAATTTATTATTATAATATATACATTTTTTTGAGCAGCTGGGATGGTGCCCCCGTGGGAGTTGGTGCCCTACGCAGACTGCGTACTCTGCGTATAGGGAGCGGCGGCACTGGGCACACTGTTAGGGATAAACGAATCCGGATTCATCTCGGTTAAATAACCCAATCTATTATATGACTCGGGATTCACAAATCTTTCTCTTCATTTCCACGGATCAGTTTTTTTTTTTTTTGCTAGGGTTTCCAACTCCGGGAAACAGAAATGGACGCTCACTATATATACAAATTTCTTTGTTTTTGTTTATTCATTCATTAATTTTCTATACCGCTTAATCCTGTGTTCAGGGTCGCGGGGGACCTGGAGCCTATCCCAGGAGACTTCGGGCACTAGGCGGGGTCGAACTCTAACCCCTGGACAGGGTGCCAATCCATCGCAGGGCACACACACATACACACTACGGGCAATTTGGGAACGCCAATTAGCCTAACCTGCATATCTTTGGACTGTGGGAGGAAACCGGAGTACCCGGAGGAAACCCATCAAGCACGGGGAGAACATGCAAACTCCATGCACACAGAGACGGGAATCGAGCCTGGCCGGGGAATCAAACCCAGACCCTGGAGGTGCAAGGCGACAGTGCTAACCACTACACCACCGTGCCGCCTCTTGTTTTTGTTTAGTGATTTATTTTCTACACTCTACAACAATACTGGGGATTGCAAAACAATAAAATAACACATATGGGATTAGATAATTATGTAACAACAACAAAAACAACAGTTAGTTGTTATTTTAAGACACAGAGGTCGGCCTTTCTGTAATAGTTCTTGTATGAACAGTATTGTCAAGTGCATTTGCAAAATCCGTCAAGCACCATAATCAGAATTAGAATCAGAGAGTTTTATTACCCAGTATGCTTGAATGTACAAGGAATTTGTTTTTAGTGACGGAGCTTCCAGAACAAAAAATACAAATGACAAGACAAAACAGCACGACACACTTTTAAAGATACTTTTAAGATGTGAGATACTTTTAAATAAATTACTTAAATATCTGAAATCTGTGGTATTATACAGTATATTGCACAGTGGTATTGTACACAATATTGCACATATATGTATTGACAGTTAGAATGATGTTTAGCTGTTCATGAGGTAGATTGCCTGGGGGAAAAAACTGTTCTTGTGCCTTGCTGTCCTGGTGTTCGGTGCTCTGTAGCATCGACCCGACGCCAAAAGTTCAAATAGAAGGTGGCTTGGGTGTGAGTTCCAAAGTGATGTTCCATGCCCTTTCCTCCACTCTGGATATATACAGTTCTTGCAGCGTGGGCAGGGGAGTGCCAATAATTCTTTCAACAGTCCGAACCGTCCTTTGTAGTCTTCTGATGTCTGCTTTCGTAGCTGAACCAAACCAGACAGTTATTGAAGTGCACAGGACGGATTCAATGACGGCTGAGTAGAACTGTTTGAGCAGCTCCTGTGGCAGGTTGAATTTCTTCAGTAGGTGAAGGAAATACAACCTCTGGTGGGCCTTTTTAACAATGGAGTCAATGTGAATGTCCCACTTCAGGTCCTGAGAGATGGTCGTGCCCAGGAACCGGAATGACTCCACTGCTGTCACAGTGCTGTTCATGATGGTGAATAGGGGAAGTGCAGGTAGGTTTCTTCTGAACTCCACGATCATCTCCACTGTTTTGAGCGTGTTCAGCTCCAGGTTGTTGTGACTGCACCAGACAGCCAGCTGCTTGACCTCCCTTCTGTATGCAGACTCGTCACCGTCCTGGATGAGGCAGATGATTGTAGTGTCATCTGCAAATTTCAGGAGCTTGACAGTGGGGTCTGTGGAGGTACAGTCATTGGTGTAGATGGAGAAGAGTAGTGGGGAGAGAACGCATCCCTGAGGAGCTCCAGTATTGGTGGTGGACATGAATTTTCCCAGTCTCACTAGCTGCTGCCTGTCTGTCAGAAAGCTGGTGATCCAGTGACAGATCTAGGAACAGAGAGCTGGTTTAATTTGGTCTGAAGCAGTGCTTGGATGATCGTATTAAAAGCTGATGAAAAGTCTATAAACAAGACCTTATAAACCTTGCATAGCCCCTGGTTTGTCCAGATGTTGAAGGATGAAGTGCAGTCCCATGTTGACTGCATCATCAACAGACCTGTTTGCTCTATAAGCAAACTGCAGGGGGTCCAGTAAGGGTCCTGTGATGTCCCTCAGATAGGCCAACACCAGACTTTCAAATGACTTCATGACCACAGATGTTAGGGCGACTGGTCTGTAGTCATTAAGTCATGTGATTTTAGTTTTCTTTGGAATGGGGATGATTGTGGAACGTTTAAAGCACAAAGGCACTTCACATTGTTCCAGTGATCTGTTGAAGATCTGTGTGAAGATGGGAGCCAGCTGGTCAGCACAGGATTTCAGACAGGCTGGTGTCACGCCGTCTGGGCCTGGAGCTTTCCATCACTTTTGTTTCAGAAAGATCTGGCAAACATCTTTTTCACAGACCTGGAGTGCAGGGGGTAAGAGAGGGTGGTTGTCAGAGGTGATAATGGTGGTGTAGAAAGAGGGTCAGGACAGGAGTGTGAGACTGGGAGTTTCAAATCTACAATAGAACTCATTCAGGTCATCAACCAGTTGTTGATTCCCTACAGAGTTGGGGGATGGCGTCTTGTAGTTAGTGATGGTTTTCAGGCCTTTCCACACTGAAGCAGGGTAGTTTGCAGGAAGCTGATTTTCCATTTTTTCAGAGTAGCTTCTCTTAGCCACTCTGATCGCCCTTGTTAGTGTGTTCCTGGCCTGGTTGTACAAGATCCTGTCCCCACTCCTGTAGACATCCTCTTTGGCCTGACGAAGCTGTCTGAGTTTTGCTGTAAACCATGGTTTGTCAATGTTATATGTTAAAAATGTCCTGGTAGGGATGCACATATCCTACCATATGGATGATTTAGGGATATCTCTGATGAATTGTGCCAGAATTCCTCCTTGTCTGATGTTGCTATGATTCATAGATTTAATTGGACACAGTACCCACACGGAAATAACCTATATAAACATACATGTTTTAATATAGGTTTTGATATAGGTTTTTAATATATGTGACATATATAAAATTGGCCGTTTTCCTATATTATATGAACATATATGCACATATATGCGTACATATATAGGTAAATATATAGGTACATATATGCATGTATATATGTGTGCATATATGCACCTATATGTTTACCTAGATTAGTAAAATTATTAAAATCCATAGCTAGACAACATAAATAAAAGCCCAAAATGTAGAAATTAATTTTTTTTATTTTCTTAAGAACAATCAACTAGTAAAAGAACAAAAACATGACAAAAAACTGAACAGGAAGAAAAAATAAATATTTTGTGGATCTTCCCAGCTCCGTGAGCTTTGAATTGATAGATGTGCCTATCTGCCTTCGGGTGGCTGCCGGCCACTTCTTCAATGTAGCATCTAGAGAAGACAAAAATAATAAGACAGTATAATAATAATAAATGATTATTTATTAAAACTTCAGACGACAACTATTAGTGCCACGAGGTTATTTGCAACACTATATGTTCTACAAAATAGAGGACTACACACCCTACAGCGCAATACCCCAGAAATGTGGCTTTAGAAGAGGAAAGGTAGGATTAAGAAGTGAGCAAGTGATGAATTAGTATTATAGGTACCAAGCAGATACAGTAACAATAATGGGTGCCCTACCTTATGCAGTCTCCATTGATGGCTAATAAACATTGATACAAGTAGGCTATGGTTAAAGTGGTGAACTTATAAAGTCTTAAATGTTTTGTTTTCCCTTCCCAACGCATTATGCATTTACTCACCAATAATGGCTACCTTTTTAATTTGGTCAAGTCTCCAAGTCGAAGGTGCCCAGCAGCAGATTCCGTACCATGGCAGTAGCAGAGGTGGCAAGGCGGGCTGCTCTCCACGCTTCTGCCTGGCAAAACACCCCAGAGCCCTTTATAACTTCAATCTGAAAAATTATTTCACATCACAATATTAATTTATTGGCAACTTTTAGAAACTTTTCATGTTTCATACTGATTCTCATGTTTAGCTTCCCAATAGTTAATAGGATTTTATGTATAAATGCAGATTAATGATAAAGATACATGCAGGGTAAAACTGCAACAGGAACAGTACAAAATAAAAACTGAAAAAAGACGGACATTCAGAGTAAAACACTGCAAGATAAAAAAAAAACTGTACAAAACATACATGCAGGGTAAGCATTGGTGGGAGCAATGTCCAAGCAGTGTAGAGAAATATTTCTGTACGACTTCATTGTTTTGTGCTGTGTAGTATAGTATTGTAATAGCTGATCAGAGTGATCAACTCCCCATGTGCTGGTTGTATGCAGTCACAGGACATGGAAATGTCCTACATAAGGCAGTATTTTAGCCACCTGGAACTAGCTTGTTTGTGCTAAATAACATTACCGATAGCAGTGTTATAAGCTAACCAAAATGGAGCCAAATACACATTAGCAACCATAATCTAAAGCTATCCAAAACAAGGTGAATATAAACATCTGTAAACTCCATAAGGCATTAGCTTAGCCACCGGGAAATATCATGTTTGTGCTACATGAGGCAGAACATTCTGAAGAGTTTCCTCGGATGTGTAAGCGCGTGCCATCTTCCAAAACGTGCAGAAAACTCACTGAATCGGAGTATTTTCAAACCTGTCTCTCTGTGTTCGTTTTCATGTCGGTGTCCGGGGGCGTGGCCTAGTATGTAAATTACCCGGACTGATTTCCGTGTGATTGGCATGTGGGCGTGTCCTGCCTCGGGTCATTAGCATATAAGTGCGACAGAAATTCTGTGCCTCTCCTTGGTTTCATACGGATTACATAAACTGAGAATATTTGTTTTCAATGTGACTTGCATCATTTAAAAGTAGACACTTTAAGCTTTCTATAGATATATTTCTCATTTCAGTTAATTTTAGTGACGTGTTTCAAAAAGATTTTCACGGAGACTGAGGTTTCATATATGTGCATATATCCTCATATACTGTGTGTGGGCAATTAGGATTAGTTTTTTGCATTTTTTTTGTTAGTTCTTAGTTATTGCCTTGATAATAGAAAATATGAGCTAGGCATCATGTATGACAGTTGCCAAAGTGAGATATGAGCTAAAATGACCAGATCCTGCAATAGGAGACATATCTTTTATGTACATATAGGGCTTATATGTGGATATAAAGAAGGTGTAGCTCAGTGGTTAAGGCATTGGACTACGGTTCAAACCCCACAACCACCAAGTTGCCACTGTTGGGTCCTTGAGCAAGGCCCTTAACCCTCAACTGCTCAGATGTGTAATGAGATGAAAATGTAAATCGCTCTGGATAAGAGCGTCTGCTAAATGCCTAAATGTAAATGTAAAGAAGCAATACAGGAGACCTATATGGCCTGTATATGCACATATATGCAGCTCAATGTTGCCTACATGTGGCATATATACACTGTAAAAAGTGATTTTTTGACCTTGTAAATAATGGAAACATTATTTAAGTATGTTTTACAAACAAATACTATTTTGTCTTTTTACTTAAAAATGGCATGTTTAATTCAGTACATTACTTGCAGTTTCTTTGTCATTTATTACACTAAAATACATATGTAAATTTAAATACAATCTCCTCAGTAATATTTACTTAGTGTTTGCCATCTAATCAAATCACACCAAAAATGAACAACTTAAAGTAAAATGTACTCAGTTCGGCAAGGTAATGGACTACGTGCACGCAGACTCGTGACGTACTTCCGCTTTGAAGTAGTCTTTGGCTCCGAAGTTTGAAGCGGCGCGCACCACGGCTAATGTGAATTTTACCACGGTAAGTTATTAATATGCTAAGTAATCAATTGAAATATATTTGCAGAAAAGTGTAGAGTCATTAAGCTATCTGCAGCCCCAGTGGTTTGTGCCTACCGTTTCTTTTTTTTATTGAGGTACAAGTGCTAAAAGTGTTCATGTTAACAGTGTTAACAGATGTTTGGATAACGTTAAAACTTAATCTTAGTTTTGTTAAACAGAGTTAAATCATTACTAAATGAAGCTATTAATATAGTTGACAGAGTTTGCGATTTGCACCACAATTCGTTATTAGCAAACGGCATATCTGTCTTAAGTTTTATATATGTGTAACGAGATAAATGTTACACAGATATAAATATGAGTTCTGTAAGTAAATCCTACGTTAATGTGAATGCGCTTCCTATTGGTTACGCCAGAGGCGCTGTTTCCCACTGTGTTCGAACAGTCTGCAGCAGAGCTGTGGAGAACTGCTGTGGGTAAGTTGCAATCTGTTGTAGCTCCACAATAAAAGTAAAAAATATAATTTCACAAGAAATGTCAGGCACTGTTTGAAAGGTATTCAACAGCATAGGTATTGATTCATCTGTCAAGTGTATTTTTGTTCAATATCTGTGGTATTTTGATACTTTTATTTCCGTTTTGATGTACCTGGTTTTGCCATGTGCTAATGTGCTAATGAAATGCAACGTGTTCTGAATAGGTGGAGTTGTAGCATTTTTGAGCTCGCTGTTTTGTCTCCTACTGCTCTGTGTGCAGGTAATTATTTATTTATCATATAATGTGTATAAAGTTACTCTGTAGTATTCTGTGCATTTTCTGTGGTTAAGTAAATGTTTGGTGCCATTAGTTTTTTTGTGAAAGCACTCAAGAAATGTCCTGTTAATTCTCATGCATACCGAGTTCTACAGAATAGATGATGTAAGCTGTGTAATTTATGTAGCATGCTTTACTTTATATTCAGACTTTCTATTATTTTATTCCTGTATGATTAAAATGTCCTATACGATCACAAAGCAATATTGGGGGAAAAAAAGAGACTATTGAATTGGTTAAACTAGACTGTTTGGTTGTCTTGAAGAAATTCACATTTCAGATTATTTTAATTTTTGTTCATTTTGTTGTTTCATTTCATGTTAAGTGCAGCAGAGCTGTGGAGAACTGCTGTGGGTGGAGTTGTAACATTTTTGAGCTTGCTGTTTTGTCTCCTACTGCTGTGTGCAGGAACCCAATAAATTGCAACATCATCCAAGTCCTGAGTGCGTGTGCTGATGAAGGGTGGGATAAACCGAGTCAGAGAGAGAAAAATCTAGAAGGTCACATATGACCTTAATCTTGCCAGACGATTATTGTAAAAATGAGTTTTAACATCCGTGCAAACTTAGCTCGAGGCATTGCCCTGTCGTGTTCTAGCATTCTGTCCCAGTAAAGTTCGAGCTGCCGAAATTTAATAATCACCCTGTTTTTCGCGTCTTAATCACACAGGATTAGTTTTTAAAATGCACTTGTACAAGGCAAATATTACATTGAACTTTATTTATATTGTTTACCTCTACTATTGGGTATGATAGCTATATATAGAAATTGATAAGGTGACATACTGCACACTTTTGCAATTACATAAGTCTAAATGCTTGTTTAAATAACTTATCAACAATTAACAATCAACCTTATATAAGTTGTAAAGCCTATATTTTATTTCATGATGTTCTTTTACTGACCAACATCCACTTTACACGTGGTTGATATCTGCAAGCAGTTAAAAATTAATTCTGACATGAACATTTCTTACATTCTTTTACAGATATTGCAGTCACTATTCAAGCTAATGCAAGGTAAGTTGGCAATACTTTACTACAGCACACCTCACAGATAGAAAGCAAATAAGTATGTATTCACATGTGTATCGTTTAACTGTAGGTGCCCGAGAATGAGGTGGTTATCACTAAATGTTTCTATCTACTGTCTAATTGTGTATTAGTCTCATTATTGTAACTTAACAGCATACAACTATTACAGCATACAGATACTGCTGAAGAAACTGCATATTGGGTTTAAATATGCAGAAAATGCTAAATATACTGAAGACTAGTGGACAGTTTGTCTCAGAACAGGAACCCACTGAGGAAAATTTAAAAAGTGATACTGTACAGTATTTTAACCACTTTGCACTGATTTGTATATTTCACAGGATGTCAGCAGAGACATGATTAAGGATACTTTCTCCAGTCATGTCATGAAAAGCATCGTACTGAGCAGATCTGTAGAAGAGGAAGATGCTAGTATATCTGATGTCATCATTGTCATCGAGGGAACTGAGGTGCTGCTGGGATGTAAAAATCTCACAAATGCATGTCTTTCACTCATTGACTGCATTTACTCCCTAAACTTAAGCTATCCCCCAAAGCTGAGAAACACATTTGAAGTGTTTCAGAAAATCTTTCTTGGGTTAGATGCTTTAAAATTTTCTCCAAAGGTTAACTCTTTGCATAGAAAGCTTCTAATGTAATCTACTAGTTGGGCACTACTTGCACTTATTTACACTACTTATGCTGTTTTACTGTTTTTTTGTGTGTGTTTTTTTTTTTTTGCAAGAAAGGTTGTTCAGAAAACAACTACAACTTCAACTACAGTACTGTTTAACATAACCATTCTTGTGCATTTTAAGTAAAGCTATTCTGCTGGAGACTATAGATGCAGAGATTTATTATTTTATTTGATGTTTTTGACCCTTTAGTTTAATCTTATTGAAATTAAAGTTAGCTAATGAAAGGCAGCTACTAGTTTGACATTATTTGCACTTTTATACTTTTGTATTTGATATTTGCAACTGAGATTGTTTTAAAATGTTCATGTTGTATTTAAAGTTTTTATATGTTTAAATGTTTATGCATTTTAATGCACTGTGTGGTTGTTCTAAAAAAGTTTACTGGAGTAAAATGCACTATAGTGTACCATTTACCAGAACCATCAAACAAATGCAGTTTTACTATTTATTTTTTTTTTTATTTCATGCTCTCATCTGTTAAGGAATCTCATAGAAATAAAAGATTTCAAGTAAAATGTCAGTGTTATTTTATTGACCACCATTTAAATACATAAACAACATCAAATAATGTTAAAATAATATTTAAAGTAAAGGTTACTCTATTTAATATAAGATAACTAGGATTATTGTGTAAAAAAAAACATTTATAAGCATTCCTTAAGTAAAATATATAAACAAACAGTCAATACAGTTTACTGGGAAATTCCAAGTAAACTTTACTTGAGATTTTCTAATTAAAGCTACAGTTCTTTGTGTTTAGTTTTTACTTGGAGATTCTATTGAAATTACTCACATTTTCTAAGTGAAAAAACTTTCCTAACTTTTTTTAAGTAAATCCTACTCCAAATTTTTTTCAGTGTACGCATATATGCAGCATATATATTATCATATATATGCATATATTCTGCATATAGGTTTCATATATGCGCATATGTCCTCATATAGGTTCTTTCCATGTGGGGCACGCACACTGCTCTGGGTCAGACACAGACAACGGGAAACAGGAACTAAGCTCTCAAACAATTGCTTCCCAACAGAATATCGTAGGTCGCATCGCCAAAATTCTTTCACCGTAAGTGGCAGTAACTTCCAGACTACAACATATTGAATTCTCATGCCTGTAGAGTGTATTATACTGACGTGGCGACAGTGTAAAAACACCCTCCGATGTTAAATGCGAGCCAAAAATTGAGTACTTTTGAACGGCAAACAGGAATTAAGCTCTCAAGTGAGTAAACTAGACAGCAAGGTAAATACACAAAACTTACCGTCAAATTTTTTTTTCTCAATAACTACAGTATATATATATATATATATATATATATATATATATATATTTTTTTTTTTTTTTAAGCACCATGGCAAATCTCTCGTAGTCAATTTTTTAACCTGTTTTAAAAACATACCCACATGCATGCACATTTTTATAGAAATGCACTTAGTTAATTTAATTTGCCTTACTGTACATTGTTGAATGAGGATGGGTTTCAAAACCAAAAATCAACATTGATTCAATGTTTGTCTTTTCAACACAGAAAAGCATTGAATTATCAACATTGATTCAACATCATTTAGCATTGAATAATCAACCTCAACCAAAATGATGATTCTGATGAAATTTCAACATTGAATCAATGTCACCTTGCTATCTGGGTATAACATGAAGTGCACAATATCTGACATTTGTGTTCTGTGTTTGAACTTATGTGTTCTAGATTTGAATACACATGTGCAACTTCAGAATACCCATGTTCAGTATTTGAACATAAACATGCCATTTTAGAACACATTTTGGATCATGTCATTTGCATCATGTTATTTTAGAGTGTGAAAAGTTGTCTTATGAATAATAAAAAAAAGTTAAAGCAGAGGTGCTATAGAACAGATCATATTATGTTTTATTTATTTATTTATTTCATAGTAAATGAACAGCTCTCTTCTCTCCAATCCACTCTTGCCAAGTCTTGACTCATTTGCATTACCGACGGTGATTGGATGTTTACCGAGGGCTCAGGGGAAGAGTGTGTGTGTGTGTGTGTGTGCGCTGCAGCCTGTGTGCGGAGGCACAGAGACTTGAAATCTAATACCGTATTGTGTAGTGTCCCTTTTTTGGTGGATTTTTCCGCTACCGCAGATTATTTTATCAACTTGTAATATATTCATTTTGTCAGTATATTAACATGTGCTTTCTCAACATTTTAAAATTTTGATTTGAGGGGGCGCTGCAGTGTTATGCGCTGAAATCCCCCCCCCCCCATCAAATCCCCCTATCAAATATTATATTAGAACAAAAATTCATAGGTTAATGGTTTAAAAATTACAAATTACATGAGACAATAAAATAAAATAAAATAAGCAATATGAAAATATATATGTTGTATATGAAAAAATCTAAATATTAATAAAAAAATTTCAAATACATGTATGCTTTTATATTAATTATTTTATAATAAAATTAATTTCGTCCAATTTTTCATTATAAATTTTTTTTTATTTTTATTATATATAAATATTTATTTGCATATTCACGACAAACCCCTGAAAAATAAATGTTACAAAATAAACATTATACAAGAATTTGTATTAATGGTCTTGATGGCTGTCTCGTGCCTAGGCTTCATTATAAAAGTAATATATTTGATATTAATAAACCTATGAATTTATGTTCTAATATAATATTTGATAGCGATTGTGCGATTATATATATATATATATATTCATTCATTCATTTTCTATACCGCTTAATCCTGTGTTCAGGGTCGCGGGGGACCTGGAGCCTATCCCAGGAGACTTCGGGCATATATGCAAGATACTTTTCTTTTCCCACGTGAGTCAGTCCGCGTCAGTCATGCTCTTTAACCAATTACAGATGTCGCCCTTAAAACCCTGCGTGTTTTCCCGCGGGATGCCGCAATTTAGCGTGCGGCGTGCCGCGTCTTGCCGGAGGCAACATTCGGGAATTTTAAATAAATGTGTTGCGCTTCACTGAATATCCGCCAGATGGCGCATGGAAGGACTTTATCTAAAAGCCGGACCAAGTACAACAATGAATGTAAGGACGCGGAAGAACAGTGCTGAAGCGAACATGAATTTTATTTTGTTTTATAATAGATCTTTCATGATGAATGAGTGTATATGTGCTTCACATTATCAAACACAGGCAAAGGAGACAGAAATTATTGAGGGATCCACTGAAAAAAGTAAACCTAGTTTAATGTGTTTTTTTTCTCATTCCATTAGTAAAAAAAATAATTTGCTCTTTTTAACTGAAGTGTCTAATTTATGCTTATGGGTGAATCTTTTTTTTTTTTTTTTTTTAGTATAATGCTGTTTACAGCAGGAAACCAAAGTGAAATATTTCATTTTGATCAAGGTACTCTTATTAGGTTGAGTGTGATTTGCGCATGCGCAGTCTTTAGACCATAGTTTTGCCGGTATAATTTTATTTCCGCCTCAAACCGGAGCATGACGTTGAAACAAGTAAGGAAGGATATCAGAACCTGTATTTCAGTTACTGTTAGTTAAAGCCCCTGATTAAACTTAAATCTAATCCATTCACAAAGGACATTTCTGCTTCAAACCGTGTCTCATGACGCAGCATTTTCACGGACTGAATCACATGCGGGTGGAGATTCTCAAAGAAAACTCCTTTAAACCAGGTAAGAAAGCAAACTCATGTCATTTCTATGTTAAATGTTTCTCTTCTATGAGCAAATTCATGATTTATGTCAGGAACAACTACTTTGTAGATTGAGTTTTGTGTCCGTGTTTGCTACTGTAGCTAAAACCACCTATATTACCTGCATTAGCATTAGCTAACTAACGTGGTGATTTTCAAAAACACCGGAGTTTATACAGTAAGTCAGCGGCGCCGAAGAAAATAATTATATTTAAGTACCGTTGGTTAACGATGTAAAAATTAATAGGAAAGTGACGTAAACATAGAACAAGCTAATTTGGAGTGAGTGCTGTTTGTAGTGTACTGCTTTCTATACTTTATACACACTGTAATTAAGATTTGCTAACATAAGAACTTGAGCCAGTCCAATTTTTGTTTTTACCTTTTTTTTTTTTTTTTTTAAAGATCAGTAATGAGTTTCTGAGAATTATATCTGCTCCACTTCAAGCAAGATTACTGGTTTCCTTGGACAAGCAACACTACAAACTAATTGAGATCATCAGAAACTAGGGAGGAACCCGTCAGAGAGAGAAGACCAGAGATATAATCTTCATCTTCAAGTTCTTGATCTGGTATGTATGGTACGGTTCAGGACCAGGGAGGGAGCCGGAGACAGCAGAACAAAGAGATGATATTGCCAGCACCAGCACAGGGAGCACAGTTTTTAGTTTAGATCTCATGTTTACATTTTATTGTATGTTGATGGCTTGACTGTAAACAACAAACAATGCAATAAATGTATAAAAAATATATATATTTATTGTCTCTTTCCAGGACCAGGCATATCGTTCAATTATTTTTTGGCCAAATAGGCAGTCGTAACAAGAGGTGAGGGCGCGCGCGTCATCACATGTGCTTAGCCGACTCTGCGTTCACCGTAAACTTCAATATACATAGACGTTTATATTTTTGTTTATTTGTATATGTATGTTATTAATTTTACTTTTTTAGAGATTGTATGTGCGTGCACGGAGAGTATGTGTTGATAAGTTTATGTGGATAAGTTGATAAGTGTATCAGAAAGCATTAAAATGTTCATTTGAATTAAAATGACACACACACGTCTGTGTATACAGTATATCAATTACATATATATCAATTTCATTAGTTCGTTCATTCTATTTGAAGCTTCGGATGTTTTTTTTTTTTTGGTTTGGTTAGATTAGTTCTGAACTCGCTTCCTTGAAACTATCGCTAAAACAATGACACACACACATAGACACACACACACACACACAGACACACACACTCCCCTGAGCCCTCGGGAAACATCCAATCACCGTCGGTATACAAATGAGTCAAGACGCAGCCTAACGTGGTGTCGTGTCGGATTTCAGTGGTCACGGAGTGGGAAGACTTTGAAGAAGCTGCAGTGACAGCTGAACAACTTCACTTTTCCGTTTACCTCTGAGGAAAAAAAGCTGTATTTTGTTTGTTTATGTCTAGAATTTTTATAGTAGTAAGAGAGAGTTATAGTTTGGTCTGTATTGTTGTTCGCACCCTTGTAGAGAATAAATAAATGAATAACACCTTCATATCCCCTCTCAAGAGTGTCAGAGTCCATTGTTAGTTTTAATGATCTGGCTGAAACTAATTATCACTACATAAGTACCCTAACACCATTGATCATGAGTCTCAGCTGAACCTAATTCTATACTTGTAACAGAAAATGTAGATGCAGATTCCAAATGTGTATTTATATAATAGATAGATAGATAGATGTGTGTGTGTGTGTGTGTGTGTGTAGGCTCTACGCAGGGGCAAGAGAGGGCAGCGCACCCTTAAATGTCTGCACATGTTAATATATTCCTAAAATGTATATATTACAAGTTGATGAACTGATCTGCGGTAGCGATGACGTCACAGTCCGACAGCTTTAGAATGATGTTTGATCAGGTCTACTGTATATTCTGAACATAGAACTGCAAAATGTCTGATACAGTACTTTGGGGGAAACAAAGACTTGAACTGTTAAGTAATAACATTATTAATAACAAATATGTAATAGTTTTGATATTTGAAATTTTTTTTATTTTAATGTAAAAGGACTATAGATAGAGACTTATAAGCAGCTGGTGTATCCGGGTTGTTTAATGAACTTTAAGCAAAAAGACAACATGTATTCATCTGTTTTATATTAATTACTGTTTTAACTTTGACTAGTTTTGGAAGAATAAATTGAATTGTTAAAGTCATGTTTTGCGTGTTTTAATTTTGGGGGATTGTTTGGGTATTTAAAAATTGTTTAGTTGAACCAACAACTTCAATGGGCAAAAAATGGGACACAACTTTGTTTTAAATAGTCAAAGAGTTGGGCTGAAAATAATAATTATTGATCATAGAAACAAATGAAACCAGTTAAACACTTGATTATATGTGATTGTGACCCATAATAATTTTTTCTCAGTATAAATAAATGTTTTGGGTTTTAAGAACTCCAAAAGAGCAACGACAAACTTGGTATTCTCCATTGAGGTTTGTCACCTTCCACTCCTGGTGTTAATTGCTCTGTGTGTGCGTGTGTGTTTTTGGTGGGGGGATGGGTGTGTGTGCGTGTTTTCGGCTGTTCAGCAGTTCTAAACACAAGCACAGTTTTTGTCCTTAACTAAAATACTTCAATACGTTAATAATGAATTTATTTTGTTGAATAAGGTAATAAGCGATATTTAAACCAAACCAGCAAGTTAAGTAAGTGTTCCATACATTAAAGTACTGTGTATAACCAAGTGCCCTAGCAAACACAGTTACAGTACAGTTTACAGTACAAACAGAGTGTGTGCGCTGGGGGGATTGGAAGGTGAGTGAGAATACTCATTTACAAGACAAAAGACGGTTAGAGGCAGCGCCGTTCTAGACCAGACAACACGGGGTGGGGGGAGGGGGGCATCATGTTCGAGCACTGTTTTTACCTGGCCTTACTGTATAGTAACAGTATTGTATTTGCTGAATTGTGTTGAGGCACGCAAACCCCCAGACCACAATAAGGTGGCAATCCCTCAGGGGGAAACTAAAAAAAATAAAATATATATATATAATTATATAATAAAATATCCTTAATCCAGATTTTATCAATGACATAACATTTATCTAAGCTGGATGGTCTAATTCTCAAAACCGTTTAACCTAAAAAAAACATAACACACTATAACTAGAATATTTACAAAACTGAAAGGTTTTCTTATGAATAATAAAAAAAAAACATTATAACTCAAAAAGATCATATTATGTTTATATATATATATATTTTATAGTAACTGTAAGACTTAACACACTATAACTAAAATATTTACAAAACTGAAAGGTTGTCTTATGAATAATAAAAAATACAAACTAAATTAAAACAGATGGGCTGTTGAACAGATCATAATATGTTTTATGTTTTCTGATTATAAATGATATATGGGTTGATTTTAGAAAGGCTAAATCAAATAGCTAGTTTTGGTAATGTCAGTCCAGTAACTATACTATGTAAAAGTAATTATAATATGAATTAATTAAGGGCAGGACCTAACCTAATGTTAATAATTTACACCATGATAACATTAGTATTCATGTTTTTGTATTTTTGTATTAACATTTTAAATGTTCAAATGAACGTTTCAGAGTATATAATTTGTCGTGTCATCTGTGATTGAGATCCATGAGTTAAATTGAAATATTTTTTATAGGTAGTAAGCCAGGTTTTAGTAACCTGCTTTAGTAATGGGCTCTAAAAGACAATGGAACATTACAGAACGTGCGAGTTGACGCCCATGCACAGATTAAAATGTTCATTTGAATTAAAATGACACACGCATGTCTGTGTGTGTGTATATATATATATATATATATATATATATATATACCCTAAAAAATGCTGGGTTAAAAACAATCTGGGTTGTTTTTAACCCAGAAAGATGGGTTAAATATTCAATCCAAATGCTAGGTGATATTTAACTATAATGCTGGGTTAATTCTACCACATAAATGGTTCAAATGTTCTACCCATATGTTTGGGGTTTGTTGGTTCATTTTAACTGGAATGTTGGGTTAATTCTACCTCACAAATAGGTTATTATTATTTTCATGTTTTACAGTGAATCTGTAAAAAAAACACCCATGTCTATTAAACAGTTAAATTATTTTGATATACTTGCCTATTACAAAAAAACATACATATATGCAATAAACACCATCCTATTACATGTTCTTAGAAAAAAATATTTATTTTTCAAAAGCACAAGAACAGATAATCAACAGCGACATCATTACTATACTATCATTGATAAGGGCGGGATGGAGTAATTGCACAAATGGACTGAGGCAGCTTCTACAGAGCAGGATCTCTCTGTGACTTCAGATATCTTTTCTGAAGAACAAAACTATTCAGCTATTTTTTTTTTTTTGTTTGGTTAGATTAGTTCTGAACTCGCTTCCGTGAAACTATCGCTAAAACAATGTACTGAGCCCTCCTGAGGATATAAAGCTTTATTATTGTGTTTGAATAAATATTCAGATCTACCACAGCAGGTAATAAACTATGGTGTGTCATAACCGAAGCAAACACCACGATTATGCCTCGTTTCGTTCGACGGGAACGTGGTTCACTTGGCCGCGGAATGGGAATGTAAACCTGTGGAATGTTTCACTGTTTATGCTCACATAAGAGGAACAAAAGCTCAATGAGGACTAAACCAATGATTTCGGTAACTCCACTGAGTGTAACATCTGCATAGTGACACTGAACATCTTCACTTTTCCGTTTAACTCTGAAAAAAAAGCTGTATTTTGTACACATACTGTAGACACACACACACAGACACACACACACACAGACACACACACTCCCCTGAGCCCTCGGGAAACATCCAATCACCGTCGGTATACAAATGAGTCAAGACGCAGCCTAACGTGGTGTCGTGTCGGATTTCAGTGGTCACGGAGTGGGAAGACTTTGAAGAAGCTGCAGTGACAGCTGAACAACTTCACTTTTCCGTTTACCTCTGAGGAAAAAAAGCTGTATTTTGTTTGTTTATGTCTAGAATTTTTATAGTAGTAAGAGAGAGTTATAGTTTGGTCTGTATTGTTGTTCGCACCCTTGTAGAGAATAAATAAATGAATAACACCTTCATATCCCCTCTCAAGAGTGTCATAGTCCATTGTTAGTTTTAATGATCTGGCTGAAACTAATTATCACTACATAAGTACCCTAACACCATTGATCATGAGTCTCAGCTGAACCTAATTCTATACTTGTAACAGAAAATGTAGATGCAGATTCCAAATGTGTATTTATATAATAGATAGATAGATGTGTGTGTGTGTGTGTAGGCTCTACGCAGGGGCAAGAGAGGGCAGCGCAACCTTAAATGTCTGCACATGTTAATATATTCCTAAAATGTATATATTACAAGTTGATAAACTGATCTGCGGTAGCGGAAAAATCCGCTGAAATAGGACAGGCACACTAACCCGCACACACACACATACACACGCGCGCGCACACACACACACACACACCTCCCTTGAGCCCTGCGTCTGTCGGATTTCAGCGGTCACGGAAAGACTTTGAAGCAGTTTATATATGAATCTAAGCTTGAACTTATCAGCATTGTAAATATATAATACTTTTCAAATAAAATCGCTATTACTTTGACCCTGAAGTTTAGTTTAGCACACACAAAAAAAACAGAAAAGTCATTTCTGGTAAATCAACGGAATGTGTAGTTTATTTACAGTAATTCATTAAAAAATGAATATACATTGTACAGTACACGGTAAACACGGGAAAGATTACAAAATGAAAAAACAAACAGTGTCTACTTTATAAACAGCTTAGTATGTGCGTCGAGATGCTGAAATCCCTTGCATGTTTTTGCTTCCAAGTGGAGAGATATTTGACCGATAGCCTAGAACAAAAGATCTATAGGTGTGATCACAACCCCCTCCGACCGACCGTGCCATCAATCACTGACCACCTCAGAAGTTCCCTCCAATGTATGGCTGCAATACTTGTTTTGCAAGTATTTTTAACACCATTCAAAGGCTTCAAAGGGGCAGTTATCGGCTATGACACGTTGAAGGAGAACTTAATAGTTCTCAAAAATAGTGTAAATGTCTGCAACAATCACTAACCATTAAAATGTTTTTTTTTTGTAATTAAACACGAAAATATTAATTATATTTCCATATATATACATACACACACACACACACAAGGGCGTAGGTTTGCTACCTATTACTCCCTATAATAATGTAAACATTGCTAATTTATGTTTTGGAAAGAAACTTAAGTAATTATTTCATCTATATCTTTCATAAATCACACAACTAAAATATAATTAAACAGTTTATTCACCAACATTACCAAATATTTGTGACATTCACAGTCTAGATCCAAGTTGTCTTTTTAATAAAAGTGCATTCAGCTAAATTTTGCATCCATAGAAAAAAACTGCACGGCACCAGGTCCTGAAATACTTGTTTTAAACAAAATTGTGTAAAATAATAAATAAATAAAATACAGCATTCATTTAGAAATAAAATGCAGCAGAAAATACTTTAAACAAACTGTAGAATAAACGTTAAAACGTAATAGCCCTCTGAAGCAGTGAAGTTGCAACTTTCAAATCAGCACTCTGGACTAGTGCACTTAAAAGTATGCCATTGAAACCTTAATGCATGAAAACATTTTAAGCTGAACATGTAAACACAACATGTAAACACTTGTAGTCAAGCCAAATCAAATGTTTTAAGATGATAACTTCATCTTTAAAGCTTGCACTTTTGGTGATAGCTTAATCCCATCAAGTTCTAGAAGAACTTTCTGAAAATAGCCTCTCCTTCAAGGATTATGGATACACCAACCGGTTCTTCCCCTTCAACGGACGACAAGGATTTTAAGAAGGTGTCACTTCGTCTGTCCCCCTGCATAAAATTTACAAGAAAATAAATCATTTATTTTGAGAAGCAAAAAAATCTGAATTGCTTCAACCTGTGCTGACTTCATTGAGAAAAAAATAATAATAAAAATAAATGATAATAAAAAAATGACCATCACTTCATATTGTTAAACTTGGGTTAAATTGCTTTATCTTGCATCAGTAAAACATGGCATGAGATGGCTTTACAGTGTCAGGAAATCCTATGATGAATGCTGAGTTTGTATTTAAAGCGTTAGTCCAAACATGAAAATTCGTTCAATAATTACTCATTTATATATTCATTTGCATTTATACAGTATGCTTCTGTCCAATACAACAAACACTATATTCAAGGTATTAATAAATTGTATAATTAATAAGAAAACAATGCTTTACCAGGCAATCATCAAAGAGATCCTCTTCAGATTCACGTCTCATCTTTACACTTTGTTTCTGTGAAAATATTTACATTGTATCATTACATAATCTTTTATTCGTACAACTACATTCAGGCATTTCTTCATCTTTTGTAAGTTTGCCTTTATCCAAAGCAAATTACAAAAGAGGAAGGCGTCAAGCAGTGCTACTAACACAAAGTTTCTGACACCGTTAGAAAATACAAGATAGAACAGTGAGGGATTAAGGAAAAAGTGAGAAGGAAGAATCATGTGTGCAAAGATTAAGCATGTAGGGTCACAGGATGACTCGACTTATTTTTATTGTCTGCAATGCGATTTAGACAAATTAGAACTGCGGTAAAGCCAGCCGCGGTTCAGAAGAACACGGTCAAGCCAGCTGCGATTGATTTTAGTGTGCGCACATATTACAGTGATTACGGTAGTTTCAGGACCGACACAGACACAACGCGCTTTCAGAGCGCTTTTCATTTAGACGCCCAGGACTGAGAGATAATACAACATGCTCGTCAATTTTTACTTGCTTATTTATTTGCATTTCTGCTTTAATATCCGTGTTATTTATTGGTGACTTTGACGGTTGTCTGTTACAATATTTTTCTTAAATATTCACCATTCAAATAATTGTTTTATGTAGATAAGTTACAGCAGAATTCGTAGAAAACAGACAAAATAATGTATTTAGTCTTTCTAAATACCAGAATTGATTTTTATTTTGTTTTACTGTTCAAAAGTAGCAGTTATTCTTCAATGAATGTTTTCTATAATGAGGATTAACGTCTGCTTTGGAAGAGAGGTCAAATAAACAAATGTTCACAATGGGGAAAAAAAGTTAAATAAAATGCCTTTATTTCACTTCAGAGACCTATGAAAAAATAAATTCTAGTAAGTATAAAACGCCATGGTCAGTTTTTATCCCATATAATGTACACACATTATATGATAAAAAAAAAAGTAGAAAAAAACAATGATCAGTTCTTATTCAGGACGTCCCATACTATATACACACCACATATGAAACTATTTTACTGCAGCATTTTTGAGATATGGGGCATTATTACATTTTAAAGGGGTATAAAGACCCCATTTCTAATAAGTAGAAAACAACAATGATCAGTTCTTATTCAGGACGTCCCATACTATATACACACCACATATGAAACTATTTTACTGCAGCATTTTTCAGATATGGGGCATTCTCTCTGTGTTGTTCATGAAACTACCGTAATCGCTGTAATATGCGCGCGCACTAAAATCAATCGCGGCTGGCTTGACCGTGTTTTTCTGAACCGCGGCTGGCTTTACCGCAGTAAATTAGAGCTGCTGTCAATACTGTATGAACATATGTACAGGTTCTTTACTCGTAACTCTTTAATAAAGTTCGACTTCAGAAAAAAAAAACGTTTATTGCTAGTGCTCTTTTACCATTTAATGCTTTAACACACACGACTCAGTTTGTTCAGAAATGGCATCTAACTGGCGAGGCTTTGTCTGAAGACGCCGTTTTCACTCGGGTTGGGGGTAAGAAACACACATCTCGGTGTATTAATCCGCGCGCTCGGTTCGTTATTATTATATTTATTTATTTATTTATTTATTTACCACAGGACCCATGGGGGCTCCGTAGGTTCAGGTTTTTACACGAAAACGGTGTTTTGTGAATCTCCACACTATTAAAAACTGAAATTGCTAATTGTACGTCCTGAGATTAAGATGAACATTAATTGGGAGTCATGAAAGCGAGAATCACATCCAAAAAAGAAAGCTAAACTTACCTCGAACACGACAAACTCCAGCAGCAGCCACACCGTGTTGTACCTCCGTGATGATCCACAACCGACTGATCCACAGCGCCGGCACAGCGACTCCAAACACGCATGCGCAGTTTAATTTGCACACATTTTCGGCTTCAGTAGACACACAATACTTCAGACTGAAACACGACTGCCCCCTACAGGTAATGAAGGGCATGTTCACAGCTTCCCGCACGCAGCCGCGCAAAGCCGCGGCAAGTCACGGGATCCCTTTTCTCGAAACGCAGGTTTTTAATGGCGACATCTGTAGATGTGACCCCACCATTTCAACCAATCATAACCCGCCAGGAGCCGAAATCCTGTTTACATGAAATAAAGCTGCTTCCGAGCAGGTTCAAGCTTACGGACATGTTGCTATGACAGCAAATGCGAGAAGCACACTGAAGAACGAAACAATCCAAGATCAGGACAAATCCACAACAATCAAATCCAGCTAACTGAGTTAGCGACGTATGAAGAACGGACCCCAGGAAGGTACCTGTATTTTTGTTTGTGGGTTTTTTTCCCCAGGTAATCTAGCTACTAAATATAAATACCATTTTGTTTATTATTTTGGCCTGGGTCCACCAATCTGCTCCTCCTCCTGTTGTGTGTGTGTTTTGTATATACAAACCTCATTATTTCATCAGTTAATGATTGGATCTAGTCCTTTCTGCCATATACCACCATTTCCATACAGTTTAAAATAGAACCCTGAACCATTCTTTTGCTGTCTGGCCCTAGACTGGGACGTAACACCATATTTAAGTGACCACTTTGATTTTCAAGCACAAGAAAGACAACAGCTTTATTATGCAAAGGTGTTCCTTCAGTTAAAAACAACTAGTTTGAGATTTATATCTGCTCATCTTTTTTGAACTATGCTAGAATGCCTCATCCCACCCCCGCTGTTAAAAAAAAAAAATACAAAAGTAACTCGGTAACTTTTACTCTGAGTAAATTTTTATGAGCTACTTTTTACTTGAGTAGATTTTTATAATGGTAACTTTACTTGTACTTCAGTAAAATTTCACTGAAGTAACGGTACTTGTACTTGAGTACAAAATTTTATTACTCGTATTATATGTTTGTTTTTTTGGATTGATGTTAAATCTTCATTTACTATGCTGATGTCACGTTCTGCTATGATGTTGGACTGTGGGCTTGGTGTTGAGGCATAGACGCAGAGGGGATGCAGGGAAAAAGTCTTTAATAAGAAGAATAAACAAAATCCAAACATGAACAAAACATGAACTAAGGAAGTTGGCTTAAACTTGGAGCATAAGAATCAGAACTAATAAACACTTAGACATAAGACTAGGGATTGCACAACTAATACAATACAGACATGGGGATACAAACTGGACGAGACAAGACACACTAAACAGCCTAGAGGACTAAACACAAGGGACTATACATGCAAGGAATAAACAAACACGAGACAGGCTTGGCTAGGTCTACCACCTGTTCTGCACATTAGCTGCTAAGCTAGCTCATAGCTAATCCGACTAATGGCTAAACAGGCTAGTAGCCTGAGACCCAAGGGAATAAACAGACAAGGTACACAGCAGACTAGGTATGAAACAGACTAAGAACTCTAAAGGTTAGTGGCTAAAGATGTTAGTACCTAAACAGACTAAGAGCTAAGCAGACAAGGAGACTAGACAGGCTCAAAGACTAGACAGACTAAGATCTAAACATGTTAGTATCACCCTCATTAGTATTTAAACAGACTACTAGCTAAACATGCAATGGGGGTTACTTACACAAAAGGGTAAACACAAAAGGCTAATTCTCCTAGAGGCTAATCCTGCTAGGAGACACAAAGACAAGGACATTTTAATATAAACAAACTTAACTTAAAGTGCTCCTGAAACCAAAAGGCCAACCATACTGTTAAACTAAAACAGAACAAAACAAAACCCACATAACAGAAATTAATGCTCGACCCAATTTCCCAGAACAAACAGGTATTTATACCGGTGCTAATGAGCCTCCTCAGTTCAGGTGAGCATCCACGTCACCTGACTGAGGAGGCTACTGGGAAACTGAGTCTAGGAACAGAACTACAACCTAAAAACACTGCCCTCTAGTGGGCAACCCTCACAGCTGAGTGGATCAAAAAATAATAAAAGAAAAAGAGATGTTATATTTTATTATGACAAAACAGATATCAAGAAGAGTGACATTTTCATGTTAAATCTTTTAATATTGCTAGGTAAATTCTATATACACAAATGCAAATGGTCATCAAGAATGGCTAATATCTCCCATTATTTGGTGGATTTGAGAATTTATTGTGAAACATTACGAGGACTTTTAAGCCGGAAAGCAACTAGAACTATGAATATATTTAAAGAACTATATTCCTCCTTTCTATTATAATAATTATAGAATAGTATACCCCTCTTGTTGTTATTGTTATAATGTAATTTTCATTTGTATCCTAATTTCCTTTCTGGTGTAATATGTGAATATAATGTCTATAATGCGTTATTTATGTTTTTTAAATGTTAAGAAGCCCCAATGTTAATATCGCCATTTTGTTATCATCCTGTGGATCCGTGGTGTGATGAGGACAAATTTATAGAACAGCACCATATGCATTTTGTTAAAACTAAATTTATTGATAAAACATGGTTATCATTAAAAACGATGTTCTACTAATCAGCTAAAATGTTTAAATATTACCTGCTATAGCACAAATATGTGTTTCTGTGATCACCAGTTGAATGAAGAGTTTAAATAAAAACATTAATTTTACCGAAGAGAAAGTAGTGTGGGATAGGGTGTTGTGTTGAAGTTGGTTCCCGATCGAGATGCGTTTGTCTCAGCCCTGCCGCAGTGAAAACAGCTGGTACAACACGGTGAGGAACTGATGCCCATTCAGAACCAAGAGCTGAACAAGCTGGTTGAACAGTTCAACAACATGTTCTCCACTGAACCGTGAATTAATCACTTGCTATGTCATGGTACCAAAACACTGCCTAGCATGATCATCCGACAATGCCCGTGCCAAGCCCAAGAAACCCGCTGTCATGCTATTAATGCAGAAGTCAAAAGCATGCTCTGGCATGGCATCATAGAGGAATCGACAAGCACATGGTTAAGCCCCATATTGACTGTGCCCAAGCCAAATGGGTCTATCTGTCTTTGTAATGACTTCCAGCAGGTAAATTCAATCTCAGAATTTGACATATACCCCTACCCCAAAGCAGTGGTGCTACAGGTGAAGAAAACGCTGGAGCATTGAGAAAAAAATCAGTGGAACTAGCAAAGCTAGGAAAGCAACTGTGAAAGTCAATATACATTATTCTCCAAAGCTAAGGAAATGGTTGACAAACAGGGAAACACATGGTTTGGATATACTAAAGGAAAATGCACAGATTAATAAGGTCTGCAAAATGGGGAGAGCCTACACAGTTAAATTGTAACATATCCAGTTGCCAGAGGGTGAGTATTATAACTATAGATAATCTTACTGTATATATTCAGATGGAGGAATAAAACAGCAATAAAATTGATAGATAAAAAAGTTTTTCCCTTTTTCAGCTGTTTAAGAATGCGTTGCTGAAAGTGATGAAGCCTCATTCTGATTGCAGTTTTTACACAGGACTTTTGATTATTTGAGATTGCTCTGATTGTCATTACAAGTCATTACAGGTTTTACTCACAAGGCAAATTAGTTTGTTTTGTATTGCTTTCGTACCATGTTGAAAGAACAACTGGAACTGAAATTGCTGGACTGACAGTACAACTGTTTTGAGATATATCAACATCGAAAAACTTCCTTTTAAAACCTTTGTGGCCAAGAGAATTGCCACTATAAGAGAGCTAACCAAGCCACAGCAATGGAGGTACATCAACACCTCAAAAAACCCAGCTGATTCTATGTCCAGGGGGGCATCCTGTGAAAAGTTCATGAAAATATCAACTGGATCCATGGCCCCTCTTTCCTCAAAGAAGCAGAGTGCAAATTGCCTGAGAACATTTATGACATGTCGATAAAAGAAAAAGACAATGAAATTAAGCGTTTAGCGAATATCGTGAGCACTACACAAGGCACAGACGCAGTGAGTAAACTGATTAATCATCACTCTGACTGGCACAAGTTAAAAAGATCCGTTGCCTGGATCCTTCACATCAGAGACATGCTCAAACAGAAAACAGAAAGGGTCAAAACACACTTAGACAACCCAAAGACAGAAATTCACAAGTCTTTAGCAATTCAAGACTTAACAAGAGCAGAAAACGAAGTCATTAAGTTCACTCAAAGACAATATTTCAAAGAAGAAATTTCCTCGTTGCAAAAGGGTAAAGCAGCAGCAGAATACAGAAGGAAAATTCCCACACAGCAAAAATGCAAGGCATCTGTAAAAAGAAACAGTTGCCTGTCCAAACTGGACCCAGTACTCCAGGATGGATTGCTGAGAGTTGGAGGACATCTTTCCGCAATGCCAGAGCACGTTAACCACCCAGTCATTGTACCTAAAGACTCACATATCGCAACGTTAATTTTAAGAGATGTTCATGAAAAGATGGGACACAGTGGTAGAAATTACATGCTTTCAGAATTACGGCAGAAATACTGGATTCCGACTGCTAACTCACTCGTAAGAAAGTTTCTCTCCAAGTGTGTGACATGCAGAAAGACTAGAGCAAAAACAGGTGGGCAAAAAATGTCAGAACTGCCAAGTCATAGAATAACACAAGATCACCCAACCTTTACTAGCGTAGGAGTAGATTACTTCGGACCCTTCAAGGTCAAACGAGGCAGAAGTAACACTAAAAGGTATGGCTTACTGTTTACTTGTCTGAAAACAAGAGCCGTGCATATTGAAGATGCACAATCCCTTGACACAGACTCTTGTGTGAATGCCATTCGACGCTTTCTGAGCAGGAGAGGTCAGGTGTCAGTTATGAGAAGCGACAACGGAACAAACTTTATAGGCGCTGAGTCTGAACTGCGCGAGGCTATCCAGCAATGGAATCAGTCACAAATTGAAAGCTTCCTTGCGCAAAGGAGCATACAGTGGACATTCAATCCACCTTCTGGGTCTCACTTTGGTGAAATATGGGAAAGGCAGATCAGGTCAGTTAGAAAAATCTTGAGATAAGTACTGAAAGAACAAACACTGGATGATGAGAGCCTGCATACATTCATGTGTGAAGTGGAAGCGATAATAAACAACCGACTCCTCACTACCGTCTCGGACGATCCCACAGATCTGGAACCCCTGACACCCAACCACTTGCTGCTGATGAAAAAACAGCCAAACCTGCCTCCTGGACTTTTCAAAAAGGAAGACATCAATGCACGTCACAGGTGGAAGCAGATTCAGTATCTGGCAGACCTATTCTGGAAGAGATGGGTACATGAATACTTGCCCTTGCTCCAGGAACCGCAAAAATGGTTTCAAGAGAGAAAGAACCTCTCGATTGGAGATATAGTTCTGATAATTGATGAGTCTTCTCCAAGAAATTCATGGGCCGTCGGACGAATCACGAAAGTGTTCCCTGACAAAAAAGGACTTGTGAGACGTGTGTTAGTTAAAACTAAGACCAACATTCTGGAAAGACCCATTGACAAGCTGTGCCTCATATGTGAAACGGATTGTTAAATGTGTCATAATCCGTTATAAAATTTGGTACGCAAATATAAACACCTGAGATAAATATCATACGCTTAAAGGATTTAAAAGCTTTAAAAGGTCAAGAAAGTTTCATTTCGTGGCTTTACAACAATAAAAAAACCAAAAAATTTAATTGTCAGTCTTCTTGCCTGGCAATTAGGGGCTGGAATGTAAGAGCCATATTGTATTTGTTATGAAATTGTTGTTGTGTTTATTTATTTTATTCTATCTTATTCTATTCATTAGTTAAGCATTAAGCACGGAGTTTATTAGATAAGCCATAAGCTTTGAGTTTGTTAGTTAAGCATTCATTTATGACAATAGTAAGTTGGTCTGTGATGTCATTCCACTATTACACATATTTGCATGACTATTGCAGGGAAGAAAGGTCAGTTTGAGATACGGAACTGTGGAGACACAAGCTTTTTGACCGTAATCTAACGTAAGCAAAAGGATATAGCAAACATATTGTTGTAAACGTAATTTGAGATTGTGACCTACAGATACAGCGATTAGGTTGTTGTAACTACAGTGGATTTACTCAAGACAACTGTACGAAATGTTGAACCTTTGATGCTGGAAAAATAAAAACAAGAGACAAAGAGATCATCGGACTTCCGTGTTGAGTGAATAATCAAACTAAAGCGTCAAAACGTGTAATAATACGACCGCAAGAACACGGCAGATAAAGCAAGTTTGGAAAGATACAGTATATGTTTGTCATACATACTGTAAATATGGCAAATAAAGGCACAAATGATTTCAAGGAGGTTTGGCAATATTTATTTAACAAATGTATTTAAAGATAAACAAAAGCTTAAATTTTTGACAAACTTTCCATAAATTAATGGGTATGACTGTATTACCTAATAAACTACAGTTGTGCAATAAAATGTTTGCACAGATCTATCTTTTGAATTAGATTTTTATGTGAATAACCAATATGGAAAAAAATATAACATCAATATCACAAAGTATATATTTGTCATATTGCACAGCTCTAGTGTACACTATCAGTCTGTCTAACAGCTGCTGTTATATTTAAAATGAAAAAAAAAAATGCCCGAAAGCTTTGCCAAGAGACATAAAGGTCTTTAATTTATCAATACAGTCTCCAGGATGTCCTTCCAGTGTTTAGCCTCGTTGCCTTTAGGATCTCAGTCTTTATAAAACTCTTAGCTGTATCGTTAAGTGCAGTCCAGGTTCCAGTTCTTAGAACCAGACTGATGATGTCTTTTCCATCATAACCGTACTGATCGTATCCTCTAGTTGTGACATCATCAAGTTCACAGCCACACCTCCTCTGTACTGTATAATTTCTTGCACACACACAAAGGCTCAGTATACAGTGGAACATTGGATTGAAATTAACTTGTTTTGCGAGTGTTTTGCAAGATGAGAAAAAAATACATTTTAACTTGATAAACGAACAAGGTCTTGCAATACGAGTAGTACACATCCAGTACACTTTGTCTGCTGAGTGTCACGTGATGACAACTGAGCCAATAGTCACTCATATACAGTAGTCAACATCCATGCGCATGTGTACTTTTGTACTGTGCGTGTACGTGTAAAGCATTTTTTTGTGTGTATGTGTCAAAGTGTACCTAGCAAACATTGGTCCAACTACAACGATGTGTCCCTGGCCAAAAACGCTAGGATGGCAATTGGTAAAAATATGTGACACAGATAATTTCCTAAAAGTGTATTCAGATACATTTGTACACGTGTTCTTCAATATATACCCTCCAAGCAAACATTTGTACATTTGAGGACTGTTGATGCCAACTATTGTGAATCAAATAATGTCAAAAATGTCCATTCAACTTTCATTTTCGAACTATTTTTTAACCATGACGGTATTGGAGGGACGTCATTTCAATGGTCATCAAAAAATGTTTGCGTGGTAAGCACTGTTCTTTAGTAATTGTACTCTAATAACAGTGCGGGAGATGAGTCTGTTTAATAACAATGCAACATCACATTTCCATGTAATCCTCAAAAGGAGAGTGTTTGTGTGTGTGTTTGTTTGTGTAAGTCGTTCTTCACACAAACTCTCTCGTCTCAATCACACCAGCCATGATTCTTCTCAAAGGTAAAGTACAAATTTCCTTTATTTTTACTTTATATTTTGTATTAATTGTTTTAATTTGAATATTTTGGGGTTGTGGAATGAATCATCAGCCTTTCAATTATTTCTTATGGGGAAATATATGGCTACAATATACGAGTGTTTTGGATTATAAACATGTTTCTGGAATAAATTATGCCCAATTCAAGGTTTACCTGTACTACATTTTCTATTCATTGTAACAGAACAGTCTTACTGGAAAGGACCTGTGAAAGAAAATTTTATACTGCATGTCCTGTTTTGTGAGATTGTACACTGCATGGATTTACAGCTCTGTGCGTAAATTGAAAAACATACTCTGAACACATAACGCTGTAGATGTTTTACGAATAAATGGGTACGGAGTAATTATTAAGTTTGATAAAGTGCAGAGACTGAGCCCCAGGGACTGTGATGATGTAACTGATATAATTTCCTGGATATTACAGCTGCAAACTACTGGAATACAAAGCTTTATTTGGCACATTAGCGGTGTGCTGTTCTTGTTTGCGGATTCACAATAATGACAGAATTTTTGTATGAAAGAGTTAAAAGTTTTCCTTTTTTCCCCTTACCAGTTCGTTTCTCAACCAAGTTGTTTTATTTCACATTTTGTGGGCAGATACACAAACAAATACTTGTGGTTTATTTATGATGTTAAAAAAAGAAATAAAAAAAAAACTGGTCCCAACCCGGCCTAAAATTTGTTCACTTGCTCAATGAAAATCAAAACTGGTGTGTTCCAATTCTCAAGTGATTCACTCTACTGCTTTCTTTGGCTCACAAAATATTACCAACATCAGAAATCAAATTAATAAATATTTACTTCATTTAATGACAGTTCTCTGATCTACTCAGTTCACCATTGTCCATATAAAAATTTTTTTTTTGTAACCAGCATACAGTATACTCCATCTGACGAAAGAACAAACAAACAAACAAAAAAAACACGTAATCACCTGGATTTAATTAATTGAATAGTTAAGAGGCTTCCATTAGATAATTACTGCAATGATTAACATGATTCAGCTGCAAAAAGTTATTTAATCTGAACTGAAGCAGGGAAAAGCTTCTCATTTCTTAAATAAACATGTCAGAAGACACATCCTGCGATTGTGGCAAAGATGTTACTTTCTTTCAGAAGAAACAAAGTATTGTTCTGCATCAAGGCTTTAAATGGTTTAGCTCCCATATATCTAGCCAGTCTTCTAATAATTTACAATCCACCACGTTCCTTAAGATCACAAAACTCCGGTCTTCTCGTAGTTTCCAGAATATCAAAATCTGCAAAAAGGGGTAGGGCGTTTTCATATTTAGCTTCAAAGCTTTGGAATAGCCTTCCAGACAGTGTTTGGGACTCAGACACAGTTTCCCAGTTTAAAAGTAGACTCAAGCCACATCTCTTTAATCTGGCATACACGTAACTCATCCCATAACTTCATACTCCAGTACATCTATCCTGAATGGCAAGTACGCTAATTCTTTCCATCTGTTTTTTATTTTTTTTCCACCCATCCCAAGGCATCTGGAGATTGTGCCAGCTTCAGTAGACAAAGGCCAACCCTGCAAGGTTCCTGAGGCATCCAGAGAAGGACTTCATGATGGTTGAAGCTACACATGCTGCTCCTGTGCTTCCAGTGATCCAGACTTCATCTGCCCTCTGCACCTGCTGACTCATCCCTGTGGTGAACTAGACTTCCTGTTAATTTAAAGAACTTCTGTTACATTGAACTTTCAACTGCATAACACACATGATCCGTTATCACCCAAATGAGGATGGGTTCACTGGTGAGTCTGGTTCCTCTCAAGGTTTCTTCCTATTGCCATCTCAGGGAGTGTTTCCTTGCCACTGTCGCCATCACCCTTGGCTTGCTCATCAGAGACAATCTCATTATTATCTAGACACATTTTTCTCACAGATACACATTTCCATAAATTTTCTTTTTTAAAATTTCTTTCATTTTTGTGAAGCTGCTTTGAGACAATGACCATTGTTAAAAGCGCTATATGAATAAAATTAAATTGAATTGAACTTGGCTTTCCATAAAAAGTGGATTATCACTGTTAATTCATGATTTAACAAAAGAGGTCACTTACTTTTTCACATACGTCCAGGCAGGTTTGGACAGCTTTTTTGTCTTATTCAAATTGTAATTTTATTTGTCACATACACAGTCATACACAGTACGATATGCAGTGAAATGCTTACACGACCGCCAGTGACCTTAAAAAGAAATAAAAGCCTGTACATAAAATAAATATCAATAAAAAGAAATACTACAGAAATAAATGTAACTAGTAAAATAAAGTGTACAAATAAGGGCATAATAAAATATTGCAAAAATATAGTGGGGGGAGTATATATATAAAATTTAAAGTCTCAGTGGTTGTGCAAATATGCATGAAAGGTGACTAATGAAAGTGTCATGTGCAATGGTCCAGATGTATAAATATTTAGTGCAAGTGTGTATGAATGTGTCCATGATTGTCCAGTCAATGTCAATGTTGTGAGCTTAAAAGATGTTATTAGTCCTGTGTGGTGTTGTGATGATTGAGAGACCTTATCACTTGCGGCAAGAAACTCCTCCTCAGTCTCTCTGTGTTGGCCTTCAGGGAGCGGAATCGCTTCCCAGACCGCAACAGAGAAAACAGTCCATTACTGGGGTGTCTGAGGTCCTTCACGATCTTCCTGGACTTGGTCCAGCACCGCTTGCTGTAGATCGAGTGCAGGTCAAGGAGCTCGGTGCGGATGAGGCTCTCCTCACGTCGTGCTCGGTGATGATGAACATGCTTCCGGTGCTGGCAGTGTCTTCCTGTCTGCAGCCGTTAGCGCTGCTAGCATTAGCGCCACTAGCGTCATTAGCTGCAGCCTCGAAGCGAGCAAAGAAAGTGTTGAGCTCATCTGCCAGAGTCGCGTCCGCGTTCGTAATACCGGATGTTGGTGTTTTATAATCCGTTATTGTCCTTAGTCCCTGCCACAGGCTCCTAGAGTCACTCTGTTGAAGCTGTGACTCTAGTCCCCTTCCATAGCGCTGCTTCGCCTCTTTCACCGCCTTCCGGACATTGTATGACGCAGCCTTGTACGGTTCCATGTCCCCCGATGCAAGTCTCGTGTTGTAGGCAGCGGTGCGAGATCTCAGAGCGTCACGGATGGTTTTATCCAACCACGGCTTCTGGTTGGGAAACTTCCTAATAGTCTTTTTCTCCACGGTATCATCCGCTAGCTTCCCAATGAATCCCACAACCGCTTCCGTAAACACGCTGATGTCATCGGAGCTGTTTCTGAACATGTCCCAGTCTGCGTCATCGAGTGCATCCTGTAACGGGGCCACCGATTTGTCCGTCCAGCGCGTGACCTCCCTCTGAACCGGAACTTCCTGTTTCAGCCTTTGTTTGTATTTTGGCATGAGGAAGATGGCGGCATGGTCGGATTTACCAAACGCTGGACGAGATTGCGCCTTGTAGCCGTCCTTGACTGTAGTATAACAATAGTCCAGTGTCCTTTCACCCCTGGTGGGGCAGGTGATATGCTGGTAAAAGCTCGGCGCTGCACGTTTGACGTTGGCACTATTGAAGTCCCCCGCCACAGCAAGCGCAGCGTCCCGTTGTCGCGTTTGTTGTTGTGAAAGTGCCTCATGCAGCTCGCATAAGGCAGTGTCCGTGTCCGCTTGTGGTGGAATATAAACGGCGCTGATTATGACCGATGTGAACTCCCGTGGTAGATAAAAAGGACGACACATGATGGACAGTAGTTCCAGATTTGGTGTGCAGGAGCGTGTAAGAGGACCAACGCTCGCGCTGTTGCACCAGCTGTTGTTCACCATTAAACACAAGCCGCCTCCCCTTGACTTTCCCGAGTCCCGCGTCCTGTCCATGCGGTGAACCGAGAAGAACTCAGCCGGCTGGATGGCGTGGTCCGGCACCGCTGGGTTCAGCCATGTCTCGGTGAAGCAAAGGAGGTTGCAGTCCCGAATGTCTCTCTGGAACTTTATCCTGGCCCTGAGGTCATCAAGTTTGTTCTCCAGTGACTGGACGTTGGCGAGCAGGATGCTAGGCATAGGTGTGCGGTGTGCACGGGCTCTCAGCCTGTTCCTGACGCCGGCTCATTTCCCTCAAGGCCGCCGCTTTACGTCGCGTCCATTGTTCTCCCTCAGGATCTCACTCGGCCAGCTCGGATCCGGAGTTAAAAACGTCGAATTGTGAATACATTGTATACCAATAGAAACAAGAGTGTCTCTACCATACCTAATGTACTCAATGGTGATGATTTTGCCGATTATAAAACACTGAAAACTAACTTAAAGAACAAAAACAAAGAAAAGGTGGTCGGAGCAGTCATGACGGCAGCTGACCTCACCAGCGCCATCTTGCCAGTAGGTTAGTAAATTAAATCATCATTTAAAAACTATATTTTCTATTTACCTTGGTTATCTTTGTGTAATATTAAGATTTGTTTGATTATCTAAATCATTTACAAAAATAAATAAATATATACACTACTGTTCAAAAGTTTTAGAACACTTTCTAACTCCATGATGGTTCCTGATTTTTATTTCTTTCTACATTGTAAAGGAATGCTGAAGGCGTCCAAAAAATGCACTAATCTCCTTTGAATACTTGATATTGAGATGTGTCTGCTACTTCTGCTCTTCATAATGCACTTCAAAATACACATAATGCCTCTAATCCGAGGTGCTGTTAATTGGTAATTTTTCAGGCTGGGAACTCTAAATGAACTTCTCGTCTGCGGCAGAGGTAGGTTTTGGTCTCGCCCTCCTGGGACGGCCTTCATGTAAGCCAGTTTCATTATAGTGCTTGGCGAATTTTGCAAATGCACTTGACAATACTGTTCTTGCAAGAACTGTTACAGAAAGGCCGACCTCTGTGTCTTAAAATAACAACTAACTGTTGTTTTTCTTGTTACGTAATTACCTAATTCCATATGTGTTATTTTATAGTTTTGAAATCCACAGTATTGTAGAATGTAGAAAATAAATCACTAAACAAAAAAAAAAGAAATTTGCAAGTGTTCTAAAACTTTTGAACAGTCGTATATTTTTTTAAAAAGGTAAATACTTTTTCATAGCACTGTACAAGAGTATTAAAATAGGGGGAAAAATAAGTGCAAACTGCAAACAAACTGGAGGCCTGGGGGTGTCTCCCATGTTACATAATCAAAATTTAATGTTCTGCCTACATGGTGCTTAATAAGTCCACTAGAGAAAGACAGGATTCAGCATGTTTTTATATCATATTTTGATTTAAAAAAGAAAACAGTTTAATATTTGCAACAGTAATTGGTTTATACATTCTAACTTATTTAAAAATGTTCTCTTTAAAACCTGGGTTATGACATGGAACATGAACACACCACACAGCTCTACATCTGAATTGTTAAAATACTTAATGAGTTCATTAGTAAGAACAGTTGCTAATGAGAGCTGGTTTGCTGATAGAGACAGTGATTAATTTACACTTGTCCCAGCCATGTATCTGTATCCTGTAAATTATAATAACTGAACAACTGTCTATTTTATTTATTTGTTTGTTAATTGCTCATTTAATTTATTTATAGGTCTCTATTTAATACACTTGCATTTTTACATTTTGAACAGTTATGTGCAGCGAAATAAAAATGTGATTACTTTGTTTGGGTGTGGAGCTGCGAAATCGAAAGTAAGAACACTGATTTGTCAGTCCCACCATTTTCGAATGGTATTCATGTATCGAGTAATGCAGGAAGCAGGGCTGCTAAAGCCTCGTGTCCAGACATGTTAGCATATTTATCAATTCCGATTATAATCCGTGACTTCTTTTTCTTGGAAGTCGCATGAAAATATTATGGGTCGTGGTTTCTTGGGCTTGTTTAAAAAAAATCTGATGTTTTCTATATTTATAGTCTAATTTTACACTATAATTTATTGACACTTTAAGTAATTTCCCTCTGGGATTAATAAAGTTCTTTGAATTCTCCCTCCCCTCTCATTATTCACCACTGTAATGCCCTCCCACACACACACACACACACACACACACACACACACACACACAGACCTGCATAGAGACCATAGACCCTGCTCTCCACAGCCATTATGAGTCTGCAGCCCCACCCTCCTCTCCACCCACAGTAGAAAATATCATGTTTTTCAAAGCTAGGTTTCCTCATATTGCTTACAAATGCCCCAAAAATGTGGCTCAAGGAAGGAAGTAAATATAACAAAGACTGGGAAAAGGAAAAAGCTAAATATTTTAAGTATATGTTTTTATATTGTAGGCTAGTAATACATTTCTGCAGGTGGCAAAACAAGCATAACATCCTCATATTCCTTATACTGTATGTTCTGATATATTATTTCCTTTCCAGTTTGTAGGCCGACTCCTGCCATTTTTTATCTCGTATTCTGCTTGTGATGAGTATCTCTGCCTTCCACAAATAAATTGTTAAAATTAAATTTTTCATAAAAATAATAAATAAATAAATAATATATACAGTGGCAGTGAAAAGTTTGGACACACCATCTAATTCCATGTTTTGATAAACTAGAGATAAACTAATTATGAATATGAATAATTATGAATTATGAATATGAATAATTATGAAATAACATAATTTAAGTAACAACAGCAACTGTCAGTTGTTATTTTAAGACATGAAGGCCAGCTGTTCTGGAACAGTTCTTGCAGGAACAGTATCAAGTGCATTTGCAAAACCAATCAAGAACCATGATGAAACTGTCTCTCATCTTTTCCAGAAAAAGCAAGACCATGCAAGAGAAGTTCATTTTGAGTTACCAGCCTCAAAAATAACCAATTAACAAACAGCACCCTAGATTAGAGCCGAAATCTTTACAGAGCAGAAGTAGCAGATACATCTCAATATGAACGGTTCAAAGAAGATTAGCTTGAGATTTTCTCAGAAGCTCTTTGTTTCTTAACTCTGCCTGCCAGTTTAACACAAGGTGTAATTTGCCTCACTCCCAAACCATTACATTACTGAACAGTGATTATAAGCTGTTTGCTCTTGTTTTTGCTAAAGCTCAAGAAAGTTCTGGACACCATTAGTGATGATAATCACTCAGGGATTATAAGCTGATCTCATCGATATTTTTTTACCTTATTACTGATGACAACTTTATCATCTTTCTTGATTATAAAGTATTTGATATTGTTGAAAACCCTTCAAATTTTACTGTCTTTGGTCAATTATTTTACAGTGCTATAAACACTTCATATGCAAATGGAAATAGCTCTTTGAAAATAAAATGGCACCAACCAAAGGTTTCTATTCAAATCACGTATTAGACAAGAGTGTCCTGGAGTACCCGGAGGAACCGTACTTATGGCCACCACACGAAACTACGTAGGTGAGATAGGGGTATTAGTAGTTAGCAGATTATGGGCCAAACTTGGCTGAGTGATGATGGTAGAATAATTATAAAGGTCTTGTCTAAAACAACATGCATGAGGAATCACAAAGGAGTTTTCATTTTCTGCAACGGAAAAGTACTTTAACTTGTTACTTTTATCAGGGAGTAGCGTTGTAATGTACCTGATTACTTTTTAAAGACAGTAATTTTTTTATGTAATTAGTTACTTTAAAAAGTAACATCCCCCAACACTGGTAAACACCATCATCAGTACAGCAGTATGACAGTGTCATGTTGTCATTTTTAATAACTCTGATTTTGATATAAATTTATACTGGTTTTTATATATACTGATTTCGGTATAAAATTGGTTATTGGTAGTAGAAATGAGCGCAATTAATTTGAATATTTGATGTTTATATAGAATTCTGTTTCAGCAACATTTTAATACAATTAGTTATATTTCCAGATGATTTGATTTGTTTTAGAGATTTAAATATTAAAGCACATCTAAAGGAGACAGGGGCCAATTGTGAGATAGGATTAACTATTCTTTTATATATCGAATGTTTCGATATCGAATTGTATTTATGTAAATATTTTAGTAATTAATTTAAGCAGTTGTACCTCTTGTGCTTCTGTGGCACTTGGGTGTGTTTCACCTCAAACTACTTCAGTGTACATGAGATACAGAAGTAAAAGAGGTTGAGCTTCACTATAAGGTAACTGCTGCCTCAGGCCTTTGCTGAAGAGTGGATCCTCCCACTCATCAGGCTGGATGGATAGATAAACTGATGTGCCAGGGGGACTGTGGCCATTCTCAAATGAACTGCGCTGCCTTCACTGAGCCTGAACTGATCCCTGATCAGCTCAGATGTGATAATTCCATCTGCTCTGCTTTGGAACAGAAACATTTCCAAGGTAATACAAAAACCTTTGCAGCATTTACCACCTGAAATTTGTGTTGCCTAAGAGGAACTTTCTCAGGCTTAGACTCCAAAATTAATTTCAAAACTACTGACTGTGTGCTGTAGTGGATAGAACAGGTAGCCTCCCTCAACAATTCATAGGAAGAAAAAAAATATATATTTCTTTTTCTTTTCCTTCAACTCTCAGTACAATAGTAAAACCAGGCAACTTATTTTGGTATGTGCACAATGTGCAAATATTTTTGGGCCACACTGTATGATTTAGGACTAGTAATAGCTTTTATCTTTCATTATGTAATAGTTCATCTTGTGATAAAATACTTGGCAGTATTACATTATATGCTGATAAATAAGCAGAGGAGACCCACAAATCAAATGGAATTTAGCATATACCCTTAGGAACATAAAAAAAGCCATGAGCAAAAAAAAAGTATTTTTTTTTTAACATTTAATAAAAATATATAATATATACAATAATAACATTTTCAATACCAAAACAGCACCAGACTACAATGAAGAACAAACACTCCAGTATTCTCTACTCCATAGAGTTCTAGCCACTTTGGGGTGTGCTGTAGTGTGAGGCACTAGGACATTGGTAGCAGTGCATTACCATCTGTTGCCACCATTTCTTCTCTTCTGGCAGCAACAACCTTGGGCTCTTTAGCTGTTAGGCCCTATGTCAGGTGGCCTGTAGGGCACTGGGTATGCTGGTGCCTTTCTGTTGCCAGAATTGACTTTTTCTACAAGTTGTGCTGGCTTTTCAGTGGGAGCGGGTTGGATAGGCTGACCCTTGGTCCCCACAAGCATGGGTAAGACTTGCATGCCGATAATCCCATCACCAGTTTACTGGTATATAATTGATAATCAATGTGTTAATGTTATGGCTGATCAGTGTTGTATTAAAATCCCATCTCCACTGTCTCTTTCATCTGTCCTATAAAAACAGACAGAAACAGGATGAGCTCTGAGCTGAGACTGAATGTTACTGCAGGCTTTTCTGCTGGATTTTCTCTCCACACACAGATTTTTATTCCATATTACACTGTAAACTACATCATGTCTTACTCTCTCAGTTCAGCAGGAAGACACACAGTCACCATTTGTGATTGCAGAATCTCCTTCAGACGCTGTAAAACATTCACATCCATCACAAAGTGACTAAACACAGTGTATAAATAATGTAGTGGTTTTAAACATCATTTATGGATCATAAAGGTTCACTTACAGGGTTTGGGTGGAACAGGTCTGAAGTCTGAAACACAGATGATGGACAGACAGTTAGTATTAAATCTGTCTACTGGATTTACTTTCACAAGACAATTAGTCAATATCAGCTTATTGTCTCGTCTAATTTATCAGTTCTACTTAAACAGAAGCAAAATATTCATCAGATCCCCTTTCAGGAATTAGAAAGTGTAAATCTGTTCTCTGAAAACTTCACATCTGCCTCCTTCCTCCTCTCACCAGAGTTCCGCTTCTTCCAGACCACAATTCCAGCAACAACGACGACGACGAGAGCTGCGACTACAGCAGTGATGATAGCAGTTGATGCTCCACGTGATCTTTCATCTGATCCTGTATCTGATTCTCCACCTGATCCTTCACCTGTTAAATCAGCACAGAGTCTTTATTATCTGCTGCAGCAATAAATCAGCTTTCACTCACTACAGCTCTAGTTTATTAGGACCTTTTGGTACTTCTCGCACTAACTCCTTCTCCAAGCTGCTGTGCTGAACCACGCAGGTGTAGGTGTAGTTCTGCAGATCCTCAGCTGAGACATTCAGAATGCTTCTCTTCTGGAAGCTTCCATCCTGGTTGGGTAACATCTCTCTGAGCTCCATGACCTCTTGCACGTCCTCTCCATCCTTCTGCCAGGTGATGTTTAGTGCTTTGGGGAAGAAACCTGTAGCGTGACACACCACCTCTGGAGAAGGAGACGTGTGTCTATGAAACACTGACACCTCAGGACTAACTGCAGAGAGACACAGATTGTAGGAACAGTGAATGTAATTAGTATGTACACAGTAGACTCTGTGTGTAGGGCTGTGTCTGTGGTTCTAATGTGGGCACTACAAGATTGTGTGCTGGAGTGTATGAACTATACTGTATGTGTGAAGTTTGTATGTTTTTCCTGGGTTTCCTCCAGGTACCCCTGTTTCCTCCCACAGTCCAAAGGCATGCAGAGTGCTTACGCCCTGCGATGGACTGGCACACCGTCCACTGTACACTTTGTACACAATTATACTCCTCCATTTTTAGAATCCCCAAGCCACGTCAAAAACTGTCCATCACGCCCCCCCCCAAAAAAATAGCCCAAATAAGAACTCGCCCCTGGAACGGATTAAATTTTTATGTCCAGGTACCGCTGTCTCAATACCCATGCATTATACACACACATGCATCGCTCTCAAAACGTCTCTAATCAGTACTTGTTGTGCCCACCCTGCAACATCAGAATTGCCATCAATTCTACAGTAGGTACACTTTTGAAGAAACTCAGCAAGTTTGAGGCCTCTTTTATGAGATCCTGGATGAGTCAGCCACTCCTGAAGAAGTTCATCACTTTTCCAAGTTTCTCCATTTGTGGATAATGGCTCTCACCGTGGTTCACTGGATTTCAAAGCCTTAAAAATGCCTTGGTAATCCTTTCTAATCTGATAAATGTCAATTACTTTGTTTCTCATCTGTTCTTGAATTTCATTAGATGGTGTTCATTTTTTTTTAGATCTTTTAGCACACTTTTTTTCAGACAGTTTCTATTTAAATGATTTCTTGATTCAACAGGTCTGGCAGTTTTTTTTTTTCAAAAATTAAAGTTCATTCATGATTTAGCAAGGGGATCAATTACTTTTTCAAATAGGGCCAGGTAGGTTTGGACAGCTTTTTTATTTAAAATTTTCACTTAAATTTGTGTGACAAATATGTTAAAAAAAAAAAATTCAGGAATGGGACAAATACTTTTTCACAGCACTGTATGTTTGGGTTCATTGTCCTGCTGCAGAATATATTTGGACCAATCAGATGCCTCTCTGATGGTATTGCATGATGGATAATAATAATCTGCCTCCATTTCTCAGCTTTGAGGACCCCATAATTCTGACCAAATCCAAAAGTTGCCTGCAGACATTCATTATTGTTTCCATTTGGACCACAGTACTTCCATGAAAATGACATCTGGCCAGGCTTCTCCAGTGGATCTGTGTACCTGGGTCCCAGGGATTTCCATCAGTTCTTTCTATCAGCATTGGCAAACCATAACAATTGCTGTCAAGAAGCACTGTTGTGATGAAACAGTCTTGTGCTCTTCAGTTCCACTAAAGAGAAATGTGACAAAGCGCAGATTAATACAGCCTCCACGCGTTGGGTTGAGTTGTGGCTTGCATCCTGTTGCCAGAGGATGGGTGTTATAGCTATAGATAATCTTCTGTTACTATAAAGGTCTGCGTCATTGTCATCAGTTCTAGTTAGCTAGCTGGCACTGCTAAAAGCTGACCTGTTAGCTCGCCCGAGGTGCACTTGTGTTCAACTAATGTCAATTGTTGGTAGGTTATTCTAGTTTTAGCGCTTAAAATATATTTTGCTGCCTATTCGTGTTTATTAGATAATGTTAGCTATAAGCACAGCTGTATTCAGTGTACACTGAGCCACTATCAGAAGCTTTTAAGGTGCAATGATCTTCTGCATGTTACTCAGCAAATGAACTGACCTTGTGAATTAATCAACACCTGTTACACTTTAAGGTCCAAGACCATTCCATTTGTCTTACAGGTGTGGTCATTGCATGACGCATGATTTGTTGCTGAAGCACATTATTAAGCACAGATACAGTACACACAGATAATGTGGTTATTCTTTCTCCTCAACTGGAGAAAATACTTATGAAGCCTCATTGTGGTTTCAACCTCTACATCATTTGAGATACTGCCGTGATGATAAAGAAATTTGTTAGTTGTCAAAGCATTTCATTCCTGTGTGTTTAAGAGCTGCAGTTACAGTTAAAAAAACAACATCATAACATTACCTTTCCTTGCCAGAGTCTCCCTGCCATAGGTCATAAACGTTTTTAAGTGTCCGATACAGTCATTCTCCAGGAAGTTCTTCCAGTGTGTCGCCTCAATGCCTTGAGGATCCCAGTCTTTTACAAAACTCTTGGCTTCATCATTAGCTGTAGTCCATGTTTTAGTTGTCATGTTTAGACTGATAAAATCTTCTCCATCATAACCGTACTGATCGTATCCTCCAGTGATGTTGTCATCATCATTAAGCTCACAGCTGTACATCCACTGTGCTGTATGATTTCCTGCACACAAACACATGGTTTAGATTGGTTTTACTTCACATTTAATTCTAATCATTATACAGTGAAACCTCGGATTGCGAGTAACGCGGTTTGCGAGTGTTCCCGCAAGGCGAGCAAAGATTTGTAATAAATTTTGACTTGGAAAATGAACAAGTCTTGGTTTATGAGCACCGAGTATCATGTATCACGCATGCGCTTCTTGTTTTGACGCCGAGCATCACGTGATCACAAGTGAGCCAATGGTTTTTCTCTCTCTTGCTCTGCAGAATTGTGGGTAATTGTCTCCCTTGCTGGGTCTTAGTGTGCGTCTCTTACTGGTATAAATCAATATCCGTGCACGTGTGTACTGTTTACTATAACACCGTGATCACGTGTGTGTGTGTGTGTGTGTGTGTGTGTATGTAAAACATCTTTTATTTTGTGTTTGAAAGTGTGTGTGTACAGCAGGCATGTACTTTCTTATAACGCAGTGTGTGCACGAGTATAAGGCAAAAGAAAATCTCATTAGAGGTTAAAAATCCATTTTCTCCCTCTCTGTCGAATTTGCTTTGATTTCAAGATTCAAGATTCAAAGAACTTTATTAATCCCAAAGGGAAATTGCTTATGCTCAGTTACAGGTGCTCACAGTTGTTAACTAAGGAAAGGTAATAAAGGTAAATAATAATAATAATAATAATATTATTTAAAAAAAGTTCCTAAAACATTAAGTACCAACAAAATATGACTCAAGACCACTTGTAAGTATTGCACAGTAATCTAGTATGTATGTAATATTGTATTATTATATGCAATCTTGTATTACATATTCTATTGGGAGGTAGTATTGTAGTCATCATATTATTAATATGGGTAAGTATTAATGTCCTGTTGTATACCAGTCAATGGAAAAAATCCACATACATGTGTGTATGAGTTACAGAGAAGAGTTGTAAACTTTTATGGCTGTAGGGAGAAAGGATCTCCTGTGACGCTCTGTGGAACACTTGATAGTAATCAGTCTCTGGCTGAAACTGCTCCTCTGTTCAGCGAAAACACTGTATAGCGGGTGAGAAGGATTGTTCACAATGGATTGTACTTTGGACAGAATCCTCCTCTTTGCTACTACATCCACAGAGTCAAGCTCCATGCCTAGCACAGATCTGGCCTTTTTAATTGACTTGTCCAGTTTGTTCTTATCAGACAACTTAATGTTACCACCCCAACAGACCACAGCGTAAAAAATGACACTCGCCACAACGGTTTCATAGAACATCCGTAGAATCTTCTTCTTCTTTGTCTTTCGGCTGTTCCCTTTCAGGGGTCGCCACAGCGAATCATCTGCCTCCATCTAACCCTATCCTCTGCATCCTCTTCTCTCACACCAACTAACTTCATGTCCTCTCTCACTGCATCCATGAATCTCCTCTTTTGGTCTTCCTCTAGACCTCCTACATGGCAGTTCCAACCTCAGCATCCTTCTACCGATATATTCACAATCTCTCCTCTGAACATGTCCAAACCACCTCAATCTGGCCTCTCTTACTTTATCTCCAAAACATCTCACATGGGTTGTCCCTCTGATGAACTGATTCTTGATCCTATCCATCCTTGTCACTCCCAAAGAGAACCTCAACATCTTCAGCTCTGCGACCTGTAGCTCTACCTCCTGTCTTTTCTCCAGTGCCACTGTCTCTAAGCCGTAGAGCATTGCTGGTCTCACCACTGTCCTGTACACCTTTCCTTTCATTCTCGCTGATACTCTTTTATCGCACAACACACCTGACACTTTTCTCCACCCATTCCAACCTGCCTGTACTCGTCTCTTCACCTCCTTTGAACACTCTCCGTTGCTCTCGACCGTTGACCCCAAGTACTTAAAATCCTGCACCTTCTTTACCTCTGCTCCCTGTAGCCTCACTGTTCCTCTTGGGTCCCTCTCATTCACACACATGTATTCCGTCTTGCTGCGGCTAACCTTCATTCCTCTGCTTTCCAGAGCGTACCTCCACCTCTCCAAATTTTCCTCTACCTGTTCCCTGCTCTCGCTACAAAGCACAATGTCATCTGCAAACATCATAGACCATGGAGACTCCTGTCTATCTTCATCTGTCATCCTGTCCATCACTAGAGCAAACAAAAAGGGGCTTAGAGCCGATCCTTGATGCAGACCCACCTCCACCTTGAACTCTTCTGTCACACCTACAGCACATCTCACCACTGTCTTACAACTCTCATACATGTCCTGCACCACTCTAACATACTTCTCTGCCACTCCAGACTTCCTCATACAACACCACAGCTCCTCTCTCAGCACGCTGTCGTACGCTTTCTCTAAATCTACAAAGACACAATGCAACTCTTTATTACCTTCTCTGTACTTCTCCATCAGCATCCTCAAAGCAAATACTGCATCTGATGTACTCTTTCTAGGCATAAAACCATATTGCTGCTCACAAATTCTCACCTCTGCCCTTAACCTAGCCTCCACTACTCTTTCCCACAGCTTCATTGTATGGCTCATTAGCTTTATACCTCTGTAATTGCCACAGCTCTGCATATCTCCCTTGTTCTTAAAAATCGGCACCAATACACTTCTCCATTCCTCTGGAATCCTCTCACTTTCCAAGATCTCGTTAAACAAACTAGTCAGAAACTCTACTGCCACCTCTCCTAAGCACTTCCATACCTCCACAGGTATGTCATCAGGACCAACAGCCTTTCCACTCTTCATCCTCTTCAACGCCCTTCTCACCTCACTTTTACTAGTATTTGCTACTTCCTGCTCCACAACAGTCACCTCTTCTACTCTTTGTTCTCTTTCGTTTTCCTCATTCATCAACTCCTCAAAGTTCTCCTTCCATCTTCCCATCACCCTCCTGGCATCTGTCAGTACATTTCCATCTCTATCTTTAATCACTCTAACCTGCTGCACATCCTTCCCATCTCTATCTCTTTGCCTCACCAACCTGTACAGATCCACCTCTCCCTCCTTACTGTCCAGCCTAGCATACAAGTCCTCATATGTTCTTTGTTTGGCCTTTGCCACTTCTACCTTCACCTTACGGTGCATCTCCCTGTACTCCTGTCTACTCTCTTTAGTCCTCTCAGAGTCCCACTTCTTCCTAGCTAGCCTCTTTCCCTGTATACACTCCTGGACTTCCTCATTCCACCACCAAGTATCCTTGTCTCCTTTTCACTTACCTGATGATACACCAAGTACCCTCTTACCTGTCTCCCTGATCACATTGGCTGTATTTGTCCAGGCAACTGAAAGCACCTCCTGACCACCCATAGCTTGTCTCAACTCCTCCCTAAAGACTACACAACATTCTTCCTTTCTCAGCTTCCACCACTTTGTCCTCTGCTCTGCCTTTGTCCTCTTCACCTTCCTCAACACCAGGGTTATTTTACACACCACCATTCTGTGTTGTCTGGCTACACTCTCCCCTACCAACACTTTGCAGTCACTAATCTCTGTCAGATTACAACGTCGACACAAGATGTAGTCCACCTGAGTGCTTCTGCCTCCGCTCTTATATGTCACCCTATGTTCCTGCCTCTTCTGGAAGAAAGTATTTACTACTGCCATTTCCATCCTCTTTGCAAAGTCCACCACCATCTGTCCTTCTACATTCCTGTCCTGAAGACCAAACCTGCCCATCACATTTTCATCCCCTCTGTTCCCTTCCCCAACATGTCCATTGAAGTCTGCACCAATCACAACTCTCTCACCTCTGGGGATGCTCTGCATCACTTCATCTAACTCACTCCAGAATTTCTCCTTCTCTTCTAACACACATCTTACCTGTTGAGCATAACCACTAACAACATTGAACATCACACCATCAATTTCCAGCTTCAGACGCATCACCCTATCTGATACTCTCTTCACCTCTAGGACATTCCTTACAAACTCCTCTTTCAGAATAACTCCTACTCCATTTCTTTTCCTATCCACACCATGGTAAAACAACTTGAACCCTGATCCTAAACTTCTAGCGTTGCTACCTTTCCACCTGGTCTCCTGGACACACAGTATATCCACCTTCCTTCTCTGCATCATATCAACCAACTCTCTTCCCTTCCCTGTCATGGTCCCAACATTCAAGGTCCCTACTTTCACTCCTAAACTCTGGAGAATGGTGTTACAGATGTTAAAAGACCTGAGCCTTCGAAGAAAGTACAATCGACTCTGACCTTTCTTGTAGAGTGCCGTTGTGTTGAGTGACCAGTCAAGTTTGTTGTCCAGATGAACTCCCAGATATTTGTAATCAGAGACAATGTCCACTATCTCCCCCTTGACAGATATAGGAGTCACAGGGGTCTTGCTTCTCCTAAAGTCTACCACCATCTCCTTTGTTTTCCTGATGTTGAGGTTTAGGTGATTACGCTCACACCAGGAAACGAAGTCATCCACAACAGACTGGCACTCAGAGGTGTCACCCTCCTTTATACACCCAACAACCACAGAGTCGTCAGAGAACTTCTGCAGGTGGCATGACTCCGTTTCTTTTCACCCTCTATACATCCGACTATAGATATAACTCAGAGACAGTACAGTCCCCTGTGCTGTTTTTTCCCTCCTCCTCCGTTTTAAAAACATGGTGACTGTAAGTGCCATACCGTACTTGTTATGAATTTGTTGTTGTGTTTATTTTACTTGCTGTTATTTCATTTATTCTACCTTGTTCTATTCATTAGTAAAGCATTAAGCATTAAGTTTGTTACATAAGCCATAACCTTTATATTTCTGTGTCATGCATCATAAGTTGACAATCGTAAGTTGGCCTGTGATGTCATTCTACTATTACATGCATTTGTGTGACTGTCATATGAAAGAGAGTTCAGTCTAGATGCGGAAGGCTAAGGAAACAAGCTTTTGACCGTAAGCCCGGTAAGCTAAGAATGTGAAATACAGCAACTACGTTGTTGTAACCGTAAGCTCCCGTAAGTAGATATATACAGCAAGAGTGTTGTTATATTCGTAAGCTAAGACTGTAATTTACAAGATACAGCAAACAGGTTGTTGTAAAAGTCAGAGATTTGCAAGATGCAGCAACTGGTGTCTGTAATCACAGTGGATTTACTCAAGACGACTGTATGAAGTGTTGATTCTTTGATGCTGACAAAATAAACTACAAGAGACAAAGAGATTGGACTTCTGTCGTGTGAGTGAAACTTTAAACCAAAGCTACGCGTCAAAACTGGTGAAATAATATGACCGCATCTACATAAAGTCAAAAGCTTGTCCGCTGTTTGAACGAAAACAAGTGAACGCTGAAAGGGAAAGTAAAAGAGAATAGCCGTCGAACTTCGCCATGCCGAACATCGAGGACAACGCTCCCAGCACTTGGCTGGGGAGCCTAACGGCGCTGGATGCAAGAAAAGGCAAGCGAATTCGACTGAATGCAATGTCTACTGCATTAAAGACACCTATGAACTATGCACGTAAGTTAGACATCGTTGAAACCGAGTACAGACCCGAATACGGGAAGCTGAGAGAGGACTTCATGAGAAGTAACGTTGATGTGCTTGTGTACACTCGTAAAGACGAACACAAACGCGATAAGGTCGCCTTGCAGAGCACCTGAGGCCCAAGGCCGCACAGAATTCATGGCTAAGGTGGGTCGCTGGATAGCGGACACCAAGGACATTAAGGGCCACTCTGTGACGTCGCGAATATGCGAAGATGTCTCGCCGGGCGTCAGCGTGCCACTGATAACGGCAGCATCCAAAAGGTAACTTCTACATCATCCTTAGCCCGAATAAAGAAAGAAGTCGAAAGAGCAGCGCTGTTAGCAAAAGCTGCAACCTTGGAGGAACGTCTCCAACTAGAAATAGAGGAAGCACAAATAATGGCACAACTAAAGGCGAAAAAGGAACGACTGGAAACCAAAACGGCGCTTGCTATGCATGATGCCAAATTAAGAGTGCTTCAACGTCAAGATCGCAAATACGACAGCCGATCGCCCAAGAGCAAGAGCGCACTCATTGAATCGAGCAGCGCGCGTCCGAGCAGCACGTGCCCGAGCAGCGCGCACTCTCAACTTTCCAACTCAACATGCAACAGCCGAGCGGAGCCTGCGAACGAGAGCGCAGTCACTGAATCGAGCAGCGCGTGCCCGAGCAGCGCGCACCATCATCTTTCCAACTCAACATGCAACAGCCGAGAGCAGCCTGCGAACGAGAGCGCAGTCACTGAATCGAGCAACGCGCACCTGAGCAGCGTGCACTCGACAGACCTGGACTCCGCAATCAGCGACGGAAAACCCTGTCACACATCCCTTCAAGGACCCAAACAAAGGGGCCAAGGAGAACCCAGGGTCAGCGTCGCAACCGAGGACAGACAGGTTGGTAAAATTCACAAAGACTTGATTACAATGAAGAATGCCGGTACATTACCTGTCAGCGCCTTCACTAAACCATGCGCACATTGCAAAGGGGAGCATATCTTAGACGATTGCTTCCAATTTAATGATAAGACACACAAAGACAAAGTAGAATTCTTAAAAAGAAACGGATTCTGTTTCGGATGTTTAACAAAGGGTCATTTGTGGAAAGACTGTACCAAAAAAATTACATGTTCATTGTGTTCAAAGCCACATCCAAGCATGCTACACATAGCAGTGCCAGACACGGCGCAGTCAGCTACAAGCGCCCGTAGAAACGAAACTGAAAGTGGCACAACAAATACACCACCTGCTGTGAGTCATGAATCAAATGCGCTCACTGGGGCTGGAGGTAATTGCATCCTCCCCATAGCACCTGCTAAAATAAAGTCCAAGAAAAAGGACACAGTAGAAGCCATGTATTATCACGTGAAAGTCCCCGAGAATGACACAGATCTGCTGCGCTTCCTATGGTGGCCGAATGGAGATGTGAACCAAGACTTAGTTGAAAATAAAATGTTAGTTCATCTGTTCGGTGCAAAATCGTCGCCTAGTGTTGCTAGCTTCGCCCTCAGAAAGACAGCAGAAGAAAACCGCAGCAATGCATCCGCTGTGGCAGTTAACACAGTGCTTAAAAACTTTTATGTAGACGACTCAATTAATCGTATTTTTATCATGATAACGATATTTATGACCCACGATCAGTTAATAAATATCGTCGCAATTTTACAGTATAAAGACCAAACTGTTTTTTTTATGGGCGGAGTTTACGGATTGGACTGCGTCACTATGACGTTACTGCGTCTAGATTTCTGCCGTCCTTGCCCAGTCACGGATGTCACTACTATTCCTCTTCATAAATCTGATCATTACCTGGTATCCTTCACCATAACCCTTCCTATTCTATGTAAACATAATGACCAAAATTTCTCTTTTTCTCGCAGAAACCTTCACTCTGTCTCCCCCGCCTCTGTGTCTTCATGCACCCTATCATCCCTCCCAGACCCAACCTCCTTCTCCTCTCTACCACTAGAGACTGCGACTGAAACTCTCCTCTCCTCTCTCTCCTCATCCATAGATCTCCTTTGCCCGCTGTCATCTAAACCAAGGAAGACGTCTTGTCCTGCTCCTTGGCTATCAGATGTACTACGCAACAACAGGAGAGAATTAAGAACTGCAGAGAGAAGATGGAAGAAATCGCAACTTGATGCAGATCTCATCTCTTACCAGACTCTTCTCTCCAAATTCTCATGTGCTGTGACTTCTGCCAAAACTACCTTCTTCAGAGACAAGCTGGAAGCCGCTGCACATGATCCTGGCAAACTCCACAACATCTTCTCCTCACTACTCAACCCAGCAACTCCTCCTGCCCCTTCCTCTCTGACTGCTGACGATTTTGCCACATTCTACGATGGGAAAATTGCAGCAATCCGCCAGTCCTTCGCTCCCAACCAAACTCCTACAGCAGAACCTCAGGACCTTCCCTTCCCTCCTTTAGCAGAATTCTCCAACTTGTCATCTGATGAGATTCAGCAGATCATCTTGTCATCTAACCCCACCACCTGTTCATTAGACCCAATCCCCTCCACAATGCTCCAGGCAATCTCACAAGACCTCCTTCCCTTCACCACAACCATCATCAACCATTCCATATCATCTGGTCATGTTCCTGCTGCTTTTAAGAAGGCAAGGGTTATTCCCATCCTCAAGAAACCCTGCCTGGACCCATCAGAAGTTAACAACTATCGCCCGGTATCACTTCTCTCTTTTATTTCCAAAATTCTTGAAAGAACTGTTTATAACCAAATGTCTCTTTATCTCTCACAGAACAACCTTAATGATCCCAACCAATCTGGATTCAAAGTGGCACATTCCACAGAGACTGCCCTTCTGTCAGTCACTGAGAAGCTCCATGCTGCTAGATCTGCTAAACTGTCATCTGTTCTCATCCTCCTGGACCTGTCAGCTGCATTTGACACGGTGAACCACAAGATTCTATTATCTATTCTTACAAGCCTTGGAATTTGTGGAACAGCGTGGCAATGGTTTGCTTCTTACCTAGAAGATAGGTCATATGAGGTAACATGGAGGGGATCTACATCTGCTCCACATAGACTATCTACTGGTGTCCCACAGGGCTCAGTACTTGGTCCTCTTCTGTTCTCCCTCTATACCCAGTCTCTTGGTAAAGTCATATCATCGCATGGATTTTCATACCATTGTTATGCAGATGACACCCAACTTACTCTCTCCTTTCCTCCCTCTGACACTCAGGTTTCCACCCGGATCTCAGCATGTCTGGCAGACATCTCATCCTGGATGACTGCACATCAGCTAAAGCTCAATCTGAGTAAAACTGAACTGTTGTTCATCCCTTGTGACTCATCCCCAGGTCAAGACCTTGTGATATCCCTGGACAACAACCAAATCACTCCTTCAGCCACTGCCCGCAATCTTGGGGTAACCGTGGACAACCATCTGTCATTTTCCCCACACATCGCTAACCTTACTCGCTCTTGTAGATTTCTTCTTTACAATATCAGAAGAATTCGCCCATTTCTTTCTTCACAGGCTACTCAGGTGCTTGTTCAGTCCCTTGTTATTTCAAGACTGGACTACTGCAACTCACTTCTGGCAGGTCTGCCTCTGTCCACGATTCGTCCTCTGCAACTGATCCAGAATGCAGCAGCACGTCTCGTTTTTAACCTCCCCAAGTTCTCCCACACCACCCCACTCCTCCGCTCCCTGCACTGGCTTCCTGTAGCTGCCCGCATCAAATTCAAAACGCTGATGCTTGCCTACAAAGCTAAAAATGGCCCTGCACCCACTTACCTCTCTGCTCTAATCACACCACGCACTGCACCACGTTCCCTCCGATCCTCCAGCACTGCTCGCCTCATCCCACCATCTCTCAGGGATCGAGGGCGACATTCATCCAGGCTCTTTTCTGTTCTGGCACCTAGGTGGTGGAACGAACTTCCTCTAGATGTCCGTACAGCAGAGACTTTGACTATCTTTAAACGACGACTCAAGACGCGTCTGTTTCTCCAGTACTTGGACTAACATTCCCCCCCCCCCCCCAAAAAAACAAAACAAAAAAAAACAAAAAAAAAAACTCTCTTCCCAGTTGTGTTCGACTAATGGCACTTAGTTATAAACCTAGTTAACCCAGTGTAAGTATGTATCCAGTGATGTTAACTTTAAAGCACTTTTTTGTAAGTCGCTCTGGATAAGAGCGTCTGCCAAATGCCTAAATGTAAATGTAAATGTAGATTGCAAGCGCTTTCTGAAGCAGTAGAAGTCAATAGCAGCAATAACAGTCAGTCAGAATATACATATGATGGCGGAGCAGAAGTGCGCTCGTTAGTTCCTAAAAAGGGGTCATACTCCGTTGTCTGGAACTATTTCGGATTGTGATGTGTCAGGTACGAGTCTTGTGCAAACTTTGCTCCTGTTCCGTCCAAACGTCCCAAGATAACACAACAAACCTCATCAACCACCTTAAAAGCCACCACAAAGTACACTATCAAGACTTTCAACGACTGAAGGCACAAACAGCAACAACAAAAAATTCCCAGCCATCCATAACACAGACAACAATATCAGGGACATTGTTCAACGCGATACCATATCTGCCTAGCTCGCAAAGACACCGGGAAATAACAGAGGCGATTACGTACCATATAGCCAAGGATATGTGTCCAGTAACCACCGTGAGCAGTGTGGGGTTTCAAAAAAATTATCACAACACTTGATAAAAGATGTAGCATTCCCTCATGCAACCATTTTTCTGCGGAACCGTATTTGAGCTCGACAGTTCATTTTATTGACTGCGAGTTTGAGATGAAAAGCAAGCTTTTGCAAACTTCGTTTTCCCCACAAGCCCACACAGCGGAAGAAGCGATGTCCGCTTGGGGCTTGGTGGAAGAAAGACTTGTGTGCATCACAACGGACAACGCAGCTAATATCATTAGGGCAGCATGTGTGAATAACTGGCCGAGGCTATTCTTTGGTCACAGACTTCATTTAGCCATCAATAAGTTTTGTTTTTTCCCCCAGATATATTTAAACAATTTGACAATTTTAAAATATTAATTGTTGTTGTAGTTTTGGTGATATTATAATGACACATTATAATGACAATGAGTCATATGTCTGTATAATAATCATCATTTTTATTCTGCTAATCTATCAAATTAGATACATTTAAAAGTAAAAAAATATTTTATTAGTCACATACTATTTAATAGTTAATATTTGTGAACCCAGATAAGTTTAGAATAAGTGAGTGTTTATTACTTATTAATAAATGTTTGATAATTGTCTTATGTAGGTGTATATAATTAGTGAAATAATTTTTTTTTCTGATCAAAAGTTGCATAAACAACAAGAGTCTTCCTGTGTCTTACTGTTTATATAATAATAATAATAGGAATAATCGTCATTATTAATCGTGATAAAAATTTTGAGCAAAATAATCGTGATAATCATTTTTCCTGTTATCGTGCAGCCCTACTAACGACGCTTTAGCACTCACATTTATGGATTTACTAAATTCCTTTGGGGTTAAACAAAATATAATTGGAACAACTCACCGCTTCAATCATACGCTAGATTTAATTATATCCCATGGTATAGATGTCTCTAATATAGAGATCATACCTCAAAGTGATGATATCACAGATCACTCCCTCCTGATGTATACTCCTGATGATATAACCCACGTTATCAATCTGTTAGAAATATGAATCCCACTACTAAAGACTCACAAGTAATCTGCCCGATCTGTCCCAATTTCTTATTAGACCCCTAAATGCAGATGATCTAGATGAAGTGACTAGCAGCATGGGCACTATTCTTACCAGTACATTAGACACTGTTGCTCCCATCAGATTAAAAAAAGTCAGAGATAAAACACTTGCACCGTGGTACAACAGTCATACTCGCGCCCTAAAGAGAGCAACCCGTAACCTCGAGCGAAAATGGAGGAAAACTAAATTAGAAGTTTTTCGAATTGCATATAAAGACAGTATGTGCAGCTATAGACAGGCTCTAAAAACTGCTAGGACCGAGCATCTTAGCCAACTGATAGCAAGAAACCAAAACAATCCCAGGTTCTTATTTAGTACAGTGGCTCGCCTAACAAAACCTAAGATGCCGGCAGAGAGTATTCCATCACAGTTTAGAAGTGAAGACTTTATGGACTTCTTTAATGAAAAAATCAATAATATCAGGAAGAAAATAACGGAGGTTCAACCTCTAATAGTATCTCAGGATCCAGTTCAGCCTACAGCTCCACATTTAAATTTTCAGTGCTTTACATGTATAGGACAGGAAGAGCTGTATAAACTTATCACCTCGGCTAAATCAACAACGTGCTTGTTAGACCCAATCCCAACCAGATTTTTAAAAGAAGTGATGCTTACAGTTGGAGAGCCACTTCTAAACATTATTAATTCTTCATTATATCTAGGTCACGTCCCTAAAACTTTCAAGTTAGCAGTTATTAAACCACTTCTTAAAAAATCTAATTTGGATTTGAATTAAATAAATTACAGACCGATTTCAAACCTTCCGTTCATATCAAAAATACTAGAAAAAGTAGTATCAGCTCAAATATGCACATTCTTGCAGGATAACAACATCCTTGAAGAATTTCAGTCAGGTTTCAGGCCCCATCATAGCACAGAAACTGCACTAGTTAAGATTACAAACGACTTGTTTTTAGCTTCAGACCAAGGCTGCATCTCATTGCTAGTCCTGCTCGATCTTAGTGCTGCATTCGACACTGTAGATCATAATATTCTCATAGATCGCTTACAAAATTATATAGGTATTCAGGGACAGGCATTAAAATGGTTTAGATCATACCTGTCTGATCGCTACCATTTTGTAGATCTAAATGGAGAACCGTCTGGTGTAATGCCAGTGAAATATGGGGTCCCACAAGGGTCAGTTTTAGGACCTCTGTTGTTCTCAATATACATGCTTCCCTTAGGTAACATCATTAGAAGACATGGGATTAGTTTCCATTGTTATGCTGATGATACCCAATTATATATCTCAACTACACCAGACGAAATACCCAAGTTGTCTAGATTAACTGAGTGTGTCCAGGACATAAAAGATTGGATGACCAATAACTTTCTTTTATTAAATTCAGATAAGACAGAGATATTACTTATTGGCCCAAAAACCAGCACACAACAGCTTTCACAATTCAGCCTGCGCTTAGAAGGATGTACTGTTACTACCAGCTCAGCAGTAAAAGACCTGGGCGTAATATTAGACAGTAACTTGTCCTTTGAAAATCACATTTCAAATATCACAAAAACAGCCTTTTTCCATCTTCGAAATATTGTTAAACTTCTTATCCGTATCTGATGCAGAAAAACTAGTTCATGCATTCATGACCTCCAGACTGGACTATTGTAATGCATTACTAGGTGGTTGTCCTGCATCCTCAATAAACAAGCTTCAGTTAGTCCAAAATGCAGCCGCCAGGGTTCTCACTAGATCCAGAAAATATGATCATATAACCCCAATATTATCATCCCTGCACTGGCTACCTGTTCAGTTTAGAATAAATTACAACATAGTATTACTTACATACAAGGCCTTAAATGGTTTAGCTCCCACATACCTAACCAGTCTTCTGATGCGCTACAATCCACCACGCGCGTTAAGATCCCAAAGCTCCGGACTTCTGGTAGTTCCCAGAATTTCAAAATCTACGAAAGGGGGTAGAGCATTTTCATATTTAGCTCCAAAGCTTTGGAATAGCCTTCCAGACAGTGTTCGGGGAGCAGACACGGTTTCTCAGTTCAAAAGTAGACTCAAGACGCATCTTTTTAATCTGGCATACACATAACTCATCCCATAATCTCATCCTCCAGTACACCTATACCGAATGGCAACTACGCTAATTCTCCCCATCTGTTCTGTATTTTTCTACCCATCCTGAGGTATCGGGAGATTGTGCCAGCTTCAGTAGACAAAGGCCGACCCTGCGAGGTTCCTGAGGCGTCCAGAGAAGGACCAGCTCCAGCTGGATTCAGCTTTATGATGGTTGGAGCTACACATGCTGCTCCTGTGCTTCCAGTGATCCAGACCTCATCTGCACCTGCTGACTCGTCCCTATGCTGAACTGGTCTTCATGTCAATTTAAATAAGTTCTGTCATATTGAATTTTCACCTGCACAACACACATAATGTTGTATCATTTCTATCTGTTATCACCCAAATGAGGATGGGTTCCTGTTGAGTCTGGTTCCTCTCAAGGTTTCTTCCTAATTCCATCTCAGGGAGTTTTTCCTTGCCACCGTCGCCGTGACCCTTGGCTTGCTCATCAGAGAGATTTCATTAATTCGTCTCATTATTATTATCTACACATTTTTCTCACACACACACTTCCAATTATTTTCTTTTCTAAAATTATTATTATTATTATTTTTATTTTATTTTTTGTAAATTTTCTTTCATTTTTGTGAAGCTGCTTTGAGACAATGACAATTGTTAAAAGCGCTATATAAATAAAAAAACTTTATAAAAAAAATATATAATAATAATATCATCTGAAGATTCAGAGAATCTGGAACAATCTCTGTGCGTAGGGGTCAAGGGCGTAAAACAATACTGGATGCCCGTGATCTCCGGGCACTTAAACGACACTGCACCACAAACAGGAATGCTACTGTAAAGGAAATCACAGAATGGGCTCAGGAATACTTCCAGAAACCATCGTCAGTGAACACAATCCACCGTGCCATCCGCCGTTGCCAGCTGAAACTCTACAGTGCAAAGAAGAAGCCATGTAGGCAGGACTAGGCTCAATGATGCTGTTGGTGACGTAGCTTCCTGTTTTCGTATTGTTGCCGCGAAAGTTTCGCAACGCGCGAGTTTCCTCAACTAAACAACTAAAACTCCGACACAGAGGTACGTTATCATGTCTACCGTTCAGCTTGTTCAGTGTGTAGAGTGCAGGATGTTTAGACATTCTTCCTCCGTCATTAGTGATAATTTTATTTGTGATAGGTGTGTGTTAGTGAGCACTCTGACGGAGAAGATATCAGCATTAGAGGAGCGCATCCAGACTTTAGAGAGGGTTAGACAGTGTGAGAGCAGCGTTATTCCTGTAGCGGACAGTCTGGGTGCCACAGGCGGAGATAAACAGCCCCCGACTCCGGCATTAGAGCCCTCACAGCGGGGCGAGTGGGTGACGACTCGGCGGCATACTCGTTCAGCCAAAGCTAACGCTAAGGCTAGCCCACCGGAGCACACCTCCTCTGCGCGTCACGTGTCCAACAGGTTTGCTCTCCTCAGTGCTGCACCCGCTGAGAAACCTGAAAGAGCTCTGGTTATAGGAGACTCTATACTGAGGCACGTGACATTAGCTAGACCTTTAGGGGCGCCAGCGGCAGTGGTTAGGTGTATCCCGGGAGCCAGAGCACCGGACATAGCAGGTAATCTTAGGGCTCTAGGACAGCATAGGTTCTCTAAGATAGTGGTACATGCTGGAGCTAATGATATACGCCTTCGTCAGTCAGAGGTTAGTAAGAGTAACTTTACAGAGGTGTTTTAAATTAGCGAAGGCGATGTCCGATGAAGTAGTATGCTCTGGTCCCATCCCAATGAGACGTGGCGACATAGCTTACAGCAGGTTATGGTCGCTGAACCGCTGGATGTCCAGGTGGTGCTCCAAAAATAATGTGGGCTACATAGACAATTGGAAGACCTTTGAGGGCAAAGCTGGCCTGTTAGGGCGGGACGGTGTCCATCCCACTCGGGAAGGTGCTGCTCTCATTTCCTGTAGTATAGCTCATAGTCTCAGTAGAGGTCTAGTTAATCGGTGACAATCCAGAGCCCGGGCCAGGGAGCAGACAGACAGGCTAAACCAACCGTCTGCTAGCTGCATAGAGTCGTCACTCAGGGTTCACCATATTGAGACTGTGTCTGTTCCCCGATCTAAGCAAAAATGTAGAAAGACCCAGAAAGTCTGTTTCAATAATCTAATTAACATAAAGTCCACAAACTCCGATCATACTGAATGTGCAGCTGGCACCTCTGATCTGAAGCTAGGATTGTTAAATATTAGATCTCTCACATCAAAAGCAGTTATTGTTAATGAAATTATCACAGATCAGGCGTTTGATATACTCTGTTTAACTGAAACATGGGTTAAACAGGACGAGTATGTAGCTCTAAATGAAGCTAGTCCTCCTGGATACAGCTACATACACCAGCCTCGATTAACTGGTAGAGGAGGAGGCGTCGCAGTTATTCATAATGATAATCTGTCTATCGTACAAAAACACCGACACAAATTTAACTCATTTGAAATTCTCTATAGTAACATAAGTGTATTTAAGTATATTAAATCAGCTCAGTCGATTCCACTAATTATAATTTACAGACCTCCAGGGCCGTATTCTGAATTTCTTAGTGAATTTGCAGATTTCATCTCAGACCTGGTCATTTCTGTAGACAAAGTGTTAATTGCTGGAGATTTTAACATTCATTTTGAGAATCCAGAAGACCCTCTGAGAACAGCATTTATATCCATACTGGACTCCGTAGGTGTAAATCAGTGTGTAGTAGGACCCACTCATAAAGCTGGTCACACTTTAGATTTAGTAATATTCTTCGGTTTAATTATAAGAAATGTATTCACAATTCCACTGTCTGAAATTATCTCAGATCACTATCTTGTCTCCATTCAAGTGTGTCACAGTGATAATGTACGCACAGTACCGCGCTACCGTATTAAACGTACATTCACATCAACTACCACACAGAGTTTTATCAGTAATCTCCCAGAGTTACCAACTTCGATTAGGCCACCGTCTGACCCCACAGAACTTGATCAGGCGACTGAATATTTAGAGTCGACACTTCGTTGTACCTTAGATAATGTAGCTCCAGCTAAAAGAAAAATTATTAGAGATAAGAAACTCGCTCCCTGGTATAACGATCACACGCGCACTTTAAAACAGACTGCTCGGAAATTAGAGCGTAAATGGCGTCAAACTAAATTGTTGGTATTTCAAATAGCATGGAAAGAGAGCATCCTGAACTATAGGAAAGCTCTTAGTGTAGCTAGATCAACGTATCTCTCCACTCTTATAGAAGAAAATAAAAATAATCCTAGATTTTTATTTAATACCGTAGCCAAATTAACCAGAAATAAGACCACTACAGAAATCTCCACAACAACATCATGCAATAGTGAGGACTTCATGAACTTTTTTAATAATAAAATTGTAAATATCAGGCATAAAATTGAGGCTTTGAAACCAAACAATGTAATTGATACTGATGTTAACCTAGCCATGTCAGATTCAAACCTAGAATACTTTACTCCTCTTGAAGAGAATGAACTAATTTCACTCATCTCTTCTGCAAATTCATCAACCTGTATATTAGATCCTATACCGACACATTTTCTTAAACAGATAGTACCAGTAATAACAGAACCGATGTTGAGAATAATTAATTCCTCACTCAGCATTGGTTATGTTCCAAAATCTTTTAAAGTAGCAGTTATTAAACCAATAATTAAGAAACCTGACCTTGACCCCTGTCAGCTGTCCAATTACAGGCCAATATCAAACCTCCCCTTTATCTCTAAGATTCTGGAAAAGATAGTAGCGGAGCAGCTATGCTCATATCTACATAGAAATCGCATACATGAACTGTATCAGTCAGGATTTAGGCCTCATCACAGCACAGAAACAGCACTCATTAAAGTAGTAAATGACCTCCTATTGGCCTCTGATCAGGGTTGTGTAACTATGCTTGTATTACTCGACCTCAGTGCAGCGTTTGATACCATTGATCATGCTATTCTTCTTCACAGATTAGAAAATTTAGTAGGAATTAAGGGTACAGCCCTCTCCTGGCTCAGATCCTATTTGACCGATCGTTATCAGTATGTAGACTTAAATGGTGATTATTCTGCATGTTCTCTAGTGGAGTTTGGCGTTCCGCAGGGTTCAGTTTTAGGCCCACTGCTTTTTTCCCTTTACATGCTTCCTCTGGGCAACATAATCCGTAAGCATGGTATTAGTTTTCATTGTTATGCTGACGACACACAGCTATACGTCTCAACAAAACCTGATGAGAAAAACCATCTTACTAAAGTTGAGCAATGTGTTCAGGACATAAGAAATTGGATGCTAATTAACTTCCTTCTGCTTAATCCGGATAAGACAGAAGTTCTAGTCATAGGACCGCATACAGCTAGAAGTAAAATCTTAGATCACACCGTAACTTTAGATGGCCTTTCCGTTCCGCCAAGTGCAACAGTAAAAGACCTCGGCGTGATTATAGATTCCAGCCTTTCATTTGAAGCTCATGTAGATAATATCACCAGGATAGCATTCTTTCACCTTAGAAATATCGCCAAAATAAGAAATATATTGTCGCTAAATGATGCAGAAAAACTAGTTCATGCTTTTATCACTTCTAGGTTGGACTATTGTAATGCCTTACTGTCTGGTTGTTCAGTTAGGTGCATAAACAAGCTTCAGCTAGTCCAAAATGCAGCAGCGAGAGTCCTCACTAGAACCAGAAGATATGAGCACATCACCCCTATCCTATCTTCACTGCATTGGCTCCCTGTGAAATTTCGCATTGATTTTAAAATACTACTCTTGACATATAAGGCATTAAATGGTCTCGCGCCGCAGTATCTGAGCGAACTGCTAGTGTCTTACGATCCGCCACGCCTACTTCGGTCAAAGGATGCAGGCTGCTTATCAGTACCGCGTATTATGAAAACTACAGCTGGGGGCAGAGCTTTTTCTTACAAAGCCCCAAAATTATGGAATAGTCTTCCAAATAGTGTTCGGGACTCAGACACAGTCTCAGTGTTTAAGTCTAGGCTAAAAACCTATTTATTTAACCAAGCATTTTATAAATAGATTTGCCATAAGGTAAAGGAGCAGATCTGGGGGACTCATGGACGTAGAGTATTATGGTGAACTGGTATGTTTAGATGCTGTCTTCCTCAGTCTCATTTGATCACTCAGGTTTGTTGACGGTGAGGTGATTGTTTGCTTTACATCTCAGGGAGCCCTCATGTTTGTGTTTCCTTCTGGCTCTCCCTTTTAGTTATGCTGTCATAATTAGTCCTGCCGGAGTCCCTGCTTGCACTCTACAGTAAATATACATTCACGTTAGACATTGTGACTGTGACCATACCTAATTGCAATCTCTCCTCCTCTTCTCTTCCTCCCCCTCTTTCTCTTTCCTCTCTCCCCCTGTCTCCCCCTTTCACTCTTTCTCCCTCTCTCTCTGTCGAGCTACACATGTGGTTCCTGAGCTGCCAGTGATCCAGACTCCCTCTGCCCTTCGGACCTGTCTGATCCATCCTGGTGCCCGGTTTCTGGTTGGAGGTCTCATCGCATGGATGCCCCGTGTGTCTCTTTAGGATGCGTCTGGTGTCTGGGGATGATTCTCTATACTTAGAAGATGGTTCTGGCCTCGACTGGTGTGGTCAGCTGTTTCTCTGAGGACTTGACAATTCGATAGTTCAGGACTGGAACTTTCTACAAGTCTATCTGAGTCTCGAATAACTACTGGACTCCATTTTACATCAAGTATTATAACATCAATTAACATCAACTATTATAGCTGAACCTAACACTTAACACTATATAAATGCAGATCATTTCCTGCTATCTGTTTCACCCAGATGAGGATGGGTTCCCTGTCGAGTCTGGTTCCTCTCAAGGTTTCTTCCTATTACCGTCTCAGGGAGTTTTTCCTTGCCACTGTCGCCCTCGGGCTTGCTCGCCAGGGAATATCTGAACATTTTGATTCATACACATTCACATTCCATACAAACTTAAATAATTCTTTTGATTGTGTAAAGCTGTTTTGAGACAATGTCAATTGTTAAAAGCGCTATACAAATAAAATTGAATTGAATTGAATTGAATTTCTAAGCAAGATCCACAAGCACAGGCGTTTTCATTGGGCCAGGGATCATTTAAAATGGAATGTGGCAAAATGAAAGACTGTTCTGTGGTCAGACGAGTCACGATTCGAAGTTCTTGTTGGAAATGTGGGACGCCATGTCATCCGGACCAAAGAGGACAAGGACAACCCAAGTTGTTATCAACGCTCAGTTCAGAAGCCTGCATCTCTGATGGTATGGGGTTGCATGAGTGCGTGTGGCATGGGCAGCTTGCATGTCTGGAAAGGCACCATCAATGCAGAAAAATATATTCGGGTTCTAGAACAACATCTAGTCATCTCTTTCAGGGAAGACCCTGCATTTTTCAACAAGATAATGCCAGACCACATTCTGCATCAATCACAACATCATGGCTGCGTAGGAGAAGGATCCGGGTACTGAAATGGCCAGTCTGCAGTCCAGATCTTTCCCCTATAGAGAACATTTGGCGCATCATAAAGTGGAAGGTGCGACAAAGAAGGCCCAAGACGATTGAACAGTTAGAGGCCTGTATTAGACAAGAATGGGAGAGCATTCCTATTTCTAAACTTGAGAAACTGGTCTCCTCGGTCCCCAGACGTCTGTTGAGTGTTGTAAGAAGAAGGGGAGATGCCACACAGTGGTGAAAATGGCCTTGTCCCAACTTTTTTGGGATTTGTTGACACCATGACATTTTGATTCACCATATTTTTCCCTTAAAATCATACATTTTCTCAGTTTAAACTTTTGTTCCGTGATTCATGTTCTATTCTGAATAAAATATTGACATTTGTCATCTCCACATCATTGCATTCAGTTTTTATTCACAATTTGTTTAGTGTCCCAACTTTTTTGGAATCCGGTTTGTATATATAAATGTTTATTTTCACATTGCATATTTGCAAATATAATATAAATCTAATATAATATTTGATAGCAATTCCCTGTCTGGGAATCGAACCCAGGTGTCCCTCATGGTAAACGAATCGCCTACCACTGACCTACGAGGATTAATAGGAACAGCGCTGATTAAAACTATGTAGTAAATTAAAGAGGAGGATCACGATGCCGAATCGAAGTCTTGAGTCCAAACCTCATTTAAATTAAATGACGAAATATAAAGTAAAAAAAACAATAGCCCACGTTTACAAAACGTTTATAAATTCTTTCCGACATGTTTCAGCCCGGAGTTATGCGCAGAGCGCCGGGATATTTCCTGAAGCTCCGAAAGCACTGGGGTATTTTTTCTAAATAGACGCTATCTTTAATAAATGATGGAGGTTTTGAGCTGTATACACACGCATTTTTAAAGGGTTTAAAATGAATTAATAAGTCGAGCAGACCTACGTGAAAGGTGAGAAGTGGGATTACAGTAACTGAGCGTGCTGTCTAGGGCTGCAACGAACGATTATTTTGATAATCGATTAGTTGGTCGATTTCTTTTTCGATTAATCGATTAATCGGCTAAAAAGTGACCGCTTTAATTTGCTGTTTTGCTTAACAATATAAAACCATAAATCAGGGTATTATGTATAAAAGTAAACTTTAAAAAATGCAATAGCCACAGAGTATAATGATCTTTAATTTTGACATTTAAACCTTAGTTTATGTAAATCAACATTATTTTTTAATAATAATTGCAGATGGCAAGTTAACAGTGTTGATACGGTGTATGTGTGTTATATATATATAAAATACACATACACACACACACACACACACACACAGTAGTTTAAAAAATACACTGACATATTCAGTTGTTAAGAATGACCTCAATTTTAAATTCTCTTAAATTAATTCAACTTAAGAAGAATAATAGACTTCTAGATTATTATGATATTATTTTTTGTCTCTTGCTACATCCTTGTCACAGTTTATACATTATTTCGATCCTCTCGGGTATTTTATCCTTTTTTGTTGTTGTCTCAATAAATGAAAAAAAATATTTTTTATATATATATATATATATATATATATATATATATATATATATATATATATAGACCATTTTGCTGTACTAGACATTCTCGTAATACGGCGACGTAGGGAGAGAAAAAAATGGCCGCTACTGGGTTCACTCTGTTTATTTTGCCCTTTTCCCGCATTTCCCTCTGTACAGCGTGTAGGATGATGGGATATATTTGGTCCTCCGAGGTGTAAACTGAACGTGAAGAAAACGAACTAGAAGTGTTTTCCTTGCGTTCGTTGGGATTTGAACACCAAGAAAAAGCTGCATGCAACGTTTTTTTTTTTTTTTTTACCCCGTATAACCGCGCAGCCGGACAAACGCACGTCACCAAAGCACGTGTGAACTCTCTCACTGACTCCTTTTTTTTTTTTAGTCGTGGCCAATTCCTCCCCGTCGCTAGGGGCTCCCGCATGTGTAGAAAACCCTCAGTGCTTCATCCGCACTCACCGGACACTATGAACGGCAGAAAACCGCTCGCTTTTAATGCCCAATAAGAGGTGTTTAATGTAAATTGCTCCCATACCTTGGAGGATTTGGGGCGCGCGCTTTTTCCTGCAAACTAATTTCATTATCGATAATTATCGATTTTATCGATTAGTTGTTGCAGCCCTAGTGCTGTCGCGTTGTATATAATATGAAGCACATATACACACATTCATTATGAAAGATCTGTTGTAAAACAATCAGCATTGGAAACAATATTGTTTTAGGCTAACTCATTATACACAATTCTTCATTGTACTTTGTCCAGCTTTTAGATAAAGTCCTTCCAATGCGCCATCTGGCGGAAATTCAGTGAAGCACAACACATTTATTTAAATTCCCCAATGTTGCTTATGGCAAGTCGCGGCACGCCGTGCGATAAATTGAGGCATCTCGCGGGAAAACACACGCAGTCTTAATGGCCAGATCTGTACATTATGTGACTGTGACGATACCTAACTGGCATCTCTCCTCTTCTGCGCTTTCTATCCCCTCTTTCACTTCCCTCTCTCCCCCTTTCACTCTTTCTCTTTCTCTGTCGAGCTACACATGTCGTTCCTGAGCTGCCAGTGATCCCGACTCCCTCTGCCCTCTGGACCTGTCTGACCCATCTTGGTGCCCCCGCTTCTGGTTGGAGATCTCGTCACATGGATACCCTGTGTGTTTCTTTGGTATGCGTCTGGTGTCTGGGGATTTCACTCTACTATGAAGACAGTTCTGGCTTCGACTGGTGTTGATAGCTGTTTCTCTGAGGACTTGACTTGGCTGCAGTTGCTCGATAGTTCAAGAATGGAATTTCCTACAAGTCTACCCGAGTCTCCAATAAACTACCTGGACTCCATATTAACATCAATTAACATCAACTGTTATATTAAAAATGCAGATCAACTACTGCTTCCTGTTTCACCCAAATGAGGATGGGTTCCCTTTTGAGTTCGGTTCCTCTCAAGGTTTCTTCCTATTACCATCACCATTCCTTGCCACTGTCACCCTCGGCTTGCTCACCAGGGACACAAGGGACCACAAGGGACAATCTGATCATTCTGATTCATACACATTCACATTTCATACAAACTTAAATAATTCTTTTGATTGTGTAAAGCTGCTTTGCGACAATGACAATTGCTAAAAGTGCTATACAAATAAAATTGAATTGAATTGAAGTCTGCGTCTTATAACGTGCGGAAGGTGGTGAAAGAGGCGAAGCTAGAGTCACAGCTCCAACAGAGTGACTTTAGGAGCCTGTGGCAGAGACTAAGAACAATAACGGACTATAAAGCACCAACATCTATTATGATGAATGCGGACGTGTCTCTGGCAGACGAGCTGAACACATTCTATGCTCGCTTCAAGGCGGCAGCTAGACACGCTAATAATAGATGCTAATAATAGAGCCGCTAACGGCTGCAGACAGGAAGACACTGACAGCACCAGAAACGTGTTCATCATCTCCGAGCATGACGTGAGGAGAGCCTTCAGGAGAGTGAACACCATGAAAGCAGCAGGACCAGACGGCATCTCAGGTCGAGTCCTCAGAGCCTGCGCAGACCAGCTAGCACCTGTGTTCACAGAGATATTCAACCTCTCAGTCGGTGATACCCACATGCTTTATGGAGTCCATCATTGTTCCTGTTCCAAAGAAACCATATCCTGTTTCCCCTCAATGACTATCGCCCTGTAGCCCTCACCTCAGTAGTGATTAAGTGCTTTGAATGGCTGGTCAGAGACACACTGGACCCACTACAATTTGCATACCGCCTGAACCACTCCACAGACGAAGCAATCTCTCATCTCCTCCACACAACACTCACTCACCTGGGGCCTCATGTATCAACGCTGCGTACGCACAAAAACTTTGCTTACGCCAGTTTTCACGCTCACGGTCGGATTTACTAACAGTGAAATTAACGTGAGAATGTGCGTTCTTCCACACCAACTTCATAATATTTGTCTACCAATTATTTGATGTAGAACATATAAAAGCATTTTCAAATGTATACAACCCTTAGTCTATGGCAATGGGAGTGTTGGCCTTATTAGAGGACATTGTCAATGGCCAAATCCGAAGGGAACACATTTTTAGGGATCACAGTGATTTTCTGGCCCATGATGATGACTGGCTTATTAGCCGTTTCAGATTTCCAAGAGCTATCCTCTTGGAGCTCTGTGTTGAGTTTGGTCCAAATTTGGAAAGAGAGACAGCGAGGAGCCACGCATTACCCTTTCCCTTACAGGTGCTGACAACGCTTGGTTTCCTGGCAACTGGTTCTTTCCAAAGGGAACTGGCAGACCGCTCGGGGTTAAGCCAGTCGTCTTTGAGCCGTGCAATGCCAGCTGTATGGGACGGGATCATCCGCATGTCTAGCAGTTATATAAGGTTTCCATATCATGCAGTTGACCAGCCAAACATTAAAGCGCAATTTGCAGCGATCGCCGGTTTTCCTAATGTAATCGAAGCCATCAACTGCACGCACATTGCTATAAAGACGCCATCTGAAGACGAATTTGCATACGTGAATCGGAAACATTTCCATTCAATAAATGTGCAAATAATATGTGATGCTCAAACAGGTTGCATGATCTGACCGCGCGCACCCCCCATTGCATGATCTGACCGCGCGCAAAGACCAGACCCCAATCATCAACAGGATACCAAGGTGTTCACATCACGCAGGACCTGTCATGGTCCTGTCAAATCAATACTGTGGTGAAAAAGGCCCAGCAGCATCACTTCCACCTCAGACGCTTGAGAGACTTCAGACTGCCCTCTAAGGTGCTCAGGAATTTCTACTTCTCCACCATAGAGAGCATCCTGACGGGAAACAACATGACCCATTTTGGAAACAGCATCATGCAGGACAGACGAGCGCTACAGAGGGTGGTGCGATCAGCTGAGCGCATCATCCGCACCGAGCTCCCTGACCTGCACTCAACCTACAGCAAGCAGTGCTGGACCAAGGCCTGGAAGATCGTGAAGGACCTCAGCCATCCCAACAATGAACTGTTCTCTCTGTTGCGGTCTGGGAAGCGATTCCGCTCCCTGAAGGCCGACACAGAGAGACTGAGAAGGAGCTTCTTCCCGCAGGCGATAAGGTCTCTCAACCACACCACACAGGATTAATACCATCTTTTTAACATCCAAAATTGACTGGACATTCAAGGACACTATGGACACATTAATGCACACCTACACTTACATATTTATATTTTCATTTCTGGACCATTGCACAAGACACTTTCTTAAGACACATTATTATGACACTTTTTATGCATATTTGCACACCTCCAGTAATTTTTTACTTCATTTTTTTACACTAAATTGCAAAATTTTTACAAATTTAAATTTTTTCTTCTATATTTTGTTATATTGTGAATGTCCTTATTTGTACAGTATATTTTTATTTTTATCCTAGTTAAATGTGTTTATTTCCTCCCACAGTCCAAAGATATGCAGGTTAGGCTAATTGGCGTTCCTAAATTGCCCGTAATGTGTGATTGGATGTGTGAGTGTGTGTATGTGTGTGTGCCCTGCGATGGATTGGCACCCTGTCCAGGGTGTACCCCGCCTAGTGCCCGAAGTCTCCTGGGATAGGCTCCAGGTCCCCCGCGACCCTGAACACAGGATTAAGCGGTATAGAAGATGAATGAATGAATGAAATGTGTTTATCATATTTCTTTTTATTCATGTTTATTTCTAATCTACAAACTTTTTTTTTTAAGGTAACTGGCAGTCATATAAGCATTTCACTGCATATCATACTGTGTATGTGACAAATAAAATTTAAATTTGACCTACTGTATGTAAGATTCTACCACTCATGATCACAGTTATCTTCTTCATTATCACATTTAATATCAGCAGTGTTAGGATACAGCACCATAATTTTAGAACAGAAATTAATGATTTATTATTGATATGCATTTTTAAATAAATGATTACTCAGAAACATAAAATCCATGCAAAAAGCTGTAAATTATTTCCTGTTTTCATTGTTTCATGTTTTTACCTTTAGTGTGATTAAACCTGTGCTTTGCTCGATTCAAAGTGACCTGGAGGCTGTCCTCCTGCTCCATCATATGCTGTGTCTCTCTGTCCCAGTAATGTGAATCATTAACTTCAATCTTCTTCATCCACTCCGTCTTTGGAATCATCTTCCTGATGGTGCTGTCATAGTAGACAAACTGCTCTCCATTCACCAGACCAACAGCAGTGAATTGTGGGAAATGTGTTGTTTGTGTGAGGGTGGTGTAGAGGTACTGCAGAGAGTGTGTGCCTGTAAAAGTTTCAAAAAGTTTTAGTTACTAATCAAATAAACTATAAAGTTTCATAAATTGTGAAAATCTCAGGATGATGTGACCAACACCGACTGACTGACTGACTGAGGACACAGTAGGGGGTAAATTTTACCCCAAAATCTTTTTACCCAATAGAATGTATGATATAAACACTGTCCTTGCTACCGGGGCAGCTAACATGGCTAATTACTCCACTAAAATTAACTAATTTCCCTCCTAACACTACTTTACAGAACAGAGAAGAGCAGAGAATTACTAATGTTCACTGAAATTAGTACTTTTATTGTAGTACTATAATTACATTTAGCTGGAATCAAATCTAACAGACATTTTAGAAAGTTGCCCGCTGGTTTTTTGCAACTATATGTGATTTGTACGGAGAGAGAGGATGTATGTGTGTGTGTGTGTGTGTGTGTGTGAGAGAGAATAAACACAGTGTTGACACACTCACTCATATGCCCCTCCCCCCATATGTGTCTGGGTGTTTCAACATTGAAATACAGAATTAATATTATAAAAAGTTACTTCATATGGTTTTTAGTAGCAGAAGCAGTGGATTTAATTTCATCAATATTTTATTCATTTGTTTATTTTAGTTTTTTACAGAAAACAAATAAATATTTTAGTTTTGAGCTTGTTGAGCTGCAGGTTGTCAGTTTATTTACACCTGAAGAGAATGTGGATAATTAGTAACCATAGGGGTGTGTGTGTGTGTGTGTGTGTTTTTAAAAGTTCTCCTAAATGCCCTGTGGTGGATTGGCACCCTGCCCAGGGGGTACTGGGCCTTTCCCTAAGTCTCCTGGGATAGGCTCCAGGTCCCTGCGACCATGAGTAAAGGATAAAGCTGTACAGAAGTTGAGTTAGTGAGTGAATTCTCTTGAATGAACATTTAAAAAAAATAACTTCTCTCGCTCTCACACACCTTCCTGTGTACTGCACTGCGTCACATTGCGTCTATGGGAGTCACGTGACATAAGAACGAACGATTTGGACCTCAGAGGTAACTACTCAATTCTGTTTCCTGTACATAACCTACGGAGGATTTGTATGAAGGTAAAACAGTTGCAAAACCCGAGAGCTTGCAATTTGAATGTGAGAACTTGTAAAATTAATAGTTGTATTGGTAAGTTGAAATTTATACTCACAGATCTGATGTGTACACCTGTGTTTTGAATTTGAAGTTGCAGATTAATAGTGATTAATAGATTAATAGTTTACAAATGTGTAAAGTGTCATTCACATGAACAAAATGACAGGCACAATTGTGTACTGCACATTTATCTTTGTGCTTAATTTCAGTTTCGCTGTACAACCACAAGTCGGCACTCACAACCTCTCAGATCTGGCAGTACACCCTCAAATCCCAGCGCTCTGACTTTTGCTACTCATTTTGCGATATTCCTGTAGCAAAACTCACTTGTGCACTTGTAAACGCGAACTTGAGAGAGCAGAGTCGGGGGCGGAGCTGGGGCGGGAATGAAGTCATTTTATTGGTCGATGCCTCACCAATAAACTACACCACCGAAACGGCGCGAGCTGCTCTGCGTAGTCTGTGACGTCATCGCGCAGAAAAAAACGTCCCACTTCATTGGCTGGCCGTTGTTCATTGGTGAGCCCCGTCCCTTAATCTGCTCTGCTCTGGAAAACTAACACTGCACATCACTCTGAACACACCATCCCCACTGTTAAATATGGTGGTGGCAGCATCATGCTCTGGGGTGCTTCTCTTCAGCAGGGACAGGGAAGCTGGTCAGAGTTGATGGGAAGATGGATGGAGCCAAATACAGGGCTATCTTGGAAGAAAACCTCTTGGAGTCTGCAAAAAAACTTGAGACTGGGGCGGAGGTTCACCTTCCAGCATGACAACGACCCTAAACATAAAGCCAGGGCAACAATGGAATGGTTTAAAACAAAACATATCCATGTGTTAGAATGGCCCAGTCAAAGTCCAGCTCTAAATCCAATCGAGAATCTGTGGCAAGATCTGAAAACTGCTGTTCACAAACACTGTCCATCTAATCTGACTGAGCTGGAGCTGTTTTGCAAAGAAGAATGGGCGAGGATTTCAGTCTCTAGATGTGCAAAGCTGGTAGAGACATACCCTAAAAGACTGGCAGCTGTAATTGCAGCAAAAGGTGGTTCTACAAAGTATTGACTCAGGGGGCTGAATAATTACGCACACCCCACTTTTCAGTTATTTATTTATAATTCAGATTATTAGATGTTGATGGCCCTACATCAGCACCTGCAATTGAACGTGTGGTGGTGGCAAACATTTCTGTGATTTTCGCACATTTTGCTGCATCCATTTGTAGGCTTTTGTGTCTTTTCTCCCGCAGCTTCTCTGCACCCCCTTGCTCTTTTCTGGTTTATCCATTGTTATAGACGGACTCATCTCAAACTCCGGTCGAATGAGGGCTGGCCAGGAAGGAGGCAGGGCGTGGCGTGAGATTTCATTGGACTAGCTCAATGTCCTTTAAGACATTCAACCAATGGGCTGCGATTCGTGTCTCAGATACTCTACCGTTGCGGTAATAAATAAATTGGCCTAATAAACGTTTTAAAAAATATTAAATTATGACTGACAGCTCCAGCCCAAAAATGTGCGTTGGCCCGGCGGGCATTGCCCGGTATGCCCTATGGTCAGTCCAGGCCTGGTCAGACAGGCACGAGAGCAGAGTGTACTGTATATATACACACATATATTTATTTATTTATTTACTTTTTCTGTGGTTGTATATTTGGTTGATTGAATTGATTTTTATGTTTATAATAATAAAACATTACTACACCAAAAAAAATCTAAATAGAACACTTATTGGCAATAGCTCTCAATACTGTTTCCTGTGTACTGCACTGCACAGCGTCTATGTGAGTCACGTGACATAAGAACGAACGATTTGGACCTCATAATCATTTCTGTTTCCTGTACATAACCTACCGAGGATTTGAGAGGTTTTGCGATGATTTGCGCATGCGCGCCCTGTAGACTCTCCGAGATACTCGTTCTTCTGAGTCACGTTAAAGACTGGTTCAAAAAGAACGAATTGTTTGAACGACCCACCAGTAGTGGAGGTGTAAACCGAAAGTAATACCAGTGAGGAATGTCCGCCATTTTGTACTGATTTATACATTGTGGTATATTGTACACTGTTCAATCATCGTTACCTAAACATGATGTCCTACTAATCAGCTGAAAGGTTTAGTATTGGACATACAGTATATAACACAAAGACATGTTTCTGTAACCACCAGCCGAGCAGAGGGATTAAATAAACTTCTTAAATATCAAACTTATTTTACCGAAAGGAGTGACAGTAATGTAAGACACGGAAGTTACAGGGACTAACGTACTGTCTGACAACCATTTATATCACAGCTTTATAATTATTTAATAACAGTTTGTTTGTAAACTCACCTGCTGATGAAAGATGAACATATTTAATTAAAAGCAGAAGTTTTAATACAGCGCTGTAGACCACCATTATCCTGGAGGCTGAAAAGATCCACGTCGTTTTTCATCCTTTATAGATCTTTCGCTTACCAAAAAGCGTGACTGTAGATTTACCGAGTTATATTAGACATAATTAGCGAACTATTTACTGACGTTCGAAGCGAGCGAACGTGCTTGTCGAACGTGTGGTTGTGTTGCTCTCGAACGAGCCGATTCTAAGAGCCGATTCTTTGTATCGAATGAGAAAAGCCGAGTGTGCTGAATCTCCAGCCGCTCCGACACGGAATACATGCAGGCAGGGGCGGGACTTTATTTTGATTGACACACCCAGGGTGCTGGCCAAATCAGTGCCCTAAGCAGAAATGTACTTTTGTGCCCCCTCCCCAAAATATTACGAAAGTAAAAATAAAATAATTTAAAAAAAAAAACCTACTATAGGGGCCAAAATAGAACTTTATTCAAATAAAAGTAAATACATAAATAAATTGTATCATTTATAAATTACAATTGTAGCTCTACAGCAAAAAATACAAACTAAAGTTACACTTTAAATAAAACATTTATAATAAATAAAATAAACAATAATAAACTGAAATAAAATCAACACTGTCATCTGCTGGAGCTTTCCAAAATTCAACATTTACAAAGGCACACTTCTGCTTTTTCTTGAGGCAAAGTCGTAAATGAGCTCTTCATATGATAAAGCCTTTGATAATTCAGAGTTGATGCTAACAATTGCCAGACCACTCATGCGCTCTCGTGCCATAGATGAGCGCAATAACGTTTTGATGAGCTTCATTTTAGAAAAACTTGGCTCAGCAGAGGCGACAGTTACAGGGAGCGTCACTGCTATGCGCAGAGCAATCCAGAGATTTGGGTATAACTCTTGTAGGTGGTTGTCATGAAGAAATGATAGCATCGTGAGAGTTGTGAGAGCCGTTGTGAGTGGTGACAATAAAGCAGACTTTGACAATAAAGCAGACAAGGATTATGATGTCCACATATTTTTGTTGAGGAAATGATAGGAAAGATTATGTGGATATTTTAATTAAATAAACTTACATGATGATCAAAGTCGATGATCATGTAAGTTTAACAACTGCATTTACCAGGCCTTTGGTGCCATTTTCAGGCATTTCTATTAAAATTGTTATTTAAACTGTTAATTTTGTATTAGATTATGTATTTTAACACTGTTATTAAATGACACCATATGGTCATTATTAATCAATAATCATAATTGCCTCTGTTTTAATATAATGCAGTTTAAGTAATTTTGTTTATCTAGATCTGCTTGTATTCATATTAAGAAAGATGCATTAGTCATGAAATTATTACCGACATTGAAACACATTATTAATGTCGACAGAATAAAATAAAGTTTCACAGGATTATGAATGTACCTGAAAGTGATGCACGGGTTTCATCTTGGACTTTTTTTTTTCTTTAGTTCCTGGACTGTTGATGTTTTTTTCCAGGACCAGTCATTGTTCAATTTCTGTATCATTTTTGGCCAAATAGGCAGCCGTATATTATTAATATATTTTTTTTGGAGTAGCTGGGATGGTGCCCCCGTGGGAGTTGGTGCCCTATGCAGACTGCGTACTCTGCGTATAGGGAGCGGCGGCACTGGGCACACTGTTAGGGATAAGCGAATCCGGATTCATCTTGATTAAATAACCCAATCTTTTATATGACTCGGGATTCACGAATCTTTCTCTTCATTTCCTCGGATCAGGTTTTTTTTTTTTTTTTTTTTTTGCTAGGGTTTCCAACTCCGGGAAACAGAAATGGACGCTCACTATATATACAAATTTCTTTGTTTTTGTTTAGTGATTTATTTTCTACATTCTACAAGAATACTTGAGATTTCAAAACTATAAAATAACACATATGGGATTAGGTAATTATGTAACAACAACAAAAACAACAGTTAGTTGTTATTTTAAGACACAGAGGTCAGCCTTTCTGTAATAGTTCTTGCAAGAACAGTATTGTCAAGTGCATTTGCAAAATCCGTCAAGCACCATTATCAGCATGAGAATCAGAGAGTTTTATTACCCAGTATGCTTGCGTGTACAAGGAATTTGTTTTAGTGATGGAGGAAAAAAATACAAAAAATACAAATGACAAGACAAAACAGCACGACACATACACAAAAAAAAACTAATGGTTGACATCAAATGAGATGTGATACTTTTAAATAAATTACTTAAATATCTGAAATCTGTGGTATTATACAGTATATTGCACAGTGGTATTGTACACAATATTGCACATATATTTATTGACCGTTAAAATGATGTTTAGCTGTTCATGAGGTAGATTGCCTGGGGGGAAAAACTGTTCTTGTGCCTTGCTGTCCTGTCCTGTTCGGTGCTCTGTAGCGTCGACCCGACGGCAAAAGTTAAAAGAGAAGGTGGCTTGGGTGTGAGTTCCAAAGTGATGTTCCATGCCCTTTCCTTCACTCTGGATATATACAGTTCTTGCAGCGTGGGCAGGGGGGTGCCAATAATTCTTTCAGCAGTCCGAACCGTCCTTTGTAGTCTTCTGATGTCTGCTTTCGTAGCTGAGCCAAACCAGACAGTTATTGAAGTGCACAGGACGGATTCAATGACGGCTGAGTAGAACTGTGTGAGCAGCTCCTGTGGCAGGTTGAATTTCTTCAGCTGGCGAAGGAAATACAACCTCTGGTGGGCCTTTTTAACAATGGAGTTGTAATGGAAAAATCATATTTTAATTATGTATTAATCCTATTTGATCCTTGTAGTAAGTGTGTAACGTAGACATTAGAAGTTTTAACTTGTTTGTCGAAGCTTAGAGACACAAGGCCGAGAACAGAATAGAAACAACCTGATTGTAGTTGTCCCTGAATAAATGATAAGGTACTAAATAAGGTAATAAATGATCTGGTCTGGGTCAGATAAAGAGTCTTGAGTTTGAATGTAGGAACTTCACGTACGGGGCGTTGATTATGTTAACAGAGATGTTTGTGTATAAAATAGGTCAGCTAGAGAAAGAGATCACCTTTTCTCTATCCTGCAACTTTTTGCTGTATGAGACTGGTCCTTCTGCAGAAGTTTGAAATAAAACCTTTGTTACTTCGCTCTTACCCAGTGTATGATTTACTTGTCTTTATATTGTTTTCAGAATTTCCACCACAGAGTCAATGTGAATGTCCCACTTCAGGTCCTGAGAGATGGTCGTGCCCAGGAACCGGAATGACTCCACTGCTGTCACAGTGCTGTTCATGATGGTGAATAGGGGAAGTGCAGGTGGGTGTCTCTTGAAGTCCACGATCAGCTCCACTGTTTTGAGCGTGTTCAGCTCCAGGTTGTTATGACTGCACCAGACAGCCAGCTGCTCGACCTCACTTCTGTATGCAGACTCGTCACCGTCCTGGATGAGGCCAATGATTGTAGTGTCATCTGCAAATTTCAGGAGCTTGACAGTGGGGTCTGTGGAGGTGCAGTCATTCGTGTAGATGGAGAAGAGCAGTGGGGAGAGAACGCATCCCTGAGGAGCTCCAGTATTGGTGGTGGACATGAATTTTCTCAGTCTCACTAGCTGCTGCCTGTCTGTCAGAAAGCTGGTGATCCAGTGACAGATAGAGCTAGGAACAGAGAGCTGGTTTAATTTGGTCTGAAGCAGTGCTTGGATGATCGTATTAAAAGCTGATAAAGTCTATAAACAAGACCCTTGCATCGCCCCTGGTTTGTCCAGATGTTGAAGGATGAAGTGCAGTCCCATGTTGACTGCATCATCAACAGACCTGTTTGCTCTATAAGCAAACTGCAGGGGGTCCAGTAAGGGTCCTGTGATGTCCCTCAGATAGGCCAACACCAGTCTTTCAAATGACTTCATGACCACAGATGTTAGGGCGACTGGTCTGTAGTCATTAAGTCATGTGATTTTAGTTTTCTTTGGAATGGGGATGATTGTGGAACGTTTAAAGCACAAAGGCACTTCACATTGTTCCAGTGATCTGTTGAAGATCTGTGTGAAGATGGGAGCCAGCTGGTCAGCACAGGATTTCAGACAAGCTGGTGTCATGCCGTCTGGGCCTGGAGCTTTCCATCACGTTTGTTTCAGAAAGATCTGGCGAACATCTTTTTCACAGACCTGGAGTGCAGGGGGTAAGAGAGGGTGGTTGTCAGAGGTGATAATGGTGGTGTAGAAAGAGGGTCAGGACAGGAGTGTGAGACTGGGAGTTTCAAATCTACAATAGAACTCATTCAGGTCATCAACCAGTTGTTGAGTCCCTACAGAGTTGGGGGATGGCGTCTTGTAGTTAGTGATGGTTTTCAGGCCTTTCCACACTGAAGCAGGGTCGTTTGCAGGAAACTGATTTTCCAGTTTTTCAGAGTAGCTCCTCTTAGCCACTCTGATCGCCCTTGTTAGTTTGTTCCTGGCCTGGTTGTACAAGATCCTGTCCCCACTCCTGTAGGCATCCTCTTTGGCCTGACGAAGCTGTCTGAGTTTTGCTGTAAACCATGGTTTATCATTGTTATATGTTAAAAATGTCACGGGCGCAGGCAGAACGGTATGAATCCAAGTGCAGTTACTGACTGTATAGAGATGTGGGGGCGTGGTCGGGGGGCGTGAGCAAGGGTCGAAAGCCGTGAGTCCGTCAGCGAAGCGTCCAAAGCAAAAACACTAGACTAAAGCCGTAATCAAAAAGGGAAAGCGTGAGGTCAAAACCGGGAGATCAAAAGGGCAGGCGAACAATCCAAATCGGCAGGCAAAAAATCAAAAACGAGAAAAAACAAAGCGAGGTCGTAACGTGAAAGCTAGAGAAAAGAAACGCGAGAGAATCGAGGTAAACACACACAATAATCCAGCGATCTGAGCAGCGCGCCGCGCATGCTTAAATCGCTGGAGTAATCAGTCATGGAATGAGAAACAGCTGAGCAGACGGGGCGGAAACGGGGGCGTGAGAGCGCACGTGACGGCTAGACACAAACATGAGCGCGTGGGGGAGTGACAGCGTGGGAAAAAGACGGCCGGCAGACCGTGACTCGTGACAGTACCCCCCCCTTACGAACGCCTCTGGGCGTTAGGACGGGGAGCCTCAGGGAAACGTTTCTGAAAGTCAGAAATTAGCTTGGGGTCTAGGATGAACTTGGCGGGGATCCAGCTTCTCTCCTCAGGGCCATAGCCCTCCCAGTCCACCAGGTACTGAATGCCTCTACCTCGGCGGCGAGCTTTCAGGAGGCGGCGGACGGTGTAGGCTTCACCGCCGTCAATGATACGGGGAGGAGGCAGAGGGTGGGTGGGGGGACTTAATGGGCATGAGATGAGGCGACGTAGCTGGGACACGTGGAATGTGGGATTTATTTGCCGCATCGTAGAGGGAAGCAAAAGTTTGACCGCACAGGGATTGACAATCTTGGTTATGGTGAACGGGCCGATGTAACGGGGTGAGAGTTTGCGGGACAGGGTCTTAAGAGGGAGATCTCTGGTGGAGAGCATGACTCTCTGCCCTATCCTGTACTTGGGGGCCTGAGAGCGTCTGCGGTCTGCTTGCTCCTTGTAAGTTCTGCCTTGTCGTAGCAGCGTCCTTCTGGCCTGAGTCCAGGTCCTCCTGCAGCGGCGAATGAAGGCTTGGGCAGAGGGGACGCTGACCTCCTCTTCCTGAGAGGGGAACAAGGGTGGTTGGTAACCCAGGCAGCACTGGAAGGGGGACAGCCCAGTAGATGAAGAGACTAGAGAGTTGTGGGCGTATTCGACCCAGGGCAGGAATCTGCTCCACGAGGTGACATCCCGGTATGTCATGCATCTCAGGGCGACCTCGAGAGCCTGGTTCTTCCTCTCCGTCTGCCCATTGGATTGAGGATGGAAACCTGATGACAGGCTTGGGGTGGCTCCGATGAGCTTACAAAATGCCTTCCAGAACTGAGAGGTGAACTGTGGGCCCCGATCAGACACGATGTCCTTAGGCAGGCCGTGGAGCTTAAATACATGATTAATCATAAGTTCTGCAGTCTCCTTGGCGGACGGGAGTTTTGGTAGGGGGATGAAGTGAGCCGCTTTAGAGAACCGATCAACCACGGTCATGATGCAGGTGTGGCCGGTGGAGGGGGGTAGTCCGGTGACAAAGTCCAGGGTGATGTTGGACCAGGGGCGATGAGGGATGGGCAGGGGTCTGAGGAGGCCAGCCGGGGCCGTGTTGACATGCTTAGATCTTATGCAGACATTGCACGCTGCAACAAAGTGAGAGGTGTCCTCCTTGAGGGTGGGCCACCAAAACCGCTGCTGGGCTAGTGCCAGAGTTCTGGCGGAGCCTGGGTGGCAAGAGAGTTTAGAACTGTGGGCCCACTCCAGGACTTGGGAACGCAGGTTGAGGGGAACGAAGAGGCGGTTCGGAGGCACATTGCTTGGGCTTGGTCCATGGGATAGGGCTTGCTTGACACTAGTTTCGATGTCGAGCTCGGCCACGGCGAGCAGGCAGGGGGGTGGCAGAATCGTCTCACATGAGGCAGGGTCTTGGGTGGTTGTAAATAATCTTGAGAGGGCGTCCGGCTTGGTGTTCTTAGAGCCTGGTCGGTAGGAGAGGGTGAAGTTGAACCTCGCGAAGAACAGGGACCACCGGGCCTGACGAGAATTGAGCCTCTTGGCGCTTCGTAGGTATTCGAGGTTCTTGTGATCGGTCCAAACTAGGAATGGGACCTCCGTTCCCTCTAGCCAGTGTCTCCATTCCTCCAGTGCTAACTTGATGGCTAAGAGTTCACGATCTCCGATGCCGTAATTGCTTTCAGCAGGAGTTAGGCGGTGGGAGAAGAAGGAACAGGGGTGCAGCTTATTATCCCGGTTGGATCTTTGTGAGAGGATGCCTCCTACTCCGGTGCTGGAGGCGTCGACCTCCACGATGAACTGCTGTGACGGATCTGGGATGGTGAGGATAGGGGCGGAGGTGAACCGTTTCTTCAGCTCGCTGAAGGCTTTCTCAGATTCCTGGTTCCAGCAGAAATGGGTCTTGGTAGAGGTCAGGGCTGTTAGAGGGGCGGCGATGGAGCTGTAGCCTCGGATGAACCGACGATAAAAATTAGCAAAGCCTAGGAATCTCTGGAGTTCATGCCGAGAGGTGGGGGTGGGCCACCTAGTGACTGCTTGGAGCTTAGCAGGTTCCATCTCGATGCCCTTGGGGCTGATGGTGAATCCGAGGAACGTGGTAGATGTGGTGTGGAACTCGCACTTCTCCGCCTTGATGAACAAGTTGTTCTCCAGCAGCCTCTGCAGCACCTGCCTGACGTGATGTTGGTGTTCTTCTGGGTTGTGAGAGAAGATCAGGATATCGTCTAGATAGACGAATACGGAAGAATTGAGGAAGTCTCTGAGAACGTCGTTAATTAAGGCCTGAAACACTCCGGGGGCATTAGTAAGTCCAAAGGGGACCACCAGGTATTCATAATGTCCAGTTGGTGTGTTGAAGGCCGTTTTCCATTCATCCCCTTCCCGGATGCGGACAAGGTGATAGGCGTTGCGCAGATCGAGCTTGGTGAAGGTGCTGGCCCCCTGAAGGAGTTCGAAGGCAGTAGACATTAGGGGAAGGGGGTATCGGTTCTTTATAGTGATGTCGTTAAGGCCCCTATAATCAATGCACGGGCGAAGGGAACCATCTTTTTTGCCTACGAAGAAGAATCCAGCCCCTGCCGGAGAAGAAGAGGGGCGGATGATTCCTGCGGCAAGGGATTCCGTGATGTACTGGTCCATAGCTTGGCGTTCCTTGGGTGACAGAGAATAAAGACGACCCTTGGGGGGGGTGGTGCCTGGAAGGAGGTCAATGGCGCAGTCGTATGGTCGGTGGGGGGGAAGAGAGACTGCACGTGACTTGCTAAACACAGTCCTAAGGTCATGGTATTCTGGGGGAACACAGGTGAGGTCCGATGGCTCCTTTGTGGGGGTAGGGTCGAGGCAGGGCGTAGTGGCGGCGCGTAAGCATGACGTAGAACATGACGGGCTCCAGGCTACGATCGAATTCCTGACCCAATCGATGTGCGGGTTGGGTTGGATTAACCAGGGGAGGCCTAGGACGACCGTGGCATGTGACCCCTCCATGATGAACAGCGACGTCTGTTCTGAATGATTGCCGGAGACTTTTAGACCAATGAGAGGGGTTCTGTGGGTGATAGGTGGGAGTGGACTCCCGTCGAGGGCCTGGACCTTGAGGTGGTTCTCCAAGGGCAGCGCAGGAATACCCAGGATTTGGGCTGAAGCCGCATTCAGCAGGTTGCGATCTGAACCCGAATCGACCAGTGCCTGCACTAGGTGGGTCTGTTGCTCATGGATGAGGAGGATGGGAAGCAGATGACGTTGGTCTGGGAGCCTTCTTGGAGTCTCGCCCTCTAGTGCTCCCAGCTGAACTAGAGGGCGCTCCCTTTTGCTGGGCAGTTCTTAAGCAGGTGACCTGGTTTCCCACAGTAGAAGCAGGCCCCCTCCACTCGGCGGTGGTGACGCTTCTCTGGGGTGATGCGGGTTCTGCCCAGTTGCATGGGTTCCTCCTGGGGTTCAACTCGTGGAGGTGGGAGTCCCGGTAGAGCTCTGGGTGGAGAAAACCGGGCTGACCTACGAAGACGGAGACGGGCATCTACTCGACCGGCCAGGTCCACAAGCTCTTGGAGAGACGAGGGGAGCTCTCGTGAGATTAGCTCATCTTGGAGCTTCTCTGTCAGGCCCTCCAAAAAGACGTCGCATAGTGCTCGGTTGTTCCAACCGCTGGGAAGGGCCAGGGTCTGGAACTCAATGGCATAGTCATAGGCAGAGCGCGAGCCCTGGCGGAGGTTCAGCAGCCTTCGGCCCGCCTCTCTGCCATGGCATGAGCGGTCGAACACCCTCTTCATCTCCCTGGAGAAGTCCTCATAACTGGAACAGCAGGGGTCGTGGGCATCCCAAAGCGCGGTGCTCCATTCCCGGGCGCGTCCAGACAGGAGCGTGATGACGTAGGCCAACTTGGATCGTTCAGTGGAAAAGGCGGAGGCTTGGAGCTCGAAGATCAGGGAACACTGAGATAGGAAAGAGCGACATGTGCCTGGATCTCCCTCGTAGGTGGGGGGGGCGGGGAGGCGTGGCTCCTGTTGCGCGTGGGAGCTTGCTCCTTGCGGTAGAGAGAGTTGGAGTCTCTGGAGCTGAGACGTGACGTCGGCGAGGGACTGCTTTGTACTAAGCAGTTCCTGTTGGTGATTTCCAAGCAGGGCACCTTGACTCTCCAATGCCGCTCTCAAATGGTCAGAAACCGCTGGATCCATAACTGGCTGGATTATTCTGTCACGGGCGCAGGCAGAACGGTATGAATCCAAGTGCAGTTACTGACTGTATAGAGATGTGGGGGCGTGGTCGGGGGGCGTGAGCAAGGGTCGAAAGCCGTGAGTCCGTCAGCGAAGCGTCCAAAGCAAAAACACTAGACTAAAGCCGTAATCAAAAAGGGAAAGCGTGAGGTCAAAACCGGGAGATCAAAAGGGCAGGCGAACAATCCAAATCGGCAGGCAAAAAATCAAAAACGAGAAAAAACAAAGCGAGGTCGTAACGTGAAAGCTAGAGAAAAGAAACGCGAGAGAATCGAGGTAAACACACACAATAATCCAGCGATCTGAGCAGCGCGCCGCGCATGCTTAAATCGCTGGAGTAATCAGTCATGGAATGAGAAACAGCTGAGCAGACGGGGCGGAAACGGGGGCGTGAGAGCGCACGTGACGGCTAGACACAAACATGAGCGCGTGGGGGAGTGACAGCGTGGGAAAAAGACGGCCGGCAGACCGTGACTCGTGACAAAAAATGTCCTGGTAGGGATGCACATATCCTACCATATGGATGATTTAGGGATATCTCTGATGAATTGTGCCAGAATTCCTACTTGTCTGATGTTGCTATGATTCATAGATTCCATTGGACACAGTAAGGTCAACCATCAGCTGCTCCAATGGAATTTCTGTATCTGACATAAAAAAGAAGGTTGTTTTATCGCATCACACATTGTCATGATTTGTTATGCAGCCTGCTTCCTTCCAGTGTACTTTTTCCTGTTGAGGAAATTAGGATTAAATCATGCTGCTGCTGTTTTGTCTGTTTAAGCAATATAGTTATGTGTAAACAGGACTACGGTCATATACAACATGGAAGACATGAATCTTTGTCACGTACAATCTGTACAAATGGTTGTCATGTCAGGTGTGTTAGTTTGAATATTAGTTGAAGTCAGTCAGGTCTTTGTCTGTGTCAGGAGTGCATGTCGCTCGGTCAGGAGCTCCCAAGCCGAGGCTCATGTTTACAGTAATTTGGAGCAGCGGAGCTCAATGCTGCATAATTTGGTATCCAACTTGTGCCAATAGGTGGCTATTTCTCAATCATGATTTAATTCATTTGCCTACTTATTTTGTTACTGCAGTCATTATATTGTGTGTACAAATGTAATCATTTTATAAGCATGCTTTGTAGTGGATCAAAGATGGGATTGTGGACACTTTAAGGTTGTTTTATCTATTTATTTTAATTAGGTGAATACTTCCATTTAATGAAATTATTGCAGAATATAAATATATATATATTTTAAATACTAAAATACTGTAATTTACACACCATACCTTGTTGTGCTCAATGCTCAGGAAATGGATCTTAGCCTTACTGTCACGAATTGAGCCTCGGTGATTCCCTCCGATCACCACCAGAGGGAACCATCACCGGAGTTCTAGTTCCCATTCATAGGCTTTTTCCACTGCTCTGGTTCCCGTGCCGGTTCCCAATTTTCGCGCTTTTCCACAGAATAAAATTTGTGCCGGTGCCCTAAAATAAGCACCGAACCGGCCCCTAAACTCTGCTGGTCTAGAAGCGAGAACCCGTGACGTCACGAGCAGTGGGCGGAGCTATAGGGAGATTTTTCTAAAAATAAAATGGCGGCGACCCAAACGTGGAGCGCTTTTAGCAATTTGGACATCCGCAGAGATTCAGGAAAAATTGCAAAGTATTTTGAGGGAAAAAAAAGGTGTATGAGGAAATACGAGAAGAACTGATAGTCGCAGGCTTCACAAGAACAACGGAGCAAATAGTTAATAAACTAAAAAAAATGAGGATAGACTACAGGGACAAAAAGAAGGGGCTGTGTAAAAGTGGCAGCGGTGGAGGTGCAAAAGATAATTTTTATGATGTGATGGATTCGGTGCTGGGACACAGACCATCAAATCAACTTACTGGGGCATTAAATTCAGCAACAGCAATGCTCCAGGAAATCGTCCCCCTTCCACATCGGATCTCGGTAAGCTAAGTTATTACTTTTGTTAGTGTAAAAAAATTTCAGTTGCTACATACGTTTACGTGTGTGTGCAGCCATACTGTTATTATTAATGATGCTTTAACTTGTTGCTCAATTATTCATTCTTGCATGTGTACAGTATGGATGGGTTTACTTACATTCTGTTGAAAGAAAAGCTATGCAAGATGTAAAACCTTGAAAGGAAGGCATTAATGCGTGGTTACGGTGTACAAAATTTAAAAGCCGAAAATATGAAACTGATGTTTTCACTACTGTTGATATTTAGACTCAAATACATCATGTGTGGGAAGCCATGAAGATCATGGAGAATGCAGTGCATCTTCAGCTTTAAGTGAAGCTTTCTCTTCTTCTACAGAACCACGGAGGAAAGGTAAGAATTGTTTTGTCGCCAGTTGCTCAGTAAAGACAAAATGTATTACAAATTCAATTTAACTATCGTGTATTATATAATAAGGCTATTTGCTCATTGTAGTATTTGTGTCATTACACAGCTAAGAGAAAGACGAGAGAACGGGACAATGAGGAACTACTTTCTTATTTGGAGAGATCAGATGAGCAGTTTCTCCAGCACAGTAGAGAGATGAATGAGGCCATTCTTAATCAAATGGATGAGACATCAGGTGCTATGCTGGGCCTTTTGGAACGAATGGTTAATGTTATGGAGAAAAACCAGACAACACACAGTTAATGTTTTTTTTTCATTTATTTTTATTTATTATTGATATTCTAATCACAGTTTAATTTCCACAACATGTTTGCACTTTACTCGTTGCCACTTTTTAATTTTTTTTACATTGTTGCCTTTTGGCTAAATGTTCTTCAATTGTCTGCACTGTTGCATTTCAATAAAACACTACAGATTTATTGGTCCTGTCTGGTGAAGTAGTCCATTAATGCCGCTCTTACATCAGCTCCTTCTTGATGTCCATGTTCAGGTAATGCCTGAAGAGGAGGCTGTAGATTGACATGCATGGCACGAATATCCTCACTAAAGTTGTCACCATGCTCTACACATACAGTATATTGTGCAGCACACAGCAGGCCAACACCATCACCATCTTCTTTATAAGGTCAAGCTGACAATCATTCCTTTTCATCAGACATCTCCAACGTCCTTTTAACCTCCCAAAGCTCATTTCCACGACTGACCTTGCACTGCTTATTCTATAATTATACTTCTGTTGTTGAATTGATAATCTGCCAGTGTCTGAAAATGGCTTCATCAGCCAGTTTTGCAGAGGGTAGGCAGGGTCACCGATTAAGTAATGACCGACATCACAGCCACAGATGTTAATTTTGTTTTGGCTTAGCAGGTCACCATCACTCAGCCTTTCCCATACATATGACTGTTTTACAGTGGTGTCAAAAGTATTCACATTCATTACTTGAGTAGAAGTATAGATACGAGGGTTCAAAAATACTTCTTTAGAAGTTGAAGTATCAACCCAAGCTTTTTACTTAAGTAAAAGTATAAAAGTACTGGTTTCAAAACTACTTAAAGTATAAAAGTAAAAGTACCGTAAGGGGCGACAAAAGCATTAAGGTATCGCTTTCTGATCATGCAACGAGGGGGGGGGGGGGGGATGGGATGGCGTTGTGCGCGTTCTGATCATGTGACGGGGGGGGGTGCGTTGTGCGCGTTCTGATCATGTGACGGGGGGGGGGGGGCGTTGTGCGCGTTCTTATCATGCGACTGGAGGGGTTGCGCGTTCTGATCATAAAAATTGAGTAACGAGGCTGTTTTTAAAAAGTAAGGAGTAGAAAGTACAGATAATTGCTTAAAAATGTAAGGAGTAGAAGTAAAAAGTCGGCTGAAAAATAATTACTCCAGTAAAGTATAGATACCCAAAAGTTCTACTTAAGTAAGGTAACGAAGTATTTGTACTTCGTTACTTGACACCTCTGCTGTTTTAACACCCTTGCATCATGAACACTACCAGGAAATCCAACACAAATGTCCCAAAATTGTCCTTTTCCATTCACAACAGCTTGTAAAACAACTGAATGCCACCCTTTGCAGTTAAAGTGGGTACTTTTCTGGTGCAATTATAGGTATGTGACTTCCATCTATTGCCCCAACACACTGTGGCACTCCCCAGCGACTTTCAAAAAAATTTGCCATTTCCACCAACTTGGCTGGATCTGGAAATTTAATGTGTTGAGGAAGAAGTACTCTAATCACAGCATCACAAAAGTCCTGCACACAATTATATACAGTGGATATGCCTACTCCAAAAAGGTGGCTCACTGTTCTGTACTGTTCTGTCGCCGCCGGTTGCCAGCTTCCAAATGGCAATAGCAAGTCGTTTTCTTAGCAGTACACACAGGCGATAGGTTGTGTTTCTTTCCCCCATTATACTCAGCTGACAACAAATGTATTCAAATGACTCCTGAGAGGCTCTGAAATTTTCAATGAACTGCACCGGGCTGAAATCGGGAACAATGGTATCCCACCACTACTGTGCTTGTGGCAACATCCACATCACGGGTGATTTACGGCGCACACGAAGTTTTGAGGCAATCTGAAAATTTAAATGTTAAATGGTGTTTACTGCATAAATTACGTGTTGAAAAAGAAAAACAACAACAGTATAGTTAGATAGCATTACCATTAGCATTTGAGCTAATGCTAGTCTGAGTTAAAAAAAAAACACATTGTAAGTTAATGGGGTGTCAGAACTTACCAGTCGTCTTGCACGTAATCATTGTCTATGTCGCTCTGTTTCAGCGGTTATAACACGTCGAATAAGCTGCCTTTGGATACTGAAATACATTTTAATAGTTTGGAGAATAACCAGTACACTGACTTCGGCCATGTTGGTCTCTGTTTAGTGGGCGTGGCCTGTGACGTATTATCATGCAGCTCCCACTGAGCTCCTGTCTAGTGTAAATGCGGGCCGGTTCTTGGGTGGTTCCCAGTTGAGCACCGGCCGAGCACCGGCACCTGGCACCAGCACAGTGTAGTGGAAATGAGCTATCAGACTCCATTACCCACAATCCAGTGCTTGGGGCTGATCACCAACACAGGTGTCGGCCATTATCCTCAGACTTTAAAATAACACGCTCACACTAACCACATTGTGAAGTCTTGTTTTGTCGTTGCGGACATTTCTGAGCGTTTAAATCTGTTTTTATTTCTTGTTGCCAACCCGATCGTTTGTTTACACCTTTCTGCCTGCTGCCTCCCTTGCGAAAAAAAATGTGCTAACTATACTTGTAGCCATACTAATTGTCAGTATACCTTCAGTGTATTAATAATTAGTTAATTTGAAGTGTGCTACCTCCAGGGTCTGGGTTCGATTCCCCGGCCAGGCTCGATTCCCATCTCTGTGTGCATGGAGTTTGCATGTTCTCCCCGTGCTTGGTGGGTTTCCTCCGGGTACTCCGGTTTCCTCCCACAGTCCAAAGATATGCAGGTTAGGTTAATTGGCGTTCCTAAATTGCCCGTAGTGTGTGACTGTGTGTATGTGTGTGTGCCCTGCGATGGATTGGCACCCTGTCCAGGGTGTAGCCCGCCTAGTGCCCGAAGTCTCCTGGGATAGGCTCCAGGTCCCCCGCGACCCTGAACACAGGATTAAGCGGTATAGAAAATGAATGACGTGTGCTATTTTCGACATACTAATTTTGTGCTAAATATATTTTAATTGTAATTAAGTTGTAGTAAAGGATAACATTAAGTGTATTAAGTGTACTTTTATATCCTAAATTGAGACAACTTTAAGTATACTTAGTACACTTAAAGTATATGGCTGTGTGTGTACTAACGTACATACCTGACAGTAATTAATGAAATGCAAGTATATATTTAATGTATTATAAGTACATTACAGCAATTTTTACTGTATTACAAATACATGATTAATATACTACGAGTATATTCTTTTTGCAGCAGTAACATGCTGTTATACTTCTGGACAATTACAAATACTAAAAAAGTACACTTTGTGGTTAATACAAATATACTTTATTGTATCACACAGTACATACAACCTTATAATATATATAATATTGTAATATATATAATGTATAATATATATATAATACTGAATTGCAAATGTGTTACCAGTACATTAAGTGTTTAGGCTAATTTACAAATGCTAAATGTATTTTCTACACTATAACATGTTTTTGAAACACATTACATCAGTAATTATGAGGCAGATTTTATTCATGAGATCAACAGATTTAATTTGCACAAGGTTACAAAAAAGTTTTTATGTATAAAGTCTAAACACAGAGACTAAAAACAAGCCGAGAGCTACGGAGCCATTATACCACAAGCAAAGTACATAAGATTTAACAACAACACATTAGACAATACATTATATAGCTTAAAGTATGTACTTAATTACAAATTAACTAATAAAAACCATAAAATTTACCTTATGCTGATGAAAATAAAATAATATCGATATGAACTAACGCACGCAAAGACGCGGCTTCCAGCTGTGAATTCAAACTAGAAGCGGAGGACTGGGGAGCCAATAAGAGAACAGATGATTGGCTGGTGCACTGATTCTAGTCTCTAGAATAGTTGCAGAGTTATAAAACTGCTGCAGTTTGTGCAAGTGTCGCTTTATGACAGTGAGCGCACAGAAGAGTGAGAGAGTGCAAACATAAAGTACCTTGATCGGGCAAAAACGATTTTCAGCGCACAAAAACGAGTTTGAGAGCGCACACGCTGTCAGGAGTGAACTAACCTCGGGGACCAGAAGACGTAGCTTTAGCGGTTAGCCCAATGTAGCGTGGATGGTAAACCCAAACGCGGAGAGAAGCGAGTAGGCAGGATAACCACGCGACTTTAATCTAAGGACTCTCACAAAATCGGAGCAAGGGAAAAACACAAATTTAACCCCCGTCCTATAAATACACACACAATAGCAGAAAGCAGATAAACCAAATGGTGAGTACTCACAGTTTGCTGAAACTAACAACCGAAACCGACATGGGCCGAACTCAATGACTGAGCGGTAAGCCATCGTTTGTTTACCTTTTTTATACTTCCTGGTTTGGCGCCCGCCTTACTTCCGGGTCCTAGTGCCGGGCGCAGATTGAGTGTGCATGACAGTACCTCCCTGTCCAGGATCGGCTCCTGACGGTCCTGGGGTGGAAGATACCCTGTGACGGTAGTCTCGAATCAGCTCAGGGTCGAGAATGAACCGGGCCGGGATCCAAGACCGCTCCTCGGGGCCGTAGCCCTCCCAGTCCACCAGGTACTGAGTACCTCTGCCCCGAGGGCGCGAGTCGAGGATTCGGCGCACGGTATAGGCGGGACCGCCGTCGATGATCCGGGGAGGAGGAGCTGTGGGGGTGGGTGGAATCATGGGTGAGGTGATGAAAGGCTTGAATTGGGACAGTTGGAATACTGGGTGGATCCGGAGCGCCGCAGGCAGCTGGAGCCGGTAGGTGACAGGGTTAATCCTGTGGGTGATGCGGTATGGTCCGATGAATCTGGGTGAAAGACTTTCTTGACTCGGTGTGGAGGTGGAGGTTTTTAGTGGAAAGCCATACCTTGCCACCTACATGGTACAGTCGTCCCGGAGGATGTCGACGGCGGTGTTGGTGGGTGTAGCGGGCATTGGCACGTTGGATGGCCCGGTTGGTTGTAATCCATAGCCGCCGACATCTGCGGACCAACTGTTGGGTGGATGGTACATCAACCTCCGGCTCTGGGTGGTTGAACATCGACGGTTGGAAACCGTAGCATACCTCAAATGGGCTTAGGTTGGTGGCAGAGGAGGTGTGGAGGTTGTGTGATAGTTCAGCCCAAATGAGGTAGCGTGCCCAGGAGCGCGGACGATCTGCTATGAAACATCTCAGATAGTGCTCCAGTTGTGGGTTGCTCGGCTCCGTCTGACCGTTAGTCTGTGGGTGGTATCCGGATGACAGACTGCAGGTGGAGTCGATCAGACGGCAGAAGGCCTTCCAGAACCGGGCTGTGAACTGGGGCCCTCTGTCCGAGACGATGTCCTTGGGGAACCCATGCAGACGGACTACGTGCTCTAAAATCAGTTCTGCTGTTTCCTTTGCTGATGGGAGTCCGGCGAGAGCCACCAAATGCACGGCTATAGAGAACCGATCGACGATCGTGAGGATGGTGTCCTTTCCTTCGGAGGCCGGCAGGCCCGTGATGAAGTCAACGGCAATGTGCGTCCAGGGCCGTCAAGGGACTGGGAGTGGCTGCAGTTCACCTGGGGCTGGTTGATTGGTGTTCTTGGCCCTGGCGCACACTGGGCATGCCTGAACGAACTCTTGGACGTCCCTCGTAATGGACGGCCACCAGAAGTCCCGCTGGAGAAATTGGAGGGTCCGTCGTGTGCCCGGATGTCCAGAAATCGGCGAAGAGTGTCCCCACTGGAGGACTTCCGATCGCATCCCCTCGGGCACAAAGAGTCGTCCAGGTGGCACACCTGCCGGTTCGGTCTCTGTAGCCTGTGCCTGGCGAACTCTCGTTTCCAGGTCTAATTGTAGTGGGGCGATGATCCTGGAAGAGGGAAGGACAGGCGCGGGGTCCACTCGGGGAATATCCACCTCCAGCTGTCGGGAGAGAGCGTCTGCTTTTGTGTTCTTAGACTGTCACCGCACCTGTCGTGGGTTTAGCTGTTTTAGGGTTTTGATCGTGATGAGGTTTTGGTGGTCCGTCCAGATTATGAATGGCTCGCTGTCGCCCTGGAGCCAGTGACGCCACTCCTCCAGAGCCCACTTTATGGCCAGCAGCTCGCGGTCCCCTACCCCGTATCGCTGCTGAGTGGAATCAAATTTTCTGGAGAAGAAACTACATGGGTGTAGTTTCTGATCTGGACCTCGTTGCGAGAGGATAGCTCCAGCGCCCACATCTGAAGTATCCACCTCTACAACGAATGATTTACTGGCATCTGGGTGGCGGAGAATCGGTGCCGTAGTGAAGCGGCGACATAGTGACTGGAAAGCGGAGACAGCTGCAGGGTTGAGGTGAAAAGGGAGAGATGAGGGACGGGTCAGAGCGGTTAGGGGGGCGGCAACTGTACTGTAGTCTCGGATAAAGCGACGATAGAAATTCGCAAACCCGAGAAACCGTTGAAGCTGCTTGAGGGTCTTGGGTAGGGGCCAATGACGCACAACCTCTAGTTTCTGCGGGTCCATGGCCACACCCTGGGGCGAGATGACAAAACCCAGGAACGTGGTGGAGCGCTTGTGAAAAGCGCACTTTTCCAACTTACAGTACAGTTGATGGGCGAGTAATCTCTTTAGAACCACCCTGACGTGCTGGGTATGTTCTTCCATGGTGCATGAATAGATGAGAATGTCATCCAGGTAGGCGAATGCCCACCGACCGAGCATGTCGCGAAGGACATCGTTAATGAGATGTTGGAATGCGGCGGGGGCATTACACAGTCCAAATGGGATGACGAGATTCTCAAGGTGTCCAGTAGGGGTGATAAAGGCCGTCTTCCACTACAAGTTGTAGGCGCTCCGGAGGTCCAACTTAGTAAAGATGGTGGCACCAGAGAGGGCGTCCAGGGCTGAGTTGGTAAGAGGCAATGGGTGTCGGTTTTTGATGGTTATGTTGTTTAGCCCCCGATAGTCGACACACGGGTGAAGTTCACTGCTTCTCTTCTTCACGAAGAAGAACCCCGCGGCAGCAGGTGAGGAGGAGGGCCTGATGGTGCCTTGGCGAAGGGCGTTGGTCACATACTCCACCATGGCCTGCGTCTCTGTGGATGTAAGCGAGTAGAGGTGGCCGCGGGCTGGGACTGTACCGGGTTGGAGGTCAATGGCGAGATCGTAGGGACGATGCGGAGGAAGATGGGTGGCTCGCCGTTTGCAAAAGACCTCCGCCAGGTCCCGATACGGCTCTGGGATGGAGTTGGTGTCGACGTCGGGGGCCTCGGACTCCCTAGAGCACGTCCCAGCCGCTGCCCGTAGGCATAGTTCGTTGCAGGTCGCGCCCCACTGGAAGATCCGGTTCTGGGTCCAGGAGATGAGGGGGTCATGTTGGAGCAGCCAGGGATGTCCAAGGATGATGGGAGGTGATGAGATGGAGGTGACGTAAAAGTGAAGTTGTTTTTGGTGTTGGTTGATGGAGACGGTGATGGGTTCTGTTTGGGTGGTGATTGGGCTGGTGGATAGGGGGTGACCGTCGACAGATGTGATTCGAACGGGCTGGGATAACGCCTCGAGTTTTACCCCCAGTTCTTTGGCGTAAGAGGAGTCAATGAAGTTATCTGCTGCCCCGGAGTCGATGAATGCAGCACTTCGGACTCGTTTGTGGCCAACCTGGAGGTGTAACTGAACCGTGAGATGGGAGGAGTTGGTGGTGATGGCGGAGAGACAAAGGTGACCCGGCGAGTGTCTCTCACCTCTCACCGGGCCTGTGCGTTTCCCAGCCGGAGAGGGCACGCTGCCCGGTGATGTGTTGCTGACCCGCAATAGGCGCAGAGTCCTTCGCGATACCGTCTCTCCCATTCTGCAGCGGTCAAGGAGGCGCGTCCTAATTGCATGGGTTCCCCGGCTCCTGTGTCAACCACGGCAGGGGGTGGAGAACCGACATGTCCAGGGGTGGTGTAGGTAGCGGAGTCTGCGGGTCGTGGGGTGGTGACGGTGAAGGTAGGTGCAGGTGGCAGGGTGCGAGGGGCTGGCTTCGGGCGAGAGAGAAGGCGCTGGTCGATCCGGAGAGCGAGTTGGATCAAGCCCTCCAATGTAGCAGGAAGCTCTCGTCCGGCTAGTTCGTCCTTGATCCGAGAAGCCAGGCCCTCGTAGTAGGACGTCCGGAGTGCTGCATCGCCCCAGGTGGTCTGTACGGCGAGGGTACGAAACTCAGCTGTGTAGCGACTCACGGACGATCCTCCCTGCCTCAGGTGGTAGAGTCTTGTGTCGGTCTCGAGACGAGAAGAGCAATGCGTAGCCGATCGGTGGAGTACTTGGTGGAGTTGAAATCGAACACCAGATCAAGCGCTGTCAGAAACACACTGCACTTCCCATCCATGCCGTTCCACTTTTCTGGTAATGATTAGAAGACGGGGCGGGGGTGCGGCGCTGCAGCCGCCGCGACGGGAGGCCTGCTAGCCACGCCAGCAACAGCCGCCCGGAGATCCGCGTTCTCCCGCCTGAGCTCCGCGACCTGGAGGTCTTGGAGGCCCAGGCACAGAGTAGCGATCTCCTCGGTTAGCTTGCCGATTAGCGCGGCATGCTGATCTACCACGTCGCAGAGGTGCGCGTGATCCGCTGGGTTTACCGCGGAAGGCTCAGTCATTCTGTCAGGAGTGAACTAACCTCGGGGACCAGAAGATGTAGCTTTAGCGGTTAGCCCAATGTAGCGTGGATGGTAAACCCAAACGCGGAGAGAAGCGAGTAGGCAGGATAACCACGTGACTTTAATCTAAGGACTCTCACAAAATCGGAGCAAGGGAAAAACACAAATTTAACCCGCGTCCTATAAATACACACACAATAGCAGAAAGCAGATAAACCAAATGGTGAGTACTCACGGTTTGCTGAAACGACAACCGAAACCGACATGGGCCGAACTCAATGACTGAGCGGTAAGCCATCGTTTGTTTACCATTTTTATACTTCCTGGTTTGGCGCCCGCCTTACTTCCGGGTCCTAGTGCCGGGCGCAGATTGAGTGTGCATGACACACGCGACGGAGAGAGATTACGCGTGCGAAAACGAGTCTAAAAGCGCGCACGCACGAGAGAGTAGTGCACTACATATGAGTACATATGAATAAGTACATTTAAATTTAACAGATAATATACTGAGACTACCGAATATTAAAAATTGTACTCTATTGTACATTAAAAAAAGTAATGTATACTTTCTGTACATTTGTACAATGATTATTTTGAGCATATTTCTTTTAAATATACCAAAAATACATTGGAAAAACAAAGTTTAAATAAGTATACTTTGGAAATTAGACTAACATTTCACTTAAAGTATATTTTCCTAAAATATATTTTTGGAAAATGTACTAGAATAAAATTATTTTGAAGTATATTTAGAGTTAAATTCTAAAATTTGGTAAAAGCATGATGTTAGTATACTTTTTATATATTAACTGATAGTACAATTTTTTGTTAGTATATTTGCAGTGTACTATGGACTTATGGACAAATATTGCAATTTAAAATGCAAATACAGGGAATTAACATTCTGCCTTGTTCCTGAGAACGCCACTCAGGAAAACGAGACTCAGATGCGCCTGGCCCGGGCTCGCACGCACCTACGTCAAGGAGAGCAATACCCAAAAAAAACCTAAATCATGCACATCGTAATTGTATAACTGCAACTGCACGCTGTTCCCTGTTCCAAAGTACGCACTCTAAGGAATATGGATATTTTAATCAATTAATTAATTTTATTTAAGCTGGCTGTAAGCTGTAAGCTGGCTGACCCTGCGCTCTGACCCCAGTTTCCTAATTGGGATATGCGAAGAAGAAATTTCGCTGTGCTGTAAAAAGTACATGGGACAATAATTGAATATTCTTCTTCTTCTTCTTCTTCTTTATTTGTTACCCACGCAACTCTACGCCAGGGCCAGCTTATACACTAAATTACATAAATGCTTCCAAAAATTACAAATAGCTTTGAATGGTATGAGTACATTCACCACATATGCCCCCTTCAATTACCGAAGGGAATTTCAATTAATTCAACTTTCCTATGAAAGAGAACGGAAACAAATAAATGCAAGTTCTTTAAATTAAGGTATAGCAGGTGAACAAAATATTTATCTATTATTAATTTATTATTATTATTATTATTATTATTCATAATAATAATAATGTATTTATATGTTTTCATCTTTTTTTTTGAAGATCAGAATCTATTGAACCCAAAAAACAAATGAAAATTTTATGTGGCTAGAGTTTAGTTGTGTCTATTGCACAATTTAGATGGTGGTGTTCAATCGAGAACTTGTCCAGAAACTGTTAAAATGTACACAAAGCTGTTCAAGATCTTCTTTCTGCCTGTACTCTATCTCTAACAGTTACTTCTGGATAACGTCCTTATCCCTTCTATGCAAATGTCCAAAGCATCTTAATCCGGCCTCTCTAACTTTGTTTCCAAACTGCCCTGCACTGTTCCTCCAATATACACATGCCAAATCCTGTCCATTCTTGTCACTCTCAAAGCAAATCTTTGATCTTTAGCTCTGCCCCTACAGCTCTGTTTCCTTTCTTTTCATCAGCAGCAATGTCCCCAAACCATACAACACTGCTGGTTTCACAACAATTCTATAAACTTTTCTTTTCATACTTGCTTATACTTTCTGGCACAGATAATTCCTGTTACTGTTCTCTGCTTGGACTCTCATATTCACACAAACTGCTCTCAATATTTGTTAAATTGATGCACTCCAGATTGTAACACTGCAAACAAGTGACAATATTGCACAACATTCGCTATGCCAAGTCAGTACCAGGAACAGAGCACAACAGTGGAACACTGCCACCTACTAGTCGCTTCCGCTCTTGAGCCGCTGTGCGACCTGGAGAGCGTTCTCCTTTCGCTATAACATCTGGACCACCACAGCCTCGGGGAGTGAGATCCAGCTCCCCGGATTACTGAGCCGGCGCTTTGTCTCCCCCTAGTGTGTCTACGTGAGTATGTCTGTCCCTTTGTCTAATTATGAAGAACACCTGTGCATCCTTTTGTCTCTCCCTATTTATACCAGCCCACCCCGGAGTCTCATGTCTGTCCACCGTTGTGCATACACCCATGAACCTGTTCGCCCGTTTGTTTACCTGTTTTCCCTTCCAGGACTAAATAGAGTTTGGAACTCCCATGATTAAGGCCGGCAAAGGAAAGCCGGCATCGCCTCAAAGAAGGAGAAGGACTCCCCTGTGGTTTTGGACTACTTATGTTACGTTTTTCGGTTTATTGTTTGGGAGTGGAATTTTGAGTTGTGTGTCTTAAGAAATAAAGACTGTTTCCTGTTCCAGACCTGCTCTTGCGCCCATCCTTACCCAGCGACATGACAGATGGACAGACCTATCCAGACGCAGCAGGTGTCCCTCTACCGGAGGATGAAACGATGATGCAGTATGTAAAAATGCAACAAAAAGAAATTGACAGCATGGCACGAGCAGTGAGCAATCTTGCCCACTGCGTCAAGGAACTGGCCCGGCCAGACCAGCCCACCGCCGGACCATCGAGACGCTCCGCACCGTCACCCCCTCGCGCGGCTCCTCCCGAAAGGTATGCCGGTGATCCCGAGCGATGCAGGCGATTCGTCATGGCTTGTGAACTGTACCTGATGGACTATCCTGACCTGACGGAGCAGCAACGGATTCGATTCGTCATCCAACAGCTCACAGGACCAGCCATGGATTGGGCGGCGGCGGTCTGGAGCACAGGCGGGGAGCTCGCCCGCTGCTACGACAGCTTCATCGGAGCGATGAAGGCCGTGTTCGACCACCCAGATCAAGGGCGCTCGGGGGAACAAAGACTCATGAGGCTGCGTCAAGGGAACCTTCCCGTCGCGGAATACGCCATCCGGTTCCGAGTGATGGCTGCGGAGAGCGGCTGGTGCGAGAAGAGCCTGCTCGCCAGGTTCAGGGACGGGCTCCAGCCCGAGGTTCAGCTCGAGCTAGCGTGCCGGGATACGGGCCTCTCCCTGAATCAAACTATCAACCTGGCGATCCAATTGGACCAGCACCTGCGCAGCCAGCGCTCTCGGCCAGGGGTTAGAGCAGCCTCGACATGAACCGGCGAACCATCGCGGCGACCTCCTCCCGTAGCGCCCGAAACGAACCGGCCGGAGCCCATGGATGTGGGTGCGTCTCGGCTCTCTCCCGCCGAGAGGAGAAGACGGTTGACATCTGGGTTGTGTTTTTACTGTGGGGGGACTGACCATCGCATCCGAGACTGCCCGTTGCGCAAAGTAACGCACACACACATACATCCACGCACACACACACCCACACACACACGCACTCACACACCCACACACACACGCACCCACACACCCACACACACGCGCACACACACACACGCACTCGCACACCCACACCCACACGCACACACGCACACACACACACCCCCAAACACTCACACACACACACACCACCCCGCACTCATCACCCTTTTTGTGTGAAAGCTCAGTTAAAAGTCAATAATAATGTTATGTCTGTGTTTCCCCTGATAGATTCCGGGGCGGCTGGTAACTTCATCTCTTCTACCCTAATTTCCTCACTGCAAGCTCCCGTGTCGAAGCTTCCATATCCGATATCTATTAAAGCTCTAGATGGTCGAGATTTGGATCAATCGCCTATTAAAGTAATTACTGCACCCATCCGGTTAACTTTCCCCGGTCACACGGAGGAGCTGAAATTTTACGTGCTACCCCAGTCTGACCATTCCGTCGTGCTAGGTCTCCCATGGCTTAGCGCCCACAACCCCAATTTCGATTGGACCAATTCCCGCATCACTTCGTGGTCCCCGCGATGCGCGAAATTCTGTACACCGCCAACATTGGCGGTCCAAACCACCACCATTGAGAGCCCGATGGCCCGAGTAATCACTAATGTACCATCAGAGTATCTGCGTTTTAAGGATGTGTTTAGTGTTAGGGCAGCTGCACGACTTCCCCCTCACCGCCCGTGGGACTGCGCGATTGAGCTGTTGCCGGGGAAGGCACCTCCTTGCTCGCGTGTTTATCCATTGTCAGTGGCAGAAACCAGGGCAATGGAGGAATACGTGAGTGAGGCACTTCAGCAGGGGCTCATCAGCAGGTCCACGTCCCCCGCCTCGGCAGGTTTTTTTTTCATAGAGAAAAAAGGGGGGGGCTTACGCCCCTGCATTGATTATAGAGGGCTAAATGCAGTAACAATAAAATATAAGCACCCACTGCCCCTGGTTCCGGCCGCTATCGACCAACTCCGAGGTGCTTCCATCTTCACGAAACTCGACCTCCGCAGCACATATAACCTCGTTCGTGTGCGTAAGGGCGATGAATGGAAGACGGCGTTTAGCACTACATCTGGGCATTACCAATACAACGTAATGGCATATGGACTGGTAAACGCACCTGCGGTCTTTCAGGGGTTCATGAACGACGTGTTTCGGGATATGTTTAACCGTTTCGTTATAATATACCTAGATGATATTCTGATATATTCACGGTCATATTCGGAACACGTTCTTCATGTAACTGCCGTCCTTTGTCTCCTGCGCAAACACGGGCTCTATGTGAAGGCGGAGAAATGCACCTTTCACCAGAGGCAGGTGGCATTTCTCGGCTATCACATAGGACCACTGGGGGTCGAGATGGAACCGACCAAGGTCGCGGCGGTACAACAATGGCCGGAACCGAAGTCAGTTAAGGAGCTACAGAGATTCCTGGGGTTTGCCAATTTTCATAGGCGATTTATTCGGGGCTACAGTATGGTGGCAGCGCCCCTCACTTCACTGTTAAAAGGGAAACCGAAATGCCTTTGCGAGTTCCCAGTGGAAGCGCGAAGCGCGTTTCAACGCCTAAAAACAGCATTTACAACCGCACCTGTGTTAAAACTACCGAACCCGGAGAAGCCCTTCGTAGTCGAGGTCGATGCATCAGAAGTAGGCATAGGGGCAGTCCTGTCACAACGCCACGGCCACCCTGAGAAACTTCACCCCTGCGCTTTTTTTTCTAGGAAACTAACACCTGCCGAGCGGAATTATGATATCGGTAATAGAGAGCTGCTGGCAGTAAAAGCGGCGTTAGAGGAGTGGAGACACTGGCTAGAGGGAGCGAAACATCCATTCACGGTGCTCACGGATCACCGAAATTTAGAGTACCTCCAACAAGCAAAAAGGTTAAACTCACGTCAAGCCCGATGGGCGCTCTTCTTCACGCGTTTCCAATTCACGATTACATATCGCCCCGGCTCTAAAAATCTAAAAGCGGACGCGCTTTCCCGCTATTACCCGTCGCCGGAACCCATTATCACTCCGGAGCCTATCCTGCCATCATCACTCGTGGTGGCGCCGATCACGTGGGACATCGAGTCGGAGATAGTTCAGTGGGCGCGGTCGAACCCCGCGTCTAGGGACTGCCCTCCGAATCGAACCTACGTGCCGGAGCCACTACGCGAACGAGTGACGATCGCGGCTCATACGAGCCCTGCATCAGGTCACCCCGGCGTCTCACGCACACAGCATCTACTAGAACCAAAGTTCTGGTGGCCAAAACTGCGGGAAACCGTGAAGAGGGTAGTTTTATCTTGTGCAGTGTGTGCGACTACAAAAACCCCACGTACTCTTCCTGTTGGAAAATTAAATCCCCTGCCAATACCAAACAGACCGTGGTCGCACATCGCCGTGGACTTTGTCACAGATCTGCCGGTATCTAAAGGGTACACCACAATACTAGTAGTAGTGGGCAGGTTTTCTAAAGGATGCAAGTTCATCCCGTTTCGCTCCCTCCCGTCAGCCCTCCAGGTGGCAGAAACCCTATTCACTTCAGTGTTTCGCTGCTACGGCATACCGGAAGATATTGTTTCCGATCGTGGTCCCCAATTCATCGCCAGGGTCTGGAAAGCATTCTTCCAGAAATTGGGGACCACTGTTAGCCTAACGTCGGGCTATCACCCCGAATCTAATGGGCAGGCAGAGCGGGCTGTCCAGGAACTCGGGAGATATCTTCGGGCATACTGTAGCAGCCGACAGCACGAATGGGCAGACTGTTTAACCTGGGCGGAATACGCACAAAACTCTCTGCGCCACTCCTCTACCGGCCTAACGCCGTTCCAGTGTGTACTTGGGTATCAACCTCCGCTATGTCCTTGGGATGCCACGCCCACCGATGTTCCCATGGTGGATCAGTGGTTTAACAAAGCGGAAAAAGTATGGGAGGATGCACACGCTAAGATCTCCCAGGCAGTGCAGCGCTTTAAAAAACACGCCGATAGGCAGCGAAGGGAGAGTTGTCCGCTCCAGGTAGGCGATCGGGTATGGCTCTCAACACGGGACCTCCACCTCAATCTCCCATGCCGAAAACTCTCCCCCAGGTTCATAGGCCCTTTTCCCATCACAGCACAAGTAAACCCAGTATCATTTAAACTCAAACTCCCAGCACACCTACGTATTCACCCTGTCTTCCATGTCTCTCTTCTCAGGCCGGTGGTTCGGGGACCACTGGATGAAGGAACAGCGGAACCGTCGCGCCCCGGGGCTGTGGAAATAGGGGGCGCCCCGGCGTTCCGGGTCAAAGAGCTGCTGGACTCACGGAGGAGAGCGGGGGCTCTGCAGTACCTGGTCGAGTGGGAGGGCTACGGCCCGGAGGAACGGAGCTGGGTCCCGGCACGAGACGTTTTGAGTCACGAACTCATCGCAGAATTCCACCGAACTCGGCCGGATCGCCCGGCTCCCCGTCCTCCGGGTCGCCCCGCCCTCCGGCAGACCCGTCACCCAGGTGGGTCCTCGCTCCCCCCGGCGGGACGTAGGGGACGCCCTCGCCTTCCTCCAGAAGCCGGTTCTGGAGGGGGGGGTACTATAACATCTGGACCACCACAGCCTCGGGGAGTGAGATCCAGCTCCCCGGATTACTGAGCCGGCGCTTTGTCTCCCCCTAGTGTGTCTACGTGAGTATGTCTGTCCCCTTGTCTAATTATGAAGAACACCTGTGCATCCTTTTGTCTCTCCCTATTTATACCAGCCCACCCCGGAGTCTCATGTCTGTCCACCGTTGTGCATACACCCATGAACCTGTTCGCCCGTTTGTTTACCTGTTTTCCCTCCAAGGACTAAATAGAGTTTGGAACTCCCATGATTAAGGCCGGCAAAGGAAAGCCGGCATCGCCTCAAAGAAGGAGAAGGACTCCCCTGTGGTTTTGGACTACTTATGTTACGTTTTTCGGTTTATTGTTTGGGACTGGAATTTTGAGTTGTGTGTCTTAAGAAATAAAGACTGTTTCCTGTTCCAGACCTGCTCTTGCGTCCATCCTTACCCAGCGACATGACATTCGCCTCCTCCGGGCTTCGAGGACAGCGTGCCAGCTCTTCCGCAGCCGTCGAGCTTCCCTCCGGCTCCACCGCCGCCGTCGAGCTGCGTTCCAGCTCTGCCACCGCCGTCGAACTCCGCTCCGGCTCCGCTCCGGCTCCGCCGCCGCCGTCGAGCTCAGGGCCAGCTCCGCCGTAGCCGTCGAGCTACACTCCAGCTCTGCAGCCACCGAGCCTCGGGATTGGGGGAAAAGAGTGGGAACATTGGGGTGGGAGTCCAGGATCTCCGGTGATGCTCCGGAGGAGCATTTTTTGAGGGGGCGGGGTACTGTAAGGGTTAACCCCTAGATGGTGCCAAAACGCCCATTTGGTTTGAGTTTTTGTTTGTAGTTTGTCTTTTGTTATAGTTTAAAACTTCAGTTCCCAGGTTACACCTCGGTCAGGTGACGTAGGCGCTCACCTGAACCGAGGAAAGATAATCATGTTTAGTTTAAATAGCCTGACTGAAGCACAGTCAGGCATCTAGATTTTGTTGCCAATAAGTATGTTTCTGTTGTTGGTTTCGTTATTAAAATAAAGACTACTAAGAGCTCAGAAAAGAGCCAGTTTACTTTTGTTTGTATTTTAAGTTAAATAAAGTCTTTATTTGAACCGCCAGCTCGCCTCCTGCATTCATGCCACAAACATGCCGACACAGAAGAAAACGTGACACTTGTCTGCTAGAACCCTTTTGTTTAATCAGGAGAATGTAAATGTAGCCGGAGGGAAGCTCGACGGCTGCGGCGGAGCTGGCCCTGAGCTTGATGGCGGCGGCGGAGCCGGAGCGGAGCTCGACGGCTGCGGCGGAGCTGGCCCTGAGCTCGACGGCGGCGGTGGAGCTGGAGCGGAGCCGGAGTGGAGTTCGACGGCGGTGGCAGAGCTGGAACACAGCTCGACGCCGGCGGCGGAGCCGGAGGGAAGCTCGACGGCTGCGGAAGAGCTGGCGCGCTGTCCACGAAGCCCGGAGGAGGCGGAAGGATTATGCTCTCCAGGTCGCACGGCTAGCTGAAGAGCTGAAACGAGGCTTGGCGACTACTGAAGAGCTGGCACGCTGTCCTCGAAGCCCGGAGGAGGCGGAATGAGAACGCTCTCCAGGTCCCACAGTGGCTGAAGAGCGGAAGCGACGTCCTCGTCGCCGTGCAGCAGCGGCGCGTAGTCCTCCATGCTGAGCAAAGGTGGCGGAGGTGGAGGAAACGCATCCTCGTCGCCGTGCAGCAGCGGCGCGTAGGCCTCCACGCTGAGCAGAGGTGGCGGAATGGGGAGCGCGTCATCCGGATCCGAGAGAGGGAGAACTTCCGGGACTACAGCCTGGCTCTCCCGAACCTGGATGAGCAACTGTTGGAGCTGCAGCACCTGCTCCCGCAGGTCTCGGATGCGCTCCTCGTTGTGCTCCGCCCATTGCCTGTAGCTCCTTTCCGTCTCTCCCTCGGTTGCTACACCTCTAAATGGTGTGTGCCGGATGGCGAGCCTGCAGCCTTCCCAGCTCTGTCTCGCCATTCTCTCTCTTTCCGTCGCGCTGGCCTCCTGTGAGTCCGCCAGCTCGGTGAGCCTACAGCCTTCCCAGCTCTGCCGGAGCTCTGTCTCGCCGTGCTCCTCCTGCTCTTCCAGCAAGCTGTACTCCCAGTTCCGATACATTTCGGCCTTGCTGTCCTCCAGCAGTTCCGCCAGCTCCGGCGAGATGGTAACCGCGCCCCCCCAAAAATCGTCTAGGAGGGGGCAGCTTTCTGTCACGTTTTCTTCTGTGTCGCCATGTTTGTGGCATGAATGCAGGAGGCGAGCTGGCGGTTCAAATAAAGACTTTATTTAACTTAAAATACAAACAAAAGTAAACCGGTTCTTTTCTGAGCTCTTAGTAGTCTTTATTTTAATAACGAAACCAACAACAGAAACATACTTATTGGCAACAAAAGCTAGACGCCTGCCTGTGCTTCAGTCAGGCTATTTAAACTAAACATAATTATCTTACCTCGGTTCAGGTGAGCGCCTACGTCACCTGACCGAGGTGTAACCTGGGAACTGAAGTTTTAAACAAAAGACAAACTACAAACACAAACTCAAACCAAACGGGCGTTTTGGCGCCCTCTAGGGGTTAATCCTTACAACAAGAGCCATTTGGATGCATATTTGTCTGGATACAGGATATAGAAGGTGTTACCACAGAAGGCATGAGGAAGCACAGTGAGGGGTCTGTTCTCAGGGCACAGGAATCTTCTTATTAGATTATAATGTCTGACAATATTATAAGACTTTACAGTGATCAAATCTGCACAGGACACCATTGGCTGTTTCCTGCTCTTAGAGCCATATATTGTTCACAACCAACACATCACTAACAGGCTGAGAAACAGGTTGTGTGGCGCATTTGCATGGGATAAGTAAAGTCTGCTATTTTACTTGAATTTACTGACTTATCTCACGAATATGTTTTTCATACAAATAAATATTATCTATATTATATTGCATATTATATAATAAATATAAAATGTATATTTATATTGCATATTACAAATAAATATTTTAAATGAATAATAATACATTTATTAATATTAAAAATAATATTACATTTCATACAAATAAAGACCTAGGCTCTTTTGTATTTTGTCTCTTTCTGCACATTGTATTGTTATATGGTGTATAGCGATATGACACAGCACATGTGACCCAATCACAGACATGCTGATTCACACATGCTGCATTTCTTAGAAATGACTAGAGGCTACCACACTGTAAGAAATGAATCATGAGGCTTGTAATTTTCATTAAAAAAAATTTATCTAATCATTAAAAATATTATGCATATTTCATTTTAAAAAATGGTTTTCTGTGTTTTTTATAATATATTGAGAACATTTCACTAATAAAATTAAAAAATAAATTTTACCTATTTTTTTAAGGACATTAGTGCAATTTTTAGGCTTAATTTGAGGAACCATTTGGTCAAAAATTTTGAGGAAAAAAGGCTTCATATTTATTTTAAAAGAATTGGCTCAATTATCCGGGTTTTATTAAGTCACCTTCATTTGAATCTCAACAACAGCAGCGATCAGACGCCATTTTGAAGGAGCAGACGAACAGTGTAAAATGTTAAGAAGTAAGTTAAGCCCCTTACTAATTTTTTTATTTTATTTTTATTTCTTAAATAAGCTCCTTTTGTTGTACTAGTGTCAGCAATATAAATGAAATAAATTAAACATTGTGAACATTTCTTAAAACATCCTGCCGCCATTAGCCATTAGCATACTTGAGTTTGTTGTAGTGTCAGTCAGATAATGGTTTAGATAGTGGTAGAAATGGTTTACTGTACAAGTTCTCTCAGGTTTTAGTACAGAATGTGACTATTCCCACAAGAAAAGATGTTAGCATATAATGCTAAACAGTTGATTTCAATGGCATAGAAATTGTCAGTTAGAAACTGTTTTACAAATTGTTTTACAGATCTTAAAACTGCTGTAAATGTTATATACACTATTTTACACAGTGTTTAATATTGTAATACCAGTGAAACATGAATGCATTATGTATTCATTTCATTATAAAATATTTTTTTATATTATTAAGTAATTTTCCTTAATACATATGAGTACCTTTTGAAAATCATCATGTGTCTGGCTAAATAATTTAGGATGTTTTACATGATTTATTCAAGTAGATTCTGCTAGGGGATAAAATCAAGCTGTAAATACTTAAAAATAATATGCGTCTGGCTAAATAATTTAGGATTTTTTACATGATTTTTTCAAGTAAATTCCACAAAAAAAATCAAGCCTTAAAAACTGCTTAAAAATAATACGTGCAATTTTATTACCATATTTTTTTTAAGTAGATAGCACATAAGATTTTTTACAGTGCAGGTAATACTAATCTTGTGTGAATAGGACAAAATTCTCACACACAAATCACCCTGAACCTGTAATATTTCTCTCCCACAGATTTCACTTTGATTCTCCAATATATGGAATATCCGTGTTTACACAGACAATTTTCTTAATTTAAATCTGTTTACATGGACACTTCACTGATAAGATGTGCTTAAGTGCTTAATTTGCTGGAAATATAACAGAAGATTTTTTCCCCCTGACTTTAAGGTTTGGTTAGGCTTACCATCTTTTCCTATAAATCTCACCCTTCTGTGTTATGATTGGTTATAAGAATTCAGTCTCATCTACAGTGTGATTAGTTGGATGCTTTTTTATAAATATATATATATATATATATAAAATGATGAGCCTCTCATAGTTCCTTCATCAGCCAGAGACCCAGTGGATAAAAGTAAAGACTGATGAGCAAGAGAGAGAGTTGTTCTCTAAGATTACCTATTTATATATATACACCATGCAGTTTCAGTCCAGATAGACTACTTTATCTGGACAACAAATGTGTAATAGCTGCTAGAATTGGTAACATTATTGTGACACAAAATCACCACTTGTGTACTGTTTAACACCTTATTACAGGCAATTCACACACATGGCCATATACAGTATATAATTCCTAGTTCACAAACCAAAACCTTTATTTAAAATAACCTGAGGTTCAGTACACATACCATGCTCCTTTAACAATATTTACCGTAATTAAGCTCTTTACACATTATCAAACTTAGTTAAAAATAACTAAATACGGAATCGAAACAAACCATTTTAATTGTTGAAATTCCACTTGGAACACGACGATTAGCAAATATTTCTACCACATGGATGACAACACAACTGGATGAACATAAATATGCATTTTACACACAGTATCAGTATTATTTAATTCAAAGAGTATTTATTGTTTATTTTAAAATCCTCTACAAAGCTTGACAGATCGTTTGGAGTAAAAATTGTGAAGAATCCTGAAGTTGTATTACATTATATTCTGTAACTATTATGTTATATAATCCGTTCAACAACAGACAATCAGAAATATTTTGTTCCATATTCATTAAATAGTAATTATTAAATGGTGTTATATAAGATTACGTATACACTTTACTTTGGGCAACTGAAGAATAGATAACATGTGGATCCACCTTTTCATCGTGTCTCTTGGGCCGTTTAGATTTCATTTTAGAAAACTGTAGTGCGGCGTAATGCACTGAGTCAGATTCAGTAGGCTGCAGGAACAAGAAAGGAAGGTACACAAAGATATTAATATCTAAATAAATAATAAATCAGGTGAATAACAATCCAACAAAAAAATTAATCTAACATGTAAAATAACTAATAAAATCTAACATTTTGTACACATCTATAACATAGATGTTATATTGAACTGGAGTGAGGAATAATAGAGATCATGAAATTCTTATTTATTTAAGAACATTGAGGATCTTTTTTCATTATATCTGTTTAATAGATATAGTGTTTAGTACTTTTATTGCTATTATATATTAATATTATAGTAGTTATTATATAGAAGCCAAGTGTTTGGCCACTTAAATAATTTATTCCAATCCTCAATAACGAAAAAATAAGTTGTCAAAAAAATAAAAAAGCAGATAATATCAAAAAATAATATCAATGGTATCAAACCAATGGTATAATATCAATATTTTAAGTTGAGGTATTAATGATAAAAAGCTCTATAAGGCTCTAATAAACAAATTATCAAATTATATTTATGTATTTTTTTTTAATAATGAGCCAAGACATTAATAGCCAGATAATATTCTTTATTTAAATGAGAAAACCTGTAAGAGGTCGTGGTATTTTTTATTTAACAGTTAGAGAACCAATGCTTTCTTTAAATATTTTTTTAAGGTGACTAAAATACCAATTTTAATTATTACTAAAACACTAAATAATGAAATAAAATTGCACATTTTTGTAAAACCAGGTGTGAGATGATTTTTACTTAATAGTTTTGCCTGCTTAATCAGTTTGGATATATAATTTCTGTAGTAAAAATGACAAGAATTAAAATCATCTTGAGCTCCACAAATACTAAAATATTAAAAGCTAAATGTACATCTAATGTACATTCTCGAATGAGAATGTAAACAAAAAAGTACAAATTTACCTTATTATCTTCTGTGTCACCACCTAATGCAACACAACACAATTTATTATTATTATTATTATTATTATTATTATTATTATTGTAGGAATAATAATTGACCTGTGTGAGTTTTTCTGTGCTTCAGTATGATGAAGATCAGGGCACTGAGAAGAATCACACTCACTGCACCAAGGCCCAGAGTCAGCAAGAAGAACACAGCAGAACAGTCTGAACCTTGGACAGAAACATTAAAGAAAACATCTAGGTCATTAAACCGGCATTATGTTTTAATTTAAACATTTACAGAAGTTTGTATTACAAAAAGAAACAGCCAACCTGTTGCTTTGTTCTCAGAAATTGTAATATTAAAATCTGGGGGGGAAAAGGAAACATTAATGTTACAGCCTAAATCATTTACATCAACATTTACTGAAACTACTGACTCTGTATAAATTTACCTTTCACTTGTAAAGAGGTCAAGTTACTGAAGGTCATTTTGACCTTTTCCATGTAGCTGCAGTAATAGAGTCCTGTATCAGAGACATTTACTGCAGTGATGTTGAGAGACGCGTTCTTATCATGAGCAGACATCACTAGTCTCTCACTCTCAGGAAAGAAGTGACACGGTACTGATTGAGCTGATGCCATAAACAAAAACTTTTTACACCCAATAATAAGTGGAACTGAACCTTGTATTTGTTTAAACCAGAAAATGTAACCTGTATTAATCAGGTCATGTTGGCACCAAATAGTGACTTTATCTCCAACTTCTGCCTCTAAATTTAAAGAGCACAGAGTCTCTGAGAGCAAACCTGCAACACAGAAACACACACACACACCTTATTTATAATCTTTATAATGGTGTATTCTCAGTAACAGTAAATCTTTAAGATGGAATATCTTTCTTTAGTTTATTTGGAATTTGAACTTTTCTGAATAACATATTGTAAATACACAGCCATGTCATAAATAATATTTGTAAAATGTATAATGTATTAAGTCAATCATTAAGATGATTAAGACTTACCCATAACGCAGAGAAACACAGGCAGAGCTTTAACCTGGACCATTGTGTATCAGCCGAGAAAAAAAGAGGAAACGGTCTGATGGGTAAAATTAACACTGGTTTATCTGTGTGTAAGGGGTGTGGAGATTTATGCAACCTATAACACCCAGAAACATACTGTAGGCTGACAGGGAAAAAAAAATCTATTATTTTAACTATCGTATCAACGCATTTGTAACTAAATATTTCTTTATGTTAAGGTGCTGTGATCTCACAATAATGTATTTTAGGGGAAAATACTTTTGTTTAGTGTTTATTGCAACATAATGTGACGTCAAATTAATTATACAAGTTGCTTCAATTAATTTAGCCATTGTATAATTCATGATCTATCCAAACATGTTGAATATTGAAAACATAAAAAAAAATACATATTTATTCATTACTTACTGATATTGTGAATTGGTCTTTAAATATTAAGTAGTATTAAATATTTAAATAACAGTTTTTAGATACAAAATGTTTCATCTTTTTCTTTTTTTGCAAATTGAATAGTGGAAAAATAGGGTGAAGGAGAGCAGCCATGGGTAAAACCAGATGAACCGCAGGTGAGTTTGTCAGTTCTCACAGTTGTAGCATCATGCATGCAAACCTACTACATCTCTGGTCTGCGGTCGGAAAACAGTCAAATGATAAACATAAACAATGACAGTTCAGGCTAAAACTTGTGGTTTAAGAGATGGCTTCAAAGCAGTTGAAATGATGTAGCTGAAGTGTTGCATTTGAAGTGATGAAGAAAAATGTAGCTGGCTATAAATACATTTTTTTGTATGTACAGTAATTTTTGGAACATAAGTATTTAAATCTCTTTAATATTGAGATCTCTTATTTACATAATTATTCAGGCCCTTGATTCAGTACTTTATAGAAGCATTTGTAGAAACAGTTACATCTTCTGTACACATGCATTTGGACAGTTTGTCGCAGTTCTGCAGAAAGATCATTTTAACTTCAGTCAGTTTACTGTTAAGTTACATCCTCAGCTCTCTAAGGCTTAAGGCTGGGCCACTTGACTACAGGACATAATGCTTGAAGTTTTGCCCTCTGATCCACTGCATACAGGACACTTTTTGTTTTAGCACACTAGAGACTGTTGTGTGTGAAAATCCCAAGAGATCAGATGTTTCTGGAAAACTCAAACCACCCTGTCTGGCACCAAGCCACAGTTAAAGTCAGAGTCTAAAGATTAACTGAAGCACTTGGTGTGTACTTGCATGATTCTGCATGTCCTGTTGTGCATCAATCAGAATGCTTTGTGTGGAGGGTCCCCAAATAAAAAAAACCTAACATTAAAAGAAAAGAAAAAAAAAGTTTGGTTGTATATATACACAGTATACAATAAAACTTCGGATTGCGAGTAATGCGATTTGCGAGTGTTTAGCAAGATGAGCAAAGATTTTTTATAAACTTTTACTTGGAAAACAAACAGGTCTTGGTTTACGAACTCAGAATATCATGTATCATGCATGCGCTTGTTTTGACGCCAAGCATCACGTGATCACAACTGAGCCAACAGTTTTTCTCTCTCTTTTGCTGCGGAATTGTGGGTAATCATCTCCCCTGCTGGGTCTTAGTGCTCGTCTCTTACTGGTATAATCAACATCCGTGCTTGCGTGTACTATTTACTATAACACTGTGAACATGTGTGTGTGTGTAAAACATATTTTATTTTGTGTCTGTATGCGTGTGTGTACAGCGCGTGTGTAAAGCAAAAGCAAGTCTCATTAGAGAGGTTAAAAATCTGTTTTCTCTCTCTGTATCAGCCTGCTCTTTGTGTCTGTGTGCGCACGCATCATTCAACACACACACACAGACCCCTCTTACTTTCACCTTCACACACACTCTTTCTCTCTGCTCTACACAGAAACACTGCTCTGTCGCGGTTTTATTTCAAAGGTAAATTGCAGGTTAATTTGCTTTATTTTTACTTTACAGCAGTGATTCCGTTAGTCTGTTGCTCAATCAAGTGTCATTAGAGATTTCTTGTTTATTTTTCCGATGAAACAGTATTGCCATTGTGTGCGCATGTGTGTGAAAAGAGTGGAGGAAGGGTAACTGTGTAAGACGAGAAGGGAGAACTGGAAAGAGGCTCCTTACTTTACAGATGTCGCCTTTAAGACTGCGCGTGTTTTTCCGCGAGAGGCCGCAATTTAGCGCGCGGCGTGCCGCAACCTGCCGGAGGCAACATTCAGGAATTTAAAATAAATGTGTTGTGCTTCACGGAATATCCGCCAGATGGCGCATGGAAGGACTTTATCTAAAAGCCGGACCAAGTACAAATGAATTGTGTATAAGGTTCAATGCTGTAGCAAACATGAATTTTATTTTGTTTTACAACAGATATTTCATAATGAACGTGTGTATATGTGCTTCATGTTATTTCCATAATGATGAAATGAGATGCCCAAATTCGTGCTTTAAAAGTTTCTTATATAGTTTTTGTAATGTCTTAACAGGTACAAAATAATGAAAGACATGGCCATGACCCAGTTTAAATGGTCTTGAAATTAATTTAATTTCCTGATAGTAGGCTATCTGATAGTGTTAACTATGCGAATGTCCTGATTCGTGAATATGCCAACATGTCTTATTTAAAACGTAAAAATGAGTCAACATCATCAGAAGACATGAATTAACAATGTGTATGTGTTTGTATGTGCATATATTATATAAGTATGTGTTCGTGTGCGTGTCTCATATGTAACATTCATATTAAATGCAATTCATGATAAGTGTATGTTGTTAAAGTATTTGTGGATATGTATGTAACGACGCGGCTCGCGCGAGGGGCGGAGCCGCACATAAGCTGTTCAGAACGGGCCGGGTCGTGATACCGCGACACTCCATGTGATCATTCGGTCGCACCAGTAAAAGGTGTCAGTGCCAAAGACAAAGCGCGCTGGAGAAGACACATGCAAAGCACAAGCCTCTGTCTGTCTAAGACACCGGAGAGAGAGTGACGGAGACACGCGGCAGTTTAGCGCGCGCTCTCGGGTTAAAGTGCACAAAGCACAAACTCTACTCTCTCTCTTTCTATAAATCCTCAGTAAAGCCATGAATCCCGAGAGCATCTTTAGTTTTTTGTTTTAGTTTCCAGAATCCCGTCCGTTCTCGCATAGACGGCGCAGCTCTGCTTATTTTGTGTTTTCAGTTTTCTTTTGAAAAAAGATTCATTACAAAACTGAAAGACATGACAATGCCTCGGTTTAAATGGTCTTGAAATTAATTTAATTTCCTGATAGTAGGCTATCTGATAGTGTTAACGATGTGTCGCCATCATGAGAAGACATGAATGAACAATATATATATATATATATATATATATATATATATATATATATATATATATATATATAGTGGTGTGAAAAACTTTAAACGTCTCTGCATGGCCCTGCACACACATATACAGTGGTGTGAAAAACTATTTGCCCCCTTCCTGATTTCTTATTCTTTTGCATGTTTGTCACACAAAATGTTTCTGATCATCAAACACATTTAACTATTAGTCAAAGATAACACAAGTAAACACAAAATGCAGTTTTTAAATGAGGGGTTTTATTATTTAGGGAGAAAATAAATCCAAACCTACATGGCCCTGTGTGAAAAAGTAATTGCCCCCTGAACCTAATAACTGGTTGGGCCACCCTTAGCAGCAATAACTGCAATCAAGCGTTTGTGATAACTTGCAACGAGTCTTTTACTGTGCTCTGGAGGAATTTTGGCCCACTCATCTTTGCAGAATTGTTGTAATTCAGCTTTATTTGAGGGTTTTCTAGCATGAACCACCTTTTTAAGGTCATGCCACAACATCTCAATAGGATTCAGGTCAGGACTTTGACTAGGCCACTCCAAAGTCTTCATTTTGTTTTTCTTCAGCCATTCAGAGGTGGATTTGCTGGTGTGTTTTGGGTCATTGTCCTGCTGCAGCACCCAAGATCGCTTCAGCTTGAGTTGATGAACAGATGGCCGGACATTCTCCTTCAGGATTTTTTGGTAGACAGTAGAATTCATGGTTCCATCTATCACAGCAAGCCTTCCAGGTCCTGAAGCAGCAAAACAACCCCAGACCATCACACTACCACCACCATATTTTACTGTTGGTATGATGTTCTTTTTCTGAAATGCTGTGTTACTTTTACGCCAGATGTAACGGGACACGCACCTTCCAAAAAGTTCAACTTTTGGCTCGTCGGTCCACAAGGTATTTTCCCAAAAGTCTTGGCAATCATTGAGATGTTTTTTTAGCAAAATTGAGACGAGCCTTGATGTTCCCTTTGCTTAAAAGTGGTTTGCGCCTTGGAAATCTGCCATGCAGGCCATTTTTGCCCAGTCTCTTTCTTATGGTGGAGTCGTGAACACTGACCTTAATTGAGGCAAGTGAGGCCTGCAGTTCTTTAGATGTTGTCCTGGGGTCTTTTGTGGCCTCTCGGATGAGTTGTCTCTGCGCTCTTGGGGTAAGTTTGGTCGGCCGGCCACTCCTGGGAAGGTTCATCACTGTTCCATGTTTTTGCCATTTGTGGATAATGGCTCTCACTGTGGTTCGCTGGAGTCCCAAAGCTTTAGAAATGGCTTTATAACCTTTACCAGACTGATAGAGCTCAATTACTTTTTTTCTGTGGATCTTGGCATGATGTCTAGCTTTTGAGGTGCTTTCGGTCTACTTCTCTGTGTCAGGTAGCTCCTATTTAAGTGACTTCTAGATTGAAACAGGTGTGGCAGTAATCAGGCCTGGGGGTGACTAGAGAAATTGAACTCAGGTGTGATAATTCATTCATTTTCTATACCGCTTAATCCTGTGTTCAGGGTCGCGGGGGACCTGGAGCCTATCCCATGAGACTTCGGGCACTAGGCAAGGTACACCCTGGACAGGGTGCCAATCCATCGCAGGGCACACACACGTACACACACCCAATCACACACTACGGGCAATTTAGGAATGCCAATTAGCCTAACCTGCATATCTTTGGACTGTGGGAGAAAACCGGAGTACCTGGAGGAAACCCACCAAGCACGGGGAGAACATGCAAACTCCATGCACACAGAGACGGGAATCGTGCCTGGCTGGGGAATCGAACCCAGACCCTGGAGGTGCAAGGCGACAGTGCTAACCACTACACCACCGCGCCGCCCAGGTGTGATAAACCACTGTTAAGTTATTTTTTAACAAGGGGGGGCAATCACTTTTTCACACAGGGCCATGTAGATTTGGAGATTTTTTTCTCCCTTAATAACATAAACCTTCATTTAAAAACTGCATTTTGTGTTCAATTATGTTATCTTTGACTAATAGTTAACGGGTTTTGATGAGCAGAAACATCCAAGTGTGACAAACATGCAAAAAAATAAGAAATCAGGAAGGGGGCAAATAGTTTTTCACACCACTGTATATGTGTGTGCAGGGCCATGCAGAGACGTTTAAAGGGGCGGGTGCTCAAAGTTAAAAAAGATAGAACATGCTTGTCACGTTCTGCTATGGTGTTGGACTGTGGGCTTGGTGGTGAGGCATAGATGCAGAGGTGATGCAGTGAAACAGAAAGAGAGTCTTTAATAACAAAATCCAAACATGAACAAAACAAACTAAGGAAGTTGGCTTAAACTTGGGAGCATAATGTAACAGAACTCAAACACTTAGACATAAGACTAGGGATTACATACATTGATACACAATACAGACATGGGATACAAACTGGACAGGACAAGACATACTAAACAGCCTAGAGGACTAAACACAAGGGACTATGCATGCAAGGGATAAACAAACACAAGACAGGCTTGGCTAGGTCTACTGGCTGAGCTGCACATTAGCTGCTAAGCTAGCTCATAGCTAATCAGACTAATGGCTACACAGGCCAGTAGCCTGAGACCCAAGGGAATGAACAGACAAGGTACACAGCAGACTAGGTATGAAACAGACTAAGAACTCTAAAGGTTAGTGGCTAAAGATGTTAGTACCTAAACAGACAGAGCTAATCAGACAAGCAGACTAGACAGACTCAAAGACTAGACAGACTAAGATCTAAACATGTTAGTATCACCCTCATTAGTATTTAAACAGACTACTAGCTAAACATGCAATGGGGGTTACTTACACAAGAGGGTAAACACAAAAGGCTAATTCTCCTAGAGGCTAATCCTGCTAGGAGACACAGAGACAAAGAGACATAAACTAAATCAAAGCAAATACGAACTTAAAGAGCTCCAGAAACTAAATGCCAACTATAATGAAATCAAACTAAAACAAGGAAACAAAACCCACATAACAGAAATTAATGCTCGACCCAGTTTCCCAGAACAAACAGGTATTTATAACAGTGCTAATGACCCTCCTCAGTTCAGGTGAGCATCCACGTCACCTGACTGAGGAGGCTTCTGGGAAACTGAGTCTAGGAACAAAAACTACAACTAAAAAACACTGCCCTCTAGTGGGCAACCCTCACAATGCTGAATAACAACAACTCATATTCATAACGAATCTAATATGGAATTGCATCATACTGTATGACTGTCATCAGGTCGGGACAATGCAAAGCAAACGTAGCCTAGGTTTTACCTGATGGCGTACACTGTTGCTGTTGATTATTATATTATATTATTAGTAATAATTTTTAAATAAAACACACAAACATGCACATGCAGCGCTTATTAAATGTTTAAACTGTAGAGATACAATAATTTTACTGCTGGAAAATCAGCATTTTATCTAATTTGAAATATAAACCTAATATTATCTGTTACTTAATATATTTTCTTTAAAAACAGTGTTTTTTAAATATCATAAATATAATAATCCATAATTATGTGGATATCCATATTAGATGGCTTTTAGTGAAATAAATCTGTAACTTACTTTAAAACTAAACATGTTCCCTAAAACGATGAACAGAGCTACAGACCCCCCTGTAACCCCCTTACCCAGTTAGCTAGCAGTTAATGACCACCACTACTTGTGCAGTTCATAAAAGGACAGGTAATGTTTGCACAAACAGCACGCTTATTTATTTCAATTCATTTGTTGTTATAGACTATAATGTGCGCTGTACACCCTATTTACTGTTTTGCTACAGTCTGCACCTTCCAGTTAATTTGCCTGCTTCTCCTCCAGCTCCGGACCGCCCAGCCTGAAGAAAATGCGCGTGCATTTTGCGTGCTCGTACCTGGATCTTAACGAGCGCGCTCTGCCCTCAAGGGCGAGCATTGGTTAATGGCAGGCATGTGACTGATGCAAGCCAGATCCTTTTATTTAGCAAAATTTAGATTAATAGTTTTATTTTATTGTTGAGGGGCAAAGACGGCTCCATACGTACATACACGGAAAAAAGGGCACTTGAGGCATCCTGGAGGAAAGGGGCGGGTGCTCAAGCACCTGCCGCCCTCCCCCCTCTGCACGTGCCTGTATATATGTGTGTGTGTGTACAGTATATACAATGTGAAAGTGCGCTCAGTTACAGCTCAGTCCCTCTTCTCACCTTTGAAACGTGTGAAGTTATCAAACCGGTTTCTGCCTAAAATGTATTTCTCCAGCAAAACATAGAATAAATAGAAATAAAATGTTTAATATTAATAATATTGATCTTAGCTGGATGGTCTAATTCTCAAAACCGTTTAAGAAAGACTTAACACACTATAACTAGAATATTTGCAAAACTGAAAGGTTGTCTCATGAATAATAAAAAAACAACAACTCATAACTCAAAAAGATCATATGTTTTTATATTTTTTAAGATCATAAATAGACATGAATTAACTATATATATATATATATATATATATATATATATATATATATATATATATGCTGGACACAAACAGCAAAAAACATGATGAAAAGCAATAAAGTGCTTAGGGCTTTTCATGTTTTTTGTTGTTTGTGTCCAGCATTGAATAATTATTTCATCCATTATTTGACCACGGCTGGAAATAAGAGCTGAAATGTGATTGTGAATTTATATATATATATATATATATACTGTAGCTTCACGAACACACACACAGCGCCTTTGGGCACAAACGGAAACACTTAATTTATTGTTACATTTAATTTGTTTTATTTTTACTTTAGATTTTGTGCTAATTATTTTTATGATTTTTTTGGCTGTGGAACGAATAATTTTAGTTTCCATTGTTATTTATGGGAGAATTTGATTTGGTTTTAGAGTGTTTTAAAATACAAACCCGCTTCCGAAACGAATTATGCTCATAATACAAGGTTCCACTCTATATACACTGCTCAAAAAAATAAAGGGAACACTTAGTCCCAGTTTGACTTGAATGCCTCTCATATGTGTATGCATGGTTCAAGTCAAACTGGTATACAGTAAACAGTATATATATACTGTAAACGTCCACTGACTTTCAACGGTTTTTACTTTCAGTAAACTTAATGTGTAAATATGTCATAAGTCCCCTGTAAGATTGGACGCAGATGCAGGGTTGGTCAGATTTAAATGTCTTTTATTAATTTGTTAAACACAAAAGAAAACAAACCAAAAGGTCCTCGGCGTGAGTTGGGTCTGCAGGCGGGCTCTCTGAACGCTCGGGTGAAAAACTCTGTCCTTGAAACAACAAAAATCAATGTTTAGTTCGTCTCGGGCACTCACGCTTGGCTGAACCGCTTTCAGCCGTGAACTGGACGTAATCCTCGAAAATGCTCGCTCCGACCCGCTCTGCAGACACCAATCAGTTCTGAGGGAGGGCAGACACAGATAGGATCAGGGGACATGAAAAAGGTGCACAACAGTGAACAGACAAGGGGCTACTGGTTCAGCATGGTTTATATAGTGAGACACACAAGGGTAGATAGGTGACTGTGATTTCGTGCTGATGACAATACAGGGAGACATTCCACGCAGACACACTAGGGGGCGACAAGGTGTCGGCTCAGTAATCCGGTGACCCTGACCTTCTGTTCTGACCAGATGTTCTGACCACCACATCTCTGTGGTGACAGAGATGTTACAAAATATTTGTATGAACACTAAAAGAGTCAACACCACAAGACATAAACTAAAAATGTTTCACAATGTGTCCCTGAAGGAAGGGAGGCTGAAAATCAAAAGTACATTTACATTTAGAAGATGCTCTTATCCAGAGTGACTTACATTTTTTTTGTATCTCTTTATACATCTGAGCAGTTGAAGGTTAAGAGCCTTGCTCAAGGGCCCAACAGTGGCAACTTGGTGGTTGTGGGGGTTGAACCTGGGATCTTCCGAACCGTAGTCCAATGCCTTAACCACTGAGCCACCCCTGGCCCTAAAAGTACCAGTCAGTATCTGAGGCACGTGGGTACACTTTGCCTCTAGGAAGCAGGGCTCATCCAACCAGGGTGATCGTCCCAGTTTGCACCAGCAGGAGGTATCCCCTGCAGCAATTGTGTGGCGTGGAGGGTTGGTCCTCCCCGCACACATTTCTTACACTTATAATCTGGATGTTCATGCTACTCCGGGCTCACGGTCCCCGAGTTAGCTGCCCAGGTATAGTTCTGAGACCTTCTCGGCCTTGTGCGCACATGCTACACAATCTTAGGGTCCAGACACTTGTAGTGCGGCGGCATTGGTATTCTCCTTCCCATAGCATTTTCACGCAGCATCGAGAGAAGCCTTTGAAAGGGAACGTCTCGGGATACTTTGCTGTAACCCTGTTCCCTGAAAAGGCGGGAACGAGATGCTGCATCCTAATGCCTAAGGATAATGTCCCAGGAGAAAGATAGCCTGTGAAGCGTCTCTTCTAACTGGGCGTCATCATATAACCCCGCGCTTCCACATCAACTATATCTAAATAAATAAGTAAGTTGATGGCAGGAAAAGCACGGGATGAATACAGCTTACTCCATGAAAGGGTTAACTCATATGGAGAGAGCTAAGAAAGGGGAGAGAGCGTCGTTGAGGCTCCGCCCCCCCGGCCACCCGACAGAATCTGCCGCCTACTGTTTTTAAGTGTTTAAGGCTATTTCCATCTCCGTGGAAGCAAGAGAGGAATTCCCGTGATGAGAACGCGAAAGAATGGAGCTTACCTCCGTCTGCCGCAGCTCTGTCAGATGCACGAGTTTAAGCCAGGAATGCATGGTGGCTCGAAGCTTCTCAAGGAATACGAGGCGCACGCAGCACTTACCCGAAGCAGTGTAGAGATCGCCCTTCGATATGGATTATCACACACAGAGGGATATCTAGTTTAAACTCCGCCATATTGGTGATGTTATTTTGCTGGTTTAAACACAGACATGCTCACAACAAGGTGAAGACAAATGATCTGAGGTTTGTCGCCGGCTCACTAGTATTTATAACCTGCACCTGCGTCTAATCAGATGACGTCATCTGACCGAGGTTATATATAGCCAAAAACTTGCCATGTTTGGACACATGCTTCACAACCGGCAACAGGACAAAATGGTTCCCATAGCATTTTCACGCAACATTGAGAGAAGCCTTTGAAAGGGAACAATGTTTAAACCAGGGGTGGGCAAACTGGCCGGAACAGGAGCAGATAGATGGCATGCTTTGGTCTACATTCTTTTAGATTAAAAAATTTAGAAACTCGCCTTCAGACAGTGGTTTGCTGGCCTTTGCTATTTTAAATGAAAGCATAAAACTGACCTTGGTACTTCACTCTTGAATGGCAGTTTGACGGTGAAAAAAAACATTGCTGAGCCTTCAAATTAGCTGCCAACTTCTCAGCAGCAGTTTCCCATTCTTTTGTTGACAGCTTGCTAGCATAGTTAGCGTGCTTTGTGGCAAAGTGACGGCTAATATTATACTCTTTAAAAACCTCCACAGTTTCTTGGCATATCGGGCAAACAGCAGATGATCGGTGTTCAGTGAAAAAATATTTAGTTGTCCACTCCTTATTGAACACTCGACATTCTTTGTCCACTTTCCTTTTCTTGGGTCCGCTCATCTTCATAGAGGGGCGGTGGGTCAAAGGGTAAAGTGCAAACGTGGAGTAATATGCCTAGGTTTCACCTCAACCAAGCCAATATATCTAGAGTGTGCTATCTAGTGAGGAAACATCAGAATTGCAGGGGAAATAAAACATTAACACGGTTAAGTTATTACATTTTTTCAAGTTTGGCGGGCCGAATCAAAACATTTAACGGGCCGCATGTGGCCCCGGGTTGTACAGTAGTTTGCCCATGCCTGGTTTAAACCCTTTACAATGAATATCTGTAAAGCTATTTGGATTTTTACAACATTATTGTTGAAATACACAATCCTGAAAAAGGGGCGTTTCTATTTTTTGCTGAGTATATATATATTAATCACTGACCCACCCACCCACACACACACACATACATACATACATACATACATACATACATACATACATACGTACATACATGTAACCTGGCCACACGTGCGAAGGACAAATCTGCATACAACTAGGCAGATTGGTAGGCAGGCAGAGCAGTAGACGGCCGTGGTACAGTAGCTAGGCAACCCCACCATGTTGCCAATCTGGGGTGTGTTTCCCGTACAATGATGTAGCTCTTTGCTTAACCACCATTGTACGATGCAACGTTGAAGAAACTAACCTGTGTCGAAACCTGTGTCGCAAATCCATCGTTAGAACCATGTTGGTTTGATCTGTCGTTATGATGTTCTTCGTCTTCTTCTTCGATACAATGGTGGAGTAGTGCCATACTGTAGGTACATATCGCCCCCTACTGTAAAGTGTTTTTTTTTCTCTTCGGCTCGCATTCAATGCGCTTTCGCAGTGATGTTACGTAGAAGTGGTGTAATAACGTCACAAACGCAACATTCATTATTTGTACTGTAGCACAGCCACACAAAAGGGGCGTTTTCATACACAGGGAATTGGTTGTGGAGCTAATGCTGCTCACCTGTGGCCGAAGGTGTGCCCTAGCGGTTTCTGTTCCCCTATTGACAGTGGTTTAGTCACCGGGCAAGTTCCCGCGCATGCGCGATCGCAACGCATGGGAACCCGGAAGTGACGTGGGTCACATGATCTGGCATGAAGCCGGAACCGGCGTAGAAGCCGGGACGGAGAGATGAGGACAGCGTGCTGCATATTGTTTGAGACTGAGAGCCTGTTTGAGGATTACCTTTTGTTAATTTCATCCAGTACCCAGCTCATTCCGTTTCTCGATCTCCCAGACCTACCATCATTATCTGGTGAGATCGAACCATCTCTCCATCTCATCACTTTCATACCTTTTGCCGTTTTTCAGACACTGGACTTTCATACACACACTCACACACCCGCATACATCCCGCACACACCATTTATATTTGTATTATATTTGTATATATTGGTTTTGGTGCACCTTGTTTGTTTATTTATCTGTTTGTCCTTGTATAATACACTTGGTTTAATTTATTATAATTGTTTTGTGTCGCGTCGTGTTTTGTCCTGTCGCGATTATGCAATACCGGAAGTAGTGTTAAACAGCCCATATTTTGGTTCCCGAATCCGTTTTTTTGTAACCAAGCGGTTTTATAAATCCAAGCCTTACAGTACAATAAAACATATATAGGCATACACAGTTTAATGTGCTCTTTTCGGGTAACAAAGTCTAGAACTGTTAGTTATATTTGATTTGAACTCATTTTTTATTTGGTATTGATATATCAGTACAATTAAAATAAAAAGAAATTATGGGTTTTGAAAATGCTGGGATTGTGTTGTGAACACCTGTTACCTATTTTGCTCAAGATCATTTCCTATATAAGTCCCTTTACATCCAGCCATGGTTTAATGAGAGGTGACGTGAAAAAAATGACATGAAAACCACAATTTACAGTACTAAAAAAGAGCTTGCAGTTCTTTTGGAGGAGGTGGGAAACAATCAAATCTTGCTTTTCACCAAATAAAAAAACACAGTTACAAATTCTGACAAAAATGAAATCACACAAAAAATTTAAAGCTTCTGGAAATGGGTATGAGAGAAGCCCAGAAGAAGTCAGAAACAAGTGGAGGGACTTTGCAAGTGTGACCAAACGGGGGGCTGCATCCATCCAAAAGCTGCTATGTAATTGTAGTTACTGCAACTCTCCACAACATTGCAGTCAAGGAAAATATCCCGCTTTTTGATGAGGAAGAGGGGGGTCTGCAGCTGAGGATGAGGAAGATGACACTTCTAATGATGATGATGATAATGATGATCCTTCGGACATATATCAAGGCAGAATGCATCCTGTAGGAGCAGAAGTCAGACAACTGTTAATTGTTGTATACTGTATGTAAAGAATATGTTTGGTTAGTTATTTTTTTACAGTTTGGATCCTGTATTTTTTATTTAAATGAATCTCGAATGAACTTGTGTTAATAAATATTTTGTTTATTTGCCTATATGGTTTCAAATCGCTCAAAGTGGTTGGGAAAATTTTTAGAAACTGGGCGTAGGGTCGTTAACTGTGAATAGAACACACCCAGGGAAGGAACTATGCTTTTAACCACAGGTCGAAGGCTGTACGTAGTTCCAACAATGTAAGTTTGCGATGCTGTTTGTGAATGTTCAGTTGAACTATGGTTTCGAGAAACACAGAATTGTTGAACTATGTTGGTAACAACGGAACTTGCGACCATAGTTGGCTAACGATGCTTTTGGGAAATGCACCCCAGAGCAGATGAGCTACACAGGTTATTTAAACCCCCAGAAACCAGCACACTATGCGAACTTACATTGCACCAGGTATGAGAGCATTGCTCTTGTATAGGGGAAAGAGAAAACTGAAAAGAGCAAAATAAAAAGATAAAGAGAAGAGAAAATAGAAAACCAAAAAGAGAAGAGAAAGAAATGGGAAAGGAGAGAACTGAGAAAGGTGAAAAGATTAAGAAAAGAGAAAATTTAAAAGAGGCCTGAAAGATAAACAATATATCTTGCTAGAAATAAAGGTCTGTAAAAGAATAAATAAATAAATAAATAAACATTTTTTTCTTTTCACAAAAGAAAGTGCAGCATATATTTAGGTTTACATGCACGTGGTTCACAAGACACTTACCATTCTTTAGTTGAGTTACAAAGTGGCATAGAAGTGCCATTTCCTTAGCACTGTGAGATGCTTGCTCTAATCGATTAATCCCCGCCAAAGTACACATTGCACACACCCCATGTCGCAATGCTCCCCTCTAATTCCTGGGTTGTGGCCTCCCACTCCCACCTGTCTAATGAACAGGTGGTGGGATTGGATGACAAGATGATCTACTGAATTTCATCAGATGACTGTTTGGAGAATTCTGCTAAGGGATGGGAGGGAAGGTCCTAAAATTCTGGAGTGGGAGTTATGTTGGGGTCAAAGGACTGGCGTATTGCTGCAATTTTTCCATCGTAGAATGTGGCAAAGTCATCAGCAGTTAGAGAGGATGAGGGAGCCGGTTGAGTGAGGAGAAGATATTATAGAGTATAGCGGCTACTCTGTGGTTACCAAACGCTGCTGAGAGGCTAAACGAGAACTCAATGCATTTGCGACACAACAATAAACATCCGTGAGGCAAAACTTATCTTTAGTTGGTTTTATTTATTGGACAGACTGATGATATCAAGTTTTGTTGTCTTATGTTGGTCAACAAAGAATACATCGTCCTTGTTCACCCCCTCCCTTCCTGTCTCTAATTGCACAGGTGATTAATATTCTTAATTCACGTAACTCGTGACTCTTCGTCACAAACATGTGACATAAACAAATAACATTAACCATTTTCATGTCCACTACATAGAGGTTGCCAGGATCATGTGCAGAGCTTTTCCCTGTAGAAGGCAGTTTTGGTAGAAGTCACGCCAGAAGTAGCTGTGCTACGAACAAGAGAATTTGGAGAGAAGAGCTTCTTAGGAGGCACGATCTGTATCAAGCTGTCATTTCTTCCATCTTCTCTATGCAGTTCTTAATTCTCTCATGTTGTTGCACAGTACTTCAGATAGCCAAGAAGTAGGACAAGTAGTCTTCCTTGGTTTAGAGGACTTAGGATATTAATGGATGAGGAGAGAGAGGAGAGGAATGTTTTAGTCATTTTGGTGGGGGATGATAGTTTGCATGAAGACACAGAGGAAGGAGAGACAGAGTGAAGGTTTCTACGGGTAAAACTACGGGTGCCACCGTGTTTACTAAGTTGGACCTCTGGAGCGCCTACAAGTTGGTGCGCATCAGGGAGGGTGATGAGTGGAAGACGGCCTTCATCACACCTATCGGACATTATGAGAGCCTGGTCATACCGTTTGGACTCTGCAACGCACCCTCGGCCTTCCAACATTTCATTAACGATGTCCTGAGAGACATGGTCGGCCGATGGGTGTTTGCTTATCTAGATGACATCTTGATCTACTCTCGCACCACCGAAGAGCACGGTCAACACGTCCGAGCCGTGTTAAAGAGATTACTCGCCCACCAGCTGTACTGTAAGCTAGAAAAGTGTGCTTTCCACAAGCACTCCACCACGTTCCTGGGTTTTGTTATTTCACCCCAGGGTGTGGCCATGGACCCGCAGAAGCTGGAAGCAGTACGTCACTGGCCCCTACCCAGGACTCTGAAGCAGCTCCAACGGTTTCTCGGGTTTGCACATTTTTATCATCGCCATCTCAGCTTTCCGGAGGCTCTGCCACCTCTTCACCACCGCCCCTATTCTCCTGCACCCAGATGCCGATAAATCATTCATTGTGGAGGTGGACGCGTCGGACGTGGGTCCAGACCAGTCTACATCCTTGTGGCTTCTTCTCCAAAAAATTCAATCCCACTCAGCAGTGATACGGAGTAGGGGACCGTGAACTGTTGGGCATAAAGTGGGCTTTGGAGGAATGGCATCACTGGCTCCAGAGTACCAGTGAACCACCAAAATCTCCTCACGATCAAGAACCTGCGACAGCTCAACCCGCGACAGGCACGGTGGGCTCTATTTTTCGAGCAGTACAATTTCCACCTCTCCTACCGCCCGGGGTCTAAGAACACCAAGGCCGATGCCCTCTCTCGCCAACATGAGATGGAGATACCCCAGGCGTGCCCAGTGTGTGCCAGGTCGAAGGACAGAAACCAACCTATACCTGGAGAGCTCCAACCCCTTCCAGTTCCTCACCGGCCCTGGACACACATCGCCGTAGATTTCACCACGGGTCTGCCGGTTTCCGAAGACCAAGACACCATCTTGACCATCGTCGACCGGTTCTCCAAGGAAGTACACTTGGTGGCCCTCGCCGAACTCCCATCAGCAAAGAACACCGCCGAGCTGATATTGGAACATGTAGTCCGATTGCATGGGTTCCCTAGGGACATTGTCTCGGACAGAGGCCCCCAGTTCACCGCCCGGTTCTGGCAGGTTTTCTGCAGTCTGATCGGCTCAACATCCGAGTAGTCTGTCTTCTGGCTATCACCCCCAGATGAACGGTCAGACGGAACGGACCAACCAACAACTGGAGCGTTACCTGAGATGCTTTGTGTCGGATCGTCAACGCTCCTGGGCCCGCTACCTCAAATGGGCGGCCACCTCAAATCTCCTCGGCCACCAACCTAAGCCCATTTGAGGTGTGCTATGGTTTCCAGCCTCCGATGTTCGACCACCAAGAATTGACGTACCATCGGCCCAACAGTTGGTCCGCCGGTGTCGACGGCTTTGGCAAGAAGCCAACCTTGCCATTGGACGTGGCAATTCCAACTACGTCGCCCAACATCGCCGTCAACACCCCCGGGACGATTGTACCACGTGGGTGACAAGGTATGGCTATCAACTAAGAACCTACACACCGAATCCCGAAAACTATCACCAAGTTTTATCAGACCATACCGCATCACACTGAGGATCAACCGTGTCATCTACCAGCTCCAGCTGCCTGCGGCGCTCCGGATCCACCCAGTCTTCCATACCTCACAATTGAAACCATTCATCACCTCACCAATGATTACACCCACCCCCCCTGCTCCCTCTCCCTGTATCATTGACGGCAGTCCCGCTTACACCATGCAGCATATCTTCTGGTCGACTGGGAGAGCTACGGCCCTGAGGAGCAGTCTTGGGTCCCAGCACGCTTCATCCTCGACCCGAGCTCAACCGGGACTACTGTCACCGGGTATCCTCCACCCCGGGACCGTCCGGAGTCGGTCCTGGACGGGGGGGTACTGTCATGCGCACTCAGATCGCGACCGGGCCTAGGACCCTGAAGTAAGACGGTCGCAAAGGCTGAAAGCATAAAAGGATACAAGATGGCGCCGCACATCGCTCTGTCATTGAGTTCGCCCATGTTGTCTAGGAATCGTTCTTCTAACCGTGAGTACTCACTTTCTTGGGTTTGCTTTCAGGTTGAGTGTGTGTTTATAGGACGCAAGTTAGATTGTGTCTTTCTCTTGCTCCGTATTTGTGAGAGTCCTTAGATCAAAGTGCATGATTATCCTGCTCGCTCATGTTTATCCGCGTTTGGGTTTACCATTCACGCCACAAGGGCTAACCGCTAAGCTAAGTCGTTCTGGTCTCCTCTGGTTAGTTCGTGACAGACTGCATGAAATTCAAAAGAAGAAAAACTGAAATGAGACAAGGGGATAGGTGAGAAGGACCACCTCTTAGACAAAATGTGTAAATTTTTACAAATTTTAAGACAGTGGCTTCTATAGGCTTTTAGAGGGATTATTAAAATAATAGCAATATCTGTATGTGTGCTGCTGCTGACCGTGACGAGCTCCTCATCACAGCACTCATATTATACATCAGATATTGTTATTATGTTAATAATAATTGTAGGCAAGAAGCTAGGGCGGATGGGTGCAGACAGCTGTGCTACGAATTTACAGCTGCATATACACACACACAAACATACAAACCGGATTCCAAAAAAGTTGGGACACTAAACAAATTGTGAATAAAAACTGAATGCAATGATGTGGAGATGGCAAATGTCAATATTTTATTCAGAATAGAACATAGATGACAGATCAAAAGTTTAATCCGAGAAAATGTATCATTTTAAAGGAAAAATATGTTGATTCCAAATTTCACGGTGTCAACAAATCCCAAAAAAGTTGGGACAAGTAGCAATAAGAGGCTGGAAAAAGTAAATTTGAGCATAACGAAGAGCTGGAAGACCAATTAACAGTAATTAGGTTAATTGGCAACATGATTGGGTATAAAAAGAGCTTCTCAGAGTGGCAGTGTCTCTCAGAAGCCAAGATGGGTAGAGGATCACCAATTCCCACAATGTTGCGCAGAAAGATAGTGGAGCAATATCAGAAAGATGTTGCCCAGCGAAAAATTGCAAAGACTTTGCAGTTATCATCAGCAACTGTGCATAATATCATCCGAAGATTCAGAGAATCTGGAACAATCTCTGTGCGTAAGGGTCAAGGGCGTAAAACCATACTGGATGCCCGTGATCTCCGGGCCCTTAAACGACACTGCACCACAAACAGGAATGTTACTGTAAAGGAAATCACAGAATGGGCTCAGGAATACTTAGAGAAACCATTGTCAGTGAACACAATCCACTGTGCCATCCGTCGTTGCCAGCTGAAACTCTACAGTGCAAAGAAAAAGCCATTTCTAAGCAAGATCCACAAGCACAGGCGTTTTCATTGGGCCAGGGTTCATTTAAAATGGAGTGTGGCAAAATGGAAGACTGTTCTGTGGTCAGACGAGTCACAATTCGAAGTTCTTGTTGGAAATGTGGGACGCCATGTCATCTGGACCAAAGAGGACAAGGACAACCCAAGTTGTTATCAACGCTCAGTTCAGAAGCCTGCATCTCTGATGGTATGGGGTTGCATGAGTGCGTGTGGCATGGGCAGCTTGCATGTCTGGAAAGGCACCATCAATGCAGAAAAATATATTCAGGTTCTAGAACAACATATGCTCCCATCCAGACGTCATCTCTTTCAGGGAAGACCCTGCATTTTTCAACAAGATAATGCCAGACCACATTCTGCATCAATCACAACATCATGGCTGCGTAGGAGAAGGATCCGGGTACTGAAATGGCCAGTCTGCAGTCCAGATCTTTCCCCTATAGAGAACATTTGGCGCATCATAAAGTGGAAGGTGCGACAAAGAAGGCCCAAGACGATTGAACAGTTAGAGGCCTGTATTAGACAAGAATGGGAGAGCATTCCTATTTCTAAACTTGAGAAACTGGTCTCCTCTCTCCCCAGACGTCTGTTGAGTGTTGTAAGAAGAAGGAGAGATGCCACACAGTGGTGAAAATGGCCTTGTCCCAACTTTTTTGGGATTTGTTGACACCATGACATTTTGATTCACCATATTTTTCCCTTTAAATGATACATTTTCTCAGTTTAAACTTTTGTTCCGTGATTTATGTTCTATTCTGAAAAAAAATATTGACATTTGCCATCTCCACATCATTGCATTCAGTTTTTCAGTTTTTATTCACAATTTGTTTAGTGTCCCACCTTTTTTGGAATCCGAATCATTTATACATAATACCTATTGCAGTTGGTACACACACATAACACACACTGTCTTGTTTAAAAAGAGGCTACTGTTTATTGTGTTTGTCGTGACATGATTGCGATTTCCTAACCGGGGTCCTCCGGTTACTGTGATTGGTTGTATCAATGTGCATCATCACCATGGCATTAGGGGAAACCGAGTCCTGAGTGCTCTCGGATTGTTATGCATGGTTTTCCCGTCCTGATCATGTGCATTACTGATGAATCAGGGAAAAAAACACTCAGCGTATAACCAGGGGGGCGTATATTTACATGTTTATATATTTGGGCATTGTCTGCATATTAATAATATATTTCGAATATTGAGGATGAGTATCATTTTGCAGAAATGCTGTTTGACTGTGTTTAACTGTCTCTGAAATGTGTATGGGTAAAAAGGGGACAGTGTGAAAATTTGGTGATGGTATATTCCAGGAGGTGAAGCCTCTTACATATATGGCCATCATCGGCTGATGCCAAGAGTGTCAGGAGTGAACTAACCTTGAGGACCAGAAGACGTAGCTTTAGCGGTTAGCCCAATGTAGCGTGGATGGTAAACCCAAACGCGGAGAGAAGCGAGTAGGCAGGATAACCACGCGACTTTAATCTAAGGACTCTCACAAAATCGGAGCAAGGGAAAAACACAAATTTAACCCGCATCCTATAAATACACACACAATAGCAGAAAGCAGATAAACCAAATGGTGAGTACTCACGGTTTGCTGAAACGACAACCGAAACCGACATGGGCCGAACTCAATGACTGAGCGGTAAATCATGGGTGAGGTGATGAAAGGCTTGAATTGGGATAGGTGGAATACTGGGTGGATCCGGAGCGCCGCAGGCAGCTGGAGCCGGTAGGTGACAGGGTTAATCCTGTGGGTGATGCGGTATGGTCCGATGAATCTGGGTGAAAGTTTTCTTGACTTGGTGTGGAGGTGGAGGTTTTTTGTGGAAAGCCATACCTTGTCAACTACGTGGTACAGTCGTCCCGGAGGATGTCGACGGCGGTGTTGGTGGGTGTAGCGGGCGTTTTCTGGAGAAGAAACTACATGGGTGTAGTTTCTGATCTGGACCTCGTTGCGAGAGGATGGCTCCAGCGCCCACATCTGATGCATCCACCTCTACAATGAATGATTTACTGGCATCTGGGTGGCGGAGAATCGGTGCCGTGGTGAAGCGGTGACAAAGTGACTGGAAAGCGGAGACGGCTGCAGGGTTGAGGCGAAAAGGGAGAGATGAGGGACAGGTCAGAGCGGTTAGGGGGGCGGCAACTGTACTGTAGTCCCGGATAAAGCGACGATAGAAATTCGCAAACCCGAGAAACCGTTGAAGCTGCTTGAGGGTCTTGGGTAGGGGCCAATGACTCACAACTTCTAGTTTCTGCGCGTCCATGGCCACACCCTGGGGCGAGATGACAAAACCCAGGAACGTGGTGGAGCGCTCGTGAAAAGCGCACTTTTCCAACTTACAGTACAGTTGGTGGGCGAGTAATCTCTTTACAACCGCCCTGACATGCTGGGTATGTTCTTCCATGGTGTGTGAATAGATGAGAACGTCGTCCAGGTAGGCGAATGCCCACCGACCGAGCATGTCGCGAAGGACATCATTAATGAGATGTTGGAATGCGGCCGGGGCATTGCACAGTCCGAATGGGATGACGAGATTCTCATAGTGTCCAGTAGGGGTGATAAAGGCCGTCTTCCACTCATCGCCCTCTCTGATGCGCACCAAGTTGTAGGCGCTCCGGAGGTCCAACTTAGTAAAGATGGTGGCGCCAGAGAGGGCGTCCAGGGCTGAGTTGGTTGGCTGAGGCAATGGATGTCGGTTTTTGATGGTTATGTTGTTTAGCCCCCGATAGTCGACACAAGGGCGAAGTTCACCGCCTCTCTTCTTCACAAAGAAGAACCCCGCGGCGGCAGGTGAGGAGGAGGGCCTGATGGTGCCTTGGCGAAGGGCGTTGGTCACATACTCCTCCATGACCTGCGTCTCTGTGGGTGTAAGCAAATAGAGGTGGCCGCGGGGTGGAACTGTACCGGGTTGGAGGTCAATGGCGAGATCGTAGGGACGATGCGGAGGAAGATGGGTGGCTCGCCGTTTGCAGAAGACCTCCGCCAGGTCCTGATACGGCTCTGGGATGGAGTTGGTGTCGACGTCGGGGGCCTCGGACTCCCTAGAGCACGTCCCAGCCGATGCCCGTAGGCATAGTTCGTTGCAGGTCGCGCCCCACTGGAGGATCCGGTTCTGGGTCCAGGAGATGAGGGGGTCATGCTGTAGCAGCCAGGGATGTCCAAGGATGATGGGAGGTGATGAGATGGAGGTGACGTAAAAGTGTAGCTGTTCTTGGTGTTGGTTGATGGAGACGGTGATGGGTTCTGTTTGGGTGATGATTGGGCTGGTGGATAGGGGGCGACCGTCGACAGATGTGATTCGAACGGGCTGGGATAACGCCTCGAGTTTTACCCCCAGTTTTTTGGCGTACAAGGAGTCAATGAAGTTACCTGCTGCCCCGGAGTCGATGAATGCAGCACTTCGGACTCGTTTGTGGCCAACCTGGAGGTGTACCTGAACCGTGAGACGGGAGGAGTTGGTGGTGATGGCGGAGAGACGAAGGTGACCCGGCGAGTGTCTCCCCCCTCTCACCGGGTTTCCTGGCCAGAGAGGGCAAGCTGCCCGGTGATGTGTTGCTGACCCGCAATAGATGCAGAGTCCTTCGCGAAACCGTCCCTCCCGTTCTGCAGCGGTCAAGGAGGCACGTCCTAATTGCATGGGTTCCCCGGCTCCTGTGTCAACCACGGCAGGGGGTGGAGAACCGACATGTCCAGGGGTGGTGTAGGAGGCGGAGTCTGCGGGTCGTGGGGTGGTGACCGTGAAGGTGGGTGCAGGTGGCAGGGTGCGAGGGGCTGGCTTCGAGCGAGAGAGAAGGCGCTGGTCGATCCAGAGAGCAAGTTGGATCAAGCCCTCCAAGGTAGCAGGAAGCTCTCGCCCGGCTAGTTCGTCCTTGATCCGAGAAGCCAGGCCCTCGTAGTAGGATGTCCGGAGCGCTGCATCGCCCCACGTAGTCTGTACGGCGAGGGTACGAAACTCCGCTGTGTAGCGACTCACGGACGATCCTCCCTGCCTCAGGTGGTAGAGTCTTGTGTCGGTCTCCACCTCGCCCACTGGGTGCTCGAAAGTGAGCCTGAGTTGATGGGTGAACTCATTGTATGAGTGGGCGGTGTCCGTGTCTGCTCTGAGAACTGCTGTGGCCCACTCAGCTGCCTGCCCTTTGAGCAACGAGACGAGAAGAGCAATGCGTAGCCGATTGGTGGAGTACTTGGTGGGATTGAACTTGAACACCAGATCGAGTGCTGTCAGAAACACACTGCACTTCCCATCCGTGCCGTTCCACTTTTCTGGTAATGATAAGAAGACATCAGTAGGGGGTGGGTGTGGCGCTAGCCATGCCAGCAACAGCCGCCCGGAGATCCGCGTTCTCCCGCCTGAGATCCGCGACCTCGTGGCGCAAGGCCACAACTTCTTGGAGGCTCAGGCGCAGAGTAGCGATCTCCCCGGTTAGCTTGTCGATTAGCGCGGCATGCTGATCTACCACGTCACAGAGGTGCGCATGATCTGCTGGGTTTACCGCGGAGGGCTCAGTCATTCTGTCAGGAGTGAACTAACCTCGAGGACCAGAAGACGTAGCTTTAGCGGTTAGCCCAATGTAACGTGGATGGTAAACCCAAACGCGGAGAGAAGCGAGTAGGCAGGATAACCACGCGACTTTAATCTAAGGACTCTCACAAAATCGGAGCAAGGGAAAAACATAAATTTACCCCGCGTCCTATAAATACACACACAATAGCAGAAAGCAGATAAACCAAATGGTGAGTACTCACGGTTTGCTGAAACGACAACCGAAACCGACATGGGCCGAACTCAATGACTGAGTGGTAAGCCATCGTTTGTTTACCTCTTTTATACTTCCTGGTTTGGCACCCGCCTTACTTCCGGGTCCTAGTTCCGGGCGCAGATTGAGTGTGCATGACAAAGAGGAGGGTCTTTGTTTGGAGTAGATTGTTCAGTTGGTTTTTGCAAAAGTTGAGTTGGACGGAGTGTAATTTTTTGTATATATTTTGTAAATTATTCTTTTCTTTCTTTCTTTCCTCCTCACTTTGTTTGTGTACTGTTTGAATGACTTGAGCACCTTTTTGCACAATAAACACCTTACAGCACCGAAGTGCTATTGTGGTTGGGCCATCACTGGAATTTTTGCTGAGGTTTTTTATAAAGGAAGAAACGCCAAAAAGTGGTCAGTGACGCAACATTGCAACACCTTTGTGACAAGTGCTGTATCAAAATTAATGCAAAAGTTGGCATTACCCAAAATAGATTTAAAAATTTAGGTGCATTAATAAAAACTGATAATTTAAGGTGCATTAATAAGGTAAAAATTTGGTCAAATTTAAGGTGCATTAAAGAGGGGAAAAAATGCTATCAAATAATATGAATATGAAGTACATGTACAGGGGTTGGACAATGAAACTGAAACACCGGCCAATTTAGTGTTGGACGTTTCATGGCTAAATTTGACCAGCCTGGTGGCCAATCTTTAATTAGCAGAGTAATAGCACAGTTTTGCTTAAAATAAAAATAGCAATGCACAAAACATTATTAGTGACATATCAGAGTTCAAAAGAGGACAAATTGTTGGTGTAGGTCTCGCTGGCACATTTGTGACCAACCCCGATTGTATCCAAAAAACATAAAACCACACCTGCTCAGCTAACTGAAGAAATAAATGTGTACCTCAACTCTCCTGTTTTCACCAAAACTGTTTGTCTGGAGCTCCACAGGGTCAATGTACATGGTCGGGCTGCTATAGCCAAATATTTGGTCACTAGTGCCAATGCCAAATGTCGGTTTCAATAGTGCCAGCAGCGAAAAATCTTGGGCTGTGGACAATGTGAAACATATATTGTTCTCTGAAGTCCACCTTCACTGTCTTTCCCACATGCACTTTTTCTGACATACATTCCCGCAACCTTACAAACTGTGGTCTATCCTTCAGATAGTTGGTGATCTAGGAGGTTGTGGTGGTGTCGACATGCATCTTTTCCAGCTTCTCTTGTAGCAGTGCTGGTTGAATTGTGTAAAAGGCACTGCAGAAATCAAAGAAAGAACATGATTCTTCACAATGCTACCCTCTTCATCCAGGTGAGAAAGAGTTTGCTGAAGAAGGTAAATGAAGGCATCATCCACACCAACCTGAGGGTAGTAGTCAAACTGTAATCATTTAGGGTGGCTGAAGTTGACTATTTTGGGACTGGAACACAGGATGTCTTCCACTTCTCCTGAGTCAGGCCTAGGTTAATCAGGTGCTGTAAAATCACACAGCTGGTTAGCACAGGCCTTCAGAATTCTGAGGCTGATACCATCAGGACCAGGAGCCTTGTTTTGATTCAGTCTCTCCAGCTGCCTCTTCACCTGACATCTTGAAACATAGAGGGGGTGGGGGGAGTAGAGGACACATAATTTTTGTTGGACACGGTGGAACAGATGCATGGGGTGTTGGTGATAAAGCTGTGACGTTTATTGTGGGGTTAGGGTGTGTTTTTCTATTGTTAGTCACTGGGTAGGTGTGAGAGGAAAGTAGTTGTGAAGACTGTAGGAGAGAGAGAGTGTGATGTCTGTGTGGCAGGAGGAGGGAGCAGAGGGAGCAGTATTAGCTTTTATTTAGGCTTAAAAAACAGGCTGGTCCAGTCAGTGGGTTGTTTCACAGTCTTGTAAATGGAAAATTGCTAAATATTGACATAAAAAATATTTTTTTATATTTAATTATTTGTAGTTTTTTTTCAGTATTTCAGTACTTAAGTAAAAGTTTGACTGAACTACTTTGACTTGTACTAGATCTACTGGACTTTAATCAGAAGTACAGTATGTATATTTTAACTCAGAAAAACTCAACATCAGTGTAGTTTGTTTATGTCAGTAAAATTATTTACTCGATTAACACACAGCATGTGGAGAGCAGACAGGACATTAAAGTGCTTACATACAAAACAGGGACAAACTGTCTTTACATACACTTTATTTGTTGCAGAATTTATATTAAAGGAAAATAAATATGTAAAGCCACAGTTAGACCGGTGAGATTAAATACAGAAGCAATATCCAACGTGGACTAATACAGTGATGCACATTAATGTGATGTTTTATTCTTGGTACAAAACAGAAGGTGTACATTATTATATGTTAAAAAGCTTTTTAACATACAGTATGATTAAACACCACCTTGTGTTTTGTAGACCTGGCGTCGGGTGGGTTGTCAAACCCCATACTACCCAGCCACTGGATCTAGTGCCAGTTGTTGTGCGGATTTATGGTCTGCTGTGGCAATCCCTCGACGGGAGCAGCCGAAACACCACCAACAACAAAAAAATAACTTTTTCCTTTTACTCTGACCCCAGGCCAATCCCTGACCTACAGTACTGGCCAACTCTTTACTAGAATGTCAGGTTAATGAACCTAGAGCATTCTGGAGAACTGAGTTGTCCTGCACTGCTCTCTCACTGTGCACCTCTGTCTCCCTCTGCTGGCAGCGGGTGGTATAGCATGGCCTCCTAAATCAGATTAGATCAGATTAGAATGAGCAAAGAATTTTCTGCTGAGGGTTTCTTAGAACAGGGTACAAGAACAAGACCTGGATTTGCCTGGATGGTTAACTGCTTAAGTGTGAAGAGCTTTAGGTCTGCGCTGAAAAGAGCAAGAGTGTCAACTGTCATGAACAAACATGTTAATCATTTCATCACCCAGGCCCTTTACTTTTCATCAAATAATTCTGTTATGCCAACAATTCATATATACACTCAGTGGTACACACAAATAACACACTCCTTCAGAGACAGGGCACTACACGTCATCAAAGGGGAACCAAACTACTCATAGGAAAACATTCCACAGTAGACAGAGGGTGTATAGAAGACTGGGGGACACCATGTCTTGAAGCAGCTTTAGCATGTTGATTGCAATCAATTTGTAACCCTAAGTTCATGGTAAATGTTTGCAATTCTCTCTCTCTCTCTCTTCCTGCCCCTTCTGTAAAAGCATCAGGGCAACAAAACATCAACATCAAAGTCGAATAAGAATTTCTTCAGATTTTACTGGTTTGACCAGACTAAAATGAGTTAATTGTTTTATTTTATTTATTATTGTTATTATTTTTTCTAAGAACACTGCATCCACAATAACTGCATTTTCTTAAGTTATTTCCAAAACTGGCTTTGCCTGGGTGATAACTGCTTAAGGGTCAAAAGCTTCAGTCCATGTTGGAAAGAAAGTGTGGCTCATATGGCACAGCCAAAACTGTTCACCTTCACAATGACCTTTATTTACATTTACATTTACATTTAGGCATTTGGCAGACGCTCTTATCCAGAGCGACTTACAAAAAAGTGCTTTAAAGTTAACATCACTGGATACATACTTACACTGGGTTAACTAGGTTTATAACTAAGTGCCATTAGTCGAACACAACTGGGAAGAGAGGTTTTTTTTTTTTTTTTTTTTTTTTGGGGGGGGGGGGGGGGGGGGTTAGTCCAAGTACTGGAGAAACAGATGCGTCTTGAGTCGTCGTTTAAAGATAGTCAAAGTCTCTGCTGTACGGACATCTAGAGGAAGTTCGTTCCACCACCTAGGTGCCAGAACAGAAAAGAGCCTGGATGAATGTCGCCCTCGATCCCTGAGAGATGGTGGGATGAGGCGAGCAGTGCTGGAGGATCGGAGGGAACGTGGTGCAGTGCGTGGTGTTATTTATCATCAAATAACTATGTGCTCCATAAGACGAGCAAAATTTTTAAATAAATTATGACTTTAAAAACAAACAAGTCTTGGTTTATGAGTACCGAGTATCATGTATAACGCATGCGCTTTTTGTTTTGATGTTGAGCGTCACGTGATCACAACTGAGTCAATGTTTTTTCTCTCTCGTGCTCTGCAGAATTGTGGGTAATTGTCTTCCCTGCTCGGTCTTAGTATGCGTCACTCACTGGTATAATCAACATCCGTGCACGCGCATACTGTGTAATATAACACTGTGACCACGTGTGTGGATGTATAGACTCTTTTATTTTGTGTTTTTATGTGTGCGTGCGTAAAGATTTTTTTATTTTGTGTTTGTATGTACTGTACATGTGCGTGAAAGTCGACCTTTCAGCGAGCACATGTACTATTTATTATAAGACACGTGTGTGAGTGTGTGTGTGTGTGTGTGTGTGCGTGCATGTAAAGCTAAGTCTCATTAGAGAGTTTAAAGATCCATTTTCTCTCCCTCTCCCTCTCAGTCTGCACTGATTCCATGGCATGTGCGTGCAAGTCATTGGACACCGTGCCTCCTCCTCTCGCCTTCACACACATACACACAATCTAACAGAGACACTGCTCTGTCGCGATTCTTTTCAAAGTTAAATTGCAGGTTGTTTTATTTTTATTTACAGCTATGATTTCGTTAGTGTGTCATTCACTCGAGTGTCATTAGAGAGCTTTCTTGTTTATTTTCCTGATAAAACAGTGTTTCCATTAGTGTGTGTGAGTGTCTGTGTGTATAAGTGTTCCCACACAGTTGTCCTCTCTCCTCTCAAATAAAGAGAGGGATGAGAGGAGAGAGAGGGGAGGAGGTCATTTCTCCTCTCCTCTTACTTTTGCTTCAGACACACATACACAGCGCATGAGCTGACAAACTTATTTGTCGGGATTCATTTGAACTTTTTTCAAGGGTAATGTGCAGGTTAATTTGTTTTACTTTTACTTTATATTTTCTATTAATTTTTTTCCCATTATTTCTTATGAGTGTTTTAATAAACAAGCTCATTTCCAGAATAAATTTTGCTCGCAATCCAGGGTTCCACTGTATTGAGATATATGTTAAGGGCACCTCAACTTGGACAGGCCACGGGGTTAGGCTGGGGCACTTGAAGCATGACTCCACAAAGGCTCTGGGGGTCTGCTCTGGTATCAAATCACCCACATCTTTTTTTGGTCCTCGCTCACTCCAAAGAGCTTCCTTGGCATGTGCTCACTCCTCTTCTTACCATCTTTCGTTCCTTCCTCCTTAAAAATTCATTCCTTTTCCAAAACTACCCTTTTCTCATAATGTCATGCACACTCAGCCGCGACCGGCACTAGGACCCGGAAGTAAGACGGTCGCGAACCTGAAAGCATAAAGGTAAACAAGATGGCGCCGCACATCGCTCTGTCATTGAGTTATGCCCAGATCCTTTCGGAATCGTTCCCGTATCTGTGAGTACTCACTTTCTTGGCTATCTTTTCAGACTGAGTGTGTGTTTATAGGACTAGGGTTAGATTGTGTCTTTCCTTTGCTCATTGAGTGTGAGAGTCCTTATAACAAAGCGCGTGATTATCCTGCCCGCTCGTGTTTATCCGCGTTTGGGTTTACCATTCACGCTACAGGGCTAACTGCTAAAGCTATCTGCTCATCCCGGTTTGTTCGTGACAGATAGCACGATCATCATTCTAGTCATCCCGGTTAGTTCGTGACAGAATGACAGAGCCACGAGCAGTAAACCCAGCGGATTATGCCCGCCTCCGCGATGTGGTTGACCAGCATGCTTTGCTCATCAATACGCTAACCGCGGAGCTCGGTTCTCTGCGCCTCAGTGTCCAAGACATCGCGGCCTTGTGCCGCGAGGTTGCGGAGCTTAGGCAGGAGAACGCGAGCCTCCGGGAGGCGGTTGGTGGGCTGGCTAGCTGCCCGCCCGCCACGGCGGTCGCGGCGCCGCACCCCCCCCCCTCTGACGTTTTTTTAGCTCTTCCAGATAAATGGGATGGCACGGATGGGAAATGCAGTGTGTTTTTAACATCGCTGGAACTGGTGTTTGAGTTCAATTCCACCAAGTACTCCACCGACCAGCTGCGCATTGCACTCCTCGTCTCGTTGCTATCAGGGCAGGCAGCAGAGTGGGCCACGGCAGTCCTGCGCGCATACACAGACACCGCGCACTCCTACAATGAATTCACCCACCAGCTCAAGCTAACCTTTGAACATCCTGCGGGCGAGGTGGAGACCGACACAAAGCTCTTCCACCTGCGGCAGGGAGGACTGTCCGTGAGTAAATACACCGCCGAGTTGCGGACACTCGCCATCCAGACCTCCTGGGGAGACTCAGCCCTCCGGACGTCCTACTTCGAGGGGCTGGCTAATCGAATCAAAGACGAGCTAGCCGGACGAGAGCTCCCAGCCACACTGGAGGGGCTAATCCAGCTAGCCCTCCGGATCGACCAGCGCCTCCTATCCCATCCGAGGCCAGCACCTCGAACCCTGCCGCCACCACCCACGTACGCCTACATTGCACCAAGACCACCAACCACCATCACCACCGCTCTCCCTGGACGTGTCGGATCTCCACCCCCTGCCGTGGTTGACACCGGAGCCGGGGAACCCATGCAGCTAGGGCGCGCCTCCCTGACCGTGGCGGAACGCGAGAGACGTTACCGCGAGGGACTGTGCGCTTACTGCGGATCAGCCGCGCACCATCGAGCGACCTGCCCGTTCCGTCTGGGAAATGCCCAAACCCGGTGAGAGAGAGGAGAGACTCCCCGGGTATCATCCATCTCTCCGCGACCACCAACAACACCGAGACTCGACTCACGGTCCAGGTAACCCTCCATCTTGGCCACAAACGGGTCAGAAGTGCCACGTTCATCGATTCTGGTGCCGCAGGTAACTTCATTGACTCAACGTATGCCAGAGGATTAGGGGTAAAGATAGAGGCGTTATCCCAGCCAGTGAAAATCACCTCAGTCAACGGGCGGCCCCTCTCATCCAGCCCCATCACCCAGCAGACTTCACCCATCACTCTCATCCTCGGCCAACATCAGGAGTCTATCCAATTTCACCTTACACCCATCTCCTCTCCACCCATCATCCAGCTACCCCTGTCTCTTACAGCACGACCCACTCATATCCTGGTCTCAGAACCGAATCCTTCAATGGGGGCCGACCTGCACCGACTTATGCCTACAGGCCCAGGCTGGGATGTGTTCCAGGGAGTCCGAGGCCCCCGACGTCGACATCCACGCCATCCCACCACCATATCGAGACCTGGCTGAGGTGTTTTGCAAACGCCGGGCCAGCCATCTACCACCTCACCGACCTTACGACCTAGCCATCGAACTCCAGCCAGGCTCCAGCCCCCCCCGCGGCCACCTCTACTCCCTTTCTACCAGCGAGACCCAGGCTATGGAGGAGTATGTCGCCAGCGCCCTGCGAAATGGCACCATCAGACCCTCCTCCTCGCCGGCTGCCGCGGGGTTCTTCTTTGTAAAGAAAAAAGGGGGCGAACTTCGTCCGTGTGTCGACTATCGGGGGCTTAACAAGATTACCATCAGAAATCGTCATCCTTTGCCTCTTACCAACTCAGCCCTGGACGCCCTCTCTGGTGCCACCATGTTCACTAAGTTGGACCTCCGGAGCGCCTACAACTTGGTGCGCATCAGAGAGGGTGATGAGTGGAAGACGGCCTTCATCACCACCACCGGACACTATGAGAGCCTGGTCATTCCATTTGGTCTCTGCAACGCACCCTCGGCCTTCCAGTGTTTCATCAACGATGTCCTCCGGGACATGCTAGGCCGATGGGTGTTCGTCTACCTAGATGACATTTTAATATACTCACGCACCCCCGAGGAACACACAAAACATGTTCGGGCTGTCCTAAAGAGATTGCTCGCCCACCAGCTGTACTGTAAGTTGGAGAAGTGTGCTTTTCACGAGCACTCCACCACGTTCCTGGGTTTTGTTATCTCGCCCCAGGGTGTGGGCATGGACCCGCAGAAGCTGGAGGTTGTACGTCACTGGCCCCTACCCAGGACACTCAAACAGCTCCAACGCTTTCTCGGGTTTGCGAACTTTTATCGTCACTTTATCCGGGGCTACAGTACAGTTGCAGCACCACTCACTGCACTTACCAGGCTCTCCAACCATTCCTTCCAACTCAACCCTACCGCCATCTCAGCTTTCCACCGACTCTGTCACCTGTTCACCACCGCCCGATTCTCCTCCACCCGGATGCCAGTCAACCGTTCGTTGTGGAAGTGGACGCGTCGGAAGTGGGCGCCGGCGCTGTTCTCTCACAACGAGGTCCAGACCAAAAGCTACACCCCTGTGGCTTTTACTCCAAAAAATTTAACCCCACTCAGCAGCGATACGGAGTAGGGGACCGTGAACTGTTGGGCATAAAGTGGGCCTTGGAGGAGTGGCGTCACTGGCTCCAGGGTGCCAGTGAGCCATTCATTGTCTGGACGGATCATCAGAACCTCATCACCATCCGCAACCTCAAACAGCTAAACCCACGACAGGCACGGTGGGCCTTATTCTTCGAACAGTACGATTTCCATCTTTCGTACCGCCCGGGGTCAAAGAACACCAAGGCCGACGCCCTCTCCCGTCAATACGAGCGAGAGGCGCCCCGGGCGGAGCCCGTGCCTGTCCTTCCACCCACCCGGATCATCGCACCCCTGCACTGGGATATGGAAACGAGGGTCCGCCAGGCACTGGCCACCGAACCCGCACCGGCAGGTGTGCCGCCCGGGCGGCTCTACGTCCCGACTCAACTCCGGCCCGAAGTCCTCCAGTGGGGCCATTCTTCGCCCGTCGCGGGACACCAGGGAACCCGGAGAACCCTCACCTTCGTGGGACGGGCCTTTTGGTGGCCTTCGATGAGGAGGGAGGCTACTGAGTTCGTCCGGGCGTGCCCAGTGTGCTCCAGGGCCAAAGACTCTAACCAACCAACTCCGGGGGAGCTCCAACCACTTCCAGTCCCTCGTCGGCCCTGGTCGCACATTGCCGTCGACTTCATCACGGGCCTGCCGATCTCCGAGGAAAAAGACGTCATCCTTACCATCGTGGACCGCTTCTCCAAGGCAGTGCACCTGGTGGCCCTCACCGGACTCCCGTCAGCCAAAACCACAGCAGAGCTGATATTGGAACACGTAGTCCGATTGCATGGGTTCCCTAAGGACATCGTCTCGGACAGAGGTCCCCAGTTCACCGCCCGGTTCTGGAAGGCCTTCTGCCGTCTGATCGATTCGTCCTGCAGTTTGTCCTCTGGCTACCACCCCCAGACGAACGGTCAGACGGAGCGAACCAACCAACAGCTGGAGCGCTACCTAAGATGTTTCGTGTCGGATCGCCAGCGCTCCTGGGCCCGCTACCTCAAGTGGCCCGAATTATCACACAACCTTCACGTCTCCTCAGCCACCAACCTGAGTCCATTTGAGGTGTGCTATGGTTTCCAGCCTCCGATGTTCACCCACCAAGAACCGGAGGTTGATGTACCATCGGCCCAACAGTTGGTTCGCCGGTGCCGGCGGCTATGGCACCAAGCCAATCTCGCCATCCGACGCACCAACGCCAACTATGTGGCCCAACACCGCCGTCGGCACCCTCCGGGACGATTGTACCATGTAGGTGACAAAGTGTGGCTATCATCCAAAAACCTCCACCTGCACACAGAGTCAAAAAAGTTATCACCAAGTGTAAGTGCCATATCGCACTTTTTATGAATTTGTTGTTGTGTTTATTTTATTTTATTTTACTTGCTGTTATTTGATTTATTCTACCTTGTTCTATTCATTAGTAAAGCATTAAGCATTAAGTTTGTTACATAAGCCATAAGCTTTAAATTTCTTAGTTATGCATCATAAGTTGATAATCGTAGGTTGGTCTGTGATGTCATTCTACTATTACATGCATTTGTGTGACTGTGATATGCTAGAAAGCTCAGTATAGATTTGGAAGGCTACGGAAACACAAGCTTTAGACCGTCAGCTAATGAGAGCTCCCGGTAAGCTAGAAATGCTAAATACAGCAACGAGGTTGTTGTAACCGTCAGCTAATGAGAGCTCCCGGTAAGCTAGAAATGCTAAATACAGCAACGAGGTTGTTGTAACCGTCAGCTAATGAGAGCTCCCGGTAAGCTAGAAATGTAAAATACAGCAACGAGGTTGTTGTAACCGTAAGCTAACGTAAGCTGGGAAAGTAAGAAACAACAAGAGTGTTGTTAGATACCCAAGCCAAGATTGTAACCTACAAGATGCAGCAAACAGGTTGTTGTAAAACTCAGAGATTTGCAAGATGCAGCAACTGGTGTCTGTAATAACAGTGGATTTACTCAAGACGACTGTATGAAGTGTTGATTCTTTGATGCTGACAAATAAACGACAAAAGACAAAGAGATCGGACTTCTGTCATGTGAGTGAAACTTTAAGACATTAGCTACGCGTCAAAACTAGTGAAATAAGCCATCCGCATCTACAAAAGTCTAAAGCTTTTCCGCTGTTTGAACGAAAACAAGTGAACACTGAAATGGAAAGTGAAAGAGAATAGCCGTCGAACTTCACCATGCCGAACAATGAGGACAACGCTACCGGCACTTGGCTGGGGAGCCTAACGGCGCTCCACGAGATGAACAGAAAAAACCTCAACGAGGCGCTGGATGCAAGAAAAGGCAAGCGAATTCGACTGAATGCAACGTCTACTGCATTAAAGACACCCATGAACTATGCACACAAACACAGACGCGATCAGGTCGCTTGCGGCGCACCTGAGGCTCAAGGCCGCACAGAATTCATATCTACGGTGGGTAGCTGGAAAGCGGACACCAAGGACACCAAGGACCACTCTGTGACGTCGCGACTACGCGAAGGTGTCTCACCGGGCGTCAGCGTGTCACAGACAACGGCACCATCCAGAAGGTCCGTAACTTCTACATCATCCTCAGCCCGAATAAAGAGCCAAGCGGAAGCCAACAGAGCAGCCTTGTTGATTAAAGTAGCAGCCTTAGCAGAACGGCGGGCGTTAGAACAGAAGGAAGCACAATTAAAGGCAAAGGAAGCAGAACTAAAGGCTGATAAAGAAAAGTTGGAATTAGAAACTGCGCTCGCAATTGTCGATGCTGAATTACAGGTTTATCAGGGTTGTAAAAAACGACAGCCTGCATCAAAGAGCGGAGTCATCGACCCGAGCTGCACACGCTCGAGCAGCCCGCATTGGACGGGCCACAAACCTGAATACGTCAGCCGCCGAAAGCCGGTAAAAGAGAGCACCTTCAACGAACCAAGTGGCGCACGCGCTCCCAAACTGGAATACAACGAACTTTACGAGAGCAGCGCGTCGATAGAAGACCTTGGACTGCCATCACGTCGCAAGACAGCCCATCCAAGTGTACCAGTAAGTTTTGAACCAAAATTGAAAAGTACTTTAAATGAAGGGTCTACCCAAGACAACAAATACACCCGCCATGACATTGGTACTTTGGAATCACAGAGCATGATGCAACAGCAGGCTGACATCACAGCAATGCTCATGAAATGCCAAAGGCAATCCTTTTTACCTCAGCGCAATGTTCCTGTGTTTCATGGTGACCCTCTTGAGTTTACGTCCTTCATGAAAGCATTTAAACATGTTATTGTTGACAAAACCGATAGTGACGCTGATAAGCTGTTTTATCTTGAGCAGTTCACTAAGGGAGAGGCTAGAGACCTCGTTATGAGCTGTCAGCTTATGCCAGATCAGTGTGGTTATGCAGAGGCAATGAGACTGTTGCAGGATAGATTTGGAAATAAACGTCAAGCTCGCAAACACGACAGCCGATCGTCCAAGAGCGAGAGCGCAATCACTGAAACGAGCAGCGCGCGCCCGAGCAGCGCATGCCTGAGCAGCGCGCACTTTCACCTCTCCAACTCAACATGCAACAGCCGAGCGCAGCCTGCGAACGAGAGCGCGGTCACTGAATCGAGCAACGCGCACCTGAGCAGCGCGCACACTACGGACCTGGACGCCGCAATCAGCGACAGAAAACCCTGTCACACATCCCTTCAAGGACCCAAACAAACGGGCCAAGGAAAACCCAGGGTCAGCGTCGCAACCGAGGACAGACAGGTTGGTAAAATTCACAAAGACTTGATTACAATGAAGAATGCCGGTACATCACCTGTCAGCGCCTTCACTAACCCGTGCGCACACTGCAAAGGGGAGCATATCTTAGATGATTGCTTCCAATTTAATGATAAGACACACAAAGACAAAGTAGAATTCTTAAAAAGAAACGGATTCTGTTTCGGATGTTTAAGAACGGGTCATTTGTGGAAAGACTGTACCAGAAAAATTGTATGTTCATTGTGTTCAAAGTCACATCCAAGCATGCTACACATAGCAGTGCAAGACACGGCGCAGCCAGTTACACGCGCTGACGAGAATGAAACCGAAAGTGACACAAAAAACACACCACCGGCAGAGAGTCACGAATCAAATGCGCTCACTGGGGCTGGAGGTAATTGCATCCTCCCCATTGTGCCCGTTAAAATAAAGTCCAAGAAAAAGGACACAGTAGAAGCCATGTACTATCACGTGAAAGTCCCCGAGAAGGACACTGATCTGCTGCGCTTCCTATGGTGGCCGAATGGAGATGTGAACCAAGACTTAGTTGAAAATAAAATGGTAGTTCATCTGTTCGGTGTAAAATTGTTGCCTAGTGGTGCTAACTTCGCCCTCAGTAAGACAGCAGAAGAAAACCGCAGCAATGCATCTGCTGTGGCAGTTAACACAGTACTTAAAAACTTTCATGTAGACGACTGCCTGAAATCTGTTTCGAGTCATGACCAAGCAGTCGCCCTATCCAATGATCTCACAAGTCTCTGTGTAAGCGGAGGGTTTAACCTCACTAAACGGGCAAGCAATAGCCGTGCCCTACTGACTGTCATTCCCGAGAGCGAAATGATCAAAGACATGAGAGACTTAGACTTGAGTAAAGATGCACTGCCCATAGAGAGAGCTCTGGGGGTGCTGTGGTGCATTAACTCAGACATGTTCAAGTTTAAGATTAGCTTAAAGGAACGACCTGTGACAAGAAGAGGAATTCTGTCAATCACTAGCTCAACATACGACCCGTTAGGCTTTCTCCCACCTGCCATACTGCCAGCTACAATCCTAATGCAACAGTTATGTAAAGAAAAACTTGCCTGGGATGATGACATTCCCGAGCAGTTTGCAACGGCGTGGAAAACCTGGCTGCAAGAGCTGCACAGACTGTCCAAGTTCAGCATAGCAAGGTCCATAAAACCAGCCGACTTCGGAGTTACAGCTACAGCACAACTCCATCACTTCTCGGATGCAAGTGAAATGGGATACGGAGCTGTCTCATACCTCAGGTTAGTAAACGCTGATGGACTTACACATTGTGCATTCATGATGGGGAACTCCCGTGTAGCACCCCTGAAACAAACCACCATTCCACGAATGGAACTGACTGCGGCAGTGGTCACTGTAAAAAATGACAAAATGTTGAAAGAACAGCTAGAATTGAAATTGCTGGACTCTATGTTCTGGACTGACAGTACAACTGTTTTGAGATACATTGATAACGAAACACTTCGTTTTAAAACCTTTGTGGCCAACAGAATCGCCATTATAAGAGAGTCAACCAAGTCACAGCATTGGAGGTACGTTAATACCTCACAAAACCCAGCTGATTCTGCCTCCAGGGGGGCATCCTGTGAAAAGTTCATGAAAAATGTCAACTGGATCCAAGGTCCCTCCCTTCTCAAAGAAGCAGAGTGCAAATGGCCTGAAAATATTCACGACACATCAATAAAAGAAAATTTTGATGAAAATGCTGATGAAGTTAAGCTCTCAGCTTTAGTGAATATTGTGAGCATTACAAAATGCACAGACGCAGTGAGTAAACTGATTAATCATCACTCTGACTGGCACAAGTTAAAAAGATCCGTTGCCTGGAGCCTTCGCATCAGAGACATGCTCAAACAAAACACAGAAAGGGTTACAATACAAGTAGATAACCCAAAGACAGAAAATCACAAGTCGCTAACAGTTCAAGAACTAACAAAAGCAGAAAACGAAATCATTAAGCTCACTCAAAGACAAAACTTCAAGGAAGAACTTCTCACGTTGCAAAAGGGTAAAGCAGCAGCAGAATTCAAACAGGGAATTCGCACACAGCAAAAACGAAAGGCGTCTGTGAAAAGAAACAGCTGCTCGCCCAAACTGAAACCTCTGACACCAAACTACCCGCTGCTGATGAAAAAACAGCCAAACCTGCCACCTGGATTTGTCATCTATGCACGTCGCAGGGAGAAGCAGATCCAGCATCGATCAGACCTGCTCTGGAAGCGATGGGTACGTGAATACTTGCCCTTGCTCCAGGGGCGGCAAAAATGGTTTCAAAACAAAAAAAACCTTTCGATTGGAGACATAGTTTTAATAACTGATGAGTCTTCTCCAAGAAATTCATGGGTCATGAGAAGAATCACGAAAGTGTTCCCCAACAAAGGGGGACTGGTGAAACGTGTGTTAGTTAAAACTAAGACCAACACTCTGGAAAGACCCATCGACAAGCTGTGCCTCATATGTGAAATGGACTGTTAAACGTGTGGTAATATGTTACGAAATTTGATATGCAAATGTAAACACCTGAGATGAATATTACACACTTAAAAGATTTAAAACGTTTTAGAAGGTTAAGAATGTTTGATTTCATTGCTTTATCAAAAAAAAAAAACACAAAATTGTAATTGTCAGTCTCCATGCCTGTCAATTAGGGGCTGGAATGTAAGTGCCATATCGCACTTTTTATGAATTTGTTGTTGTGTTTATTTTATTTTATTTTACTTGCTGTTATTTGATTTATTCTACCTTGTTCTATTCATTAGTAAAGCATTAAGCATTAAGTTTGTTACATAAGCCATAAGCTTTAAATTTCTTAGTTATGCATCATAAGTTGATAATCGTAGGTTGGTCTGTGATGTCATTCTACTATTACATGCATTTGTGTGACTGTGATATGCTAGAAAGCTCAGTATAGATTTGGAAGGCTACGGAAACACAAGCTTTAGACCGTCAGCTAATGAGAGCTCCCGGTAAGCTAGAAATGCTAAATACAGCAACGAGGTTGTTGTAACCGTCAGCTAATGAGAGCTCCCGGTAAGCTAGAAATGCTAAATACAGCAACGAGGTTGTTGTAACCGTCAGCTAATGAGAGCTCCCGGTAAGCTAGAAATGTAAAATACAGCAACGAGGTTGTTGTAACCGTAAGCTAACGTAAGCTGGGAAAGTAAGAAACAACAAGAGTGTTGTTAGATACCCAAGCCAAGATTGTAACCTACAAGATGCAGCAAACAGGTTGTTGTAAAACTCAGAGATTTGCAAGATGCAGCAACTGGTGTCTGTAATAACAGTGGATTTACTCAAGACGACTGTATGAAGTGTTGATTCTTTGATGCTGACAAATAAACGACAAAAGACAAAGAGATCGGACTTCTGTCATGTGAGTGAAACTTTAAGACATTAGCTACGCGTCAAAACTAGTGAAATAAGCCATCCGCATCTACACCAAGGTTCATCGGGCCATACCGCATAACTCTCAGGATCAACCCTGTCACCTACCGGCTCCAGCTGCCTGCGGCGCTCCGGATCCATCCTGTCTTCCATACCTCACAGCTGAAACCATTCACCACCTCACCCATGGTTCCACCCACCCCCCCTGCTCCTCCCCCCCGAATCATTGACGGCGGTCCCGCCTACACCGTGCGACGGATCCTCGACTCGCGCCCTCGGGGCAGGGGCACCCAGTATCTGGTCGACTGGGAGGGCTACGGCCCCGAGGAGCGGTCCTGGGTTCCGGCTCGCTTCATCCTCGACTCCGGGCTCATTAGGGACTACCGTCACCGGGTATCCTCCACCCCTGGACCGTCCGGAGTCGGTCCTGGACGGGGGGGTACTGTCATGCACACTCAGCCGCGACCGGCACTAGGACCCGGAAGTAAGACGGTCGCGAACCTGAAAGCATAAAGGTAAACAAGATGGCGCCGCACATCGCTCTGTCATTGAGTTATGCCCAGATCCTTTCGGAATCGTTCCCGTATCTGTGAGTACTCACTTTCTTGGCTATCTTTTCAGACTGAGTGTGTGTTTATAGGACTAGGGTTAGATTGTGTCTTTCCTTTGCTCATTGAGTGTGAGAGTCCTTATAACAAAGCGCGTGATTATCCTGCCCGCTCGTGTTTATCCGCGTTTGGGTTTACCATTCACGCTACAGGGCTAACTGCTAAAGCTATCTGCTCATCCCGGTTTGTTCGTGACAGATAGCACGATCATCATTCTAGTCATCCCGGTTAGTTCGTGACACATAACATCTTGCCTCGTGTCCGTGTGTTTGTGGTGCGCCACAAGTTAAGGATCTTACACACTAAACTGAAGACCGGTTCATTGGCAACCAAGGCTCATTTAAATGCTTAAGTTATTGCAAAAAGCATCTCAAACTTGTTTCTTGAACATGACAAGGTCACTGTAACCAAATGGCCCCCACAATCCCCAAATCACAGTTCAATAACTATATTATTAATTATAATTAACCATGGTCAACAGAATTCTGTGAAGGAAGGAAGCATAAGACAAATGCAGAGGGGGAAAGAGTAATAAAATTTTGTACTCAAGTAAAAGTACTGTTACTTTAGGGAACTTTTACTGAAGTACAAGTAAAGTTAGCCTTATAAAAATCTACTCAAGTAAAAGTAAAAAGTAGCTCATTAAACATTTACTCAGAGTAAAAGTTACTGAGTTATTTAATTTTTTTTAACAGCGGGAGTGGGATGGGGGACGAAACACACTTGCATAATAAATCTGTTCCCTTTGTTGTGCTTGAAATCAAAGTGTTCGCTTAAATATGACCAGGGGTTTGATCCATAAGAATTTGTTGCCATTTGACTTTCAGCTGTGTCTGTATCACTGGCATCTGTTTTGTCCGTCTCCATCATTCTTGTGAATTTAGCGCGTTTGTTCTCCATCAATCAATCAATCAATCAGTGCAGTGGTTTCCGGGGTGCAAATTTTTTCCTTCCCCGTTGTATTATTTGTGTTATTTTTCATTTTCAGTAATTTAAATTAAAATTTAAGTTAATAATCTGCTTTTAGTCTGCTCTTAGGACTTTCAATAAGATAGCAATTAGCATAGCAATATTAGCTTGCCTATAAATCCATATTTAGATTTATATTACAGAGATGCCACAGAGCTGATGGTTTAGTGATCAGTGTTTAATGGTTTAAATTAGATGATTTTCCTTTTAATCACTGACATTTACACTCGGCTCGGCATTTCCCCCAAACACTCCAATAGTATTAACACTGCTACAAAGCTAATCCAGTTGTAATTAACACACATTTACAGCTATGTGAAGACATCAATCACACAGACAAGCTGCATGTAATCACACCTGCTTTAAAACAGTGTGAGGAATGATATAGTATATCAAAAGTACATAAATTTAATAGATGTCAACATTTACAGTAATGTTAGAATTATTTTATATATAAAGGAGTTGATTCTACTCTCTTGTTCTCTTCCTCATAGATTTGATATTAACGTGTTAAATCTTTCCTGCTGCTATCTTCCTGTCTCCTCTTGCATCTGTTCTTAAAGGTGTGAACCCACGCTCACCTTCCCATACTCTCTTTATGTCTCTCTCTCCCCCTCTCTCTCTATCTCCCTCTGTCTCCTTCCCCCTCTCCCCCTAACTCGAGCCAATATCTTGTGATCTGTCTCTGCACGGACACCTCTATCTTCCTCTCCTTTGATTCTTCAGGATCTCACCAGGACATTTACAATGGTTCATGCTCTTTGTAGTAACATATGTCTATAGCCCAGGCGTTTGGTCAAATATATATAAACCCCATCTTTTGCTGTTAATAAACAGAGACCTTTCTGACAGACAACGTGTGTGTGAGATTTGAAAGAATCCATATTCCTGGTAGTGTTATCAGGAACGCGGAGATATTACACATTTTTGATAATACACTTTTAAATTACAGTATTCTTCAGTTTTAATTATATACTTATTAATTCACTATATTGGTATTTGATAAATGTCTGATTAATCTCCATAGATGTAGAGGCATGTGAGATTTGAAATAGAATCCATATTCCTGGTAGTGTTATCAGGAACGCGGAGATACAGTGGTTACAAAATCGGAGCGTCGTATGTAACGTCGCCGCCGCATTACGGGATGTGCATTTGCTGTGCATTTGCTGGCTTTTACCACTGAGTGGCGCTATATAACTACAGACTGACGCCTCATGCCTTAGTTCATTCTCTGCCTCAATAATACACGTAATAGCCGATAACATCAAGTGAAACACTGTAGTTGACCGAATTCATAATCACAGTACTATAATTACAGTACAAATGTAGAATTCAAATTAAATCAAATCTTATTAAGATCAAATTTAAGCACAATAAATATTAACACAGTGAGCCTTTAGATTTTATCACGTGTAATTAGAAAAGAAGTGTGTAGGGTTTTATTTAAATATAAATTTCTAAACCAATTAGATCAAATAACACCAAGTTATTGTTATAACAGGCTTACTTCGTCACTTATCAAAGACGTACGCTTGCTTTCAAAGAAGTCGAGTGGCTTATTAACGTCTCTGGTGTGCATTGTCTCTAAGTGGCTGCTTGGTGTAGCGGTTAGAACACTCGGCCAGTGATCTACAAAGCGGCGGTTCGAATCCCAAGTGATGTTTTAAAATTGTTTTATTTTAAAACTAACTAAAATGTTTTAAGTGCGCTTAAGGTAGAGTCTTATAAAGGCTATGTAGACTTATATAGTTTTATTATATATTTTTTGCACATTAATCTGAGTCCTCATCTGTTAGATCTGTTTAGTTTTTTTTTCCTGCCGGGCCGAATGCGCGGTTCCATCCCTTTCCCGCCTATTCAGGGAGCCTACGGAGTGAGCGATTAACCATAGTCGAATCGATTGGTGTGCGTCCAGCTCACGTTACTCGTGTGCTATTAATGCCGGCTGGTGATAATTAACGTTAATATGATCTCGGGCTTGCTCACGATGCTCAACATCTATAAAAATAGCAAAGTATTGTGTATAGAGTGATAAAAAAAAACTATCTAACGCATGTTAGAAAACATAATTTCCTGCATTTTTTTCTGCTTCAGGAGTCAGTCTGTTCTGAGACAGTGAGAGTAGAGGAAGGGGCAGATTCAGAACCAGGGAGGGAGCCGGAGACAGCAGAACAAAGAGATGATATTGCCAGCACCAGCACAGGGAGCACAGTTTTTAGTTTAGATCTCATGTTTACATTTTATTGTATGTTGATGGCTTGACTGTAAACAACATAAACAATGCAATAAATTTATAAAAATATATATTTATTGTCCCCCCTGCTGTTAAATGAAATTTGCGTTATTTTACGTTAATGTTACGTTATTACATTATTAACGTCGACAGAATAAAGTAAAGTTTTATTTCTGGAATTGATGCACGGGCTTCATCTTAGGCTTTTTTTTCTTTCGGTTCTTTCGTTTCTCAGCGCCGGACTGTTGATGTCTCTTTCCAGGACCAGGCATATCGTTCAATTATTATAATTCTTTTGGCCAAATACTGTAGGCAGCCGTAACAGAGGTGAGGGCGCGCGCGTCATCACGTGTGCTTAGCCGACTCTGCGTTCACCGTAGACTTCAATACAGTATAGACGTTTATATTTTTGTTTATTTGTATATGTATGTTATTAATATTAATTTTTTAGAGATTGTGTATGTGCGTGCACGGAGAGTATGTGTTGATAGGTTTATGTCGATAAGTTGATAAGTGTATCAGAAAGCATTAAAATGTTCATTTGAATTAAAATGACACACACACGTCTGTATATACAGTATATCAATTACATATATATCAATTTCATTAGTTCGTTCATTCTATTTGAAGCTTCGGATGTTTGTTTTTTTCTTGGTTTGGTTAGATTAGTTCTGAACTCGCTTCCGTGAAACTATCGCTAAAACAATGTGTGTAAAACAAGAGTGTCATAGTCCATTGTTAGTTTTAATGATTTGGCTGAAACTAATTATCACTACATAAGTACCCTAACACCATTGATCATGAGTCTCAGCTGAACCTAATTCTATACTTGTAACAGAAAATGTAGATGCAGATTCCAAATGTGTATTTATATAATAGATAGATAGATAGATGTGTGTGTGTGTGTGTGTGTGTGTAGGCTCTACGCAGGGGCAAGAGAGGGCAGCGCACCCTTAAATGTCTGCACATGTTAATATATTCCTAAAATGTATATATTACAAGTTGATAAACTGATCTGCGGTAGCGGAAAAATCCGCTGAAAATGACAGGCTGCAGCGCACGCGCACACACACACATACACACGCGCGCGCACACACACACACAGACACACAGACACACCTCCCTTGAGCCCTGCGTCTGTCGGATTTCAGCGGTCACGGGGTGGAAAGACTTTGAAGCAGTTTATATATGAATCTAAGCTTGAACATATCAGCATTGTAAATATATAATACTTTTCAAATAAAATCGCTATTACTTTGACCCTGAAGTTTAGTTTAGCACACACAAAAAACAGAAAAGTCATTTCTGGTAAATCAACGGAATGTGTAGTATTTACAGTAATTCATTAAAAAATGAATATACATTGTACAGTACACGGTAAACACGGGAAAGATTACAAAATGAAAAAACAAACAGTGTCTACTTTATAAACAGCTTAGTATGTGCGTCGAGATGCTGAAATCCCTTGCATGTTTTTGCTTCCAAGTGGAGAGATATTTGACCGATAGCCTAGAACAAAAGATCTATAGGTGTGATCACAACCCCCTCCGACCGACCGTGCCATCAATCACTGACCACCTCAGAAGTTCCCTCCAATGTATGGCTGCAATACTTGTTTTGCAAGTATTTTTAACACCATTCAAAGGCTTACAAGTTCCATTCAACATATAATGATGTCTCCACATGTTAATATATTCCTAAAATTTATATATTACAAGTTGATAAACTGATCTGCGGTAGCGGAAAAATCCGCTGAAAAAAGCACAGGCTACAGCGCACGCGCGCACACACACAGACACACACACACACACACACACACACAGACACACCTCCCTTGAGCCCTCGGTAAACATCCAAGCACTGAGGCACGCAAATCCCCTGACCACAATAAGGTGGCAATCCCTCAGGGGGGAAGATGAAAAATACAAATTAAATAAATAAAACAAAATAAAATATCCTTAATCCAGATTTTATCAATCAACGACATAATATTGATCTTAGCTGGATGGTCTAATTCTCAAAACCGTTTAACCTAAAGAAAAACTTAACACACTATAACTAGAATATTTACAAAACTGAAAGGTTGTCTTATGTATAATAAAAAAACCTCATAACTCAAAAAGATCATATTATGTTTTTATATTTTTATTTTTTTTATAGTAACTGAACAGCTCTCTTCTCTCCAATCCACTCCTAAACCACAGTCTCCTATTTCTCTGTGCGTGCTCTGGAGACTGTGAATGAATACACGCAGCGGAGGTTTTGTAAACTGTAGAGATACAATAATTTTACTGCTGGAAAATCAGCATTTTATCTAATTTGAAATATAAACCTAATATTATCTGTTACTTAATATATTTTCTTTTGATGATGACCATAACAGCCTACTGCATTTCATTATTTATAATAACACAAAAACAATATTACAATATTTGATATTTTAATATAAACTCGGTATCATTATCCTCCTTGTGTATGTGTAAAAAACATTTGATTTGTTCTATTTTTTATTCTGATAGTGTGCTCAATTTGTTTCTAGTAATTTATATATTTAAATTCGGATGCCTTTTACTGTTACAAATTTAACTCTTTGCTGTACAAGCCCTTGTGTTGTTGTTTGTGCTGCTGTTCTTTAATAATACCAATAATCAGATACAAACAGTCTGTCTAAACGAAAATTAAGCAATGCTTCTTAACTCATCATTATGTGGATATTTTTCATGTTCGTTGGATAAAGTATGTACTGTAATGATTTGGTCTACTCTGTACTGTATGTGCGTGAGAGAGAGGGGTGTCGCGGTCGTGAAACAAAGGCTCATTTCAGCTCATTCAGTTTCTCTGAATGGATAGGTGAGAACAGCTGATTCACGGTGAATAATTTGCATTTGAGTGTTGCCAAGTGAAAAGAAGACGAACAACATATAAAACTGAGACAATATTTTAAAAAGAATCGCAATCAACCTGAACAGGTAAACTGGAATAAAATCAGTAGCAGCATTAACTAAAGTAATTAGTAATTATTAGCTGCTACTGATTTTATGGACTCATCACGGTTAAATACGTTGGTCACATGCCAGCTGTATAAGCCGGTTAAGGGACTCATTACGGTTGTATATCGTGGTCTGAATAATAAAATTTTTTGTTTGCTGTTTGTTTGCTGAGTAAAATTAAAATAGAACAATTTTTTTAAAACAGCATTATCCAGGATTCGAACCGACGCTTTGTAAATCCCTGACCGAGCGCTCTAACCGCTACACAAACCAGGCACTAAGAGACAACACACCTCCGTGACTTTAATAAGCCACTCGACTTCTTTGAAAGCAAGCGTTAAATAAGTAACGAAGTAAGCCTGTTATACAATTATACTATTTGCACGTGTATTTTATCTGTTTTAAACTTGGTGTCATTTGATCTTATTGGTTTAGAAATGTTTGTAAAAAAACTATTGTTATCAAAAATGTAACAGATGTAACACCGGACTTCATTACCCACAATGCATCTCCCGCACTGGACTACACTGCCGTAAACAGCTGTCGTAAATCAAAACTCCCGGTACTGCAGATGGCCAGCACTTTTCATCAGTATAATGACACACACACACACGCAGCAGCAGCAGCAGACCGAGCCGTCACTCCCCTAAATTTAAAGAATACAAACTGGTTGCGTGCGAGTTTGCTGTTTTTTCTATAGTATGCTGAAGCAAAATCAAAATACAACAATTTTTTTTATTTTAATTTTGCTTTAATTAAAATAAAAAAATTTTAAACTTCATCCCTCGGGATTCGAACCGGCACTTTATGTATCACTGACCGTGTGCTCTAACCGCTACACCAAGAGAGCATTTAAAGACAATGCACCCAAGTAACATTAAATAAGGCAAGGTTAATAAAGCAAGCTCTGGATAAGTGACGAAGTAAGCTTGTTATAATAATAACTTGGTGTTATTTGATCTCATTGGTTTATAAATTTATATTTAAATAAATAGTAAACTTGGCCGATTTCATTATAATTTTGTTTGATGAGTGGGGCTTGAAAATTCTCTTGAAAAATATGGTCATTTATTTCAGTTAATAAATCTACTATAATTTTTTTTTACTCATTATTGCACAGTACACATCAATAGCTCTGGTTCAGATTTTTCATGCGATGAATGAAAATGTCACTTTGCGCCACCTGGCGGCCATTTTACGAATGACTTTGAAATGCAACTGATTTATTTTGGTCGCTGTTGCCTTTAAACGGCGGTATACGCGGCGAGATCGCCATTCCAATTTTGTAACCACTGTAATACACATTTTTGATAATACACTTTATAGATTACAGTATTCTTCAGTTTTAAATATATTCTGATACACTCTGTTCAAACGTCACACCACCCGTAAAATAAATTAAAAAAATAAATAAATAAATAAATAAATAAATAAAATAATAATAATTATAAAAAATAAAAAAAAAAAAGCTTAAAGTGTCCGCTTAACTTCGATAAGCTTGGTTTGTTTACTAACTGTAACTTACTAACAAGATGGGAAATGGTCGTTCCAAACAGTCTCTTACTCCTAATGATTGGATGAATAATTAAGGATTTAGAATTTTATTCAACCTTTTGTGTCACCTATTCGACAGTAATAGGTTTTAGGAATTAGATTAGATAGGTTTAAAACTGCTTGGTTCTTACACAGGGATATTTTTGGATGTAATATTACTCAACATTTCACACAACTATTTCAAACAACCTTTGTTAATAATATAGACCTAATTCTCTTAAAAATTTTCTCTAGCAGGGACCGGACACTAACCTGCCATACAACTCTTGTGTCGGGATGGCCGAGTGGTCTAAGGTGCCAGACTCAAGGTGTATAACTTCCTGTAACTAGCCCAGATGATCTAAATTTGCATTTCCTTCATCGATTTGTGGTGATACCTTCATCTCCGTTCAATTTACTAGGCCGAGATGGACTGTCTAAATTAGGCTGTTGTATATCTTTTGCAGAAGGGAAAACCGTTTTAAAGACCCCTAATAATCTGACTATGTTCTCTGATGTGATCCCACAGGTTGATTCTACTGATAGATCTATTGTCATCCCATCCTACTTGTCTTCTGTACCTCCGAGGTTGTGGTCTACTCATGCTAATGAAGTGGGCACAGTTTGCACTACACCATACACAGCAAAACGTAAAACACTGACACCTGTTTATTGTAAGCAACACCTTCTTTCACCAGATAAAGAGGCAGGTATTTAGAAAGTGATTTTGTCAGTAATAGAACAAGGTGTCCTAGTTCCTACCCAATCTCCATACAATACACCTGTTAATCCTATACAAAAGGCAGGTGGAAAAGGATGGAGATTTACACAAGATTTGCGAAAAATTAATGATATTGTCATTCCTGCAAGTCCTATTGTTCCAGATGTCCCATCCATTTTGATGTCAATACCTCCAAATCATTCATATTTTTCAGTAGTTGATTTGTGTTCTGCCTTTTTCAGTGTCCCTGTCAGTGAGCAGACGCAGCCTATATTCGCTTTCACCTTCAAAAACCAACATCTGACCTGGACTCGTCTTCCTCAAGGGTTCAGACTCTCCAGCTGTGTTCTCCTCTGTTGTAAGAGATGCCATGGCTTCCCTGACCCTGCCTGAGAAAGTCCGACTTCTGTTATACGCCGATGACATCCTCCTCTCAGCTGAAACTGAGGACTTATGTCGCAAACATTCACTGCGCATGCTGACACATCTGGCTGATGTTGGACAAAGAACATTATCTGCTGATCGCATACAATCTGTTGTCGAGATTCGTTCACCTGCCACGAAGCAAGCAATGATGGGCTTTCTTGGACTTATAAACTATTGTAGGCAGTTCATTCCTGACTGTTCCTACTATGACAAGATATTACACCAGTCATGCTCCTCCACTCAACCAGACAAAATCACATGGACATCTGAGATGAAGGACTCTTTTTGTTACCTCAAGCGATCTCTAAGTTCAGCTCCAGCATTGGGTCTACCTGATTATGGCAAGCCATTTCACCTATATGTCTCTGAAGGCGGGGGGGGTCGCAGCGGGGGTCTTAGCGCAAGATCACGGCGGGTCTTATCGGCCAGTTGCATACTTATCTAAAACCCTAGATCCTGTAGCATCAGGACTTCCTGCTTGTCTGCGAGCTGTGGCTGCCTCTGCTCTCATTGTCACGGATGCTGAAAAGATTGCTCTCTCGTACCCCTTAGTATTACACTCTTCTCACCAAGTCACAACGATCCTTAATAATATTCAAACACAGCACATGACAGCTCAACGTCGTTCAGGATATGAAGCTATTCTTTGTGCCACACAATCTAACTATTAAACCAATATCGACACCCAACACTCCGGCTGTACTCTTACACCGTCTCATGACACTCTGTGGCCCTGATCAGACCCAACCAGACTGGGCTGATCATGACTGTTTACATGAGATCACCACTACCTCGGCTGTACACTCCGATTTCTCTTCCACTCCTTTAGAGCATGGCACACACATTTATGTTGATGGCTATTGTTCAAGGCCTAATGATAATGTGACACATTGCAGCTATTCTATCGGTCAGCTGCCCAACATTGTATTAGAAGCTTATTCGTTGCCTTTTCTTTCAGCTCAAGCTGCTGAACTTACCGCTCTTACTCGTGCATGTCTCCTATTTAAAAAATCAACCTGTTACTATCTTTACGGATTCGCGTTACGCTTATGGTGTCACACACGAGTGTTCACTTGGCAGCGATATGCTAATTCGGGATGAGAACGGCCGTATAGCTCTTCCAGCATCTGTCCTCCCGTTATTAGTGCGTCATTTTCATGGTATTTTACATGTCGCAAAACGGGGGGTAATCCGTATGATTGAGGACAGATTCTGCATTCGCAATATCAAACAGGCTACACTTGTTCTATTAGATTCCTGCTTGATCTGTGCTCGTGCAAATACACAAGGACAACATGTTAAATATGATGCCTTGCCAATGCCTATTGCACCATTCCAATGTTTACAAATTGACTTTACACACATGCCACCTGTCAGAAATCTGAAATACATGCTTGTAATCGTGGACAGATTTTCTAAATGTGTAGAAGCATTTCCATGCTCAAAAGAAAATGCAATGATAGTAGTTAAAATTCTGGCTAAAGAAATCATTCCTAGATACAGTATTCCAACATCTATTGACAGTGATAATGGCACGCCATTCGTCTCCAAAGTGACACAAAAATTGTGTAAATTTTTAAGCATTGATTGGAAATTTCACATCCCCTACCATCCCCAAAGTTCTGGTGTGGTAGAGAGGATGAACAGAACAATTAAAGATAGGTTGACAAAAGCCATGATGGATACAGGTAAGAATTGGGTTGACCTGTTACCATCTGTGCTTTGTGAAATTAGAATGACACCCAATTCTACAACCAAACTTTCACCATTTGAGATTATAATGGGACGACCATTCCCCACCCCCTGGGTAAAAGGTAACCCTGGTGTTTCCCTTACAGGTGATCTGGACGTGATTGTCGGTGATTATACGCAAGCGCTCATTGAAAAACTGAACAGTGTTCACGGTAATGTCTCTGCTTCTCTCCCTCTGCCTACAGACAAGCCTACTCACTCTTTCATCCCAGGTGATACAGTGCTGGTAAAAAGTTTAAATCCCAGGAAGGTGGGGGATGCTGCCTACAGTACACCTACAACTGTAATTACAGTGACACGCACAGCTGTTCTCACAGACTCACAGCCACAGTGGATTCACGCCAGCCGCGTGAAGAAGGCACCGCAGATGACTCTGACTGCTTGACATAATCGACCACTCACAAGATCTCCTAGCCCGCACCGAGGGGCTAGTGGAGCAACATACGCCCAGAAGACACCTCAAAAGGGGGCTCTCATCGCTTCTCACCTTTTTCACATACACATATAGGTTCAACTTTGTATTAGTTTGCTTTTTCCACATTTTATTTTTGTGCCAACGCCTGATTACGTATGTAGTGTGAATTCCATTTCTAATTGTGATTCTAGAAGTGATTTAATCCTGGCTATCTTCTTCCTTTATCACCCTTCTTATAATCATCATTGCTGACTCTACTAATTATGAATCTCTGCTTCTTCACGTTAATATCTCTTGCTATGTTAACTTATTGACATTCATAAATTCTGTTAGAATTTAAGGGGGCAACTGTTAGAATTATTTTATATATAAAGGAGTTGATTCTACTCTCTTGTTCTCTTCCTCATAGATTTGATATTAACGTGTTAAATCTTTCCTGCTGCTATCTTCCTGTCTCCTCTTGCATCTGTTCTTAAAGGTGTGAACGCTCCCACGCTCACCTTCCCATACTCTCTTTATGTCTCTCTCTCCCCCTCTCTCTCTATCTCCCTCTGTCTCCTTCCCCCTCTCCCCCTAACTCCAGCCAATATCTTGTGATCTGTCTCTGCACGGACACCTCTATCTTCCTCTCCTTTGATTCTTCAGGATCTCACCAGGACATTTACAATGGTTCATGCTCTTTGTAGTAACATATGTCTATAGCCCAGGCGTTTGGTCAAATATATATAAACCCCATCTTTTGCTGTTAATAAACAGAGACCTTTCTGACAGACAACGTGTGTGTTTGACTGAGTCTCTCCTGGCGCCAGAAAAGCTTACCGAAGCACAGCGGACAGACCGAGCAACTCGCCTCTTCTACTACAAAACTTTAGAAAAACCTTACAAGTAACATTAACATATTTGCATTATGTTTAATCATGTGGCACTTTTAATGTTCATAAGACATTCAAAGGCTAATAAACATGATTAGGAGAAAATTGCACCATGTGTGTGTGTGAGAGAGAGAGAAAGAGAGAGAGTCATGCATGCAGCAAAATTCCACTTTATATTCAGGATCTTTATTTTTTGTTGTCTTCTCTCTTTCAATTTGTATCAATAATGATTCTCCTTTGACTGTGCTTTCTCCATTCATTATTATGATTATTATTATTATTATGATGATGATGATGATGATGATGATGATTATTATTATTATAATTTTTTTTACCTTTGTGTTTTGCTTTTCTTCATTAGTTTTCATCCCTCTTGTCACTTTATGTTCAACTGAAGAGTTACTTGTGTATATATTTTTAATCTGTTTATTTCTGTTTTTATTTTGTTCCAAAATTTGTGTATGTAGACGTACTGGGGGTCTGTTTATTGAAAATGTAACATTTAATTTTATTTTTTATCAAAAGAATGAAAGATTTGTTCAAGAACTGAGCCACTAAAATGATCCAAACTTCTCATCACTACTCCAAGCTTTTCTGAAAAGTTGGCAGCTATGCCAAAATAACCACAGACATTTTAGATTAAAACATTTATAACATGTAATATATCTTTTAACCATGTTTAATCATTAAAATGTTGTCATTACTTCCATCTGCATTTAATATGAGTATTTTTGGCTGCTGAATGCTGCAGGACAGGTAAGGAGGGAAATCAATAAGGACTCAATAACTGTGCTTGAGTCAATACCAAGGCGTTAATGTCAGGAGGGGCGGACGAATTTTTTGAACATGCTCCAATTTTTCTTCTGATAGTAAGGATGATAAACACATCAGAATTCATACAGAGCCCAAAGGAGGCTGTAAACAGCCGTTACCATCCTCTATTGAGCTCTCCAGTGGTCACAAGCTTATTGCAGCTGGACAATTAATTAAAATACATTTTGGAGAGACTTTAGAGAGGGCAAATGAGTAGCCCTCGTGTTCTGGAGCAAAAATGTCTGGGCTGGGTGATAAAATATGGTAGATCTCAGGTATGTATATATTAATATAACTATTAAATTATCTATAAAAGTGTAAAATGAAGGAGTTGTTTAATGCATTGGTCACAGGGTGAGTTTAAATATCGAAACCAGGAAAAGTAAAATCTTCATCTCAAAAAATAGTCACATCAAAACCAAATATGTATTAATGGGTTCACAAATTTACATTTGTTGCATACTGTACATGGAAGAGATAATTAACTATTAAAATATATGTGGAACAGAATAAATGATTGAATAATTGAAGGTATAACACTGGAGAATATGAACAAGTTTCAAGCTTTATTGTCATATACAGATAACAATGAGGCATCAATAACGTAATGAAATTCTTAGACCTGTATTCCCCAACTTTACATAAACATTCATTCATTCATTCATTTTCTATACCGCTTAATCCTGTGTTCAGGGTCGCGGGGGACCTGGAGCCTATCCCAGTAGACTTCGGGCACTAGGCGGGGTACACCCTGGACAGGGTGCCAATCCATCGCAGGGCACACACACATACACACACTCACACACCCAATCACACACTATGGGCAATTTAGGAACGCCAATTAGCCTAACCTGCATATCTTTGGACTGTGGGAGGAAACCGGAGTCCCCGGAGGAAACCCACCAAGCACGGGGAGAACATGCAAACTCCATGCACACAGAGACGGGAATCGAGCCTGGCCGGGGAATCGAACCCAGTCTTACATAAACATATAAGATAAAATATAGGAAGGGGAGAGGAAAAATAAAATAATAATAATAATAACAGGGAAACACAAGAAAAATTGTATAATTAAGTTCTCCTTAAAAACTTTTTCAACTTTTCATCTGAGAGCCAAACACTCTTGAGGAAATGCAACAGTCAAAACACTTGGACAATCACATTATCAGTTACAGTGTTTTGAAGTGTGTGTGCATTCAGAAAAATAAAACCACAAAAACATAAAATAAAAGCCTACCAATCTCCAATTTAATAATCTCATTAAGCAGTAATAACAGAGTCACAATGAAAAAGCTCCTCCACCTAAACATAGGAACCAAATCACACATTAAGTTATAGTAGTATACATGTGTGCTACACTTCAAGAGCTGTTGGAGGAAGAATATCCATTGGAGACAGTTCTTATTTAAACCTACCTATACTTATTTACCTACACTACATAAAAAGAGCTACATAAGAATGGAACTAAACAAAAATTTTATAGATGTGTCTGTGTCAGATTACCGTCGAGGACTTATAAACAAAAGTATCTAAACTTGTTCGCCTCTTACCAGAATTCTTCTTGTTCAGAAGGCAAATCCCCAAACACCAGCACCACGGCCACACCAATAATAGTAGCAATCTGCATTCCATCATTTTTTTTTCTTCTTAATTTTGTCACAAGATATTTGTTTTTGCATTTGTAAAGAGTATTTAAATGTTATCTGCAGTTTAATTAAAAGTTTTGGCTGCTAGTGTTATGAGTGGGAGTGGGGTGTCACATCCGAGCCACCTCAGCCCTGGGGAGTAAGATCTGGCTCACCGGACTACTGAGCTGTCGCTTTGTCTCCCCCTAGTGTGTCTGTGTGTGTACTGTTCCCCATTAATTTTGTCTAGCACTAAATCAAGTTCACCTGTGTCTACCCCTGTGTGCCACTATTTATTCCAGTCGAACCCGTATCACCTCGTCTGTTCACCGTTGTGCTCACCCTTGTTTGTCTCTGTACTAATCATATGTGTATCTCTGTCTACCCCAGGACTGAAAGGTGTCTGCAGGATCGGGTTTTTTAGTTCATGAAAAGCATAGAGACTGGCGTGAAGGTCACGGCCAAGGTGGAAGGACTCTCGATCCGCCAAGTTCAGCAAGTTTTATAACAGCTTGTTTATCTTTTGTTTTGTTTGGTTATTTGCCCACCTGCAGACCCAGCCTGGGCAGTTGCAAGCCACTGTGAATTTTACGTGGTCATTTTGCTTTCTTCTCTGACCTTTTTGGTTGTGAAATAAACTGTCTGCTTTTCCCAGCATCTGCGTTTGCCTCCTTAATGGACGACATGACAGGGGGCACATGATGTTAAAGTGTTGGGTTTGTGTTTGTATATTGCTTACAAGCCCTGGTGCAGGGCTTAGGAGGAGAAGCAGTGTGGCAGTAGACTGCGGGAGTTATAATGCACTTTTTTGGGAAGACTCTTCCCGTTCAGAAATAACATGGTCTTGCCTCACACACAAAAAAAAAAAATCATATATTTAATCATCAACACAAAATTCCTTCCTATTTTCTCTTTTCTACTTTCAACATAAATTTCCCTTTTTGTCTCTTCTCTTTTGTTTTCAACACTTTTCTTTTGGTTTTTTCTCTTTTGTGTAGTCTTTTTCTTCTAACTTCTTTTTTCTTGTCTTTAGTTTTTCCTATACTGGAATGATGTGAATCCACTCTCATATCTAGTGTGAATTAATGTCTGCACATCAAGAGCAGAGTCTGGGGACCTCTATAAGCTTGTGCCCAGGTGTCACACCTCTCATCTGCGGGATTACAGGGTGGAAAATGCATAAGCATTTATATTTTACTCTGTATACAACCATGTTGGGTTTGAAATGAAGCACATTGATCACTGTTACGTCCCAGTTCTAGGGTCCAGAAGCAACATAAATAATAAATCTTTAAACAACAAAAAAAAACAAATGTGTTGGTCTCTTGTTTTCTCTCTCTTTTTTTTTTTTTATTACTACATTTTTTTTACAGGAAGCTTTCAAGCTTCAGGGTTGGGCCAAGGCCAAAACAATAAACAAAAATATTGACTCTAAACTCCGCCCACAGAACTTAATACACTACAAAGCAAAAAGCCAAACAAAAAAACACAGGGACCAAACTGAATCCCTAACTATCCGAACAAAACATGGGAAAATGAGTTTGTTAAAGAAAATGTCACCCAACCCCTACAGCTTCCCAAGCACACACATATACAGAAACAAAAGATGTATTTACACTATTTACAATATATGCAACACAACAGCGGCCGAAAACCTCCAGCCACGCTAACAGAAAGGAAACCATAAGAAAGAAAGCTATCACCACTCGGAAATTGTACCACTGGCGCGACACAACAGTATATTTTTAAATGCAAAATGTCTCTGCACATAAGACCACCATTAACAACCCGTGGCTCTCGTCGTCACTTTTTTAAAGATGCGCAGGTCCAAGGACACCCAACCACGGGGCATGTAGCGGCACGTCCAATTAGGGCAGGGCCACCTGTAAGAAAGGGAGAGCAAGATAGAGAGAGCGCACGTGCTGCAACAAGCAGCTATACATGCAACACATACATGCCATCGTAACACCCTCACCCATAAAAGTCAAAATCCCATTTTGACAACAAACATAGACACACATTATTTTCACGACCTAGAAAGAGCGTCAGCTAAAATATTTTCAGTACCCTTCTTGTGGCGTATGTCAAGGTTAAAACTTTGGACCACTAAAGACCACCTCATCCCACACGGAAAGAACCTATATAAACATATATGTTTTAATATAGGTTTTGATATAGGTTTTTAATATATGTGACATATATAAAATTGGCCGTTTTCCTATATTATATGTACATATATGTACATATATGCGTGCATATACAGTATGCATGCATATATGTACCTATATAGACATATATAAAATTGGCCGTTTTCCTATATTATATGTACATATATGCGTGCATACATGCGTACATATATGTACCTATATAGTAATACAGTATATGTGACATATATAAAATTGGCCGTTTTCCTATATTATATGTACATATATGTACATATATGCGTGCATATACAGTATGCATGCATATATGTACCTATATAGACATATATAAAATTGGCCGTTTTCCTATATTATATGTACATATATGCGTGCATACATGCGTACATATATGTACCTATATAGTAATACAGTATATGTGACATATATAAAATTGGCCGTTTTCCTATATTATATGTGCATATATGCGTGCATATATGCGTACATATATGTACCTACAGTATATAGTAATACAGTATATGACATATATAAAATTGGCCGTTTTCCTATATTATATGTGCATATATGCGTGCATATATGAACCTATATAGTAATACAGTATATGTGACATATAAAATTGCCCATTTTCCTATATTTTATGTACATATATGCACATATATAGGTACATAAATGCATGTATATATGTGTGCATATATGCACCTATATGTTTACCTAGATTAGTCAAAAAAAATCCATAGCTGCTAGACAACATAAATAAAAGCCCAAAATGTAGAAATTAATTTTTTTTATTTTTATATTATAACTAGTAAAAGAACAAAAACATGACAAAAAACTGAACAGGAAGAAAAAAATATATTTTGTGGATCTTCCCAGCTCTGTGAGCTTTGAATTGATAGATGTGCCTATCTGCCTTCGGGTGGCTGCCGACCACTTCTTCAATGTAGCATCTAGAGAAGACAAAAATAATAAGACAGTATAATAATAATAAATTATTATTTATTAAAACTTCAGACAACAACAATTAGTGCCACGAGGTTATTTGCAACACTATATGTTCTATAAAATAGAGGACTACACACCCTACAGCGCAATACCCCAGAAATGTGGCTTTAGAAGAGGAAAGGTAGGATTAAGAAGTGAGCAAGCGATGAATTAGTATTATAGGTACCAAGCAGATACAGTAACAATAATGGGTGCCCTACGTTATGCAGTCTCCATTGATGGCTAATAAACATTGATACAAGTAGGCTATGGTTAAAGTGGTGAACTTATAATGTTTTTTTTCCCTTCTCAACGCATTATGCATTTACTCACCAATAATGGCTACCTTTTTAATTTGGTCCAGTCTCCAATTCGAAGGTGCCCAGCAGCAGATTCCGTACCATGGCAGTAGCAGAGGTGGCAAGGCGGGCTGCTCTCCACGCTTCTGCCTGGCAAAACACCCCAGAGCCGTTTATAACTTCAATCTGAAAAATAATTTCACATCACAATATTAATTTATTGGGAACTTTTAGAAACTTTTCATGTTTCATACTGATTCTCATGTTTAGCTTCCCAATAGTTAATAGGATTTTATGTATAAATGCAGATTAATGATAAAGATACATGCAGGGTAAAACTGCAACAGGAACAGTACAAAATAAAAACTGAAAAAAGACGGACATTCAGAGTAAAACAGTGCAAGATAAAAAAAAAACTGTACAAAACATATATGCAGGGTAAGCATTGGTTGGAGTAATGTCCAAGCAGTGTAGAGAAATATTTCTGTACGACTTCATTGTTTTGTGCTGTGTAGTATAGTATTGTAATAGCTGATCAGAGTGATCAACTCCCCATGTGCTGGTTGTACGCAGTCACAGGAAATGTCTTTGTAGTTCATGTACCTTGTAATTTCACCCTCATCTTCACCGCGTCTACTGTAAAGCAGAATGGATGGTACAACATGTAGATACTTCTCGTGTGTCCATCCACTTCACAAATACAAGAGGTCCATCTGAACGGAGCTTGCGTGTCCTGATGTGAGGGGCTGGTGAAGGCAAGGGTGATGCAGACACATTCTTAAAAACAAATAAATAAAAAAATGTTAGCCTATACTGTTCAGAGTAAATGGATGTGCAATTAATATGGATGCACAATATATACAGTACAGAGATGACCAAAAATGTATCCACACTTCAACATGAAAAATATACACCTCTCTTCTGTAGGTCACATGACAGCATCAATGATGGTGATAGATAATACTACACACTGCTGCCATAATTCAATTTGAGTTTTAAAAAAGGCCATAGATAACAATTGTGAAAGTGTGTATACATTTTTGTGCCCCTCTGTATTTTTGATGGGCAATAGGCTGGGCAAATATCTGTTGATGGACAACAGACCATGTAGTGGATCTCAAACATTTACAACTGAGACATTAGCAAACACCATCCATTGGACATTACACACATATTGAACACATTCTAAACAATTACATCTTATCAGGCATTTGTAAATACACGCTAAACAAAAGGGATTATATACATTTACACCAAAGAAATATTCATAAGCATCACTTAGCTACATACGGCTGTATTTTAGCCACCTGGAACTAGCTTGTTTGTGCTAAATAACATTACCGATAGCAGTGTTATAAGCTAACCAAAACAGAGCCAAATACATATTAGCAACTATAATCTAAAGCTATCCAAAACAAGGTGAAATACATTAGAACATTTATAAACATCTGTAAACTCCATAAGGCATTAGCTTAGCCACCGGGAAATATCATGTTTGTGCTACATGAGGCAGCATATTAGCATGATTTACCTAAACTATATAAATGGCATTGAAAGCCAACATGTCACACAAGCTGACAAGAGCTAGCTGTAGTGAGGAAAATATTTACTAATATTAGTTTAATATTATCAGAATACGAGTTATATAAGACTTAATAACTTACCCAGTGTAGCATGGGTCTATTCTCTGTTCAAAATGCTCCTGTTCGGCATCGGAGTCACACAGTCTTCTTCTGAGGTAAATGTAAACTTTCCAGAACATTCTGAAGAGTTTCCTCGGATGTGTAAGCGCGTGCCATCTTCTAAAACGTGCAGAAAACTCACTGAATCTGAGTGTTTTCAAACCCGTCTCTCTGTGTGTGTGTGTGTGTGTGTGTTGATCAGGCCGGTGTCCGGGGGCGTGGCCTAGTATGTAAATTACCCTGACTGATTTCCGTGTGATTGGCGTGTGGGCGTGTCCTGCCTCGGGTCATTAGCAGATAAGTGCGACAGAAATTCTGTGCCTCTCCTTGGTTTCATACGGATTACATAAACTGAGAATATTTGTTTTCAATGTGACTTGCATCATTTAAAAGTAGACACTTTAAGATATATAGATATATTTCTCATTTCACTGGTGGCTCAGTGGTCCGGGTTCGATTCCCAGCCAGTGCCCACACCCCAGCCACTGGATACAGTGCCGGTCCCAAGCCCGGATAAAATGGGAGGGTTGCATCAGGAAGGGCATCCGGCGTAAAACCTGTGCCAAGTTGTAGTGCGGACTGGATATTCCGCTGTGGCGACCCCTTGCCGGGAGCAGCCGAAAGACCAACAACATTTCTCATTTCAGTTAATTTTAGTGACGTGTTTCAAAAAGATTTTCACGGAGACTGAGGTTTCATATATGTGCATATATCCTCATATACTGTATGTGGGCAATTAGGATACCAATTTCATGTGTTCGCACATAAGTTTTTTGCATTTTTTTTAAAGTTAGTTCTTAGTTATTGCCTTGATAATAGACAATATGAGCTAGGCATCATGTATGACAGTTGCCAAAGTGAGATATGAGCTAAAATGACCAGATCCTGCGAAAGGAGACATATCTTTATGTACATATAGGGCTTATATGTGGATATAAAGAAGCAATACAGGAGACCTATATGGCCTGTATATGCACATATATGCACCTCAATGTTGCCTATATGTGGCATATATACGCATATATGCAGCATATATATTATCATATATATGCATATATACTGCATATAGGTTTCATATATGCGTCTATATCCTCATATAGGTGCGGATATATACGCATATATACTGCATATAGGTTTCATATATGCGCCTATATCCTCATATAGGTGTGGATATATGCACATATATACTGCATATAGGTTTCATATATGCGCATATATCCTCATATAGGTTCTTTCCATGTGGGATTAGCCTTTGATTCGAGTTCGCCATGAGTGGGAGGAAGACTAAGGGGTTGTGGTCTGTATAAACTATTACAGGTAGGGAACTGTCTACTGTGATGTAGACTTTCAGCTTTAATTCAAGCTTTAACAAAAAGATTTGCACAAACCATTTATAAATTACGGTCATAAAAAGCCTCTCTGGTGGCACGGTGGTGTAGTGGTGTCGCCTTGCACCTCCAGGGTCCGGGTTCGATTCCCGGCCAGGCTCGATTCCCGTCTCTGTGTGCACGGAGTTTGCATGTTCTCCCCGTGCTTGGTAGGTTTCCTCCGGGTACTCCGGTTTCCTCCCACAGTCCAAAGACATGCAGATTAGGCTAAATGGCGTTCCCAAATTAACGATTGTGTGTGAATGAGTGTGTGTGTGTGCTCTGCGATGGATTGACACGCTGTCCAGGGTGTACCTTGCCTTGTGCCCTGAGTCTCCTGGGATACGCTCCAGGTCCCCGCAACCCTAAATACAGGACAAAGCGGAATAGAAGATGAAAAAAAAGCCTCTCTATTATCACAGGCTTTAAAGTAACTGGACAAATTACTGGAGTAATAAATATAATGATTTTTTTTTACAGGTGACAACTACCTAAAGTCTTTAGGCCATGGACATGACAATACGTTTCCTCCTTAAGCTGCTTTGACTTTGCTTTACTGCTGCTTGTTTGTGAGTCCTTATAGGAAACTAAACATCAGGTGATACACAGGTCCTGAAGGTTCTGAAGTAAGTTAACTCCTGCAAAGCAGTAGGACCTAACGGCACCAAGTGTACTAAAAGCCTGTGCTGATCAGCTGGCAGCTACTGTATGTATACAAACATCTCCAACTTGTCACTCTCACAAGCAGACGGCCCACATTTATTCACATTTACATTTAGGCATTTGGCAGACCCTCTTATCCAGAGCGACTTACATTTTTATCTCATTACACATCTGAGCAGTTGAGGGTTAAGGGCCTTGCTCAAGGGCCCAACAGTGGCAACTTGGTGGTTGTGGGGTTTGAACCTGGATCTTCCGAACCGTAGTCCAATGCCTTAACCACTGAGCTACCCCTGGCCTGTCAAGTCTGCCATCATCTTACCAGTGGCAAAAAAAACAGACACATCACTCCAAATAATTCCTGTGGAACCTACTCTGATTGCCGGGCCTAGAAAAACTGGTACAATAACATATTAACTTCATGGTCCCAGATACCATCAACCCATTTACAGTAAGTTCATCTATCACCCCAATAGATCAGTGGATGATGCGGTAACACTACCTATACACCATAAACTTGGACTACAGTAAAACATATAATAGGATGCTCTTCCTAGACTGCCCTCAATATTTTGTTTTGATATCATAGTCTGTATGTTTGTTTTTTCTTTATATTATTAAAAATACCTTAAGTCTTTACGTCTGCACCTATGCCTCGCCTACACCACACAATTCCTGACAGAATGTAAGACTCTTTCTGTGGCATAGCAGAGGGGCCTCCCCTGGATATTTTTTGGGGGGTGCTGTGACAACACCCTGGCAAGCTGAATTAGCGGGCAGCCGGCTCGCCATGCGGCGTGACATTGTGGAGCCCACAGGCCATGCCACATTCCTGAAAATTTGAAGTTGTGAAGGGTTTTTCTTCACCAATTAAAGGCTTCTGTGATGTTCTTTGACCTCCTAAAGTTTCTCCTATTTCTCTAACAGGTCTCTTTTGTTTGTTTTATGTTTTTAGGCGGAGGATGGGCTCCTTCACTTGCATCAGAACATATTTGTACTGTATGAACAGGTACCAAATTCAACACTTCTAATCGACTCCAGACTATTTATCTCCTTAAATGAAATAACCAAGAAACAGGACATGACTGGCCATCAAACTGCTTATTGTACAGTTACTTTTGCGCCTGTAAATGGAAGGACTGTAAATAATAGGTATAATTCATAAAAATGAATTTCAACAGTTTTATTTAACCCATTGAATAAAAATCCACTGTGGTGGTGTACAGTGGCAAAAATATAAAATAACAAAAGTATATTACTGGCCAAAAATTTATTAATGAAAATGTAATGGAGATTGTTGTTGTGTGCAAGGATTGGTAAATGAGATCACGTAGAGTGTACACTGTGTGGAGAGCTGTAGAGATTATTAGTATGTACTCTATCAGAGAGTCTGTTTGTGTGGTATTGAAGGATTGTATTAGAAGTGTGTGTACTATCACTGTGTGCATGTGCGCGCGCGCGTGTGTGTGTGTGTGTGTGTGTGTGTATACAGCTGCAGTTAACAAATAGTAACAAATTAGGTTAAATACTTTACCATTTCTCTCCAGAGTCTTACTGCCGTAAGACACATACTTCTTTAACCAATTGATGCACTCATACATCAGGAAGTCCTTGCAGTATTTAGCTTCATATCCTGTAGACTCCAACTTGTTTCCTGTGATCAATGCTTGACGTTTCGCTGGTGACGTTTCGCAGTTTCCTTATCCAGACTGATGAAATCCTCTCCATCATAACCATACTGGCTGCATCCTCTAGTCGTGTCGTCATCATCCAGCTCACAGCCAAACATACACTGCACTGTGTGAATTCCTTTGCATGCAAACAGACACAGACAAACTCAAAACTGAATTCTCTCTTACTATATATTGCCAGTGGTGTCAAAAGTATTCACATTCATTATTTGAGTAGAAGTATAGATACTAGGGTTTTAAAAAACTTCTTTAGAAGTTGAAGTATCAACTCAAGCTTTTTACTCAAGTAAAGGTGTAAAAGTACTGGTTTCAAAACTACTTAAAGTATAAAAGTAAAAGTAACGTGAGGGGGGGGAAAAAGCATTAAGGATAAAAGTATTAGGCTGTGCCACGGGCCTATATACTGCACCAACACCTCATTAAAAAAAATTTAAATGTGTTGTTTTTTTGTTGTATTTTTTAATGGCCATATTGATTTGGGATACTGTAAATGGCAATTGAAAAAGAATGCATTTTAGTACAATGCAAATACATTCAATGTATGTAGTAGTACCATATATGTGTACACTGTAAAAACTGGGACTGGGGTGAAGTAATATTTAATAGAAAATTTGATTAACCTTTACACTATTAAAAAGAGTGCAGCTAGTTTTAAACAACATTAAGCTTAATTCAGCAAATTTTGATAAACATTTAATTTATTTTACACAATTTTTGTTGAAAATACTTAGACTAAATAAACTGAGTAGAAATTAAGTAAGGAAAATTAAAGTCTAAAAAAAAAAGGTGGATTTAACTCAAAACACTCATTTATTATTTTATTTTTATATTTATTATTTATTTTATTTTTTATTTATTTAACACTCAAAATTACACATTAATTTTAATCAACATCCACTTCCGCCTGAATCGCGCCACATGGACATGGACCAAGCAGAGGCTTGTTGGACTGCTTTGTCACATCAAATAAAGACCTCAAGGTAAGATGTTTTCTCTCATTTTTAATGAATAAATGTCTAGTAGTAATGTTGGTGTTAATGCAATTTGACAGACTAACATTAGTTCATTTCATTGCACATGAGCTGCCGAAGCTAATATAGTTAACAAGTGCTCAAAGTATATTTAATTAACTGAAGTCATGTTAATGCTAAAGTTAGGTTAAATTACTGCTGCTGAATCTGTGAAAAACAAAGTCTTTGCATTTAGTTTGTGGTGTAACAGGTGACGGACATCTTAATGTGCTTCAGGTCAAGGATAGGACTGAGGAAGGCCGTCTAACTTTATAAAACTGTTAATAACATACCCTTCTAATTTAAAATTATCTGCATAAAACATGACACTAATGTCCCCTTCTATATGTTACCGATAGTAGTGGCGGCCTTGCCTCTCTTCTCCTACCCCAAGTCAAAGTATTAGCAAAGTTACCACATGAGAGCACAAAATGCACATTACAGGGCAAATAAACGTAAATAAATCAGTGTTAATTTGTTCACAATAAGTATTCAGTGACGACGTTTTAATTAATGACGAAATTTTAACGATTTTTATTTTTATAATAATATAACATTAATATTCCCATCTCAACGCGCCGAAGTTTTCCCTTTTTTTAAACCAATCGTTTGCATGTGTCCGTTTGAACGTGCAAATCCTCTCTCATTGGACGAGAATCTATCCAGCAAGTCAGGTCTCGTAAAGCCGGGCACCTGTTAGCATGCTGCTAACCAACTCAACGGTGCTGTTAGCTTAAAGTCCCACACAATAATGAACGACATGGCAGCCGCACGTTCACCAGCGGCCTGTCAGGTGGGAAGAAAGAGGAGACATGATGCGGGTGGGGAAAAAAACACCGCCAAACCGCAAGACACGCCACCCTACAGTGTATGGCAAGGTAGATAAAATATAAGCTAACGTTGTGTATATAATGTTAGGTAAATGTTATCATGTTTTAGTGACAGCTTCGCCTTCGAAACCAGCGATAATCACCTCATAGCGGGTCTATCACTCTGTGTATCCGGGTGTTTATAATCACCTCATAGCGGGTCTATCACTCTGTGTGTCCGGGTGTTGATAATCACCTCATAGCGGGTCTATCACTCTGTGTGTCCGGGTGTTGATAATCACCTCATAGCGGGTCTATCACTCTGTGTGTCCGGGTGTTGATAATCACCTCATAGCGGGTCTATCACTCTGTGTGTCCGGGTGTCGTACTGTAAGTTAATGTAAATCCTCTCGGTAGTAATTTGCGTAGGCGCTGTTGTTGTGTTGTGTGTTGGATGCCACAAGTGGGAACTTATCTGACTGACATTTGCCAACATGACAAATTTTCTAAAATGTCTACATGACGTACAGTAACAGTCAAAAGTTTGGACACCATTTAACTGAATGTGAAAGTGTGTGCTAACTTTTGACTGGTACTGTACTCTATCTGAATCTCACATGTTCTAAATATCTTTTGTCATAAAGTCTTTAACATTTGACTGAGTTACTTCTGATAAGTTCCTTGTTTTAGATTTTTTATACTGTCAGTGACTGTAATTTGAATGTATGAACAGAAATGTATATTTATTTCTTTTACAGGTGCATATGCAGTGTCTGACTGTCTCTTATCTACAGGTATTTATATACACCATACATACAATGTGATAAAGACTATACATTTTTTGTGAAAATGCACAGAATGTCTATCATGTAATACAGGAAAAGGTTCATGAACATTATTGTATAGATTTCAAAGTAAAGCTAGGGGTATTGATGTTAATGCAGATCACAACTTGGATGGCAGATTTCCAAAACCCAATAAACAGCTGTTATTTTGTGCTTTTTCCTTGAAGTTCCAAGTGGTTTACACACCTCGAAGCCATGAACATAAACAATTATAGACAGTCATGTTTTTTTCCTGCAAGTAATTTTGCTTGAAAAATAAACCATGGATTACAGACAGTCCTACTCTGTATCATTCAACAAGGGTTCTGTTTGCCTATATGCAGTGTCAGGGATTTCATAATCAAACTGGACTGTATGATGATATTCACAGTGAGGACCAGAAGTATTTGGACAGATCATTTTGGCTCTGGACACCACCGCAATGGATTTGGAATGAAAGGTCCTGCTTATCGTGTAATAGCTTTAAGCACGATCAATAGCTTTAATTTAAGGGCTTGGCCTTCCTATTTTTTATGTTTACAAAACCTCTGTATTTGCTCTTTTGTTAAGTCTTTTGTTGATTGTTGTCACTGTCACAGATGTCCCTACCTCTGGGAAGGTGTTTTTGTTCTTGACAGCTGTTCTAAAGGGGTTTTTCTTTAGCAGAGAAGAATTCTTCTGTAATCCATCACAGTTGTTTTCCATGGTCTTCCAGACTTTTGATGTTCCTGACCTCACCAGTCTCTTCTGTCTTTTTTAAGAATGCACCAAATAGTTCATTTGCGCACACCTAATGCTTTTATTTCTCTGATGGATTCATTTTAGTTTTTTAGCCTAATGATGCTTGTTCCCTGGCAGTAACATGTCTTTAGACTTCACATTGTTAACAGCAACAGGTTCCTAATGCAACACTTAGAATAAACTCTAGACCTTTTATCTGCTGACTTGTAAATGAACTCAAGAGAAAATACACCCCTGGCCATGGAACTGCTGAGGAGCAAGTTATCCCAATATTTTTGTGCCACCAAAAATAGGTGTCTTTGAAAATGTCTGTAATGCCTACACAGTTCAACCTCTTTTTTTTCTCTCTCTCTCTATCTCTCGACCAAAAAAAATTTATTCCGACAGTCTCCACTTTAAGCACATCTCTTCATTTCATTCCAAATCCATGGTGGTGTACACAGCACAAACGATATTGTTACTGTCCAGATACTTCTGGTCCTATCTTTACTGCTTCAGTGCGAAGCTCATTCTGCAATCTATTTTCTTGGAGAGTTACAGTAACTACAGTTGTTAGGTTTTAAAATGTAGAAGAAGTGTCCGAGCTAAGTTTTAAGCTAAGAGAAGAAGAGTTATTTCTTGTTGTGTCCGCTGCACCTTGATACACTTACCGGTCCGGGCCCGACCGACCGGGAGAGACAAACACACACACACACGCCGGCATGATGTCTGAAGATCTCTGTTTATTCTCAGCAAAAGGAGCACATTTAAACGGTGCTACATCCCGAACATCAAAAGAACCAGTCATTAACATGTCAGTCATTGAGGGACCCGGAGACAGACAGGTGTGAGGAGATACATTTGCATTCTCCTGATTAAACAAAAAGGTTCTAGCAGACAGGAGCCATTTGGATGTATCCTTGTCTGAATACAGGATATACAAGGTGTTACCACAGAAGGCATGAGGAAGCACAGTGAGGGGTCTGTTTTCAAGGCACAGGAATCTTCTTATTAGATTACACTGTCTTACAATATTATAAAACCTTACAACAGTATTAATTATAGTAACATGATATTGGTTTATAATGTTTTTTTGTTTTTTTGTTTTGCCATTTCAGGTCCCAAACAATGCTGCTTGATGGAGTACGTAGGGGAACTAGATCAACTTATGAAAGACGTAAGTGAATACAAATGTAAAATCAGTAAAAAAAAAAATTGTCTATTGCCTCAAAAGTAAATGCTGTTCGGCGTTTTCACGGGATGCTAAGGATGACTGCAGTAATATGTTACCTACAAAATGTTTAAGCTCCGAAACTTATATTTCTCTTTTACTCTCTCTCTCTCTTACTTTGTAAAAAAAAAAAAGGCTTTATTTTTATATGCATATTTCATTAGTTGCCAAGTTGACAAATATTTGTTTGTGAGATTTTACACTGAACATTTCTAACACTTAATTAGGACAAGATGCATACTTAATTATGATAAAGATCATGTTTCATGGATAATTTACGTAGGAGGTCTAAATGATGTGATATAAGTTAAGATATAGTAAACTATTCACCAGGACATAAGAACACCAGGGGTTATGAATGTGGGTTATGTCTACATGAATGGATCTTTTTGAATAGAGGTTTCCAATCTCAAATATGTTTTTTGTTTTTGTTTCACCAGGATGCTGATGGAGACAGAGTTTTGTCTCCTCACAACACAAATGATGAAAATCTATGATCAAGAACATTGTGTCAGAAGAACCAGAGGACACTGGGATCATAATTGAGGGGGGTAAAAGTTCTGAAAGGTCTTGCTGCGTGCTGGTATGCACTGGATCATGCACTGACGTATGCACTGGATCTTGCCCTTTTAAGAATCTGTTCTTATACAGTAGCTGGACTGTGGGAGGATGTCTCCAAAAGTTCTCAAAAGCTTAAAAAGTTCTTTAAAATAAGCTTCTTGCTTAAGTCAAGGGACTCTTTAACTTTTCTTTAAGAAATGTCATATTTTTGTAAAAAAAAAAATTTGCAAACATTATATAATATATATATATATATATATATATACAGTGGAGTGAAAAACTATTTGCCCCCCTCCTGATTTCTTATTCTTTTGCATGTTTGTCACACAAAATGTTTCTGATCATCAAACACATTTAACTATTAGTCAAAGATAACACAAGTAAACACAAAATGCAGTTTTTAAATGAGGGGTTTTATTATTTAGGGAGAAAAAAAATCCAAACCTACATGGCCCTGTGTGAAAAAGTAATTGCCCCCTGAACCTAATAACTGGTTGGGCCACCCTTAGCAGCAATAACTGCAATCAAGCGTTTGCGATAACTTGCAACGAGTCTTATACAGCGCTCTGGAGGAATTTTGGCCCACTCATCTTTGCAGAATTGTTGTAATTCAGCTTTATTTGAGGGTTTTCTAGCATGAACCGCCTTTTTAAGGTCATGTCACAACATCTCAGTAGGATTCAGGTCAGGACTTTGACTAGGACACTCCAAAGTCTTCATTTTGTTTTTCTTCAGCCATTCAGAGGTGGATTTGCTGGTGTGTTTTGGGTCATTGTCCTGCTGCAGCACCAAAGATCGCTTCAGCTTGAGTTGACGAACAGATGGCCGGACATTCTCCTTCAGGATTTTTTGGTAGACAGTAGAATTCATGGTTCCATCTATCACAGCAAGCCTTCCAGGTCCTAAAGCAGCAAAACAACCCCAGACCATCACACTACCACCACCATATTTTACTGTTGGTATGATGTTCTTTTTCTGAAATGCTGTGTTACTTTTACGCCAGATGTAACGGGACACGCACCTTCCAAAAAGTTAAACTTTTGTCTCGTCGGTCCACAAGGTATTTTCCCAAAAGTCTTGGCAATCATTGAGATGTTTTTTAGCAAAACTGAGACGAGCCTTAATGTTCTTTTTGCTTAAAAGTGGTTTGCGCCTTGGAAATCTGCCATGCAGTCCGTTTTTGCCCAGTCTCTTTCTTATGGTGGAGTCGTGAACACTGACCTTAATTGAGGCAAGTGAGGCCTGCAGTTCTTTAGATCTTGTCCTGGGGTCTTTTGTGGCCTCTCGGATGAGTTGTCTCTGCGCTCTTGGGGTAATTTTGGTCGGCCGGCCACTCCTGGGAAGGTTCACCACTGTTCCATGTTTTTGCCATTTGTGGATAATGGCTCTCACTGTGGTTCGCTGGAGTCCCAAAGCTTTAGAAATGGCTTTATAACCTTTACCAGACTGATAGATCTCAATTACTTTTGTTCTCATTTGTTCCTGAATTTCTTTGGATCTTGGCATGATGTCTAGCTTTTGAGGTGCTTTTGGTCTACTTCTCTGTGTCAGGTAGCTCCTATTTAAGTGATTTCTTGATTGAAACAGGTGTGGCAGTAATCAGGCCTGGGGGTGACTACAGAAATTGAACTCAGGTGTGATAAACCACAGTTAAGTTATTTTTTAACAAGGGGGGCAATCACTTTTTCACACAGGTCCATGTAGATTTGGAGTTTTTTTTTCTCACTTAATAACGTAAACCTTCATTTAAAAACTGCATTTTGTGTTCAATTATGTTATCTTTGACTAATAGTTAACGGTTTTTGATGAGCAGAAACATTTAAGTGTGACAAACATGCAAAAGAATAAGAAATCAGGAAGGGGGCAAATAGTTTTTCACACCACTGTATATATATATATATATATATATATATAATTTTGTTTTAAGCCTCACCAAACCTGTTTACAATTAAAAATGTTGTAAAGCAACATGTGCCTACATACAGTAAGCACTTGTTGTAAATATTAATCTTGTGTCTACTGCCTGTACTGTACAGTATGTATCTGAGCGATGCTAACCAAGTGGTCTCAGAATGTGTTTTGGCATTTTGCAGGTAAACATTTTTGTTTCCAAGTTGCAAAAATAAATTGTTACATATCTTGCAATACCATCTTGTGACTTTACTTATATTTATAATGTCAGTTTCTTGGTACTGTAATTTCAGTAAATTGTAGTTAATGCAGTAAAAAGTAAGCAGGAAAAATGAGTTCCATTTATTTATATTTAATTTATTTAGTCAAATTAAATCATTTACACTTGGATATTTTATAAATATTTATTAATTTTACATATATTTTTAGTAAATATAAATTTGTTTAAGATAGATATTTAGTAAATATCAATTAAATATGAACAAAATTATTAGTAGATTGAAATCAATTTTAGGCCGGATAATGAGTTAGTGTAAAGCTTGTTTTTGTTTAAATTGCTTTATATTTACTTAATGCATTTGATTACATCAACTCATAATTTACTATAATATTACTAAATGCAACACAATTTAGGTATTGCTTTTATTACAAATCACTGAATATTTTGATTAAATTTAAACAATTTATTTAATGCATTTTACTCAAATTTTCGGCACTTAAAATCTACTAATTATTTTAAGTGTCACAATTTTTTTGAGTAACCAATGGTCAAATTTTTTAGAGTATACTACTGAGCATTAACATGTTTCATGGAGAAGAAAATATGATAACTAGTTGCCTATAAGTATTTTAATGGTGCAAAAAGTCAAACTTCAGAGGGATGTCATCAGTAACCTTTATTGGAATGTAAATGTACATCCAAGCTTAGCTGCAGGAATCTGTGAGGGCAAAATACAAGAAAATTAGTGTACCCAGGGCAGGCTTAGTAACAATTACCCTTGTATGGTTGTCTACAATAAACATTAGTGCTGTCAGAATGAATGATTCATCCAAGTGGTTAATCAAAAAAATTTAAAATAAATAAATAAAATGCACACACATATATGTGTGTGTGTGTGTGTAAAAAAAAAAAAAAAAAAAAAAAAATATATATATATATATATATATATATATATATATATATATATATACAGTGGTGTGAAAAACTATTTACCCCCTCCCGATTTCTTATTCTTTTGCATGTTTGTCACACAAAATGTAATGTTTCTGATCATCAAACACATTTAACTATTAGTCAAAGATAACACAAGTAAACACAAAATGCAGTTTTTAAATGAGGGGTTTTATTATTTAGGGAGAAAAAAAATCCAAACCTACATGGCCCTGTGTGAAAAAGTAATTGCCCCCTGAACCTAATAACTGGTTGGGCCACCCTTAGCAGCAATAACTGCAATCAAGCGTTTGCGATAACTTGCAACAAGTCTTTTACAGCGCTCTGGAGGAATTTTGGCCCACTCATCTTTGCAGAATTGTTGTAATTCAGCTTTATTTGAGGGTTTTCTAGCATGAACCGCCTTTTTAAGGTCATGCCACAACATCTCAATAGGATTCAGGTCAGGACTTTGACTAGGCCACTCCAAAGTCTTCATTTTGTTTTTCTTCAGCCATTCAGAGGTGGATTTGCTGGTGTGTTTTGGGTCATTGTCCTGCTGCAGCACCCAAGATCGCTTCAGCTTGAGTTGACGAACAGATGGCCGGACATTCTCCTTCAGGATTTTTTGGTAGACAGTTGAATTCATGGTTCCATCTATCACAGCAAGCCTTCCAGGTCCTGAAGCAGCAAAACAACCCCAGACCATCACACTACCACCACCATATTTTACTGTTGGTATGATGTTCTTTTTCTGAAATGCTGTGTTACTTTTACGCCAGATGTAACGGGACACGCACCTTCCAAAAAGTTCAACTTTTGTCTCGTCGGTCCACAAGGTATTTTCCCAAAAGTCTTGGCAATCATTGAGATGTTTTTTAGCAAAATCGAGACGAGGCTTAATGTTCTTTTTGCTTAAAAGCGGTTTGCGTCTTGGAAATCTGCCATGCAGGCCGTTTTTGCCCAGTCTCTTTCTTATGGTGGAGTCGTGAACACTGACCTTAATTGAGGCAAGTGAGGCCTGCAGTTGTTTAGATGTTGTCCTGGGGTCTTTTGTGGCCTCTCGGATGAGTTGTCTCTGCGCTCTTGGGGTAATTTTGGTCGGCCAGCCACTCCTGGGAAGGTTCACCACTGTTCCATGTTTTTGCCATTTGTGGATAATGGCTCTCACTGTGGTTCGCTGGAGTCCCAAAGCTTAAGAAATGGCTTTATAACCTTTACCAGACTGATAGATCTCAATTACTTTTGTTCTCATTTGTTCCTGAACTTCTTTGGATCTTGGCATGATGTCTAGCTATTGAGGTGCTTTTGGTCTACTTCTCTGTGTCAGGTAGCTCCTATTTAAGTGATTTCTTGATTGAAACAGGTGTGGCAGTAATCAGGCCTGGGGGTGACTACAGAAATTGAACTCAGGTGTGATAAACCACAGTTAAGTTATTTTTTAACAAGGGGGGGCAATCACATTTTCACACAGGACCATGTAGATTTGGAGTTTTTTTTCTCCTTTAATAACGTAAACCTTCATTTAAAAACTGCATTTTGTGTTCAATTATGTTATCTTTGACTAATAGTTAACGGTTTTTGATGAGCAGAAACATTTAAGTGTGACAAACATGCAAAAGAATAAGAAATCAGGAAGGGGCAAATAGTTTTTCACACCACTGTATATATATCATTCCTGTTACCTTCCTGGTGCTTGGTTGTGACATTTTGCTCGAATCTTGAGTCTCTATCTTCGCCTACTTATCACAACCTTATCAACTGAAAATGCTAATTTATTCAAACGTCCTTGTTGGAGTGTGTGACGTAACGTCATGTGCAGGTGCGATGGATCGCTTACCAACCAACAGGGTGTCGGAATGGTATGTTTATTCTTCTCATCTGTAACGTCCTTCGTTATTGAAGAAAATAAACATCACATAGACAAACGGAGTTGTTAGCGAATATGCCGTTTGCTTTTTTGTTCTCTCATATGCATGCCCAGTGACAGATTACACACGCTTAGTTACCTCGTCCCACTCGATGTGCTTACGTCAGTCAAGATGCTGAACAGAAAACTTGGAACAGAGAACTTGGAATCATCCAACCACAATCAAATTCGCTCCATCCGGATGGCGCGATTTATCCGGATGTTTTTTTTTTGTTTTTTGAATGACAAGCTGAAATAAAATAGGAGTAACGAGGCTATTTTAAAAATGTAAGGAGTAGAAAGTACAGATAATTGCGTGAAAATGTAAGGAGTAGAAGTAAAAAGTCGGCTGAAAAATAATTACTCCAGTAAAGTATAGATACCCAAAATTTCTACTTAAGTAAGGTAACGAAGTATTTGTACTTCGTTACTTGACACCTCTGTATATTGCTATTGCATCCTGTTTCATTTTTTTATTTTGTCCACTTTAGATGCAATGTTCTTGTGATTTGTGTCATTTGTAGGAACAATGCTTCTGTTCTGCTGGACTTCAGAAAAGTTGCCACCAGTCCGTGAGGCACCAGTAAAGACACTCCTTAACCTATGTGTTGCAAAGTTCAAATGGTGTGATGTGCAGGACCATTTCTGTCAACAGAATTGAGAAAGGGGCCATCTGGTAGTTATAAATACTATATACAGTGGCTTGCAAAAGTATTCGGCCCCCTTGAACTTTTCCACATTTTGTCACATTACAGCCACAAACATGAATCAATTTTATTGGAATTCCACGTGAAAGACCAATACAAAGTGGTGTACACGTGAGAAGTGGAACGAAGATCATACATGATTCCAAACATTTTTTACAAATAAATAACTGCAAAGTGGGTTGTGCTTAATTATTCAGCCCCCTTTGGTCTGAGTGCAGTCAGTTGCCCATAGACATTGCCTGATGAGTACTAATGACTAAATAGAGCGCACCTGTGTGTAATCTAATGTCAGTACAAATACAGCTGCCCTGTGACGGCCTCAGAGGTTGTCTAAGAAAGAATTGGGAGCAACAACACCATGAAGTCCAACGAACACACTAGACAGGTCAGGGATATAGTTATTGAGATATTTAAAGCAGGCTTAGGCTACAAAAAGATTTCCAAAGCCTTGAACATCCCACGGAGCACTGTTCAAGCGATCATTCAGAAATGGAAGGAGTATGGCACAACTGTAAACCTACCAAGACAAGGCCGTCCACCTAAACTCACAGGCCGAACAAGGAGAGCGCTGATCAGAAATGCAGCCAAGAGGCCCATGGTGACTCTGGACGAGCTGCAGAAATCTACAGCTCAGGTGGGGGAATCTGTCCATAGGACAACTATTAGTCGTGCACTGCACAAAGTTGGCCTTTATGGAAGAGTGGCAAGAAGAAAGCCATTGTTAACAGAAAAGTCCCGTTTTCAGTTGGCCACAAGCAATGTGGGGGACACAGCAAACATGTGGAAGAAGGTGCTCTGGTCAGATTAGACCAAAATGGAACTTTTTGGCCAAAATGCAAATGTATGGTGGAAAACTAACACTGCACATCACTCTGAACACACCATTCCCACTGTCAAATATGGTGGTGGCAGCATCATGCTCGGGGGGTGCTTCTCTTCAGCAGGGACAGGGAAGCTGTTCAGAGTTGATGGGAAGATGGATGGAGCCAAATACAGGGCAATCTTGGAAGAAAACCTCTTGGAGTCTGCCAAAGACTTGAGACTGGGGCAGAGGTTCACCTTCCATGACACTAAACATACTGTAAAGCCAGGGCAACAATGGAATGGTTTAAAACAAAACATATCCATGTGTTAGAATGGCCAAGTCAAAGTCCAGATCTAAATCCAACCGAGAATCTGTGGCAAGATATGAAAACTGATGTTCACAAATGCTGTCCATCTAATCTGACTGAGCTGGAGCTGTTTTGCAAAGAAGAATGGGCAAAGATTTCAGTGTCTAGATGTGCAAAGCTGGTAGAGACATACCCTAAAAGACTGGCAGCTGTAATTGCAGCAAAAGGTGGTTCTACAAAGCATTGACTCAGGGGGCTGAATAATTACGCACACCACACTTTGCAGTTATTTATTTGTAAAAAATGTTTGGAATCATGTATGATTTTTGTTCCACTTCTCACGTGTACACCACTTTGTATTGGTCTTTCACGTGGAATTCCAATAACATTAATTCATGTTTGTGGCTATAATGTGACAAAATGTGGAGAAGTTCAAGGGGCCAAATACTTTTGCAAGCCACTGTATGCATACTGAACAGATTACTAAAGGGTCACACCTCATTCTCATTCCTATCAGACCGGATGGAGTCAGACTGGTATCAATATAATGACTGTAATGTATGTCCATTTGTCTATTTCACCTGGACCATACCTAAATATGAAAAAACAAAAAATGTGCAATAACATAGATGTTAGAACTGATAACCAATTTTGACACAAACATCACAATTCAATTACTGTTTTAAGCATAATAATATGCAATACACACCAGAGGCACCAGAAGGATTATACTGTACCTCATTGAATGAGCAAGAACTGCCTTTCCGCTTGTATGCTACCTTTAATGTCTAAGTGCATATGACTCCTCATTGAGTGAGTGAGCAAGCAAGAGAGAGTGATGTAGGCTTTTATTTATTCATTTGTTTTTATTTATTTAACTCGTACAACAGTATTGTAACAACACCATGGCCAGAAAACTCAGATTGTCTTACCACATGCATTTTAGGCCAGCCAACATTCTTCACTGTGTACAACAGATTGCTTTCTAATGTCAAACGCTTAAAAAATGTTCATTTGTTTTCTTTTTTGATTGATCGTTGATTATTTCTAAGCTACTTATTTGCCCAATATGCTATGTCAGGCTACATTGCTGCAGCACGCTTTAGCACCACAGTGCGTACAAGATTACGACTGCTGGCATTCCAATACATACCTCAGGGGTGCACACTGGTTTTTATAAATTCCCAGATTACAAACCAAAAGCTTGACAGGGGAGTTTGAAAAAACCTCTGATTATGCCAATGTACATTTGTGCTTTTATAAACATTTGGATGGCACAAATTTGAGAACAATAGCTTTAAAACCAGTGGACATGCTGAGATGCTTTTAAGCTCACTACAGTTGTAAAGAGTGATGGTGAGTTACTGGATGGTTCTGGCAGCTCATTGTAAACCCTCAGAACTACAGCTGTTTAATACAATTTAATAATTATTTCATTTCCTCACCAAGACTTGTGTGTGAAAATCCTAGGAGGTGAGCAGTTTTGTGAATACACAAATGAGCCCATGATCCAAAAGAAAACAAAAACAAAATAAAAAACATAAATGATGATAAATACACACACACAATTAAAAAAAAAAAAAAAAAAAAAATAAAAAAAATATATATATATATATACACACAGTGGAACCTTGGATTATGAGTAACGCAGTTTGTGAGTTCCGCAAGACGAGCAAAGATTTGTAATAAATTTTGACTTGAAAAACGAGCATTGTCTTGGTTTACGAGCACCGAGTATCATGTATCACACGTGCTGCTTGTTGTTAAAATATGTTTCATTGATCATTAGCCATCATTCATGACTGGATGGACTTTTCTTTTGTTTCAGTTAAATGGGAGTTTCAAACCCAGCATCCATTTATTTTTCTGAGTCATTGTAATGCTTAAAACCTCTACTCTGTCATCTCATCATATTCATTTCATAGTGCGCTGTACAACCTCAATCACTGACATACTTCACATTGTTTCTGAAGCTGGTGAAGAATGTTGTCAGCTGTTTGAAACACGTGGGCGGTCTACTGAGTGGCGGTATGAGCTTAATGTGGGAGCCCCTAGTGACTGGGAGGAATTGAACATGACAAAATTAGGGGAGAAAATTGGGCAAAAAGGAAAGAAAGTGCTTTCTTTCTTAACACTGTCATGCAAAAGGAGTGAAAAATCGATTCCTGAGCAACCAATGTCAGCTAATTCAGTATCTTCACTGTAGACGGCGCCTTGTAACGTCGGTTGTAAGAGGAAGCGACTTCTTAGGGACAGTTCGGGGAACACACTTAGAAAATTAAACAACTTACATAAGATATATATTAAGAGACTTTTTAGCATGCTAAAAGTGTGTGTTATCAGGAAACTGGGCCCAGGTTATCACATCTGTGGAGTTTTTCTTCCCTGATGGCACAGGTATATTCCAGGTGGTTCTGTGAGCACGAGGAATCATTTTCATAAATGTATCGGCCAGTACATCATGCATGATAATCAAAGAACGCCACTCATAAGTAAAATCTTATTCAGACCAGGCAGTTTATATTATATATTCCACAAGTACTGATATTACAAAAGATATTCCTCCAACTACAGACCACCACAAATAATTGTTTTATATTTATTAAACCATTAATAATATAAAGATTATTTACGCACTTTACTTTGAGCTAATAAATAATAGATAACATTTGAATCCACCATTTCACTGCATCTCTTGGGTCGCCTGATTTTCATTTTAGCATATTGTAGTGCCGCATAATGCATTCCGTCAGATTCAGCAGCCTGCAGGAACAAATAAACAGAGATTATAAAATATAAATATAAATAAATAATTAAGCTGATAAATTAAATATCCAACATATTTCCCTAAATGCTTTATTGAGCTGAGATTAGTATTAAACAAGATCATAAAGCTCTTATTTTTAAAGCAATTTTTCATTGGGGATATTTTCTCATTTTCGTCCAGTATTTATCAGGTACAATATTATTTATTACTTTTATTGCTATTATGTTAATCATTATTATACTGTAGTTAAGCTATAATCCAAATATTTGGTTACTTGAATTAACAAATTTCATTTAAACCTCAATAACTAAATACTTAGAATTTAATAGCCAGTTGTTTATTACTGTTGTTACCATCTGTAAGAAGGTCCTGGAATTTTTATTATTATTATTATTATTATTATTATTATTATTATTACTTTTCTAAGGTCATTACAACGTTTTTAAATAATAAATACATTTGTATAAAAACAACAGTGAATTGATTGTTAAATATATTATATGCAAACTATATTTTTAGTTAATGGGTAAGATACACTGTAAAAAAAAGTCCTCAATTTACAGAAAATAACTTTCAAATTTTATAGTAGTTTTCCTTTTTTTTTAAACTACATACAAATCTCTGTAAAATTACAGACATTATCTGTAAATTACGAAGTCGACTGTTTTTTAAGTATTATTTCAATATTGAAAAATTAACTTTTTTTCACATTTTTTAACAGTAAAAATACCATATTATTTTTACTGTGTTTTTTCTGTTTTTGTAAATTACGTGTAACTTTATGTAAAATTACAATAATAAATTGTAATTAAATACAAAACTCATTAGATAAAGGTTAATGTCCATACAAAAATTTTATTGTTTTTCTTTGTAATTTTGAGGTAAATCATATTAGTTTTACAATACTTTGATATTTAAGTTCTAGATGCAAGTTTAGCATTTTTTATGACTTTTTAAAAGATTATTCTTACATTATCACTTACATGTAGGCTATAGTATCTGCTTCATGCCTTCAAAGAATGTGAAGAGACTTTAGGAGAATGATACTTATCAAAAATATATATATTTTTATATTTTAACAACTGTATTACAGTTGTTCTGAAATATCACCATGGCAATCTAGCCATCAGCTTTCTTAATGCATTCCTGCATATTCTGACACAAGGATAATGTATTTACTGTGTAGCTGTTTTAAAGTATCGCTTTAAGTTAGATTTTGATATTTAGCTTGTATTAGGGCAGTGGTTCTCAAAGTGTGGGGGGCGCCCCACTAGTGGGGAATACAGACATGACAGGTGGGGCGCAATGAACGAGAGGAAATTAGTGGAAAAATAATAGGAAAAAACTAAACAATCACACACAAATAAATGGATCATTAATACAAGTACATTTAAAATAACATCAGTTGTGGGCCGGGAGAAAAAGTGGAACCATAGTGGAACAATAACGGTTTAACGTCGGACAAACTTGAGCAGCTGCTCGAATCACAAACCTGCGCGACCCACTGGGCAGCGCTGCGCGACTCTGACAGAAATAAACCGCGCGGACCATCAAAGTACATTTTACCCCACTGGGATGCTCACGTAGAAACCAGGCATGGCAAGGCGGAAACAATATTAAACAGTCCTGACATTTTAAATTGTTTTTAAATAAAACACAGTGAGTCGCGCAGGTTTGTGATTCGAGCGGCGCTGCGCGATCCACCGGGCTGCGCAAATAAACCAGATCATCACTGCGGTATTCAGATAGTCGTGCTGCGCTGTATTTGCGCAGATATTTGGTTCATTCGGGTGCCACGGTTTTGTCCCACATTTGACGTGTTTGGCTTCACATACACTTCGACAATGGAAGAAGACGCTGCAGCAGCAGTGAGTTTGCTTACATGTGACGAAACCAAGAACGAGGAGATTGTAAAGAAAAAAGCTGCATCGTCTGTGGTGTGGAACTGGTTTGGGTATAAGAAAAGTGATACGAATGAGATGAATGTGATTTGGAAGGTACATAAGTGCACTGTTTTAACAAGTGGTGGAAACACATCAAACCTTTTCTATCATCTGAAATCCAAGCATCCAAACGAATATGGCCAAAGCAAAAAAAAATTCGGCAAACCTCAGCAATTCACAGTTTAAATAAAATTACATTATGTAAAACAGTTTTTGTGTTTGAATTTTTATTTATGTATTTTCAGATACAAATTGCTATATTGTGATATAGCAATTGTGATTGTGATCGTTATCGAGGTAGAAAATGGCTTCTCCTGTATTAGAAGATTTTGGTTATATCGCCACCCCTAATGAAGCCTATGTTGCGCTTGGATTCATGGTGGTGATTGTGGGGGCAGAAGAGAGACCCGTGTGTGTTTTGTGTATTAAACCGCTGGCAGCAGACCGCATGAGACCCAACAAATTAGGAAGACACTTAGAGACAACACACTCCAGTCACGTTAATAAACCACTCGACTTCTTTCAAAGAAAGCTGGCAGAATACAGACAGCAAGATAATCGCATGGTAACATCTGAATCAGTGGACAGCAAAGCACAAGTGGCTTCATTCAAAGTTGGCCAGTGCAAAAAAACTACAAACGATTGTTGAGCAGCTAATAAACATGGGGTCAATTATGCAATAATAAGTGACAATGTAAGCCTTTTATAACAATTGCACGTGTATTTTATCTGTTTTTAACTTGGTGTTGTTTGATCTTATTGGTTTAGAAACTGATATTTCAATAAACAGTAAACTTGGCCGATTTCGTTATTATTTTATTGACAAGTGGGGCTTGAAAATTCGCTCACCCCCTTAAGTGGGGAATGACAGAAAAAGTTTGAGAACCACTGTATTAGGGGAACTATGGTGTTATTTTTGTACCAAAAACGTTAGAGAAAACTCCATGAACTCTCCGTGTTAAATGCCACAGCCAATCAGAAGCCGGAGGCAGGAACCTTCTAATCTTGTTTCTGATTGGCTGATCAGCAGCCGGAGGCGGAGATATTCTAATTGCCGCTTCATTACTGGCGCATTTAAATAAGCGCGCGAGTGAGGGCGGGACCTGATGCGGAAAACGCCTACGCTTATTGCTCAGGTACAGACGTAACGTGATATGAACCAGCCAATGGGAAACAGGCGCTTCAAATGTTTAGCGCGCGCAGGGGTGTGTGTGACTCAGCAGCCAGTAAACGGGTGTGTGTAAATTCAGAGGAGTGAAGACACGCTGCTGAGCTACAGGTGAGGAGGAAAGCAGTCTCTGAGGGACAGAGGAGGAGACTCTGAAATGTAAAGTACCTGGAAGCTCAAGGGACAATGAAGGTAAGATATTTTTTATTCTTATTTTAATTCTTATTGTTGTTGCTGTAAACAAAGCTCATTTATTAATACTGCCACGTTTTTCTTTTAAATCTAAGAACTTAATGTGTTCTTTTCTTCTCTCTTCCAATCCACCCTAATGCACCAAGTTCTTTACTGCCTGCTTGGAAGAAGATCTTTCTTGGATACACTGGACCATCCATTTTGCCATTTTGGTATGTTTTAGATTTGAATTAATTGCACTAAGACATTAGGATTCTGAACTAAAAGTTTATTAAAAAGTTATTTGTACACATACATTATATAAGAACAATAGAGTTAAAAAGGGGACCACATTGTACTATATTTGTAATAAAGTTTCCAATCCAACTTTAATTGGAACATTGAGAATATTGTTTAAAATTTATTTCTTCATAGGTTTTTAGTCAAGGATATTTCACAGCAATGTTTAAGTTTGTGAGAGAGAATGTTTCACTGTTACAGCACAATAGTCTAAATATTTCATTGTTTTTCATTTTAGGATTTTACTGTAATGCTATAAAACTGAACTTCTTTTTACTGTATTTTGCATCATACCTGTACTATACTGTGTCAGTTATACAGACTTTTTTTTTTTTTTTTACAAATATTGTAATCTTGAGTTTGTGTTAACACTTTATTGAACATGTGTATTCATAGGAATTTATGAAAAGAAAAAGTTAAATATCAGGGGTTTTGTGTTATTGCTTTGTTTGAAGGTGTTTGATCTTCAATTTATGAAAAATCTGTAAATAACTGTTTCCTGCTAAATGCCTAATGCTTTTGCTTTATTGAAGGTGTTTGATTGTAATAATTTTTGAAAAAACTGTAAAATAAAAACATTTTGCTGCTATACGTCTAGTGCTGTTTTAATGAATGTGTTAAATCGTATACATTTTGGGGAAAATCTGTAAAATAATGGTGTTTCACCTCTAAACTTCTACTGCTGGTCGTTTAATGAAGGTGTTTAATCGTATAAATGTAGGAAAAATCTGTAAAATAATGGTGTTTCATGCTAAACTTCTAGTGCTGTTCGTTTAATGAAAGTGTTCAATTGTATAAATGTAGGAAAAATCTGTAAAATAATGGTGTTTCTCTGTAAAAGATAAAATAACAATTTCTGTAAATTTAATGTTTTTGAGCATAATATGAACTAGAGTATTTTACCTTAATTTTACGGTTTTTGTTTGGCAGCCATTGCTGCCAGTCATTTGACCGTTTTTTTTACGCTTTTTTTTTTTTTTTTACAGTGTATGCTTTAGATGTATAATTTCTTGAAAAATTACAAGAATTAATATGATCTCCACAAATATTAAAATATTAAAAGCTAATTGTGCTTCTCAACTTTACACTTGAACACTTGAGAAATTGAACAAGCCTTAATTTGAGAAGTCACAGTCTGAAAACAAGAAGAAACGACTGGATCATTTATAGAAGCAGAATATAACTGAACTGAGGAGTTCCTAGAGCCGTCTACAAACTTTGAATTTAATTGTTATATTTATATAATAATGTTTATTGTTACATTATCAATACCATTAAAATGACTCAATACACTAAAGGCCAATTTACTGTAATTTATTTGTTATTTGTTTTAAAATTTAAATGTTTTTTTTTTTTACTGAGTGGTTACAATTTTCTTATCAACAGATAAAAACAAATGTATTGAATTCTGTTATTGGGTAAAGTAATATAATCACATTCTAATATACTTAGATTTACCTCATTATCTTCTGCTGCAGCACCTACTGTAACACAACATGATGATGATGATGATGATGATGATTATTATTATTATTATTGAAAGAGTAGTATTTGACCTGTGTGAGCTTTTCTATACTTCAGTATGATGAGAATCAGGACACAGAAAAGAATTACAGTCGCTGAACCAAACCCCACAGTCAGCACGAAGAACACAGCAGAACACACACAACCTTGGAAACAAACATTAAACAAAACATTTATATCATTAAACCTATTTCTTATTTTTAATAAAAATGTACAGAAGCCTCAATAAAATAAAAAACAGCCAACCTGATTCTTTGCCCTCAGAAAATTCTATATTTACATCAGAAAAACAAAACATAAATTTACAAACTCAGTCATCTTAGCTTTTACTAATTTAACTAATAAATTATAACTTTTACTGATAACTATTAAATTTACCTTTCACTTGTAAAGAGGTCGAGATGCTGAAGATGATTTCCTCACTGTAGCTGCAGTAATAGAGTCCTGTATCAGAGACATTTACTGCAGTGATGGTGAGAGACGTGTTCTTGTCATGAACAGACATCACTATTCTCTCACTCTCAGTAAAGAAGTGACACCCTACTGATGGAGCTGATGTCCTAAACTTTTTACATCCCATAATAAGTGGAACTGAACCTATTGTTTGTTTAAACCAGAAGATGTACCCTGTATCAGTCAGGTCATGTTGGCACCAAATACTGACTTTATCTCCAACTTCTGCCTCCAAAGTTAAAGAGCACAGAGTCTCTGAGAGCAAACCTGCAGCACACACACACACACACACACACACACACACACACTTCATTTATACCAGCATAGAATTTTTTTTATTCATCTACTATATGGTTTAAAAATAAGAAGCAATATTAATACATACTTTTCTCTATACCTATAAAATGCCATATTATCAGTAACACGACATCTCAGAAATATTTATGTATAATAATGATATTATACATTTAATGAATATTGTATATAATGTATATTAATGTATTAAATCCATCATTAAGACGATTAAGACTTACCCATGGCACAGAACAACACAGTCAGAGCTTTAACCTGGACCATTGTGTATCACATGAGAGATAAATGGTCTGATGGGTAAAACGGATACTAGTTTATTAAAAGTATCTCACATCGTACTCCATTTGATGTCAACCATTTAAAATTTTTTTTTTTTTTTTTTTTTTTTTGCGTCATGCTGTTTTTGTCTTGTCATTTGTATTTTTTGTTCTGGAAGCTCCGTCACTAAAACAAATTCCTTGTACGTGCAAGCGTACTTGGCAATAAAACTCTTTCTGATTCTGATTCTGATTCTGTGCGTAAGGGGCGTGGAAATTTATGCAGCCTCCAACTCTTTAAAAAATAGGTTGACAGGTAGAAAACTTTCAATCTAAAATGTATGTTTTTATTATCACCTTATCTTACATTTCAGTAAAAGGTTTTCTGACTCAAAGATTTTCATTCAAACACACTGCCAGGTTTTACTAAAAACTAAAGTATAATAACTGTATAAGATGTAGAGTTTACTTTTTAAACCTTATAATGTATTGGTGCGTTTTACGAAACTACATTAGTTAATTTATATGTTAGCGTTTGTAAGTACACTATATGTTACAGTACGTTCCCAGTATTACAGATATTATGTTAGTTGTACAGTAAGTGTAGTATTAGTAATAATTTAAGTGCATGATAGTAGAGCAGAAAGTGTTGCTGCCTCACAGCTCCATGGTCTCACAATAATGTATTTTAGGTGAAAAGACTTTTGTGTAGTGTTTATTGCAGCAACATAGTGTGACCTCCTGACTATCCAACTAATTTAATTATTTTAGCCGTTAAAAGGCATAATCTGGAGACTAAATGTGATAAATATGCTAAAACTGTATCTATATAATTATCAGTAGTGTGGATTTGTCTATAAATGTTGCAAAGCAGTCAACATTCAGTCATCATTTTAACAGAATTATTAGAAACACTTTCTGCTTCTTCTTCTTCTACTTCTTCTTCTGCTTAATCTTCATCATCATCATCATCATCGTCATCATCACAAACATCATCTTTCTTCTTCTTTTGCAAATCGAATAGTGGAAAAATAGTGTATGTGCAAAAAGCAGTCAGTGGGTGAAACCAGATGAACCACATGTGAGTTTGTCAGTTCTCACAGTTAAACACAAGCATCATACACGCAAATGTGACATGCCTCAGGTCTGTGGTCGGAAAACAGTCAAACGATAAACATAGTCAGTCTGTGTTCGAGCTAAAGCTTGTGTTTTAAGAGATGGCTTCACATGACTACAAGACAGTTGAACTGATTACAGTGGGTTTGTAAAGTAAGCTTTTAGATCACATTTACCTTTTAAATAAGTTTTAGAACGTATTATAAATGTAGTTATTAAACCGATATAATTTACCCTTTTAGTTCATGAATCAATATAAAATATCCCATAATGTAGCAAAACAGCAGCTTTGGAAACAGTTACAGCTTTCGTACACATGGATTTTTTTTTCTTAATTAGTTAACTCTTAACATGGTTTTAGTGAATCAGGCAGGGGCAGATCTACACGGGGGCAAATGAGAGCAGCTGTCACCACCACTTGTATGGATTTTCGCGCAGCTGCCCCCATCCACAACCAATTTAAGAGTCTTCTCAGTTCCTAACACTGTATTATCAAATTCGAATGCCAATATGTTCAAACTCTGATTGTAATCGATGCTGTAAAGATTTGTTCTGATTGGATGATGTGTGTGGCAGAAACAGGCAAAAATATATCCGTTTCCTATACATCAGGGGAGGGTCAAGTTCATGGTCGCACCACATTTAGACCTTGTAACCCAGACCAAAGCTTTTTGTCCGTGAAGCCCATTTGAAATCGATTGGGCGATTCCCCTGGGAGGAGTTCGTTAAAATACAACGTGTGCGAAACGCAACATCGCAAAATGCAACAGCGGACTTCCTGTTCACTTTAGAGTATACCTCCAGTAGACTTTTTTTTCATGCGGAAAAGATACCTCAGCGTTCCGAATTTCATGTCCGTAGGTCTTACAGGGACCCAGATCACATTCCAGTTGGTGCTGCCGAGTCATTTGGCCACCCTACTCATGGGGACAGTTTCACACCAAAATTTTTGCCGGGGCTGAATTTTCGGTAAAAATTTGGGGACTTTTCGTGCATGTTCAGGCACCCAAATTAGCAGTTCTTTAGTCATGGCAAAGAACACAGAATAATAATGAACGAAAATAATAACTAGCAGTGGTGTCAAAAGTATTCACATTCATTACTTGAGTAGAAGTATAGATACTAGGGTTTAAAAAGACTTCTTTAGAAGTTAAAGTATCAACGCCTGCTTTTTACTCAAGTAAAAGTGTAAAAGTACTGGTTTCAAAACTATTTAAAGTATAAAAGTAAAAGTAATGTGAGGGGGGAAAAAGCATTAAGGATAAAAGCTTAGGCTGTGCCACGGGACTATATACTACTGTACACTAACACCTCATAAAAAAAAGAAAAGAAAAATGTGTTGTTTTTTTTGTTGTATTTTTTAATGGCCATAGTGATTTGGGATACTGTATATGGCAATTGAAAAAGAATGCATTTTAGTACAATGCAAATACATTAAAGAACCATATATGTGTACTACTGAGCATTAAAATGTTTTATGGAGAAGAAGATATGATAACTAGTTGCCTATAGGTGGAGGTGTGTGCTTCATGGTCAACAAGAAGTGGTGCGATGCCAGGAGTGTTTCCATTCTCTCCAGTAGCTGCTCGCCTCATTTGGAATATCTGAGTGTTAAATGTCGTCCTTTCTACCTGCCTCGCGAGTTCACCTCGGTCATTGCCACGGCGGTCTACATCCCACCCCACGCGGACACAGGCACTGCTCTGTCTGAACTACATGATGTGCTGAGTGAGTTCCAAAACAAACACCCGGACGCAGCGCACATTGTAGCAGGTGACTTTAATAAAGCGAACCTCAGACAGGTTATGCCAAACTTTCACCAACATGTTACATGTCCGACAAGGGGACTCAACATTCTGGACCACTGTTACACACCATACAAGCGGGGCTACAAAGCTGTTTCACATCCAGCATTCGGGAAATCAGACCACAACGCCATTTTCCTCATACCGGAATATCAACAAAGCTTTCGTCGTGAAGCTCCGGTCATGAGGGAGGTGCAACGCTGGTCTGCCCAATCAGAAGCTACGCTACAGGACGCGCTCGATGACGTAGATTGGGACATGTTCCGAGCCTGCGCAGTAGACATCAACGAGTTTGCGGATGTAGCAGTTAGCTTCGTTAGCACGCTCGTAAATGAAGTTGTCCCGACAGTGAGGTTCAAATCGTTTCCGAACCATAAGCCTTGGGTTGACCGATCGATCCGCGATGCTGTGAATGCCCGGACCGCTGCTTATAATGCCGCACTCATTAGCGGCGATATGAGCGCATACAAAGCGGCTTCTTATAGCGTCAGGCGAGCGGTGAGGGAAGCAAAGGGGCGGTTCCGACAGCGAACTGAATCACTCTTCCATCAGGGTGACACACGCCGCATGTGGCACGGATTACGCACAATCACGGACTACAAGGTTGCCAAAGACACCACGACGATCGTCGCCGACTCTGCATTCGCCAACGAGCTGAACGCATTCTTCGCCCGGTTCGAGGTTAGCCAGGCGGCTAATGCTAGCAGCCTGCTGACTGAGAGTGATGACGTCATCAGCGAGGATTGCGTCATCAGCATCGCAGAGCACGACGTTCGCACGGCGCTGAGGAGGGTGAACACCAGGAAAGCGGCGGGTCCAGATGGCATCTCTGGGCGCCTGCTGCGCTGCTGCGCTGACCAGCTGTCAGGTGTGTTCACCTGTATCTTTAATGAGTCCCTGGCGAAGTCTGTGGTCCCGGCGTGTTTCAAGAGATCCACCATTGTCCCCGTGCCCAAGACCAACAAACCCTCATGCCTGAATGACTACCGGCCTGTTGCACTGACATCGATGGTCATGAAGGTATTTGAGGGTCTGCTAAAAAACATCATCTCCTCCTCCATCCCCAGCTCCATAGATCCACTTCAGTTCGCCTACCGCCCCAACAGATCCACAGAGGATGCCATCTCCCATGTTCTGCACACCACTCTCAGCCACGTGGACAAGATGCAAGGTAACTATGTGAGATTGCTTTTTATAGATTACAGCTCTGCCTTCAACACAATAGTGCCTAACAGACTGTTCACAAAGCTGAGAGATCTAGGACTTAACAAACGCTTGTGTGCCTGGGTGTTGGACTTCCTCTCGGACAGATCTCAAGCGGTGAGAGTGGGCAAGTGCTTCTCCAGCAGCATCACCATCAACACAGGTGCTCCACAGGGATGTGTTCTCTCTCCACTGCTATACTCTCTCTACACTTCAGACTGTGTGGCCATGTTCGACTCCAACACCATCGTTAAGTTTGCTGACGATACGGTGGTGCTGGGCTTCATCTCCAACAACGATGAGTCGGCCTACATAGATGAAGTGGAGAACCTGGCACTATGGTGTGAAGAAAACTGCCTCCGACTGAACGTCAGTAAGACGAAGGAGCTGGTGGTGGACTTCAGAAGGGGACAACTGGACCACAAACCCCTCATCATCAATGGAGCTCCAGTGGAGAGGGTGAGCAGCTTTAAGTACTTGGGCGTCCACATCTCCGAGGATCTGACATGGACTGAGCATATCTGTGCTCAGACGAAAAGGGCAAAGCAGCGTCTGTACCACCTGAGGCAGTTGAGGAAGTTTGGGGTTTCCCCTGCTGTCCTTAAGGCTTTCTACTCGGGTGCTGTTGAGAGCATCCTAACACAGAACATTTCATCCTGGTTTGGGAATAGCTGTGTACAGGACAGGAAAGCCCTCCAGAGAGTGATCCGGGCAGCTGAACGCTGCTGCAGGTTAACTCTCCCCTCCATGCAGGACATCTACACCAGGAGATGTAAAACCAGGGCAGCTCGTATCATTAAGGACTTGTCGCACCCCAATAACGGACTGTTCAAACTTCTGCATTCAGGCAGAAGGTTCCGGGTCATTATGGCCAAAACGGAGAGACTCAGGAGGAGTTTTTATCCACAGGCGATTAGACTCCTCAACCATGATGGGCCACTCTCCCATTCATAGGACTGGTAACAGTTCACCCACACACTGCTGTGCTGACATTCCACACTGCACACTGCACTTTAGTCTGGACTGTAAGCATCACTTGCACTAACATCTTTATCCTGCTCAGATACACACTTTATTATTATGTTTACATTTGCACCTTTTTTTTTTCTTTTTTTTTTCCTCTATTTCTATTTATAGATTATTTCTTTTGTTTCTTGTTATTTGCACAAAGTAGGAGCGGTTCAGGATACATTTCACTGCGTGTTGTACTTGTATAACTATGCATGTGACAAATAAAGAATCTTGAATCTTGAATCTTGAAATCTTGAATATAATAATATATATAATACCTGTTACCTTCCTGGTGCTGTTACCTTCCTCGCTGGTGCTTGGTTGTGACATTCCGCTCGAATCTCTATCACATCTTCGTCTACTCATCACAACCTTATCAACCGAAAATGCTATTTTATTCAAACGTACTTGCTGGAGTGTGTGACGTGACGTCATTTGCAGGTGCAATGGATCACGTATCAACCAATAGGGTGTCAGAATGGTATGTTTATACTTCTCATCCAACCACAATCATATCCGGATGGCGCGATTTAACCGGATGTTTTTTTTTTGTTTGTTTGTTTGTTTTTTGAATGACAAGCTGAAATAAAATGGGAGTAACGAGGCTATTTTTAAAATGTAAGGACTAGAAAGTACAGATAATTGCGTGAAAATGTAAGGAGTAGAAGTAAAAAGTCGGCTGAAAAATAATTACTCCAGTAAAGTATAGATACCCAAAATTTCTACTTAAGTAAGGTAACGAACTATTTGTACTTCATTACTTGACACCTCTGATAACCAGAGAGATAAATTTCGTGAAGAAAATGTGTGTGGTGCTTGCTTTGGCAAGTTAACACAATGCTAGCAATATAGCAACATGCTAATATAGCTAGCATAATGCTAACAACATGCTAATCATGTTAAAAGCAAAATATAATATAATTAGCATATAGTTAATATAGTTAGCATAATGCTAGTGATGTGCTAATATACTTAGTATCATGCTAGCAACATGCTAAGCACACTGGCATCTTGATAGCGACATTTTAATTATGTCTAATTATGTCTTAAAACTTATCTTTTTGATCAGAGCTTTCGGGTCGAATTAATTTGTAGCACTTTGAGATTTGCTTCAAATATAAAGTGCATTATAAATAACATTTATTATTATTATTATTATTATTATTATTATTATTATTATTATGTTCCTAGCATTAATAATAACTATTATTATTATGTTCCATGCTAACATAGGTAGTAGCATACTGCTAGCAACATCGTAATCAGCTAGGCATAATGCTAGCGACATGCTAAGCACTCTAGCATCATGATAGCGACATTCTAATGCTGTTTCTAGCAACATGCGAATATAGTTAGTATAATGCTAGCAACATGCTAATCGGCTAAACGTCACGCTAGCAACATGCTAATTTCACTAGCATCAAGTTAGAGACATTCTAATTATATCATGTTATTAGCGAAATGCTAATATAGTTAGCATAATGCTAGCAGAATGCTAATATAGTTAGCATAATGCTAGCGCCATGCTAATATGATTAGCATAATGCTATCGACATGCCAATATTCTTAGCATAATGCTATCAACATGCTAATCGTGTTATGCTAACAGCATGCTAATGAGGTTGCTTGGGGGCGTGGCTTATGAGCATCATGATAAATGTGAACGACTGATTGGTTGCCTGAGTTAAATGAGCCCTCCTTCGTATCTCTACGACAGACGGATCCACAGTTAAATTCAGTTTCTGAATTTTTCAAGTTCCTATGGAAGTTACTATCGTATGTTAAACCTCCTATTCCCGAATAAGCCGAACGATATCAAACCTCATTTATGGGTCTACAACAAACGGTGCCGGGACTAGTTACGCGCCAAACTTTTGTACGAAGAAGAAAAAGTAAAAAAATAAAATGAAAAAAAAAATAAGCCTGTGAGATAACAATAGTAGTGCTTCGCTTTGCAAGCACCACTAATAATAATAATAATAATAATAATTCCTTCAGTTACAATAGGGCTTCGCACCGGTAGGTGCTCGGGGCCTAATTATGGCGCTTTTCCACTGCATAATACTAAACGACACGTGAGTAATCCCACCCACGCTAAAGCGTTACTACACTGCAGTGGAAGCGCAAACCGAGCCGAACTGCGCCGAACCGAAGTGAGTTGAACTGAACCGTGTCGTGCCGTACTATGCAGTGGAAAAGAGGCATTAGACATATTCTCACCTGGCGCACGATCCATGGAGCCTCTCATTTGTCCCTCATTCCATACACAGAACAGTGCACAACCACCGGTCACTCTCTGTGTTACATCTTTATTGACCTTTCGAAAGGCACAAAAACTCTACTACCCTGGTAAAAATCATGGTGATCAAAATAATTCACCCCTTCAAAAATGGCCCTGAATTTAGTGTACAATCCGCTTTTTCACCACTTTGGTGAAACTGCCATACTGCACTTAATTTTCAAAATATACACATGAAACTTTACAGCCCATAAGCTTTAAGCCTCCTCTCTTAATCCAAGAAGCTTTAGCTTGTTTAGTTCCTCTGATATAAGTAAGAGAATCCTATGAGTGCCATTGGCTTTGAAGCTTAAGCTTGTGACATTCTGTTTCTTTGAGACACACGTGCATGCCCCTTAAAAACTCTCTCTCTCTCTCTCTCTCTCTCTCTCTCTCTCTCTCTCAGGAAGTTAGCTATTTCACCCCACTTTACAATTTCTCCAAAAATTATATCTCGTTCTCTATAGCACTCATCCTGTACAGGGTCACGGGGAAGCCTGGAGCATATTCTAAGGGGCTCGGGGCACTAGGCAGGATAGATAATTGATCTGCTGACAATACAATACAGGGCATGCAAGTACAGACATGCACACACACACACACACACACACACACACACTTGCTAAAACACTGACAAATTAATGTTAGCATCTGACACTGACTAAGTTGGGGAAGCTTCATGACTTCAATAAAAGGACACTTGTTTTCCCAGAACAGTCGTTACTGTTGAAGAGGCCACAGTCCACTCTTGTTAGGCAAATCTTACATCAAATACCGCTTAATGATATAACAAAAATAATAAAGCTAGTAGACAGACTAATATTTTTGTAAGCATATACTAGAGACTTTTGTTGTGCTTAAACTTCCCTCTCATGCTTAAACTGGTAAGAGATTCATAAAACAGACTAACTATGCCATATTGACAAAAACTGAATTTCAACTAATTGAAAGATTTCCATACCGGATTGGTCGAAGCCTGGGTCAAAAACACCCACATCAGGTAGTGTTGGTCAACAGGATATCTGTGGACCATACAGGTTCAAATGGGAACTTTAAATGTTGGCACTATGACTGGTAAAGGATGAGAGCAAGCTGATATGATGGAGCAAAGAAAGGTAGATATACTGTTTGTTCAAGACACCAAGTGGAAAGGAAGCAAGGCTAAGAACATTGGAGGTGGGTTCAATATACACTGCGTTCCAAATTATTATGCAAATTGGATGTAAGTGTCAAAAATTAAAGGTTTGGTTTTTAAATTAAACTCATGGATGGTATTGTGTCTCAGGGCTCTCTGGATCACTGAAATGAATCTCAGACACGTGTGATAATTACTTCGGCAGCTAAGCCCAATTAAAGGAAAGTACTGAAAATGGTTGTTCCACATTATTAAGCTGGCCACAGATTTCAAGTAATATGGGAAAGAAAAAGGATCTCTGCTGCCGAAAAGCGTCAAATAGTGCAATACCTTGGACAAGGTATGAAAACATTAGATATTTCACGAAAACTTAAGCGTGATCATCATACTGTGAAGACATTTGTGGCTGATTCAGAGCACAGACGGGTTCGTGCAGATAAAGGCAGAATGAGGAAGGTTTCTGCCAGACAAATTCATCGAATAAAGAGAACAGCTGCAAAAAAAGACCATTACAAAGCAGCAAACAGGAATTTGAAGCTGCTGGTGCCTCTGGAGTCCCGCAAACCTCAAGGTGTAGGATCCCTCAGAGACTTGCAGTTGTGCATTAACCTATTCGGCTTTAACCAATGCTCACAAGCAGAAACGGTTGCAGTGGGCCTAGACATACATGAAGACCAGAGGTGTCAAGTAACGAAGTACAAATACTTCGTTACCGTAGAAATTTTGGGTATCTATACTTTACTGTAGTAATTATTTTTCAGCCGACTTTTTACTTCTACTCCTTACATTTTTAAGCAATTATCTGTACTTTCTACTCCTTACATTTTAAAAATAGCCTCGTTACTCTATTTTTATGATCAGAACGCGCAACCAACCCCCCCCCAGTCGCATGATAAGAACGCGCACAACGCAACCCCCCCAAGCCCCCCGCCACCGGCGCATGATCAGAAAGCGAGACCTTAATGCTTTTGTCGCCCTTCACGGTACTTTTACTTTCATACTTTAAGTAGTTTTGAAACCAGTACTTTTAAACTTTTACTTAAGTAAAAAGCTTGGGTTGGCGGCACGGTGGTGTAGTGGTTAGCACCGTCGCCTTGCACCTCCAGGGTCTGGGTTCGATTCCCCGGCCAGGCTCGATTCCCGTCTCTGTGTGCATGGAGTTTGCATGTTCTCCCCGTGCTTGGTGGGTTTCCTCCGGGTACTCCGGTTTCCTCCCACAGTCCAAAGATATGCAGGTTAGGCTAATTGGCGTTCCCAAATTGACCGTAGTGTGTGAATGAGTGTGTGAATGTGCGTATGTGTGTGTGCCCTGCGATGGATTGGCACCCTGTCCAGGGTGTACCCCGCCTAGTGCCCGAAGTCTCCTGGGATAGGCTCCAGGTCCCCCGCGACCCTGAATAGAGGATAAAGCGGTACAGAAGATGAATGAATGAATGAAAAAGCTTGGGTTGATACTTCAACTTCTAAAGAAGTATTTTTGAACCCTAGTATCTATACTTCTACTCAAGTAATGGATGTGAATACTTTTGACACCACTGATGAAGACTAGTCTTGTTTACTGATGAGTGTCGTGCAACCCTAGATGGTCCAGGTGGATGGAGTAGTGGATGGTTGGTGGATGGCCACCATGTCCCAACAAGGCTGCGACGTCAACAAGGAGGTGGTCGGGTCTTGTTTTGGGCCGGAATCATGGGGAGAGAGCTGGTAGGCCACTTTAGGGTCCCTGAAGGTGTGAAAATGACCTCTGCAAAGTATATAGAGTTTTTGAATTTCTTGCATGGTACAAAAAGAAGAACCGTGCCTTTTGTAGCAAAATCTTCATGCGTGACAATGCACCATCTCATGCTGCAAAGAATACCTCTGTGTCATTGGCTGCGATGGGCATAAAAGATGAGAAACTCATGGTGTGGCCACCATCCTCCCCTGACCTCAACCCCACGGAGAACCTTTGGAGCATCTTCAAGCAAAAGATCTAGGATAGGAGGCAGTTCACATCAAAACAGCAGCTCTGGAAGGCTATTCTGACACCCTTAAAAGAAATTCAAGCAGAAGCTGTCCAAAAACTCCCAAGTTCAATGAATGCAAGAATTGTGAAGGTGATATCAAAGAAGGGGTTCTATGTTAAGATGTAGCATGTCCTGTTAGGATGTTTTTGATTTAAATAGCTTTTGATTTCAGTAAATATGACTTCATACTGCTGCAAATTCAACAAAAGCCTATTTTCAGTTCTTTACAACCTATAACATGTTTTAACTCTGTTGTGCATAATAATTTGGAACAGTGTGTTTTTATTATTTATTTTTTTAAATAAATATTATCATTAGGAGGTTTGTTCAATAAAATTTGAATTTTACCCTAATGGTTGATGACTTGAAAATTATACTGACTGTCATTTGCATTGACTAATTATGAAAATCAGAGAAAGATATCATTTGCGTAATAATTTGGAACACGGTGTATACACTTTACTATGGTGTAGAAACGGTGTAGGTCTAATACTGAGGGAAGAGTATGCCAAGAGTGTAGTGAAAATGTGAACTATAGAGAAGGTCAGAAAGAGATGCATTGTGTGTTTGTAGATCTAGAGAAAGCATATGACAGGGTCCCAAAGTTGAACTGTGGTATGGCACAAGGAAGTCAATAGTGGCAGAAAAGCTTGTGAAGGTGGTACAAGATATGTACACAGGCAGTATTACAGGGGTGAGGTGTGCCGTAGGTCTGGCCGACTGGTTTAAGGTGGACTTGGGACTGCACCAGGGATCTGCTCTTAGCCCTTTCCTGTTTGTAGTGGTGATGGACAGGTTGATAGTTGAGGTTAGACAATATGATCATTAGGAGCAAGACAGAGTAGATGTTTGTAAATTAGAGAGAGACTGGAGAAAAGGTGCAGTTTCAAGGAGGAGAGGTAGGGAAGGTAGGAAAGTTTAAATATTTAGGGTCAACTGTCCAAAGCAATGGAAAGTGTGGTAGAGAAGTGAAGAACGGAGTGCGGGCAGGGTGGAATGGACGGAGAAGGATAGCAATAGTGATCTGTGACAGAAAGGTATCAGCAAAGATGGAATGGAAAATTTATTGTTGTTGTAATGTTGTACGGTTTGGAGACGTTGCCACTGACAAAAAAGACAGGAAGCAGAGCTGGAGGTGGGAAAGCTGAAGATGCTGTGATTTACTTTGGGGGAGACAAGAATAGACAGGATTAGGAATGAATATATAAGAGGAACAGTGCAGGTAGGAGTCTTTGGAGACAAAGTTAGAGAGGTTTGGACATGTGCAGAGGAGGGATGATAGGTATATTGGGGGGTGAATCTTGGAGATGGAGCTTCCAAGCAGGAAGAGAAGAGGAAGGCCTAAGAGGAGGCTTATGGATGACATGAGGGAGGACATGCTGGAGGATGGCGTGACAAAGGAAGATGTCTAAACAGAGTTAGATGGAGACAATGGTCCACTGTGGTGACCTCTAATGGGACCAGATAAAAGAAGAATATTCTCAAATGATTCATATTTTGTTTGGAGCATACAACTGGTGCACACTTCCAGCTTCTTAACTGTAGCTCCTATTTTGCTTTGAACATGAAAGACCTTGAAAACTAAGGGCACTTTCTCACTGGGGTCTGGGAAGTGTTTCAGAGAACACTTGGCCCTGGGACCAGTTTATTTCTGTTTGTGAGCATGCAATCATTTCAAGCTAAGGGACCAATCCCTGGACTGGTTGCAGAGGTGGCCTTAGGAATGATTCATATGTTCCTGAGCACGGTATGCAGGCAGGAAATGTGTATGCACTCATGCTTAAAAGAGGAAGTGACTCGCCTAAAGGTAAACCAATTTGGCAAATCACTCAAAATCACTAAAGTGGTCTCTGGTGTGAGGAGACACATCAGTCCCACTGTGTAAAGATCAATGAGCAAGAGACACTTTGGAAAAAAAGGTGTGGAGGTGAGAGCCTGTTCACACAGGGAAGCAACAAGGACTTCCACACTACTGTTCATCTCAGAGCTCTCTAGTGTTGACAGGTGAGGAAATCCTCAGACTGGTCAAGTCCAATTCATTATTCAACTTATCTAGAAGCAAGTTTAAATTCTTGCCCATCTTTGGCTGAAGAACAGGTCAGGTGTATCTCCAGCTGTTTGTTCATCTCCTGTGTGTACATGCTTCATAGTCTAATAGAACTCTCCTCTATAAAAAGCATCAGTAGAAGGATGCTGAGGTTGGAACTGCCAGGCAGGAGGTCTAGAGGAAGACCAAAGAGGAGATTTATGGATGCAGTGAGAGAGGACATGAAGTTAGTTGGTGTGAGAGAAGAGGATGCAGAGGATAGGGTTAGATGGAGGCAGATGATTCGCTGTGGCGACCCCTGAAAGGGAACAGCTGAAAGACAAAGAAGAAGATCTCTATAAAAAGCAGCTGAATATAATAAAAATCCCTATAAAAAGAGTTGTCAACAGACTGCAGCAGAGTCTCATCATGATCTGGAAGGTGTAACTGAGGCCTAATTCAGAACCAGTAATAGTTTTTGTTATCATGAATATGCACATCATAATTGTTTTCTGCTCTATTTTGAGGACATCTCATCACTGGATATTTTTAATTTCAGCTGACTCCAATCAGACTTTTTTTGTCTTGAGTGTCTGTTGCGTGTATGAAATGTCCTAATGTAATACAAGAACTTCCCTTGCTTAATAGCCTTCCATTCTGCTGGTGATGAAAGCACTGTATGATAAAAAAAATTCCAAATTACTAATATTAAAAAATAAATTTAAATCAAAGAACATTAAAAAAAAAAACTATCGTTATATAAACCGAGTTAGCAATGTAAACTTAACAGACCCAACTACACTGGATAGCTGAAGATTTGAATAATAACTCAGTCTTATTTCAGTCTTCACCTCTCCAGTCTCAGTGAGCCTGTGCCAATGATTTGTGATAATTTTTTGTGATCATCACAGATTTACAGTATGATTCATGTGCTTGTCTGACAGCGGACAAACCTAAAATGGTCTTCTGTTGTTTGTAACCCAGCCACCTCAGTATTTGATGTTGATTGAATAACTATAGACTTCCTGTCAGCTCAGACATTCTGGTTTCTCACTGATCTCTCATATCTTCATGGTGTTACAGGCTGCAGACCTAAAGTCGAGAAACTGCCAAAAGATCAGAAGTTTGTGAAACCTAAACCAGCCTGTCTCTCAACAACCCCCAAGCCACAGACATCACACTTTCCCCTATTCGTGACCTGTATCTGCATGAGTTTATACAATGTGCTTATGATTGTCTGATTAGATAACTGCATAGACTAGTGGATGATGTAATCTCACATGTAAACATTATGTAGTGCAGTGTGACACCATCAACTGTGACAAAGGGTATTTTCAAAGAGGATTCCAGAGTTTGGTTCAATGATGGCTTGTGCAGGAGACTACTGTATATTGTATATTGTACTACTGAGTATTACCTTTGTATAGAGGAAAGGTTACTCTACTGTACTATGCAATTTGAAGCACTACAGTAAGTCAGTTCATACAAAGGTTATCAGTACAGCCTTTGTATCGCTCCAATAAAGGTATAAGTCTTCTTTTTAAATCCCCAAATGTCTTGGGGATAATCAAGATGAGGAAGCTTACAGGTGTTCTTTTTGGTCAGTAGTTATTGTTCAATATGAAGACTGATCTTAACTTAGGAAAGTGAGGACTACAATTCTTCAGATGTTGCTCTGGGTTCATTTATCAGCTCATTGATTAGTTGTCATTGTCCTCTTGGAGTGTTTTTAGTGGTTTGGTCACTCCTGGGAAGGTTCACCACTGTTCCGAGTTTTTTTTTTTTCCATTTGTGGATAATGGCTCTCACCATGGTTTGCTGAAATCCTAAAGCCTAATTTTAATTAATAAATAAAGCTAAATTTTAACTTGATAAATGAGCAAAATCTTGCCAGATGAGTAGTACGCATGTGCTTTGTCTGCCGGATGCACTTGAGTAAAACTAAGCCAATGGTTCTTCTCTCTTGCGCTCCAGCATTGTGGGTAATCATCTCCCATTCTCAGTCTCAGTGCGGTGCATCACTTGTGTAGTCAACATCCGTGCGCACGTGTACTGTTTATTATAACATTGTGTGTGTGTGTGTGTGTGTGTGTGTGTGTGTGTGTGTGTGTGTGTGAAAGTCATCCTACACAGTAGCCCCCTCCCTCCTCTCCTCTCTTGTATTAGTTCAGCTTCTCACACACCCGCGTGTGTGCACAAACACACACTAACAGAAACACTACTCTGTCTGGATTCTTTTCAAAGGTAAAGTGCAGGTTAATTAGTTTAATTTTTACTTTATATTTTGTATTAATATGAATATTTTTGGGTTGTGGAACGAATCATCAGAGTTTCCATCATTTCTTATCAGGGATATTCACTTTGATGTATGAGTGCTTTAATATACAAGCACGGTTCAATTTATGAACAAATTATGCCCCCAATCCACGGTTTAACAGTATATCAGTTACTTTGCTTCTCATCTGTTCTTGAATTTTTTTAGATTGTGGCATGATGTGTTGGCAATTATCAGGCCTGTGTGTGTAGTGAAAAAAAAGTTACATTTAATTTAGCTTCCCAAAACATGTGGTCAATTACAATTCATTCATGATTTAGTAAGGGGATTGAGGTGGGAGTGTGGGTCAACTACTTTTTCACATAGGGCCAGATGAAATCATCATTTATATTACATTTGTATTTACTTGGGTTATTTTTGTGTAATATTACATTTTGTTTGATCCTCTGAATCATTTAAGTGCGACAAATATACACAATATAAAAAAGCCTGAAAGGAGGCAAATATTTTTTTCATGCCACTGTACCTTCAGATGTAATTATGTATGGAAACTTATTACATTATTTGATTACATTAGCTCAGCTTAGGCTCAAATTCAGGCCAGTCCATTCATTATATTGTTTCACAGTCTTTACTGTAGGTTCTGTTTTTAGTAGTTTTAGTAATTTTTTTAATAACAGGAATTGGTGGCTCATTGGTAGGTTTCTCGTCTACCATGCAAAAGGTTTGGGTTCAATTCCCAGCCAGTGCCTGAACCCCAGCCACTGGATGCAATGCTGGTCCCAAGGCCAGATACAATGAGAGGGTGGCATCCAACATAAAACCTGTGCGAAGTTGTTCAGTGGATCTGCTCAACGGGGGCAACCAAGAGATTAAACTACTTTCACTTGTATTGGTGTGACATTTAATCAGAAGTATGTATACTTTGATTAAAACATCAGTGTAGTTTGTTTATCTCTGACAGTAAAGTGATTTACTCTAATATAGCATGTGCAGGACATTACAGTGCTTACACACAGAACAGGGACAAACTGACTTTACATACACTTTATTTCTTAGAGAATTTATATTAAAGGACAATAAATGTGTAAAGCAATAGTTATACCAGTGAGATCAAAATACAAAGTGGACTAATTCAGAGATACACATTAATGTAATGTTTTAGTCTTGGTACAAAACAGAAGGTGGTACATTATTATATGTTAAAGAACTGTTTCCTTTCACTCTTACCCCAGGCCAAGCCCTGACATACAGAACTGGCCAACTCTCTACAAGAGTGTGAGGTTGATGATTCTGGAGGATTCTGGGTAACTGAGTTCTCCCACACGGCTCTCTCACTGTGCACCTCTGTCTCCCTCTGCTGGCAGCCAGTGGTATAGCTTAGATCTCACAATGAACAAAGAATTTCCTGCTGAGGGCTGAGCTACGGGTCTGCGCTGATAAGAACGCCGTAGAGTCATGAGTCAACTGTCATGAGCAAAAGTGTTTATCACCTCATCACCCATGCTCTATACACTGTAAAAAATAAATCCTGAAAATAGTTGTTGGAACAAAGAAATATATGTTGGGCTAATATAATGCTGGTGTCAAAAAAGAAAAATATGTTTTCTCAATGATTGTATAAATTTCATTACTCAACTACGAAAGTTTCATCGAGGCAACGAATAAAACTGTGTTCATGAAACATTTAACTGCACACAAACAATTTTATGTTGGACGAACAAGAGGGACCTCTGCGCATGCGCAAAAGCGTTCTTCCAGAATTTTCGAACTTCCCGCTATTTCCTCCCGAAATGGTGAGTACTTCATGGAAACTAACTGTCCTGCAAAGTAATTAGCAATTTTAGCTTTATAACATATATATTATCCAGCAGCAAGCTTTAGAACATTATATTTTCGAGTGTTTATGTATATAATTTGGAGTGTTACAGTAGTTATCTGACAATGCACTCGTTTCAGCTCCTAACGCATTTTTTTTTTTCAGATGGTATGTACATTGACATTAATGTTAATCTATGAAACCGCTAAAGTTTAATTACGTTACATACATTTTATTCATTTTAATGACTGATAATTTCAAAGGCTATTTGAAAAAGACGGCGCGTTAGTGCACCACTGAGGGAGCTTAATGTTCTCACTCCTTCATCATTCATTAACCTTATAGTGTCTGAAAACGGTTATAATGGCTAAACGGACATTTTTTTTTGTCTAGGATTTTGAATGGTTTTGAACTACAAACGGTTACTTAATTAGTTATTCATATATTTTTCTTTTTGTATTTCAGGTATTAGGGAGAATATCTGGGGAACAGTGCTTACTGCATCTGCAAACAATCTTGGAGCTTGGCAAAATTATTTCACAACATTTTTTTTTTATATCTTAAACCATTTCTGAGTTAAAGCAAATATTTTATTTTCAAATAAGCCACTGCACGTTTTTACTGAGAAATATCAGTATGTTTTGTTCCTCAAAGCAGAAGTCTATTTATCCAGTATACTGTTTTGACTGAGTGTGATATTAGTAAGCTTTGTAACATGAATGTTAAGGGCACAGTTTCATTCTTGCATTTTGGAATGTTATTTGCATATTTTGTTATAACAATGCAGCAGTTGTTTATTTGTTGAAAGAGTAGCTGGATTGCACTTAATCAATGTTGATAGTCTTTAACAGGTGTTTAAAGTTTACATTAAAAAAATATTCAAATTTAGAGGAATGTGTCATGTTATTTGAAATGTGGCTACAGTTAATAACCTACTCAAGTAAACTTTAAGATGTTAATTTTATAATTATGCAAGCATAATTTCCAATTCAAAATATACCTTTCAGTCAACTTGGAACATTTAATTGACACATCATTATATTTCAATTTGAGACTGCTTGTTGGCCTAACTAGGCATGTTTATTCAGCATAGAACATTTAGTTGACAGAATGTTTTATTTCAATTTGTGTGTACATTTAGAGGTAATCAGCACAGCAAAAACAAAATAGTTTACACAACTTAAATTGAGCCAACTAAAAATTTTAGATGCAACAGGTCACTAGAAATTTTTTAGTTGGAGTAGCAAGAATTTTTTTACAGTGTACTTCTCCTCAAATAACTCTAATAAAGTGCATTTATCATGAAGAAAAACAATGATAATAATTCATAGGTGGCACAGTGGTGTAGTGGTTAGTACTGTCGCAGGGTCCGGGTCTGATTCCCGTCTCTATGTGCATGGACTGTGTTGCAGTGCTTGTGCTTGGTGGGTTTCCTCCTGGTACTCTGGTTTCCTCCCACAGTTCAAAGACATGCAGATTAATAGGCGTTCCCAAATTGCTCGGAGTGTGTGAATGAGTGTATGTGTGTATGTATGTGTGTGTGCCCCGCAAGGGATTGGCATCCTGTTAAATGCTAAGATAAATACAAACAAAGCAATAAAATCTAAATTTAAAAAAAGCACAGGCTGTGGCTGCAAATGAGACATCAAAATGTGCAACACGGCTACAACAACTAGAAAGAACTCCCTGCTCCAATAAAAGGCTCAATTTAAATTACTTAATGAGGTCCATCTGTCACAGCCCACACTGTTCTCCCTATTAACCATGCCATTTATTTATCATCACATAACTTATTTATTCTAAAGAAAACTTTCAGTGGAGATATAAAGGACTGTGAAAATGATAGGACAATACTTACATTTTATTTGTGGAGTTGTAAAAGTCTTTTCACTAACACAGGCTTCTACTGGATGCTGGGACAACGACGACGACACACACCCTCAGAAAAGGGTGACATCAGACATTCTGTGGGATGACAAAATGTAAAAAAAATATTTGTATATTTAACAAAATACAGTTTGCTCCATATAGACACAATTGGGGTAGAAAACGTCATATATAATTGATCTAGCCTCATTCATTCATTCATTCATTCATTTTCTATACCGCTTAATCCTGTGTTCAGGGTCGCGGGGGACCTGGGGTCTCATTTATCAAGTGTGCGTACGCACGGTTTTATGTGTACATCATGCGTACGCACAATTCTACTAATAGAATGCGATTCATTAATTTGTACGTGTGCGTGAAAATGTGCGCACATTTAGAAGAACTCCTGACTGTGCGTAAGCAGAATCCCCTAGTGGTAGAGAACTGTAATCACATATAAACCCAGTGCCCTTAAACTTCACCATTAAAATGTCAGTGTTAATAAATTGATAAATTGAATAATTGAATACAACAGGTGATTCTTAGTTATCTGGAACTGTGAATAATACAGTGGTGTGAAAAACTATTTGCCCCCCTCCTGATTTCTTATTCTTTTGCATGTTTGTCACACAAAATGTTTCTGATCATCAAACACATTTAACTATTAGTCAAAGATAACACAAGTAAACACAAAATGCAGTTTTTAAATGAGGGGTTTTATTATTTAGGGAGAAAAAAAATCCAAACCTCCATGGCCCTGCGTGAAAAAGTAATTGCCCCCTGAACCTAATAACTGGTTGGGCCACCCTTAGCAGCAATAACTGCAATCAAGCGTTTGCGATAACTTGCAACGAGTCTTTTACAGCGCTCTGGAGGAATTTTGGCCCACTCATCTTTTCAGAATTGTTGTAATTCAGCTTTATTTGAGGGTTTTCTAGCATGAACCGCCTTTTTAAGGTCATGCCACAACATCTCAATAGGATTCAGGTCAGGACTTTGACTAGGCCACTCCAAAGTCTTCATTTTGTTTTTCTTCAGCCATTCAGAGGTGGATTTGCTGGTGTGTTTTGGGTCATTGTCCTGCTGCAGCACCCAAGATCGCTTCAGCTTGAGTTGACGAACAGATGGCCGGACATTCTCCTTCAGGATTTTTTGGTAGACAGTAGAATTCATGGTTCCATCTATCACAGCAAGCCTTCCAGTTCCTGAAGCAGCAAAACAACCCCAGACCATCACACTACCACCACCATATTTTACTGTTGGTATGATGTTCTTTTTCTGAAATGCTGTGTTACTTTTACGCCAGATGTAACGGGACACGCACCTTCCAAAAAGTTCAACTTTTGTCTCGTCGGTCCACGAGGTATTTTCCCAAAAGTCTTGGCAATCATTGAGATGCTTTTTTGCAAAATTGAGACGAGCCTTAATGTTCTTTTTGCTTAAAAGTGGTTTGCGCCTTGGAAATCTGCCATGCAGGCCGTTTTTGCCCAGTCTCTTTCTTATGGTGGAGTCGTGAACACTGACCTTAATTGAGGCAAGTGAGGCCTGCAGTTCTTTAGATGTTGTCCTGGGGTCTTTTGTGGCCTCTCGGATGAGTTGTCTCTGCGCTCTTGGGGTAATTTTGGTCGGCCGGCCACTCTACCACTGTTCCATGTTTTTGCCATTTGTGGATAATGGCTCTCACTGTGGTTCGCTGGAGTCCCAAAGCTTTAGAAAAGGCTTTATAACCTTTACCAGACTGATAGATCTCAATTACTTTTGTTCTCATTTGTTCCTGAATTTCTTTGGATCTTGGCATGATGTCTAGCTTTTGAGGTGCTTTTGGTCTACTTCTCTGTGTCAGGTAGCTCCTATTTAAGTGATTTCTTGATTGAAACAGGTGTGGCAGTAATCAGGCCTGGGGTGACTACAGAAATTGAACTCAGGTGTGATAAACCACAGTTAAGTTATTTTTTAACAAGGGGGGCAATCACTTTTTCACACAGGGCCATGTAGACTTGGAGTTTTTTCCTCCCTTAATAACGTAAACCTTCATTTAAAAACTGCATTTTGTGTTCAATTATGTTATCTTTGACTAATAGTTAACGGTTTTTGATGAGCAGAAACATTTAAGTGTGACAAACATGCAAAAGAATAAGAAATCAGGAAGGGGGCAAAAAGTTTTTCACACCACTGTATAAAATCCATTTTAATCCATCAAATTTTGGAAATTCATTGCTTACAATGGCAGACCTTGCGCTTCTTGAAGATTTGCAACAAGCACTTTTGCGCAAAGATCACGTTTTCAGGGACCGCACAGACTTACTCGCTGAGAGTGATGAGTGGCTCATTAGTCGTTTTCGTTTGCCAAGGGCAATTTTGCTTGATTTGTGTCAGCAGTTCTCGCAACCTTTGGAGAGGCCGACAAAGCGCACCAGTGCAGTCCCCGTGCACACTCATGTTCTTTCTACTATTGGCTTTTTAGCCACAGGCACATTTCAAAGGGAAATTGGTGACAGGTCTGGTATTTCTCAACCCACCGTGAGCCGAATTATGCCACACTTTTTACATGCAATTATATCACTTACATCACAGTACATTACGTTTCCAAACACCGCAGCGCAAAGGACAAAAATTATGACCGACTTCTATAACATCACAGGATTTCCAAGTGTAATAGGGGCAGTTGACTGCACACATGTTGCCCTGAAAGCTCCTACTGCTGATGAATATGCATTTGTACAGTAAATAGAAAAGGCTATCGTGCAGGTAATCTGTGATGCACACTTGAACCTGCTAAATGTCGTTGCGAACAGCCCGGGAGGTACACATGATTCCTTCATTGGGACTTCGTCTTCAGCAAAGCGCTGCTGGAGAAGGCTGGCTTATTGGTAAGTGTGTAACGATTAATCAGGATTTAAAAATAATTGTAAAATTAGATGACTTCTCAACACCATATAATGTACTGTATTTTAATCTACATCATTGCAGGGGATCGAGGATATGCCCTTAAATCCTGGCTGATGACCCCAGTGGTAAACCTTCTATCCCAAAAGGAGCTGAATTACAACCGAGCACATGAGTGCACAAGAAGCACAGTAGAACGTGCAATAGGCTTGCTGAAGGCTCGATGGCTGTGTCTGTCAGGCAGAGGAGGCACATTGCAATACAAACCCAACAAGGTTTTGAATGTTTAAATATTTAAATTAAGTTTTAATTATATTTTATAACTACAATATTTATAATATACTGTATACATAATTATTTGATTCATTATACAATATAAATGTGCTTTAGGTGTGCTATATAGTTAAAGCATGCAGTGTGCTGCATAATATTGCCATTAAAAACGGTATACCACTGGATGAGATGCCGATACAAGAAGATCGCCACATGGCAGAAGGTTTCGACCCGGTGCCAAATGCTGTGGCCGTGCAGCTAAGAGCAGGGATAATCGAACGGTTCTAAATCTGTTTCACAATAAGGAGTAATTGTGAGAAAATGGTGAGATCACTTGGAGCTTTTATTGAACTTGCATGATGCATTTAGTGAATCACTAATGTTCCTCAAGTCCACATTGATTTGGTGCAGTTCCTCTTTTATGCTTGCAATGCCGCTCACTAATTCCTCCTGTGTTTCCAGAACCGCATCAGTCAGGAGGTGCCTCGAAACGCATCGGACGCGCTGAAGTGGCAGGCGGAGCAGGACCTGGCCAAACTGGCAGATCTATAAAATAAATGTTAAATGAACAATCCAAATCATTTGCAATGTGTGTGTTATTTATCTATGAATAATATATCGCAACACAAACATTTGAAAACCTACTAACCATTTTCGGATGGCTCGGCCTCTCCTGCAGTTGATGGGATTGCACTTTCAGTGTCACCATCGGGGTGACACTGAAATAAGACTCTGGCCTCCTCCCGTGGCACCGATGTCTCTTCTGTGGGCTGCAATTCTTTTTTTAGAGGACACTTTCAAATCAAACCACTTTTTCTTGACCTCTGCAGTAGTTCTACATAAAGGTGAGATGGCATTTACCGCATTAGTAAAAAAAATACTTTTTTTATCTTTGACATTCCGCCTGAAAAAGCAGCAAACAAAACTGTCTTATAACATTGTACCTCATTTAAAAGCACTTCCATTTCTTTGTCTTTGAAGTTTTTTTTTTCTTTCCTCTCTTCACGGGATCCATGATAACGGTTCTATAGTGCCCTGGCGGCATTGGGTTTTTATAAGGAAGGTTGTTTGCCAAATAAGGTCATTTGAGGGTGTTTCTGTATGCAAATTTAAATTACTATGCACACGCACACAATTTAGAAGGAGTGCGATTCATCATCAGTCATTTCGTACAGCTGTGCGTACTCACGTTTGATAACTCCCAACTTTCTTGTGCTTACGGCTGTTGGTATACGCACTACTGTAGTTTAGAACTTCTTTTACGCACGCTTGATAAATGAGACCCCAGAACATTGTTTCAGCACTTCAATGACTAAATAAATAAATAATCTGGATGGGTGTTCATACCAAAAAAGAGCGCTGTTATCTATGTCCTTTGATCAAACCATGGCCGTCGTTAGACCCCTTTTATTAGGAAATCTGCCCTAAACTATCTGCGGTGCCTCAGTAAAATCTCAAATTCAAATTCTGACCTGCTCCTGATGACCGTATTTTAAAAGCAATGCTGTTTAACCCAAAATACAACCTGAGGCACACGTTGCTGGAAAATTAATATGGGGGTTATTTTAAGGTACAGTAAGTAATTTTATCTGCTACACTGGGTTTTAGGTTCCCCCACCTGCCAAATTCCCACTTTAACCCCCGTTTAAAAGGTATTGATTTGGTTTGCTCCATGTTCTCCATATCCATTGTGACACACACCAAAATATAGCTTCTTGTGGAAAATTAAACTAATTAAATTATGGATAAAGGGACAAATGAGAGAACTGAGAAAGAGAACTGGCTATGCTACATCAGTGCTGCTAGCTACATATCAGCAGCTCGGGTACCCACTGCCCAGTTACTGGCTCTTTCTGTTATGAACTAAATATACAAGGATTTGTTGGATCAGCCACTTAAAAAGGGCATAAATTGACAGTATACCTGCTTCTCCAGGCACCACTCCTTGTAGAGGGCATTTTGGATTGAGTCTAATGCTGTGTATTAACATTATATGAAGATATAATCAATATGTAGCAAAAAATATATGCAAGGTGCTATTATTATTATTATTTGTATTACATTTAGGAAATGTCACAGTATACCTTTGGAAATGCAGTCAGATCAGTGGAAGCTGCGTTTGCATTAATCACATTCTTGAATTGAGGTCAGTGGTCACTTTGAAGTATTACATTTAGGCATTTGGCAGATGCTCTTATCCAGAGTGACTTACATTATTATCTCATTATACATCTGAGCAGTTGAGGGTTAAGGGCCTTGCTCAAGGGCCCAACAGTGGAAACTTGGTGGTTGTGGGGTTTGAACCTGGGATCTTCCGAACCGTAGTCCAATGCTTTAACCACTGAGTTATACCTGGCCCAGTATGACCTTGTTGTTCTCAAGTGAGTTGAGAGGGATCCACTCATTTAACATTACCTGTTCGCTGTTGTTTTATATAAGAACAGTGTGTTGATAAGTGTGTACCCAGACTCGTTGTGTTTCTGGTTCTAAAGTACTTAGTTCTGGCACTTTATGCACACAGTACGGTGGCTCAGTGGCGATGTTACTACTAACCTAGTCAGCTAGGTTTACTAAGGCTCAGAGGTGGAAAGAGTAATAAAATGTTGTACTCAAGTACAAGTACTGTTACTTCAGTGAAATTTTACTTAAGTACAAGTAAAGTTACCATTATAAAAATCTACTCAAGTAAAAGTAAAAAGTAGCTCATTAAAAAATTTACTCAGAGTAAAAGTTACCGAGTTACCGACTTTTTTATTTTTTTAACAGCGGGGGTGGGATGAGGCATTCTAGCGTAGCGTAGTTCAAAAAAGATGAGCAGATATAAATCTCAAACTAGTTGTTTTTAACTGAAGGAACACCTTTGCATAATAAAGCTGTTGTCTTTCTTGTGCCTGAAAATCAAAGTGGTCACTTAAATATGGTGTTACGTCCCAGTCTAGGGTCATACAGCAAAAGAATGGTTCAGGATTCTATTTTAAACTGTATGGAAATATACGGCAGAAAGAACTAGATCAAATCATTAACTGATGAAATAATGAGGTTTGTATATACATACACACACACACACACACACACACACACACACACCAGGAGGAGGATATGATTCAGGATGGACCCAGGCCAAAATAATAAACAAAATGGTATTTATATTTAGTAGCCAGATTACCTGCAAAAAACAAAACAAAAAAAAAACCTCACAAACAAAAATACAAGTACCTTCCCGGACTCCCTAAACCAAAAACAGTGAAATTATCTACAAATATACAGTGGTGTGACAACCAGACTGCTCATTACCGTCGCACTCACCGCCGTGGAAACGCGGCAGCGGCCGAAATAAACCAGGAGCATTTCAAAATAATTCGTGAAATGACCGCCAGGTGGCGCAAATTGACATTTTCCGTCGTATCGGTTTTTAAATATATTCAGAGCTTAAGTCATAATAAAGTCAAAACAATATGTTGTAGCAAAGTAATACTACAATTATGATAATTTACACATCCAACAAACATGTAAAACTATAAATATAAAAAATATGAGTTAGAAAACATTGGTTTTATTTTGTTTAGACAGACTCTCTGTTTTTATCTGTTTAGTGTTATTATTAAAGAAAACAGCGCAAACAACAGCACTAGGGCTTTCAAAAAAATTATTTCGACAATACTTACAGTTGTTAGAGTTTAAGACATCAAGATTTAAATATAGAAATAACTAAAACAAATAGAGCAAACTTCCAGAATAGATAATAAAAAATAAATCAATAAAAAAGATGTATGCCTCTCATTACATTATATTTTGGTTCAGTGCCAGACGAAGTGCGAGCTAATATTGTCTTACATTTGTGAATAAAATATCATTGTTTTATTCAGAGATTTACAGTATTTGTGCAAAATAATAGTTATGACATAATTAAATATAAATATAATTACAGGCTCTGGATTCGTTTTTCGTTTGCAGTATAAAACCAAAATACATCTTACTATTTTTGAGAGATTCGTCGTAAAAAAAACTGTTTTTTTTTTCAGATATTTGTCTGTACAAAATAATATTTATGCAATATAATCACGGGCTCTTGATTCGTTATTCGTTTGCAATATAAACCAAAATACATTAACCATATAATATAAACCAAAATATAAACCAAAATATTTAATTTGCTGTATTAAATATTTATGCCGTCTCATCAAGGATCCAAAGATTGCCTTGTACTAAATAATATTTTTGCTGATTTTTTTCTGCGATTCAGTTGTGTGATGTTTTAATGATGAATGATGTTTTACTGTATGTTTACTGTATATAAAAAAAATATGAGTTAGAAAACATTGGTTTTATTTTGTTTAGACAGACTCTCTGTTTTTTGGAATTTTGGAATCCACAGACGCAAAAGAACATGATAATAATAATCAAAAGAATAATATTAATCTTTTTGCTGTTTATTTCCACCATTTAATAATGTTTTAATTATCAATAATTAAAGCTGCTCGTGTCGGCTCATATCGGGAGCATTTTTTATGAAAGATAAACAAACAGCTGTGTGTGAATGGAAAAGAGTGCGCTTTGCCGAGTTTTGATCTACTGTAAAGTCAGATGATCACATTTAAACAATTTATTCATACAGATGTACCTGTTTTACATGGAAAGTTACAGGTTTGGGCTACTGTTATCTACTTCAAATATTTGAAGTTAAAAGCTAAAACTTGAAGATTTGAAGCTAAAACTTCAGCCCTTTTCATATTTTCCCCGTGGTCGTTATTAAAAAATATATTTAAATAAAAGTTTTGCCTTCCAAGGCAACAGATTATGGAGCTTCTTGAGCTGCTCAGACCTGCGCGTGCGTCGTACTTACACTCCCCGTCCCGATGTCCAGCTGCTCGCTGCTTTTTGTTTAAAATATGTTTCATTCATCATTAGCCATTATCCATAACTTTATGGGTTTTTCTTTTGACACGTTTTATTTTTATGAAATTTGATTTAGTTAAATGAGAAAATAACCATGGGAGTTTCAAACCCCGCATCCATTCATGTTTCTGTGTGATTGTAATGTTTAATACCCCTACAGTATTCACTTACTGTATGCGGTTTGACTCGCTGTGAGATGCGGTGTGTTATACCCCTATCGCACCTGCTCGGTCTCGCGCTGTGACCGTAGGCTTGATCATGATTCACCCCGAGTCTTTGCGCTGTGATTACGTTTCCATGCTTCCGCGTGAAAAATTCCGCGAAGATCTTCCGCATGTTAAACATGTTTATTTTTTTGCGTGGTAAGATGGAAACGTAATAACAGCACCAAAACTCGCACCGAATCATAATGAACCGCACTTATGGCCCCGCGTGTGAGATAGATGTATTAAACCTCCACTCTGTCATCTCATCGTATTCATTCCATAAGTGCGCTATACAACCAGTGTGTAAGTGTGTAAGTGTGTACAAACAACAGCACAATGCATGTGTGAATGGCTGAAACGTTAAGTCAGATGAACGCGCGCGCCGATATGAGAGATTAGATCTTTCAGCACGCCGATGTCAGTCACTAGCAAGGAGCATTTACTGATCACATTTTAACAATTTATTCATACAGATGTACATGTTTTATAGGTCGTTTTTCGTTTGCAGTATGAAACCAAAATACATCTTACTATTTTTGAGAGATTTGCTTTTAAAAAAATCTAAAAAATAAATAAATAAAAATTCAGATATTTGTCTGTACAAAATAATATTTATGCAATATAATCACAGGCTCTTGATTCGTTATTCGTTTGCAATATAAACCAAAATACATTAACCATATAATATAAACCAAAATATAAACCAAAATATTTAATTTGCTGTATTAAATATTTATGCCGTCTCATCAAACTCGCAACTCACTCCGAAGAGCATCCTTCTCTGCCTTGCAAACTCCCAACTCACTTGAAATTTAATATCGTATATAATATTTAATATTGGCATAATATCCCTGCCCCAATTCTAACAGCTGTACAGTATGAGTTGAAATAATAACAGTAGTGTTTTTCTTTACTGAATAGGCAGAGCCTCTGAATAGGCAGAGCCGTTGATGTCTTTGGTTTCGGCTGTGAGTGGATGCGCTGTAGTAATCCACGTTTTATACAAATTACATAAACTTTTTTCAGTCATGATATACTAACATATATTTCAGTCATGATTTCAGTCATGATATACTAACATATTTTTAGCCGTGTAGTGCGCGCGCAACATCTAAAGGGCGAGCGTTCACACAGCTGACCAAATCGTCATTAGCGTGCCCCTCCCCCAAACAGCGCAGCGAGGAGCATTTACCTGTTAAACAGGTTTTACAGGTGTGCTTTGCAAAGTCAGACACATACAAATGCAAATGATACTGAATAGCTGTTCTCACCTACAGTATACACTCGGAGAAACTAGAATGAGCAAGAATGAGATTTTTCTTACCATAACATGTAGTGTTATTAATCACTCTACACTGTTTTAAATTACTTTTAATTTTATTTATAAATAAACAAACCAAATAAAATTATTCCATGTGTATTTACCCTTTGTAAAATAGCATTAAAAATGATGGGTCGTGTATCGAGCGATTAAAAAACAATACAAGGCACGTTATGATAAGGAACCTTTCTACAGTACAGTATCTCTTCCATTTCAGTGATTAAAAAACGGTAAAAATGTCAATTTTGGAATCCACAGACGCTCAAACAGCAAAAGAACATGATAATAATAATCAAAATAATATTATTATTCTTTTTGCTTTTTATGTCCACCATTTAATAATGATTTAATTAATAATTAAAGCTGCTCACATCGCGCGCTTTCACTTTAAAAATGCAGTGTTTAATCAGCAAGGATATGTCGCCTCTCTTTATGATTGATAAATATTCTGACTGAAACAAATCTGCTCGTGTCGGATTGTTAATTTTTTACATTTTCGTTTGCATGATCCTGCGTGTGCGCTCTTTAACTTTGATCTAAAGTCAGATGAACGCGCGCGCCGATATGAGAGATTAGATCTTTCAGCACGCCGATGTCAGTCCCTATAGCAAGGAGCATTTACTTATATCTAAACAAAATCACTGATCACATTTAAACAATTTATTCATACAGATGTACATGTTTTATAGGTTTGTTACTGAAGAACTGTGGCAGCGGGCACACCTAAAAATAAACGCAGGATTATTATTTTTTTAATAGTTTTATATAAATAAAAAATGCTTTTATAAATGTGGGCTGTTATCTACAGTACTTCAGTACTTATATTTCACATCTGTGAGGCGAGTATACACGGAGTTTGGGTTCATTTTCTGACGCGCTCAAGTTCACCGAAAACAATACAGAACCCCGTTTAGTGTAATTTATTTCATTTAATAAATCTACTACAAATTTAAAGAACACAAAATATAAGATGACACAAGACCCTGGATTCGTTTTTCGTTTGCAGTATAAAACCAAAATACATCTTACTATTTTTGAGAGATTTGTTTTAAAAAAAAATCTAAAAAATAAATAAATAAAAATTCAGATATTTGTCTGTACAAAATAATATTTATGCAATATAATCACAGGCTCTTGATTCGTTATTCGTTTGCAATATAAACCAAAATACATTAACCATATAATATAAACCAAAATATAAACCAAAATATTTAATTTGCTGTATTAAATATTTATGCCGTCTCATCAAACTCGCAACTCACTCCGAAGAGCATCCTTCTCTGCCTTGCAAACTCCCAACTCACTTGAAATTTAATATCGTATATAATATTTAATATTGGCATAATATCCCTGCCCCAATTCTAACAGCTGTACAGTATGAGTTGAAATAATAACAGTAGTGTTTTTCTTTACTGAATAGGCAGAGCCTCTGAATAGGCAGAGCCGTTGATGTCTTTGGTTTCGGCTGTGAGTGGATGCGCTGTAGTAATCCACGTTTTATACAAATTACATAAACTTTTTTCAGTCATGATATACTAACATATATTTCAGTCATGATTTCAGTCATGATATACTAACATATTTTTCGCCGTGTAGTGCGCGCGCAACATCTAAAGGGCGAGCATTCACACAGCTGACCAAATCGTCATTAGCGTGCCCCTCCCCCAAACAGCGCAGCGAGGAGCATTTACCTGTTAAACAGGTTTTACAGGTGTGCTTTGCAAAGTCAGACACATACAAATGCAAATGATACTGAATAGCTGTTCTCACCTACAGTATACACTCGGAGAAACTAGAATGAGCAAGAATGAGATTTTTCTTACCATAACATGTAGTGTTATTAATCACTCTACACTGTTTTTAATTACTTTTAATTTTATTTATAAATAAACAAACCAAATAAAATTATTCCATGTGTATTTACCCTTTGTAAAATAGCATTAAAAATGATGGGTCGTGTATCGAGTGATTAAAAAACAATACAAGGCACGTTATGATAAGGAACCTTTCTACAGTACAGTATCTCTTCCATTTCAGTGATTAAAAAACGGTAAAAATGTCAATTTTGGAATCCACAGACGCTCAAACAGCAAAAGAACATGATAATAATAATCAAAATAATATTATTATTCTTTTTGCTTTTTATGTCCACCATTTAATAATGATTTAATTATCAATAATTAAAGCTGCTCACATCGCGCGCTTTCACTTTAAAAATGCAGTGTTTAATCAGCAAGTATATGTCGCCTCTCTTTATGATTGATAAATATTCTGACTGAAACAAATCTGCTCGTGTCGGATTGTTCATTTTTTATGAAAGAGGAGGGGAAACGTTTGCATGATCCTGCGTGTGCGCCTTTAACTTTGATCTAAAGTCAGATGAACGCGCGCGCCGATATGAGAGATTAGATCTTTCAGCACGCCGATGTCAGTCCCTATAGCAAGGAGCATTTACTTATATCTAAACTGAGTCATTTACATAAATCACTGATCACATTTAAACAATTTATTCATACAGATGTACATGTTTTATAGGTTTGTTACTGAAGAACTGTGGCAGCGGGCACACCTAAAAATAAACGCAGGATTATTATTTTTTTTATAGTTTTATATAAATAAAAAATGCTTTTATAAATGTGGGCTGTTATCTACAGTACTTCAGTACTTATATTTCACGTCTGTGAGGCGAGTATACACGGAGTTTGGGTTCATTTTCTGACGCGCTCAAGTTCACCGAAAACAATACAGAACCCCGTTTAGTGTAATTTATTTCATTTAATAAATCTACTACAAATTTAAAGAACACAAAATATAAGATGACACAAGACCCTGGATTCGTTTTTCGTTTGCAGTATAAAACCAAAATACATCTTACTATTTTTGAGGGATTTGTTTTAAAAAAAAATCTAAAAAATAAATAAATAAAAATTCAGATATTTGTCTGTACAAAATAATATTTATGCAATATAATCACAGGCTCTTGATTCGTTATGATTGCCCCAATTCTAACAGCTGTACAGTATGAATTGAAATAATAAGTCAGATGAACGCGCGCGCCGATATGAGAGATTAGACCTTTCAGCACGCCGATGTCAGTCACTACAGTAGCAAGGAGCATTTACTGATCACATTTAAACAATTTATTCATACAGATGTACATGTTTTATAGGTTTGTTACTGAAGAACTATGGCAGCGGGCACACCTAAAAATAAACGCAGGATTATTTTTTTATATAGTTTTATATAAATAAAAAATGTTTTTATAAATGTGGGCTACTGTTATCTACTTCAAATATTTGTTAAACAGGCTGGAAACTCACTCTGACCATTTTAATAATTCATTGATAAGATAGTGATTCCTTTGGCTGTGCTGATCATGTCATCTCGTCGTCAGTGAGCGCGCCTATACAGTAATTCACTTCTCATACGAATTACATAATCTAATATTTTTTTTTCATTAGTTTATATTAAAGCAGATATTTCTCTTTCTATAAGTATATATTTTTCACATCTGTGAGGCGAGTATACACGGAGTTTGGGTTCATTTTCTGACGCGCTCAAGTTCACCAAAATCAATACAGAACCCCGTTTACTTTATTTATTTAACAAAATCATAAAGTTTTTTCGTCATTGTGAGTGCACCTAAATAAAAGTAGAGTCTTTGCCGAGTTTTGATCTAAAGTCAGATGAACGCGCGTGCCGATATGAGAGATTAGATATCTCTTTCAGCAAACACATATTAATGGTGTTAAATAAGCGCTATGCGGCGCTGGGAGAAACGCACGCCGATGTCAGTCCCTAGCATTTACTTACATCTAAACTGAGTCATTTACATAAATCACTGATCACATTTAAACAATTTATTCATACAGATGTACATGTTTTATAGGTTTGTTACTGAAGAACTTTGGCAGCGGGCACACCTAATAATAAATGCCGGATTATTATTATTATTTTTATTTATAGTTTTATATAAATAAAAATGCTTTTATAAATGTGGGCTACTGTTATCTACTTCAAATATTTGTTAAAACAGCGGGGGAAATTCACTCTGACCATTTTAATAATTCATTGATAAGGTAGTGATTCCTTTGGCTGTGCTGATCATGTCATCTCGTCGTCAGTGAGCGCGCCTATAATTCACTTCTCATACGAATGACATAATCTAATTTTTTTTTCATTAGTTTATATTAAAGCAGATATTTCTCTTTCTATAAGTATATATTTTTCACGTCTGTGAGGCGAGTATACACGGAGCTTGGGTTCATTTTCTGACGCACCAAAATCAATACAGAACCCCGTTTAATTTATTTATTTAACAAAATCATAAAGTTTTTCGTCATTGTGTGTGCACCTAAATAAAAGTAGAGTCTTATGAGTCTTATGAAAGCTCCAAGATGACACAAGACCCTACACGTAGCCTTTCTACTATAATTACACAGTTTACAACGTTTACGTTGCTTAAATTCGATCCTAAAAAACTGAATTTAATTTTAATTATAAATTTGTACTGTAATGTTACTACTGTGATTATGAATTCGTTTATTTACAATGTTTCACTTTATTTTATCTGCAACGACGTGCAGCTGTGGACGACCTGCGCCTCATTAAGCCTGGAGAGAACGAGCTGATGCCTGAGGCGTCAGTCTATAGTTATATAGCGCCACTCAGTGGTAAAAGCCAGCAAACGCACAAACCCAAATGCTGACGCCATACGCTGCGACGGTAGAAGTCGCATACTGCCTGTGCACCCACTGTATACAAAGACCAACCAAACCAAAGGGACAAAGCAATAATCAAAGTCAATTGGCGGCAAAAAGTCAAACCAGAATACACAACCAAATATCAAAACGCCAAAATCACAACCTCTTTCATCTTTCCCGCGTCTCTCCGGTTTATACAGTATATGGTCGCGCTAGTCGATGACGTCACTCTCAAAGCGGAAGCAACCGTGTGGAAGGTCAGGAAGATGCCGATGTCAGAAAACCTGGAGTGGAGTCTGGAGCGGCGCGCGACCAGGACATGATACACACACGTGGCGCAACGGAGCATTTATACAAAGCATAGTATTTTTATTATTTTATCATTTTCATTCATTTATTTTTTACTCAGTAGCGAATATGATTTAAAATGTAGCGAATTACAATACTTCAAACAAAACGTACTTAAGTAAAAGTAAAATTACAGATTTTTAAAACTACTTTAAAAAGTAGAAATACACAAAAAAAACTACTCAATTACAGTAACGCGAGTAAATGTAATTCGTTACTTTCCACCTCTGCTAAGGCTAACATTAACTGTGGACCCTCGTGATACTTCCAGTCTTATTTATTTTATCATTTCATTTGTAGTGAAAGACAAATAACCGAAGACAGATTAAAACATCCTCTTCCCACTGAGACAAAACATTATAAAGACATTCATCAAAACAACTGCCTGCAACAAATCTTTACATGTAAACATTAAATTAAAAATTGGCATGAGGCAGATGGATCAACCCAGGACCTCCAGACCCTAAAACTACACTCCAGATTTGGATTCGTTCACCCTCGCTGCTGGATTTCCAGAAACTATTTTGATTATAAAATAAGCAATATAAAAATATATATGTTGTATCTGAAAAATATATATAATTTATATATTTTTTTCCTCCCTATACATGTTTTTTTTTTAAATAGCTTATTTTGTACTCAAATTCATTCATCTTCTATACCGCTTTATCCTGTATATTTAGGCTGGCGGGGACCTGGAGCCTATCCCAGGAGACTCAGGGCACGAGGCAGGGGACACCCTGGACAGCGTGCCAATCCATATACTCAAATTCGTTTGGTGTAATTTGTAATTTGTAAACCATAAACCTATGACTTTATATTCTAATATATTATTTAAAAGAGATTATGTAAGGGGGCAATTCGTGGCAGGGGGCATTTTAGAGCATAATCAGATTCACATCCTGACATGTACTGTAGTTGACCAGGAGCCAGCTCCTATCGTTCATGATTCACCGCGAGTTTTGCCGCTGTGATTAGGTTTCCATCTTTCCGCTCGTCAGTCCTTGCATAGTCAAACCGCATAGGTGAGATAGGGGTATAACAACAGGAATAGCGGGGGGGGGGGGGGGGGGGGGGTTATCGGGGGCAGGGCTTGTAGGACGACTTTCACAAACAGACTAACGGATTGGGAATGACTGCTGTCTGACTCACTGATTCCATAAATTGTCTGAATAACATTACATTTTTGAAAATTTACCTAAATAACTGTACATAAATGGTAGACATAAGGCATTAGATTATCAAAAAAGTAATCCAAATACTCTAACGCGTTACACCCAACACTGTTTAGAACTGAAGATCGGTGTACCTTCTGTGACAAACAGGATGAGATCTGAGCTGAGACCAAATGTTACTTTTCTGCTGGATTTTCTCTCCACAGACAGATTTTTATTCCATATTACACTGTAAACTACATCATGTCTTACTCTCTCAGTTCAGCAGGAACTTCAGATCAGCCCAGATTCTCAGGAAGAATCTCTTTCAAAGCCACTAAAACATTCATATAATTATTAGTTAAACGTTTGATTAATTAATCCATGTGGCATGCCCAAAGAAAAAAGAAAAACAATTGTTCACATTAAAGATTTTACAGTGTCAGTTTAAGGTGGTGTGTATACAGTATGTGTTTAATAAAATAAAAATCTGTGTGTGTGGGGGGGGTAAATAAAGGCAGGTCATTAGAGTGACATGGATTCTGTTCAGCTGAACAGTGTTTTGTCATTAGTATAATGTATTTTTTTCTCAACAGGGACAATCTGATCATTATGATCTATCCACATTTTTCCTCGCTCATACACATTTCCATAATTATATATTTGTGAATTTTATGAAGCTGCTTTGAGACATTGACCATTGTTAAAAGCGCTATATTGTCACGTTCTGCTATGATGTTGGACTGTGGGCTTGGTGTTGAGGCATAAATGCAGAGGGGATGCAGTGAAACAAAGTCTTTAATGAGAATAATAATAATAATAATAATAATAATAATAAACCAACCAAGGAAAAAAAACAAAACATGAACAAAGGAAGTTGGCTTAAACTTGGGAGCATAATGTAACAGAACTCATAAACACTTAGACATAAGACTAGGGATTACATACATTGATACACAATACAGGCATGGGATACAAACTGGACAAGACAAGACATACTAAACAGCCTAGAGGACTAAACATGCAAGGGATAAACAAACAAGACAGGCTTGGCTAGGTCTACTGGCTGAGCTGCACATTAGCTGCTAAGCTAGCTCATAGCTAATCAGACTAATGGCTACACAGGCTAGTAGCCTGAGACCCAAGGGAATGAACAGACAAGGTACACAGCAGACTAGGTATGAAACAGACTAAGAACTCTAAAGGTTAGTGGCTAAAGATGTTAGTACCTAAACAGACTAAGCTAATCAGACAATGAGACTAGATAGGCTCAAAGACTAGACAGACTAAGATCTAAACATGTTAGTATCACCCTCATTAGTATTTAAACAGACTAATAACTAAACATGTAATGGGGGTTACTTATACAAAAGGGTAAACACAAAGGGCCAATTCTCCTAGAGGCTAATCCTGCTAGGAGACGCAAAGACAAGGACATCTTAATATAAACAAACTTAACTTAAAGTGCTCCTGAAACCAAAAGGCCAACCATACTGTTAAACTAAAACAGAACAAAACCCACATAGCAGAAATTAATGCTCGACCCAGTTTCCCAGAACAAACAGGTATTTATAAAAGTGCTAATGAGCCTCCTCAGTTCAGGTGAGCATCCACGTCACCTGACCGAGGAGGCTTCTGGGAAACTGAGTCTAGGAACAAAAACTACAAACTAAAAACACTGCCCTCTAGTGGGCAACCCTCACATATATAAATAAAATTTAATTGAATTGAATCGAATAATAATTTTTTTTTTTTACTTTTTAATTATAAGGATCAAAGGCTCACTTACTGTCAGGGGTGTTTTGTGGCACAGGGGTAAAGCTTGACCTACCGATAGTAATATGGTAATAAAAAAAATACCAGGTTTAGTGTCATCATTGTTAGGCATGAGAAACAGTTGGTAGGACAACAGTAAATCATTATACACGCTGGACAGATAGATGATGAAGTGTATGTTCCAAATTGTAAATCAGTTTAAGCAAGTCAGTTCGAATCTTTAAAAATTTGATTCAGTCTAAAAGAGCTTAAACCCTTACAGGGTAGATTAACCCAAGTATTGAAGAAGTATAAATGTCTAGAGGAAGTTCATTCCAAAGACTACATGCCAGAACAGAAAGGAGTCTAGATGCACGTCTTCCTCGATTTCTGAGAAATGGTGGGACCAGCCGAGAAGTGCTGGAGGATCAGAGGGAAAGTGGTGTGGTGTGGTGAGGGGTGTGATTATAGAACCCAACAATGACTCATCCAGTAGCTCATTAAAGAACCCAGAAGAACATCTAAAGAACTGCAGGCCTCAATTGCCTCAGTTAAGATAAGTGTTCATGATTAAACAATAAGAAAGAGACGGGACAAAAAAGACATTAATGGGAGAGTTCCATGGCGAAAGCCCCTGCTGACCAAAAAGAACACAAACGCTCGTCTTACATTTGACAAAAAAAAACAAAAAACATCTTGATTACCTCCAAGACTTTTGGGCAAATATTCTTTGAGCTAAAGTTTTAAAGTATTTTAAATAATTTGGGCTAAAGTTTAACTTTTTGGAACATGTGTGTCCCATTACAGCTAACAGAAAAATAACACAGTATTTCCTAAATGAACATCATACCAACAGTCAAACATACTGTAGTGGTGTTAGTGTGATGGTCTGGGGCTTTGCAGCTTCAAGACCTGGACGACTTTATAATTTATGGAACCATGAATTCTACACTCTACCAGAAAATCCTGAAGGAGAATGTCCAGCCATCATTTTGTGTCCTCAAGCTCAAGCACTCTTGGGTTATGCAGCAGGGCAATGATCTGAAACACAGCAGTAAGTCCACCTCTGAATGGCTCAAAATAAGGTTTTGATGTAACCTAGGAAAAGTCCTGGCACACTAGTTATTAGATTCAGAGGCAATTACTTTTTTATAACTTTTTTTCCCCTTTAATAAATGAAATCATCATTTAAACACTGTATTTTGTATTTACTCTTATTTACTCTTGATATCTTTGTGTAACATTAATAAAAATAAAAAGAAAGCATATTTGTCACACTTAAATGATTGAGGTCATTAAACACTGCAGCACAGTGGTTTTAATATTAAAATAAAAATAAAAAAATGGGCAAAAATATTTGCGCCACCCTATGATTCAGAGACTTGTCTTTTAGTAGTAATCGTTTTCATCTTTCTTTATGTAACAGTTGAAGTTGTGATAAAATCCTCCACAGTATACATTACAGTATAGACAGATAAACAATCAGCAGCGAGACCCTCAAAATCAGTTGAATTTATACATCATTACCCAGAGGGACCTGAAGAAGTGCTTTATGTCTAAAAAAAAAAAGGCATGCGCAAAAAATAATCTATAATACAGTATATAAAATATTTAAATATTAAAAATAAGAAAGAAAAACACAATGAAACTAACAAAAAGTAATAATAACTAATTTAGTAAAAAATCAAGCATTGATTTGATTTGATTTTACTAAATCAGACATGGCTTTTGAATTGTGGTTTAAGAGAAGCATTTAAAAAAAACTAATGAAACCAGCCTGGACAAAAATGATGCCACCCTCTTGTTGCACAACCGTTTGAAGCAATCAATGCAATCAAACTATTTCTGTGACTCTCAGTGAGACTTCTGCACCTGTTGACGGGTATTTAACCCACTCCTCATGAGCAAACTGCTCCAGCTGTCTCGGGTTTGCAGGACGCATTCTCCACAATGTATGTTTTAGCTCTTTCTGCAGATGTTCAGTAGGGTCTAGGCTCCCATTCCTCTGACCTCCTGAATCCAGACAGATGTATATTTGTTATAACCTCTGGAGAGCTCAGTAGAGGACTGTAACGGTGGCTTACAGACTCTTTTGGGGTACCAGGAGTGTACATGTTACGAATTATTACCTACAGTGTTTACGTAATATGGAGTATTAAACACATTTTCAATGATGGTAAGCAATGTAATATTTAATAATGTCTAATATTAAATTAAAACCATTTAATTAGCACAAATATTATGGTGTCATTGTTGTTGTGAACACATTAGATGATCAGAGTCCTGATGCTGCTGCTGTAGAACATAAACTGCTCTCCATCCAGCAGACCCACAGCAGTGAACTCTGGGAAATCAGTAAGTCCAGCAGTGTAGAGGGACGGCAGTGTGTGTGTCTGTAAATACATTAAACAACAATAAAACGTAGTGGCGCGGTGGTGTAGTGGTTAGCACTGTCGCCTTGCACCTCCAGGGTCTGGGTTCGATTCCCCGGCCAGGCTCGATTCCCGTCTCTGTGTGCATGGAGTTTGCATGTTCTCCCCGTGCTTGGTGGGTTTCCTCCGGGTACTCCGGTTTCCTCCCACAGTCCAAAGATATACAGGTTAGGCTAATTGGCGTTCCTAAATTGCCCATACTGTGTGATTGGGTGTGTGAGTGTATATGTGTGTGTGCCCTGCGATGGATTGGCACCCTGTCCAGGGTGTACCCCGCCTAGTGCCCGAAGTCTCCTGGGATAGGCTCCAGGTCCCCCGCGACCCTGAACACAGGATTAAGCGATATAGAAAATGAATGAACAATAAAACGTTACAGACAAGACAGATCAATGATCCAGAATCTCGACATTCCAGTGCAGAACCAGAACTCTTCATCACATTCTATGTGGTCTTAAAAGTGAGCACAAAGTGACAAAATTAATGCAGAAGACCATGAAATTCCAAAAGGTTCACATACTTTTTCTTGCTACTGTATACCGAGTCTTTACAGTGTTCAATAAGTCTGGTGTAGGGAATATTTAATTTCTAGTGTATTTCATGATATTATATGTGCACGAGAAGAGTGTTTTCTTTCTTTGACCTCGACACGCTGCACTATCAGTGTAGATGCGGTCATATTATTTCACCAGTTTTGACGCGTAGCTTTGGTTTAAAGTTTCACTCACACGACAGAAGTCCAATCTCTTTGTCTCTTGTAGTTTATTTTTCAGCATCAAAGAATCAACACTTCATACAGTCGTCTTGAGTAAATCCACTGTGATTACAGACATCAGTTGCTGCATCTTGCAAATCTCTGACTTTTACAACAACCTGTTTGCTGCATCTCACAAATCACAATCTTAGCTTATGAATATAACAACACTCTTGCTGTATATATCCACTTACGGGAGCTTACGGTTACAACAACCTAGTTGCTGTATTTCACATTCTTAGCTTACCGGGCTTACGTTAGCTGACGAGCTTACGGTCAAAAGCTTGTGTTTCCTTAGCCTTCCGCATCTAGACTGAACTCTCTTTCATATGACAGTCACACAAATGCATGTAATAGTAGAATGACATCACAGACCAACTTACGATTGTCAACTTATGATGCATGACTAAGAAATATAAAGCTTATGGCTTATGTAACAAACTTAATGCTTAATGCTTTACTAATGAATAGAACAAGGTAGAATAAATGAAATAACAGCAAATAAAATAAAATAAAATAAACACAACAACAAATTCATAACAAGTGCGATATGGCACTTACATTCCAGCCCCTAATTGACAGGCATGGAGACTGACAATTACAATTTTGTGTTTTTTTTTTTTTTTTTTTTTTTGATAAAGCCATGAATCAAACATTCTTAACCTTCTAAAACGTTTTAAATCTTTTAAGTGTGTAATATTTATCTCAGGTGTTTATATTTGCATATCAAATTTCATAACATATTACCACACATTTAACAGTCCATTTCACATATGAGGCACAGCTTGTCGATGGGACTTTCCAGAATGTTGATTTTAGTTTTACTAACACACATCTCTGGGAACACTTTCGTGATTTATCCAATAACCCATGAATTGCTTGGAGAAGACTCATCAGGTATTAACACTATATCACCAATCGAGAGTTTTTTTTGGTTTTGAAACCATTTTTGCCGCCCCTGGAGCAAGGGCAAGTATTCACGTACCCATCGCTTCCAGAGCAAGTCTGATAGATGCTGGATCTGCTTCTCCCTGCGACGTGCATAGATGTCTTCCTTTTTGAAGAATCCAGAGGGCAGGTTTGGCTGTTTTTTCATCAGCAGCAGGTGGTTTGTTGTCAGAGGTTCCATTTTGGGCGAGCAGCTGTTTCTTTTCACAGATGCCTTTCGTTTTTGCTGTGTGCGAATTCCCTGTTTGAATTCTGCTGCTGCTTTACCCTTTTGCAACGTGAGAGGTTCTTCCTTAAAATTTTGTCTTTGAGTGAACTTAATGATTTTGTTTTCTGCTCTTGTTAGGTCTTGAGCTTTTAGAGACTTGTGATTTTCTGTCTTTGGGTGATCTACTTGTGTTTTAACCCTTTCTGTTTTTTGTTTCAGCATGTCTCTGGTGCGAAGGATCCAGGCAACGGATCTTTTTAACTTGTGCCAGTCAGAGTGATGATTAATCAGTTTACTCACTGCGTCTGTGTCTGTGCATTTTGTAATGCTCACAATATTCGCTAAAGCTGAGAGCTTAACTTCATCAGCATTTTCATCAAAATTTTCTTTTATTGATGTGTCATGAATATTTTCAGGCCATTTGCACTCTGCTTCTTTGAGAAAGGAGGGACCATGGATCCAGTTAACATTTTTCGTGAACTTTTCACAGGATGCCCCCCTGGAGGCAGAATCAGCTGGGCTTTGTGAGGTATTAGCGTACCTCCATTGCTGTGACTTGGTTGACTCTCTTATAATGGCGATTCTGAGGTATGAGACAGCTCCGTATCCCATTTCACTTGCATCCGAGAAGTGGTGGAGTTGTGCTGTAGCTGTAACTCCAAAGTCGGCTGGTTTTATGCACCTTGCTATGCTGAACTCGGACAGTCTGTGCAGCTCTTGCAGCCAGGTTGTCCATGCCGTTGCAAACTGCTCGGGAATGTCGTCATCCCAGGCTAGTTTTTCTTTACATAGCTGTTGCATTGGGATTTTAGCTGGCAGTATGGAAGGTGGGAGAGAGCCTAACGGGTCGTATGTTGAGCTAGTGACTGACAGAATTCCTCTTCTTGTCACAGGTCGTTCCTTTAAGCTAATCTTAAACTTGAACATGTCTGAGTTAATGCACCACAGCACCCCCAGAGCTCTCTCAATGGGCAGTGCATCTTTACTCAAGTCTAAGTCTCTCATGTCTTTGATCCTTTCACTCTCAGGAATGACAGTCAGTAGGGCACAGCTGTTGCTTGCCCATTTAGTGAGGTTGAACCCTCCGCTTGTACAGAGACTTGTGAGATCATTGTATAGGGCGACTGCTTGGTCATGACTCGAAACAGATTTCAGGCAGTCATCTACATGAAAGTTTTTAAGCACTGTATTAACTGCCACAGCAGATGCATTGCTGCGGTTTTCTTCTGCTGTCTTTCTGAGGGTGAAGTTAGCAACACTAGGCGACGATTTTGCACCGAACAGATGAACTACCATTTTATTTTCAAATAAGTCTTGGTTCACATCTCCATTCGGCCACCATAGGAAGCGCAGCAGATCTGTGTCCTCCTCGGGGACTTTCACGTGATAGTACATGGCTTCTACGATTGTGTCCTTTTTCTTGGACTTTATTTTAACGGGCACAATGGGGAGGATGCAATTTCCTCCAGCCCCAGTGAGCGCATTTGATTCGTGACTCTCTGCCGGTGGTGTATTTTTTGTGTCACTTTCGGGTTCATTCTCATCAGCGCGTGTAACTGGCTGCGCCGTGTCTTGCACTGCGCTGTGTAACATGCTTGGATGTGGCTTTGAACACAATGAACATGTAATTTTTTTGGTACAGTCTTTCCACAAATGACCCTTTGTTAAACATCCGAAACAGAATCCGTTTCTTTTTAAGAATTCTACTTTGTCTTTGTGTGTCTTATCATTAAATTGGAAGCAATCGTCTAAGATATGCTCCCCTTTGCAATGTGCGCACGGTTTAGTGAAGGCGCTGACAGGTAATGTACCGGCATTCTTCATTGTAATCAAGTCTTTGTGAATTTTACCAACCTGTCTGTCCTCGGTTGCGACGCTGACCATGGGTTCTCCTTGGCCCCTTTGTTTGGGTCCTTGAAGGGATGTGTGACAGGGTTTTCCATCGCTGATTGCGGCGTCCAGGTCCGTAGAGTGCGCGCTGCTCAGGTGCGCGTTGCTCAATTCAGTGACTGCGCTCTCGTTCGCAGACTGTGCTCAGCTGTTGCATGTAGAGTTGGAAAGTTGAGAGCGCGCGCTGCTCGGGCGCGCGCTGCTCGATTCAATGAGTGCGCTCTTGCTCTTGGGCGATCGGCTGTCGTATTTGCGATCTTGACGTTGAAGCACTCTCAATTTGGCATCATGCATAGCAAGCGCCGTTTTGGTTTCCAATCGTTCTTTTTTCACCTTTAGTTGTGCCATTATTTGTGCTTCCTCTATTTCTAGTTGGAGACGTTCCTCCAAGGTTGCAGCCTTTGCTACCAGCGCTGCTCTTTTGGCTTCTTCTCTGCGGCGAGATGAGGAAGCCGCGGACGTTACGCTTCCTTGTGGCTCAGCCATCGCGACTTGTGACACACTGTCTTCTGCCGAGACTTCTTCAATGTCCTTGTCGCTTAACATCCTGAAGTTCAAACAAACCGGGAAAGTCTCTTTCACTTTCCCTTTCAGCGTTCACTTGTTTTCGTTCAAACAGTGGAAAAGCTTTTGACTGTAAGCTCGTCAGCTAACGTAAGCCCGGTAAGCTAAGAATGTGAAATACAGCAACTAGGTTGTTGTAACCGTAAGCTCCCTTAAGTGGATATATACAGCAAGAGTGTTGTTATATTCGTAAGCTAAGATTGTGATTTGTGAGATGCAGCAAACAGGTTGTTGTAAAAGTCAGAGATTTGCAAGATGCAGCAACTGATGTCTGTAATCACAGTGCATTTACTCAAGACGACTGTATGAAGTGTTGATTCTTTGATGCTGAAAAATAAACTACAAGAGACAAAGAGATTGAACTTCTGTCGTGTGAGTGAAACTTTAAACCAAAGCTACGCGTCAAAACAGGTGAAATAATATGACCGCATCTACATAAAGTCAAAAGCTTTTCCGCTGTTTGAACAAAAACAAGTGAACGCTGAAAGGGAAAGCTAAGATTGTGATTTATGTAGATGCGGTCATATTATTTCACCAGTTTTGACGCGTAGCTTTGGTTTAAAGTTTTTGTCTCTTGTAGTTTATTTTTCAGCATCAAAGAATCAACACTTCATACAGTCGTCTTGAGTAAATCCACTGTGATTACAGACATCAGTTGCTGCATCTTGCAAATCTCTGACTTTTACAACAACCTGTTTGCTGCATCTTACAAATCACAATCTTAGCTTACGAATATAACAACACTCTTGCTGTATATATCCACTTACAGGAGCTTACGGTTACAACAACCTAGTTGCTGTATTTCACATTCTTAGCTTACCGGGCTTACGTTAGCTGACGAGCTTACGGTCAAAAGCTTGTGTTTCCGTAGCCTTCCGCATCTAGACTGAACTCTCTTTCATATGACAGTCACACAAATGCATGTAATAGTAGAATGACATCACAGACCAACTTACGATTGTCAACTTATGATGCATGACTAAGAAATATAAAGCTTATGGCTTATGTAACAAACTTAATGCTTAATGCTTTACTAATGAATAGAACAAGGTAGAATAAATGAAATAACAGCAAATAAAATAAAATAAACACAACAACAAATTCATAACAAGTACGATATGGCACTTACAATCAGCAAACACATTCCTTATTATAATCTATGTTCAGGTCATAAAACCGTTGGAGGGTCCTAACGAAGAACAACTTCCAAGCTCCTGTTTTTCTCTATGTTATCTTTTATAAACATTACGGACCAGATGTAACCGCTCATGCACCCTCCTTTTTGGTTCTTTGTGTGTGTGTGCATATATATACTTCTGTCTTCCACAATAAACGCCAGTATAGTGCGCGCTCGCTTCTGAACTGTTCCTTGAACTGAAGCATAGTGTGGAAGCTGTATTCTGTTGCCCGCTACTTGTTGTCTTTGTGTGTTGTTTGTTGAAGATGTTGGTTGTTTCTGTCACGGGTTAATTCACATTTATAAAATGGATAATAAGACCACAACTACTTATCCAAAATCCTTTTGTGAGCTGCCCATCTGTGCCTGATTCCCCCGTGTAGCTGACCTTCGGTATCGATAAAAACGGGACACAGAGTGCTTCAGACGGGTGCTTATCTCTCTTTTATTTCGCCCTTGCAGAGCGCCATTGAGCACCGTGAAACTACACAAAAAAACAATAATCAAATAAATATCATAAAAAAACTGCACATTTACAAAGAACCATAAAAAATAATTAACAGTAAACTGAATAAGGACAGATTGAAACAACTTATTAACAGGTAGAGCTCATGACATACAAAGTGAGCTCATATAACTTCGAAATAAAGTACAAAATGTAACATACAGTATGTCAGCTTCACATACCTCGCTCCGCTTTACCAAACGGTACTAACTGCTCAATCAAGTATTGAACTATACGCCATCGCTTTGTAGCATACATGTCTTCTCTGACAAATTTTCCCGGAGGTGGAAGTGCGACATCAGACTTCATCAGTATTAAGTGGTTTGGGGTTAGAGGCTCGAGTGAATTTGGGTCATTGATGCCAGCTACAGTTAGTGGGCGGCTATTGACTATAGCCATTGCCTCATAGAACAGCGTTCTTAGTGAAGCATCATCAAGTCTTCCTGGACACTGCGCAAGTGTGGCACTGAGTACATTACGCACAGTTCGTATCTGACGCTCCCAGATGCCTCCGGCGTGACTTGCAGAAGGAGCATTAAAAACAAACTCGCATTGTTTCTCAGAGAGAAAGACTTCCAGAGCTCTGGTGTCAACCTGTTTCAGTGATTCTTTGAGCTCATTTTGGGCTCCCACAAAGTTAGTACCCTGGTCACAATGAAGCTTGCGCACTGCTCCTCTAAGGCTGATGAAGCACCTCAACGCACTTATGAAGGCATCTGTAGATAAATCTTCAATCATTTCGATATGAACTGCCCGAGATGATAGACAAGTAAATATTAGGCCATATCTTTTGTACTCCTTGCGAGCTCTCTTTATGACAAATGGCCCAAAACAGTTCATGCCACAGAATGTGAAGGGAGCAGATACTTCAATACGCTCTACTGGAAGTTCTGCCATTCGTTGTTCCTCAGTCGGTCGTCTAAGTTTCCGGCATTGCACACACTTATGTATCAGCTTGGCGACTGACTTGCTACCTCCAATGATCCAAAATCCATTCATTCTAAGTTCCATTTGAGTTTGATTACGACCCTGATGACAAATCTTGGCATGGTAATGTGACAAAATTAGCCTGGTGACGCAACTGTCTTTTGGGATAATCACAGGATGTTTCAACTCTTGACTGAGTGATGACTTTTTCAATCTTCCTACACGAAGAAGGCCTTTGTCCAATATGGGATCTAGCTTGTACAACGCACTAGAACTTGGAAGAGTGTTGTCTTTCTCAATCAGTTTTATCTCTTAGTGAAACGCTTCATGCTGGATAAGCTTGATCACCACCTCAGCGGCTTTCTGGCGCTCTTCCACAGTCACATGATCACTGGGACATTTCTGTTTGGATCCCAATCGTTTTATTCTTGCAATAACCTTCAGAAGAGTTGACCAAGAAGAAAATCGATTAAGACGACTGAGAAAATCTGTGGTGTCACTGACTGTAGTCGCAAATGTTTGGACTGATTTAACTTCTGGGTCACCAACAAGCAGTTTGGCAGAGTTGTACGGTGTCGGACTTACTTCCGATTCCCACAGAAATTTGGGTCCTGATAGCCAAATCGATGAAGGGATGTCAGAGGCATGAAGCCCTCTTGACGCATGATCTGCCGGATTTTCAGCTGTATTAACGTAACACCATTGATTTGGATCAGTGATGTCACTTACTGTATCATCTGCACACGGTTAGCAACGAATACATGAAACCTTTGTGCTTCATTGTTTATATAGCCTAGAACGACTTGTGAATCTGACCAGAAGAATTCTTGATCAATCTTCATTTCAAGCTCCGTTTTCAGCATGACACTCATCTTTGCAGATAAAACAGCTGCTGCAAGTTCCAGTCTAGGTATACTTGTGATTTTTGTAGGTGCAACTCTGGCTTTTGCCATCACTAAACAGCAATGCACTTTACTCTTGTCATTTTTGAAACGGAGATAAGAGCAAGCTCCATATCCAGCATTACTTGCATCAGAGAAGTGATGCAGCTCCGTTCTGATGATTTCATTGAAAGTATTTGGGTGATAACATCTTGGAATGGTGACTTCCTTAAGCTTCTGAAGACTGTTTTTCCAGTCCTCCCACCGTGAATATAACTCATCTGAAAAATGATCGTCCCATCCTATGCCTCTTCGGCACAGTTCTTGCAGGATACCCTTTCCCTGTAAAATGAATGGTGCAACGAATCCAACAGGGTAATACAGGGAGGCGATGACAGACAAGATGCCACGACGAGTTGATGGCTGATCTTTAAGGTTGATGTTGAAGCTAAAAGCGTCATTCTTTGCTGACCACTGTATACCAAGTACACGTCCTGTTGGTGCTGTCTCATGATGCAAGTCAATGGGCTTAAATGTGACATCCCTTTCTGATGGGTCTATACAACAAAGAGCATCTTCTTTATTGGAGTTGAATTTATGAAGTCGCAAGCCTCCACGTTTACACGGCATTTGAGCATCAAGGATCAGTTATTTAGCTTCGTTGACTGAATGAACACTAGTTAACCCATCATCGACATAAAAGTTCTTTTCAACAAACTCTGATGCTGAAGGGTGGGTGAACTTGTGCTGCTGTGCCAGGTACTTCAAAGCGAAATTTGCACACCCAGGAGACGATGTACTGTAGCGCCGAAGAGATGGACGGCCATGCGATACTCTTGAGGCTCCTTTTCCAAGTCTCCACCCTCCCACCATAGAAACCTTAGATAATTGCGATCTTCAAAGGACTCATGAGGACAAAGAACTGATGGAACATCTTTTCTATGTCACAAGTGACTGCGACAAGTTCCTTCCTGAAGCAGCATAGTACTCCCACTAATGAGTTAATCAGATCAGGCCCGGTCAAAAGTGTATCGTTTAGAGATACACCACAAAACTTGGCTGAACAGTCGAAAACGACCCTGAGTTTATCTGGTTTCTGCGGGTGGTACACCCCATGGTGTGGGATGTACCACGCAGTTTCTCCTTCAGATATCACTGGGGCTGGTTCAGCTTCACCTTTGTTAAGTATCTCATCCATGAACGCCTTGTAGTGATCACAGTATTGCTCATTAGACTTGAGCCGTTTCTTTAAATGCTGCAAGCGAGCAGTTGCTAATCTTCTGTTATTAGGCAATGAGGGTCGGCCGCTACACTTGAAAGGGAGAGGAAGCTCATAATGTCCATTATTCTTCTGTTTGATATTAGCACTAAGATGATGTATGAAATGAACATCCTCTTGTGACACACTTTTATCCTCATAGCCTTTCTGATTGAAATCTAACTCTAGAATCTTCAAGACATCGTTGGGTGATGGGACAGGTATTTCTTTGACTGCAATTCTATGGACGAAAATCTGATTTCCCTGTCTGTCTAGGTGTGGATTGGAGAGGCCTATAATACTCCAGCCAAGTTCAGTTCTTTGGGTAAATGGTTCATTTTCACCATCTATTATGACTTCAAGCGGAGCTAGAGCTGGTGGGCAGTCATAACCGATTAACAGTCCAACTTCGCAGTTCTGTAGTGGTGGTAATTGATTGGCCAGATGTTTGAGATGAGGCCACTGCAGTGCTGTTCCCTTTTCGAGGCTTCACTCAATGCTGCGTTAGAACGCTTATGGGAACTATCTTGTTGCATTGCCGGCCATGAAGCATGTGTGGAAAAACGCCATTATCTGGCTACATATAACCTCGGTCAGGTGACGTCATCTGATTAGATCAGGTGGAGGTTATAAATACCGGAAAGCCGGCAACAAAACCTCAGATCATTTGTCTTCATGCCGACTTGTGATCGCGTGTGTGCAGCAAGCATTTAAAAAAAAAATAATAAGAAGAAACCATTCTTAACAGAGAAAAAAAGAAAAAAACTCACCAGATATAATGGCCGAGTTCAGTGTATCATGCCCGTGCGGTAACCGTCTTTCTCAAGACGATAGCCATAATCTCTGTTTTGAGTGTTTGGGTGAAAGCCACGCTCTTCTTGGACTTGAAGGAGAGTGTGGGCACTGTGATAATCTCCAGATGAAAGTGCTACGAGCGCGTCTCGCGTTCTTTAGGGAGCCACGAGCCGCTCTGCACTCCTGGGGCTCACAGGTTGATTTGGCTCCTCCCCGGATCACTCTCTCTCCCCCCCCACTTCACGAGCGCACTTCGGTGCCTCTCGGGAGTGTTTGGGAGAAACTCACTCTCTTGCTTCAGTTGAAATGGATGTAGCTACCTCAGAACGATCCTCTAGGGATGATAGAGAGTATGAGGAATTAATTGAGGTTATAACACGTGCAGTTGAACGTTTACCTATTGACTGGCCACAAGAGCAAGCTCATACAAAATGTTCCAAACTGGATGACAGATTTCTGTCGGGTGGCCAGGAGATGGCGCCACAACGCCGTTCTCTCCCCTTTTTTGATGATCTCCACAACGAGTTATCTCGTTCATGGAGACGTCCCTTTTCTTCCCGTATTTTTGTACCTTCAACTTCGTTTTATTCGAATATTGTTGATGCAAAAGCACAAGGTTATGTGATGATGCCCCAGATTGAGGAGACGCTCGCGGGCTATCTCGCTCCTGGAACATCCTTATTAAAAAAGCCAACCCTTCCCTCCAAGGCATGTAGAACTTCTTCTACCCTGTTAGGGAAGGCGTTCCAAGCAGCTGGTCAGGCCGGCGCTTCCTTGCACACCATGGTGGTTTTGCAGGCGTATCAGGCCGCCCTGCTGAATGATCTGAGCATGAGCGGCAATATGAATCAGGAAGCGTTCATAGAATTACGTCGGGCTACTGATCTGTCCCTGCGTGCGACGAAACAGACAGCCCGTGCTATTGGCCGTTCTATGGCCTCCCTGGTGTCTGCAGAGAGGCACCTCTGGCTAAATCTAACTGGCATTAAGGACAAAGATCGGGCATTCCTTCTCGATGCTCCCATCTCACCCTCAGGCCTATTTGGCGAAGCTGTAAATACTGTCGCCACCAGATTTAGAGAGGCCAGTCTCTATGAACAAGCTTTTGGGAAATTTATCCCACACCGTGCCCAGGTGTCAAGACCATCGGCCACCCAACCTCGACCCAATCTCAGTCTCGTTAGATGAGAGGCGCAGAAGGAAAGCGTCAGTAGCCGCGCACCCCCCCGTAAGGACTGGGGTACGGCTCGGCGCCCCCCTCAAGCCGCCCCCAAAAAAATAGACCGCTCTGTCTTCTTCGCGAAGAAGCGTCCCTGATAGCAGAGCTCAGGACCATGGGGGTGACCCCCCCTGGGGACGGGCACATAGGAGCATGCCCCCCTGGGCACCCCCAGGAGATCGATGTTCAGTTTCCACCGCCTTTGGTGTTTCGGACAACACCGGTCTCCGACACGTTAGTCCTTTGGTCGCATCCTGCTATATTCCAGGACACCGAACCACTAACACCCCCCAGCCCAGTAGAAGTACTTGCACCCCTTTCGGAGAAGCTGGCAGCGTGGAAGCTACTGCCAGGCATATCCCCCTGGGTTTTAAAGACTGTAGAGAAAGGATACAGGATCCAGTTTGCATATCGCCCTCCGCGTTTCAACGGCGTGGTCTCCACTTCCGTGATACCGGAAAGGGCGCGTTTTCTGAGTTCCGAACTTCAGAAATTACTGCAGAAGGGAGCCATAGAACAGGTTCCTCCTCCAGACATGGAGTCAGGTTACTACAGTCGGTACTTCCTGGTCCCCAAAAAGGACGGGGGTCTGCGTCCAATTCTGGATCTTCGCGGTTTGAACCGCTATCTCAAAAAATGCAACTTCAAAATGTTGACCATAAAGACTATTGTTTCACAAATCCAACCACAGGATTGGTTTGTGACAGTAGATTTAAAGGACGCATATTTCCACATAGAAATTTTGCCACAGCACAGGAAGTTCCTGAGGTTCGCTTTTGGGGGAAAAGCCTACCAATTTCGGGTTCTTCCATTCGGTCTAGCCTTATCACCCCGCACATATACAAAATGCATGGATGCAGTTCTGGCTCCTTTGAGACTCCAGGGCATCCGCATTCTGAATTACATAGACGACTGGCTAATACTGGCCCAGTCTCAGCAGCTAGCACTTCGACACCGAGATGTCGTCCTAGCTCATCTTCACTTGCTGGGATTGAGACTCAACGCCACGAAAAGCGTTCTCTTTCCAGCACAAGTGACAACCTACTTGGGCGTCAGGTGGAATTCGATTGCTATGCAGGCACATCTGTCTCCTGCTCGCGTCGAATCCATAAACAACGCTCTGAAGGCAATCAGACTAGACCAAGAAGTGACTGTACATCACTTACAAAAATGTTTAGGCCTCATGGCAGCTGCGTCCATGGTGATACCCTTGGGTCTCCTGCACATGAGAGCTTTTCAGCTGTGGTTAAAAGCCAGGGGAGTTCACACGAGAACAAATCCCCGAAGGCGGATAAGGGTTACGCGCAAAGGACTTCGTACCCTTTCTATGTGGTTCAGACCCCGGTTTCTCGCCTTGGGTCCCACTCTAGGTCCGTCTTGTTGTCGCAAAATGCTAACGACAGACGCTTCCCTTACCGGCTGGGGCGCGGTCTTGGATGGCCGTCCAGCCCAAGGGGTCTGGAGAGGCCACCTTTTCGCATGGCACATCAATTGCCTCGAAATGATGGCTCTATTTTTAGCTCTACAGCATTTCCTCCAGCAGCTGAGAGGCTACCATGTCCTAGTGCGGGTGGACAGCACATCAGTAGTCTCCTACATAAATCGCCAGGGCGGCCTGCATTCGCGACGCTTGAACCAGCTAGCACATCAGGTTCTGCTCTGGGCTCAGGACAAGTTCCTGTCCCTCAGGGCGATTCACATTCCAGGGTACAGGAATGTGGGAGCAGACTTTCTGTCCAGACAAGCTGTGAATCACGGGGAATGGAAACTCCACCCCGAAGTAGTCACTCAAATCTGGGAGAGATTCTCTACAGCAGAGGTGGACCTCTTTGCCTCACAGGAGACTGCACAATGTCCCCTCTACTACTCTCTGACTCATCCAACTCCCCTGGGTCTGGACGCGATGGCCCATACATGGCCCAATTTACGCCTCTATGCGTACCCTCCGATAGCTCTGTTCCCGGGAGTCCTGGCGAGGGTCCGTCAACACGGTTTGCGCCTCTTATTGATAGCGCCCCGTTGGCCGGCCCGAGTATGGTTCTCAGAAATAATATCGCTCCTTGACGGCTCACCTTGGATGATTCCAATGAGGAGGGATCTTCTATCTCAGGCGCAGGGGACAATATTTCATCCCCGGCCCGAGCTTTGGAACCTTCACGCTTGGCCCCTGAACGGGACCAATTGAGTCAAGCCGGCCTTTCAGCCGGCATAATTGACACCATCCTAAGTGCTAGGGCTCCCTCCACTAGAAGGATTTATGCCTTCAAATGGAAGGTATTCGAGAGCTGGTGCATGGCTAAGCAGGTGGACCCAGTCCACTGCCAAATTGTTTCAGTGCTGGAATTCCTGCAAGAGAAATTGTCCTCGGGCTTGTGCCCTAGTACCCTCAGAACGTACGTGGCCGCTATTTCAGCCTGCCACGTCCTGTCTGAAGGGGTTACTGTAGGAAATCACCCTTTAGTTGCCCGTTTCATTCGTGGAGCTAAACGGTTGAGGCCACCCACTAGAGTCACGGCTCCCTCTTGGGATTTATCTATCGTGCTCGAAGGTCTGATCGACACTCCTTTTGAACTGCTAGAGTCAGCGCCCGACAGGCTTCTGACACTCAAGATGGTTCTTCTTATGGCCATCACCTCTCTAAAGAGGATCGGAGACCTGCGTGCATTGTCAGTCTCCCCATCTTGCCTGGACTTTGCCCCTGGGCTAGTCAAGGCCATTCTGCATCCTCACCCAAACTATCTACCGAAAGTTCCTTTCTCTACCATGTACCCTGTCATCCTGGAAGCCTTCTGTCCTCCGCCCTTTTCGGATTCGGAGCAGGAGAAACTTCACCTACTGTGCCCAGTACGTGCCCTTCAGGCTTATGTCCACCGCACCAGCCAGTGGCATAAGTCAGAGCAACTCTTTATATGTTATGGAGGCCGCAACCGGGGGGCGGCCGCCACCACACATACTCTGTCACACTGGGTGAGAGATGCTATTGCCCTCTCCTATGAGGCGAGTGGACTCACTTCGCCCCTAGGAGTCAGGGCTCATTCAACCAGAGGGGTCGCCTCATCTATTGCTCTTGCAAGAGGTACTCCCCTGCAACAAGTGTGTGACGCAGCGGGTTGGTCCTCTCCGCACACATTTATAAGATTTTATAGTCTGGATGTCCATGCCACTCCAGGCTCTCGAGTCCTCGGGTCAGCTTCCCGGACATGAATCTGAGACCTTCTCGGCCTTGTGCTCACACGCTACACAACCTTGGGGTCCAGACACCTGTAGTGCGGCGGCGTTGGTATTCTCGTTCCCATAAGCGTTCTAACGCAGCATTGAGTGAAGCCTCGAAAAGGGAACGTCTCGGGTTACTTTGCAGTAACCCTGTTCCCTGAGAGGCGGGAACGAGATGCTGCGTCCGAACGCCGCACTACCATGTGACCGGACGTCCATTCAGACAAATAATCTGAGGTTTTGTTGCCGGCTTTCCGGTATTTATAACCTCCACCTGATCTAATCAGATGACGTCACCTGACCGAGGTTATATGTAGCCAGATAATGGCGTTTTTCCACACATGCTTCATGGCCGGCAATGCGACAAGATAGTTCCCATAAGCGTTCTAACGCAGCATCTCGTTCCCGCCTCTCAGGGAACAGGGTTACTGCAAAGTAACCCGAGACGTTTTCTTGGTTGGAATATAGGACTTGTCAACAGGAATGAAGTCTCTAGTATATGCTTGCTGTAGTTGAATAGAGCTTGTTGTCTGAAGTCCTCTAACTTGAAGACCACGGACCCTTTTACTTGCAGTGATGACATCCACAGCTGTCATGGTGCTCAGTCTAAGTTGCACTGGTTGAGTGACTGCATTTAAGTCTTCAAGAAGATCTTCTAAGATGAAAGTTGAGTTGCTTTGTGTGTCCAGTAGAGCATAAGTGAGTACTCTTTGTGGCTCTTCCACTGTAGAAACGAGGACTGGCACAATTCTGGAAGTAGCAGATGAGCTTTGTGAAAGTACATGGGCCGTAACTTTGTGGACTTCCTCACTTGCTTGAACTTCTATAGAAGTTTTATGCAATGCTTTCGAAGGCACTTTATCTCTTTCTTCATGCAAGCAAGTAGGGTGATTTCGGCCACATATTCCACATTTATGTCGTCTTTTGCAGTCTCTCACAATATGTCCCTTCCTAAGACACCCAAAGCAGAGGTGATTTTCCTGAATGAAAGTCTTGTCTTCGATAGTTCTTTTTGCAAAGGTAGGACATTGGGCAATGCTGTGGTTTTCGTCTTTACAGACGAAGCATGATACCTTTGACTTGCTGGTTGTTTCAAGCCTTTTAGAGGCAAAGTCCTTCACTTCAGCCTTTGTACTGAGAGCTCTAGCTCGCTCGCTTTCATCAGAATTCTTCATATTCATGAAAAGTGAGGAAGTGATGGGGTTACATGCTATTCTGGTTTCCTTCTGCATAAATTCTGTAAAGCATTTGAAACCTGGATAGTCACCTGACGTATCCAGCACTTCCACTACGATTCGATTCCACTTGCGGACAATCCATTCAGGAAGTTTCTTTAATAACTTGTGATTTTCTTCACAGTCATCTAATATGGTAAGTCCTTTAACATGAGGAATCGCCTCAACACATCCTTGCAGGAAGTCTTTGAAGTCTCGTAGTGCAAGAGGATCATTTGCTCCGATTTTGGGCCATCTCATCAACTTGTCTCGAAAAGCCTTCTGCAGTACAAATGAATTCCCATACCTGTCTAGTAAAACCTTCCATGCACCTTGGTATGCGTCCTCTGAATTTCTGTAGAAATATCCTTCCACTGCTTTGCGAGCTTCTCCAGCGAGGTAGTTCTTAAGGTAGAACATCTTTTCTCCAGGTGGGAGGGGCTTTCGATCAATAAGGGCCATGAATGCCATCTTCCAATCTATAAATTTCAAAGGATCGCCAGCAAAGATAGTGGGTTCAGGAACAGGTAGTCGATGTGTGCTTAGTGAGTCTGCTATGGCTTGAGCTAGAGCAACATTTTCCTGAGATAGCTGTAATTCACGCTCTTCGAAGAATGTCTGCTGAGGTAGAAATGATTCAACTTCTGCGTTTAACTGGAATGTAGGCTCTGTCCTTTGACAACCAACGTGTTAAACCATGTGCTTTCTTATCTAAAACTTTAGATGCTGTGGCACAAGGTTTGCCTGCCTGTCTCAGGGCTGTGGCCGCCTGTGTGGTGATGGTACAAGATGCTGAGAAAATTGTTCTCTCTCATCCTTTAATTTTCTATTCTACACACCAGGTTAAACAAGTACTACAGAAACTTCAAACACAACACATGGGTATGAGATTATCCTGTTTTCTACAAACCGGATTCCAAAAAAGTTGGGACACTAAACAAATTGTGAATAAAAACTGAATGCAATGATGTGGAGATGGCAGATGTCAACATTTTATTCAGTATAGAACATAAATCACGGAACAAAAGTTTAAACTTAGAAAATGTATAATTTTAAGGGAAAAATATGGTGAATCAAAATGTCATGGTGTCAACAAATTCCCAAAAAGTTGGGACAAGGCCATTTTCACTACTGTGTGGCATCTCCCCTTCTTCTTACAACACTCAACAGACGTCTGGGGACTGAGGAGACCAGTTTCTCAAGTTTAGAAATAGGAATGCCCTCCCATTCTTGTCTAATACAGGCCTCTAACTGTTCAATCGTCTTGGGCCTTCTTTGTCGCACCTTCCTCTTTATGATGCGCCAAATGTTCTCTATAGGGGAAAGATCTGGACTGCAGACTGGCCATTTCAGTACCCGGATCCTTCTCCTACGCAGCCATGATGTTGTGATTGATGCAGAATGTGGTCTGGCATATGTTGTTGAAAAATGCAGGGTCTTCCCTGAAAGAGATGACGTCTGGATGGGAGCATATGTTGTTCTTGAACCTGAATATATTTTTCTGCATTGATGGTGCCTTTCCAGACATGCAAGCTGCCCATGCCACACGCACTCATGCAACCCCATACCATCAGAGATGCAGGCTTCTGAACTGAGCGTTGATAACAACTTGGGTTGTCCTTGTCCTCTTTGGTCAAGAACTTCGAATCGTGACTCATCTGACCACAGAACAGTCTTCCATTTTGCCACACTCCATTTTAAATGATCCCTGGCCCAATGAAAACGCCTGTGCTTGTGGATCTTGTTTAGAAATTGCTTCTTCTTTGCACTGTAGAGTTTCTGCTGGCAACGGCGGATGGCACGGTGGATTGTGTTCACTGACAATGGTTTCTGGAAGTATTCCTGAGCCCATTCTGTGATTTCCTTTACAGTAGCATTCCTGTTTGTGGTGCAGTGTCGTTTAAGGGCCCGGAGTTCACGGGCATCCAGTATGGCTTTACGCCCTTGACCCTTACGCACAGAGATTGTTCCAGATTCTCTGAATCTTCGGATGAGATTATGCACAGTTGATGATGATAACTGCAAAGTCTTTGCAATTTTTCGCTGGGTAACACCTTTCTGATATTGCTCCATTATCTTTCTGCGCAACATTGTGGGAATTGGTGATCTTGTACCCATCTTGGCTTCTGAGAGACACTGCCACTCTGAGAAGCTCTTTTTATACCCAATCATGTTGCCAATTAACCTAATTACTGTTAATTGGTCTTCCAGCTCTTCCTTATGCTCAAATTTACTTTTTCCAGCCTCTTATTGTTACTTGTCCCAACTTTTTTGGGATTTGTTGACACCGTGAAATTTGGAATCAACATATTTTTCCTTTAAAATGATACATTTTCTCGGATTAAACTTTTGATCTGTCATCTATGTTCTATTCCGAATAAAATATTGACATTTGCCATCTCCACATCATTGCATTCAGTTTTTATTCACAATTTGTTTAGGTCCCAACTTTTTTGGAATCCGGTTTGTACAAGTAACTTAGAGATAAAATCCACCTCTTCTTTTGACACCCTCGGATATGCTCTGGCACGCTTGATCAATGCACAGGACGACACGCTAGTAGATATAGATCATGACTGCTGTTCAGAGATTATTTACTCCACTAGTATACGTCCTGATCTGTCTTCTACCCCATTAACAACTGGTGACACTCTGTTTGTAGATGGTTCTTTTTCAAAACCGTATGACGGGAAATTTCTCTGTGGTTATGCTGTGTGTGCTCATTCCTCTGGTGACTCTATGGAAGAGCGAGTTAAATCGCTGGCTGATCGTATTGCTAAAGAAGCAGCCCCCCCGCCAAAAAAAAAAAGATTTTCTTTCCTGACTCTGATTCTGATCTGATCAATACATGTTTTCTTGCTAGCTCTTTGATTCCTGATTTAGAGTTTATTTTCTTTGCAAGCTTCAGCCACGCCGAATGATTCCTCTTTTTGGGAAGCTCAGGGTGCCTACGTTGCTTCTGATGGTTTATGGTATTGTGCTAATGGTCATTTGTGCCTGCCGTCTCATTGTCTTCCGTACAGCAGATTGGAGTACCCGCCCTTTTTGGGGTTTCTGGAGGGGGTGCTAGAGAACGACCCTCCTGGGGACGCCATTGTTCTGTTGGGGGACTTCAATGCTCACGTGGGCAATGACAGTGAGACCTGGAAGGGCATGATTGGGAGGAACGGCCCCCCCGATCTGAACCAGAGCGGTGGTTTGTTATTGGACTTCTGTGCTCGTCACAGATCGTCCATAATGAACACCATGTTCAGGCATAAGGGTGTCCATATGTGCACCTGGCACCAGGACACCCTAGGCCGCAGTTCGATGATCGACTTTGTGGTCATGTTGTCAGACTTGCGGCCACATGTCTTGGACACTCGGGTGAAGAGAGGGGCGGAGCTGTCAACTGATCACCACCTGGTGGTGAGTTGGCTTCGTTGGCGGGGTAGGATGCCGGTCAGGCCTGGTAGACCCAAACGTATTGTGAGGGTCTGCTGTGAACGTCTGGCAGAGTCCCCTGTCAGGAGGTCGCCGAGGTGATCAAAAAGCTCCGTGGTGGCGGGGCCCTGGGGGTGGATGAGATCCGCCCGGAGTTCCTCAAGGCTCTGGATGTTGTAGGGCTCTGGATGTTGTCCTGCTGTATGGACAGGATTTCTAGGCGCAGCCAGGGCGGTGAGGGGGTACAGTTTGGTGGGCTCAGGATTGGGTCACTGCTTTTTGCAGATGACGTTGTTCTGTTGGCCTCATCATCCTGCGACCTACAGCTCTCACTGGATCGGTTCGCAGCCGAGGGTGAAGCGGCTGGGATGAGAATCAGCACCTCCAGATCTGAGGCCATGGTCCATAGCCGGAAAAGGGTGGAGTGCCCTCTCAGGGTTGGGAGTGAGATCCTGCCCCAAGTGGAGGAGTTTAAGTATCTTGGGGTCTTGTTCACGAGTGAGGGTAAAATGGAACAGGAGGTCGACAGGCGGATCGGGGCAGCATCTGCAGTGATGCGGGCTCTGTATCGGTCCGTTGTGGTGAAGAAGGAGCTGAGCCAAAAGGCAAAGCTCTCAATTTACCGGTTGATCTACGTTCCTACCCTCACCTATGGTCATGAGCTGTGGGTAGTGACCGAAAGAACAAGATCGCGAATACAAGCGGCCGAAATGAGTTACTTCCGCAGGGTGTCTGGGCTCTCTCTTAGAGATAGGGTGAGCTCAGTCATCCGGGAGGGGCTCAGAGTAGAGCCGCTGCTCCTCCGCATCGAGAGGAGCCAGATGAGGTGGCTTGGGCATCTATTTAGGATGCCCCCTGGACGCCTCCCTTGTGAGGTGTTCCGGACACGCCCCACCGGAAAGAGACCCCAGGGAAGACCCAGGACACGCTGGAGGGACTATGTCTCTCGGCTGGCCTGGGAACGCCATGGGATCCCCCCGGAAGAGCTGGAAGAAGTGGCCAGGGAGAGGGAAGTCTGGGCATCCCTGCTGAAGCTGTTGCCCCCGCGACCCGACCTCGGATAAGCGGAAGAAAATGGATGGGCGGATGGAATAAGATTAATGTCTCATATAGCAAAATGGTCCATATTAAAAGGAGGCACCTCAAATAAAATGACAAGGGCTTTCATATCCAGTTCCCGACACACTGCCCCCACAGGTTAAACACACAAACTACAATTTGGATTGCAGGCTGTCGTTAGACAGAGACAAACGAACGCCAGTGTAGAAGTAGCAAAATGGTCCATATTAAAAGGAGGCACCTCAAATAAAATGACAAGGGCTTTCATATCCAGTTCCTGACACACTGCCCCCACAGGTTAAACACACAAACTACAATTTGGGCTGCAGGCTGTCGTTAGACAGAGACAAACGAACGCCAGTGTAGAAGTCAATCGAGCCGCACTACAAAACGCAACATAAACGTATAGGACGTTCAGAGCTCCTTCGTTTATCCAAAAGTCCTGTGAAGGGGTCCAACTGGTAATAATCCATAGAAATGAAAAATCCATGAAAGAACTATTTTCACAACTATCTCTCCAATCTCATTTTACCATATATATATGGTGATAACTATTTGGCTGTCTCCAAGGTCTACCATCTGTTAAACTGAACGAGCTGATTTGCTGATGAAGACAGTGATTATGATACACTCAGCACAGTTGTATCCTGTTAACTGGAAATTATAATAATGATCCTGAATCTGAAAAATTATCCTGAAAAAATTAACTTTTTTTGTTTGTTTGTTTGTTTATTTTTATTTTTATCAAACATACATTTTAAATTTTGGAGATTAATTTATGTCTGGAGCTGCGAAAACAACAGTAAGACCTGGCTTCCTGTTTCTCAGTCTATTATCAGCATGAATGGATGCTACAAATATAGCCCATTTTCTGACATATTTTACTGTGATCAGAATATTTACATTTACATTTAGGCATTTGGCAGACGCTCTTATCCAGAGCGACTTACGTTCTTATCTCATTACACATCTGAGCAGTTGAGGGTTAAAGGCCTTGCTCAAGGGCCCAACAGTGGCATCTTGGTGGTTGTGGCATTTGAACCTGGGATCTTCCGAACCGTAGTCCAATGCCTTAACCACTGAGCTACCCCTGGCCCTACTGTATATAATCTACATATATAATCTACATCACTTTAACAGCACATGCAGATTTAACAAAATTGAATCAGCCATGCAAATTAAATACATTGCACAATAAAACACCCAAATAATAATAAAAAATCTCAAACACACGCGTCACTGAGAGTAGCAGCATGGCTTTATATTCATGGTGCTAAAGGAGAGAAACACTGTGATTAGGACGAATTAATGGAACGCCATCATCACATTGTAATGCATCTATTTCTTTTTTGGATTCTATTAGTCACTGTAAAAGTCTTACTGATGATGAGACAGCATTATGTGATATTTATATTAACCCTGTTCATTTATATTTATTTATATTAAGGAGTTCATTAAGCAATCGATAGATTGAAAAAACAAATTACCAGAAAATTATTGTATTACTGCAGAAAGTGTAGAAAAAGATTGGGAAAATGTGGCTTTGAGGCCTTTTTCTACAAAACAGTTAAACGTTGTATAAATAATAATAGCAGCTCTATCACATTCAAATAAGGAACTTCCTCTTTGGTTTAATTTCTCTCATGGAAATGAAGTGATAGTGATGAAGTATATTTTGTTTTATATACTGTATACAGTCGTGTGAAAAACTATTTGCCCCCTTCCTGATTTCGTATTCTTTTGCATGTTTGTCACACTTAAATGTTTCTGCTCATCAAAAACCGTTAACTATTAGTCAAAGATAACATAATTGAACACAAAATGCAGTTTTTAAATGAAGGTTTACATTATTAAGGGAGAAAAAAAAACTCGAAATCTACATGGCCCTGTGTGAAAAAGTGATTGCCCCCCATATTAAAAAATAACTTAACTGTGGTTTATCACACCTGAGTTCAATTTCTGTAGTCACCCCCAGGCCTGATTACTGCCACACCTGTTTCAATCAAGAAATCACTTAAATAGGAGCTACCTGACACAGAGAAGTAGACCAAAAGCATCTCAAAAGCTAGACATCATGCCAAGATCCAAAGAAATTCAGGAACAAATGAGAACAAAAGTAATTGAGATCTATCAGTCTGGTAAAGGTTATAAAGCCATTTCTAAAGCTTTGGGACGCCAGCGAACCACAGTGAGAGCCATTATCCACAAATGGCAAAAACATGGAACAGTGGTGAACTTTCCCAAGAGTGGCCGGCCGACCAAAATTACCCCAAGAGCGCAGAGACAACTCATCCGAGAGGCCACAAAAGACCCCAGGACAACATCTAAAGAACTGCAGGCCTCACTTGCCTCAATTAAGGTCAGTGTTCACAACTCCCCCATAAGAAAGAGACTGGGCAAAAACGGCCTGCATGGCAGATTTCCAAGGCGCTAACCACTTTTAAGCAAAAAGAACATTAAGGCTCGTCTCAATTTTGCTTAAAAAGATCTCAATGATTGCCAAGACTTTTGGGAAAATACCTTGTGGACCGACGAGACAAAAGTTGAACTTTTTGGAAAGTGCGTGTCCCGTTACATCTGGCGTAAAAGTAACACAGCATTTCAGAAAAAGAACATCATACCAACAGTAAAATATGGTGGTGGTAGTGTGATGGTCTGGGGTTGTTTTGCTGCTTCAGGACCTGGAAGGCTTGCTGTGATAGATGGAACCATGAATTCTACTGTCTACCAAAAAATCCTGAAGGAGAATGTCCGACCATCTGTTTGTCAACTCAAGCTGAAGCGATTTTGGGTGCTGCAGCAGGACAATGACCCAAAACACACCAGCAAATCCACCTCTGAATGGCTGAAGAAAAACAAAATGAAGACTTTGGAGTGGCCTAGTCAAAGTCCTGACCTGAGTCCTATTGAGATGTTGTGGCATGACCTTAAAAAGGCGGTTCATGCTAGAAAACATGAATTACAACAATTCTGCAAAGATGAGTGGGCCAGAGCGCTGTAAAAGACTCGTTGCAAGTTATCGCAAACGCTTGATTGCAGTTATTGCTGCTAAGGGTGGCCCAACCAGTTATTAGGTTCAGGGGGCAATTACTTTTTCACACAGGGCCATGTAGGTTTGGATTTTTTTCTCCCTAAATAATAAAACCCCTCATTTAAAAACTGCATTTTGTGTTTACTTGTGTTATCTTTGACTAATAGTTAAATGTGTTTGATGATCAGAAACATTTAAGTGTGACAAACATGCAAAAGAATAAGAAATCAGGAGGGGGGCAAATAGTTTTTCACACCACTGTATATGTTTTGGATGTGTGATTATACTGAAACATTTTGGCTAAATATTCTTTTCATTTAAAGTTTGTTTCCTGAATTTCTTTTTCTTTCAAACACATTGTTTTTGCTTTCTTTGACTACAAGAAAAAGTTGATGGGTTCTATGATGTCTCTGAGGTATGAACGTGAAGTGACTGAGCCATGTACAATAACCAAATATGTTTTGCGGTGACTGGTGATGCTGCCCAGACTCCTCCACCAAAGCAAACCCTGGGGACCATATTGACCTCAGCGTATCGTTCACCTCGCCATCTCCAGCAAAGCTGACAACAATCATTTCTGTGCAAGGTGATGCAAGCACTGCTGCATTATCTAGGTCACATGGTCTTGTGCCCACTGCAAATGTTCACGGTGGTGTCTTGGTGTCAGTGGAGTCACCTGCAACGGTCGTCTGGCATTCAAGCCAAAGTGGTGGATTCGGTTGCGAATGGTTTGTCTGGAAACCCTAGTACCTCTCATGTCTCGTAAATGGGACTGCAGCTGTGTGGAAGTGGCATAACGATGTCTGAGTGCATAGGTCCTTAGGTACTGGTCATCGTTGCGGTCTGTCACTCGTGGGGCTCCACTCCTGGGTTTGTTATGAACTCTGCCAGTAGTTCTGTGTCTTGATGCAAGTCTGCTGATGACAGTTTGAGACACATCAAGTTCACAAGCAACATCTGACTGCCTGCCACCGACCCGAAGGCGCTCCATGGCCAGGTGGCGCTGCTCGTCCTCTAAGTGACGTCGTGTGTTCAAATATTTTTTTAAATGATCTAATCAATCCTTTTTTTTTTAAGCTCCTGCTAATTACATGGAACTCATTTAGGAAAGAGAACAGTTTACTTGCTTTTATTTCTTTAACATATTCCAATGAGTTTTAATGTGGTATAAAGTTTTAGCTCATTCCTCCAGGGTTTTATTTTAAAGTACAGCGGGACCTCAGCATATGAATTTAATCTGTTCTCGAGCGAGTTCTAGAGGCTAAACACATTTTTTTCCCCAATGGAAATAATGTAAATGCAGATATTCCATTCCCAACATTATAATCATATTGTGTAAAATGTGTAAATTAAAGTAAAATATTAAATAAATAGACATTAAACCTTAATCAAACTTAAGCTTAATTTATGATTCTTCTTGGTGTAAAGGACTGCCACCAGAGGGCACTGTGTTCAGGATCACGTTTTGTAGTTTTGTGTTGAAAGACCCAGTTTCCCAGGAGGCACCTCGGTCAGGTGACGGCTAAATGTCACCTGTGCCGGGGTGGCTCATTAGCAAACCTAATAAAAAGCTGTTAGCTCTGGGAAGCTGGGTCGAGCATTAACGATGTCTAGTGGGCTTTAGTTTGTTCTTTTATTATTTTTTTTATTTTATGTTTAAATGTTCCTGTGTTTTATTTATTGTGAAGAGTGTGTGGTGTCTTATTGGTTTGGCTTATTTCTATTGGTTTTCTCCCTCATGTTTTGCAAAGTCTCTCCCCATTTGTATATGCGCTAAGCCTGTGTACTTTCTACGGGTGAGTGTGAGAAATGCTGGAGTGTGAGGATGTGTGCATGTATGGTTATAGGTATGTGGGTTTTTATAGGTAGGTAGGTGTGCCTAAGTGAGTGAGTGTGTGCTGTGCCTAAGTGCGAGTGAGTGAGCTCGTGTAGGTTAGTAAGAGTCGAAGGTGTGCTTAGTTGAGTATGCTAGTGAGTCTAGCTCCCTGGAGCGTGTGTGTGGGTCACCCGTAGAAGCACAGGTTCCCCTATGTCCGTTTTGAGTTCAAGTTACCTGTTCCATGTCTTAATTCCCGTAGGCCTCAAGCCGAGTGTCACAACACAGAGCCCCGTTATATGTCTCAGGTATTAGAGCCTGATTGTCATGTGACCTGCGTTGTGACCTCGAGCTTGAGCACAGGGTTGTAGTTCCCCGTTTCATGTTCCATAAGTTGGTGTCCCGTGTGTTATCTTGACAAAGTTTGTGTGTATGTTCAGCTGAAGGAGCCAGAGTTTTGTTGATTTGGTTTGTGTTTTGGTTTGTTTATGTTAAATAAAAGACATTATTACAGTAACTTGTCTTTTGAAAATCACATTTCAAATATCACAAAAACAGCCTTTTTCCATCTTCGAAATATTGCTAAACTTAGGAACATCTTATCCGTATCTGATGCAGAAAAACTAGTTCATGCATTCATGACCTCCAGACTGGACTATTGTAATGCATTACTAGGTGGTTGTCCTGCATCCTCAATAAACAAGCTTCAGTTAGTCCAAAATGCAGCTGCCAGGGTTCTCACTGGATCCAGAAAATATGATCATATAACCCCAATATTATCATCCCTGCACTGGCTACCTGTTCAGTTTAGAATAAATTACAAAATAGTATTACTTACATACAAGGCCTTAAATGGTTTAGCTCCCACATACCTAACCAGTCTTCTGATGCGCTACAATCCACCACGCGCCTTAAGATCACAAAGCTCCGGACTTCTGGTAGTTCCCAGAATTTCAAAATCTACAAAAGGGGGTAGGGCTTTTTCATATTTAGCTCCAAAGCTTTGGAACAGCCTTCCAGACAGTGTTCGGGGAGCAGACACGGTTTCTCAGTTCAAAAGTAGACTCAAGACGCATCTTTTTAATCTGGCATACACATAACTCATCCCATAATCTCATACTCCAGTACACCTATACCGAATGGCAACTACGCTAATTCTCCCCATCTGTTCTGTATTTCTCTACCCATCCCGAGGCATCGGGAGATTTTGCCAGCTTCAGTAGACAAAGGCCGACCCTGCGAGGTTCCTGAGGCATCCAGAGAAGGACCAGCTCCAGCTGGATTCAGCTTTATGATGGTTGGAGCTACACATGCTGCTCCTGTGCTTCCAGTGATCCAGACCTCATCTGCCCTCTGCACCTACTGACTCGTCCCTATGCTGAACTGGTCTTCATGTCAATTTAAATAATTTCTGTCATATTGAATTTTCACCTGCACAACACACAAGATGTTATATCATTTCTATCTGTTATCGCCCAGATGAGGATGGGTTCCCTGTTGAGTCTGGTTCCTCTCAAGGTTTCTTCCTAATGCCATCTCAGGGAGTTTTTCCTTGCCACCGTCGCCGTCACCCTTGGCTTGCTCATCAGAGAAATTTCATTCATTCGTCTCATTATTATCTGCACATTTTTCTCACACATCCACACTTCCAATTATTTTCTTTTCTATAATTATTACTATTTGTTTTTATTTATTTATTTTCTATTATTATTATTATTCTATTTATTTATTATTATTATTATAATTTGTAAAATTTCTTAAATTTTTGTGAAACTGCTTTGAGACAATGACCATTGTTAAAAGCGCTATATAAATAAAATTGAATTGAATTGAATTGAATTATTTACACCTGAACCCTCTTCATTTCTGCCTGCCTTTTGTGAGCCCACGGCGTTAACATCAGCCCGTTACAACCCGCGATCGTGACACTTGGCACCTGCTGCTTTAAAAACCAAACTGGAAGCGGCTCCTTTTTCTTCTTGCTGCCGTCCTTGATAACATTCTTGCGACCGATGGTGCTATGTGTTCACTAAATCTTGCACAATATGCAAAAAAAAAAAAAAAGAGCGAAAAATTATTGGCTTCCAACTGATGCAAACAAGTTTTGAACAGGTCCCGGATGTACATGCAACATATTCGGTGTTCAGTTCGGATGCTCATATGCTGAAAAGGATTTGTATACCAAGGCAAATGTCTTGCAAAATTTCAGTTCTTAAGGCGAAAATTCATGAGGCAGGGCATTTGTATGCCGGAGTTCCACTGTACCTACATTTGTGTATAGAAAATTAACTCCGTAACAGCAAGTTATTAAAAGCAAAATACAACCTCTTATCACTAACAAAGACACCAAATAATTTCCATTGTGATGGAAGAAATAATTCCTGCTGACCGTATCCAGTGGATATGCATATTCAACTGAATATCCGTATTTGGAGCATATTGCTCCAAGAGTTCACAATAGAAAAACTAATGATCTAAATATGCAATATGCTGTTCACACACACAAAATGAAAACATGTGTTAAGATCAAAATAAAATTGACCTTCAACATGTCTCATTATCTCGTTAATTATTATTTTTTATTTACCTCTCTGATCTTGGGAGACACAACCTACTGTAGATGTTAATGGTCTGCACACCTCAGATCATGTGTGAAAGGACACACAATGGATTTTAGTATTTTGGCTGGTTGAAAAAAGAATGGTTCGCGATTTGTGCACAAACAATATCGCATGTTTGTGACTTTACCGTACACAACAAACATGGTGGTACAGTAACCTGCACTGTGCTGGTCCTGTATAAGCTACTGTACCAGCGTACAGTCTCTATGCATTTTGGTGTGCTGCATGACTGAATGGATTCAAGACAGGATGATGGATTATGATGAAAATAATAACTTTTTTAACTGTTAAACCCGACCACATAACATTAATACAATATGAACGGCAGAACAACTCAAAATAAATTCAAATATAAGCGCACAAGTCTGCAAATGCTTTTTATCTAAACAATATCTAATAATATAGTTACAAAACATATAAGGATATTAAAGATCTCCAGAAGTGGAAAAAGGGGGAAAAATGTACAACCAATAAATAAATAAATAAATTTAACTCTAATTTTGCTCTTCTGCTCACCAATTATCTCTAAAGAAAGTGAGGTTTCCTCAGTATCTGTATTCATTTCGTGTTAATACAGATCTTGTTCAATAAACAGGGCACTGGTGGCTCAGTGGTAGGTGTTTCGCCTGCCATGTGGAAGGCCCGGGTTTGATTCCAGCCAGTGCCCACACCCCAGCCATTGGATACAGTGCCGGTCCCAAGCCCAGATAAAATGGGAGGGTCAGGAAGGGCATCCGGCGTAAAACCTGTGCCAAGTTGTAGTGCGGACTGGATATTCCGCTGTGGCGACCCCTTGTCGGGAGCAGCCGAAAGACCAACAACAACAGATCTTGTTCAATAAACAACTTTAAAACTGTTATACTGTATTGTTTTTGAAGTTGTGGTGATATACCCAGTATCCGCCCGGCTTTTATAATTACAATGTACAAGAACAAATGTCAGTGTTTAACACTTTGGAACATAGGAGGAAAAGTCAGGTGACCTGACACTGGATATATTAATGTAATTGAATATTCAATTCAATTTTATTTTATTTGTATAGTGCTTTTAACGTTTGTCATTGTCGCAAAGCAGCTTTACAGAATCAAAAGAATTATTTAATTTCATTTAATTTAATTTAAGAATATGTTCTAATACATTATATGGTTCAATTCTGGACCTGTAAGAAGTGGGTTCAAATAGTATAAAATACTATATAGTATAAGAGAACACACAAGACCAGAATTTAGATTTTAAAACTTTTTTATTTACATATACAATATTTACAGTATCCATCTTCATCTCACTCTCCTCATCTCTCCTAAAAAAAAAACAGACAGATTCACTTACAGGGTTTGCGTGGAACAGGTTTGAAGCCTGAAACACAGATGATGGACAGACAGTATAAAAAATAGATTATGTGTATATATATATATATATATATATATATATATATATATATATAAACTTCACATCTGCCTCTTTCCTCCTCTCACCAGAGTTCTTCTTCATCCAGACCACAATTCCAGCAACAACAGTGATGATAGCAATTGGTGCTCCATCTGATCCTCCAACTGATCCTCCGTCCAATTCTCCCTTTGATCCTCCATCTGATCCTCCACCTGTTAAATCAGCACAGAGTCTTTATTATCTGCTGCAGCTAGAAATCAGCTTTCACTCTCTACAGCTCTAGTTTCTTAGGACCTTTTGGTACGTCTCGCACTAACTCCTTCTCCAAGCTGCTGTGCTGAACCACGCAGGTGTAGGTGTGTTTCTGCAGCTCCTCAGCTGGGACTTTCAGAATGATTCTCTTCTGGAAGCTTCCATCCTGGTTGGGTAACGTCTCTCTGAGCTCCACGTCCTCATACAGTACATGTCCTCTCCGTCCTTCTGCCAGGTGATGTTTAGTGCTTTGGGGAAGAAACCTGTAGCGTGACACACCACCTCTGGAGAAGGAGACAAGTGTCTATGGAACACTGACACCTCGGGAACAACTGCAGACATACACAGTGACATCAATATCATAACACTCTGTCAGATACACAGTGCCTTGAGAAAGTATTTGGCCCATCCTGTTTTTTTTTTTGTTTGTTTTTTTCATAAATGTCACACTTAAATGATCCAGATCATCACAAATTTTTATATAACACAAAGGTAACCCGGTTCAGTAAAACATGCAGTGAAATGTCAGTTAAGGTTAAAAAATCTGTCCAAATCTTCCTGGGTCTGTGTGAAAAAGTATTTGTCCCTAAACCTAATAATGGGTTGTGCCACCCTTGGCGGAAATTTCAATTCAGTTTTATTTGTATAGCGCTTTTAACAATTGACATTGTCTCAAAACAGCTTTACACAATCAAAATAATTACTTAAGTTTGTATGGAATGTGAATGTGTATGAATCAAAATGTTCAGATAGTCCCTGGTGAGCAAGCCCGAGGGCGACAGTGGCAAGGAAAAACTCCCTGAGATGGTAATAGGAAGAAACCTTGAGAGGAACCAGACTCAACAGGGAACCCATCCTCATCTGGGTGAAACAGATAGCAGGAAATGATCTGCATTTATACAGTGTTAGGTTCAGCTATAATAGTTGATGTTAATTGATGTTATAACAGTTGATGTAAAATGGAGTCCAGTAGTTATTCGAGACTCAGATAGAATTGTAGAAAGTTCCAGTCCTGAACTATCGAATTGTCAAGTCCTCAGAGAAACAGCTGACAACACCAGTCGAGGCCAGAAACATCTTCTAAGTAAATAGAATCATCCCCAGACACCAGACGCATCCTAAAGAGACACACGGGGCATCCATGCGACGAGACCTCCAACCAGAAACCGGGCACCAGGATGGATCAGACAGGTCCGGAGGGTAGAGGGTGTCTGGATCACTGGCAGCTCAGGAACCACATGTGTAGCTCGACAGAGAGAGAGAGAAAGAGTGAAAGGGGGAGACAGGGGGAGAGAGGAAAGAGAGGGGGAGGAAGAGAAGAGGAGGAGAGATTGCAATTAGGTATGGTCACAGTCACAATGTCCAATGTGAATGTATATTTACTGTAGAGTGCAAGCAGGGACTCCGGCAGGACTAACTATGACAGCATAACTAAAAGGGAGAGCCAGAAGGAAACACAAACATGAGGGGGAACTGAGATGTAAAGCAAACAATCACCTCACAGTCAACAAACCTGAGTGATCAAATGAGACTGAGGAAGACAGCATCTAAACATACCAGTTCACCATAATACTCTACGTCCATGAGTCCCCCAGATCTGCTTCTTTACCTTATGGCAAATCTATTTATAAAAATGCTTGGCTAAATAAATAGGTTTTGAGCCTAGACTTAAACACTGAGACTGTGTCTGAGTCCCGAACACTATTTGGAAGACTATTCCATAATTTTGGGGCTTTGTAAGAAAAAGCTCCGCCCCCAGCTGTAGTTTTCATAATACGCTGTACTCACAAGCAGCCTGCATCCTTTGACCGAAGTAGGCGTGGCGGATCGTAAGACACTAGCAGTTCGCTCAGATACTGCGGTGCGAGACCATTTAATGCTTTATATGTCAAGAGTAGTATTTTAAAATCAATGCGCAATTTCACAGGGAGCCAATGTAGTGAAGATAGGATAGGGGTGATGTGCTCATATCTTCTGGTTCTAGTGAGGACTCTCGCTGCTGCATTCTGGACTAGCTGAAGCTTGTTTATGCACCTAACTGAACAACCAGACAGTAAGGCATTACTATAGTCCAACCTAGAAGTGATAAAAGCAAGAACTAGTTTTTCTGCATCGTTTAGCGACAATATATTTCTTATTTTGGCAATATTTCTGAGGTGAAAGAATGCTATCCTGGTGATATTATCTACATGAGCTTCAAATGAAAGGTTGGAATCTATAATCACGCCGAGGTCTTTTACTGTTGCACTTGACGGAACAGAAAGGCCATCTAAAATTACGGTGTGATCTAAGATTTTACTTCTAGCTGTATGCGGTCCTATGACTAGAACTTCTGTCTTATCCGGATTAAGCAGAAGGAAGTTAATTAGCATCCAATTTCTTATGTCCTGCACACATTGCTCAACTTTAGTAAGCTGGTTTTTCTCATCAGGTTTTGTTGAGACGTATAGCTGTGTGTCGTCAGCATAACAATGAAAACTAATACCATGCTTACGGATTATGTTGCCCAGAGGAAGCATGTAAAGGGAAAAAAGCAGTGAACCCTGAAAAAACTGAACCCTGCGGAACTCCAAACTCCACTAGAGAACATGCAGAATAATCACCATTTAAGTCTACATATTTTCTAATCTGTGAAGAAGAATAGCATGATCAATGGTGTCAAAAGCTGCACTGAGGTCGAGTAATACAAGCATAGTTACACAACCCTGATCAGAGGCCAATAGGAGGTCATTTACTACTTTAACGAGTGCTGTTTCTGTGCTGTGATGAGGCCTAAATCCTGACTGATACAGTTCATGTATGCCATTTCTATGTAGATATGAGCATAGCTGCTCCGCTACTATCTTTTCCAGAATCTTAGAGATAAAGGGGAGGTTTGATATTGGCCTGTAATTGGACAGCTGACAGGGGTCAAGGTCAGGTTTCTTAATTATTGTTTTGATAACTGCTAATTTAAAAGATTTTGGAACATAACCAATGCTGAGTGAGGAATTAATTATTCTCAACAGCGGTTCTGTTATTACTGGTACTATCTGTTTAAGAAAATGTGTCGGTATAGGATCTAATATACAGGTTGATGAATTTGCAGAAGAGATGAGTGAAATTAGTTCATTCTCTTCAAGAGGAGTAAAGTATTCTAGGTTTGAATCTGACATGGCTAGGTTAACATCTGTATCAATTACATTGTTTGGTTTCAAAGCCTCAATTTTATGCCTGATATTTACAATTTTATTATTAAAAAAGTTCTGTAGTGGTCTTATTTCTGGTTATACATACTCATCCTGTTTAACCCATGTTTCAGTTAAACAGAGTATATCAAACGCCTGATCTGTGATAATTTCATTAACAATAACTGCTTTTGATGCGAGAGATCTAATATTTAACAATCCTATCTTCAGATTAGAGGTGCCGGCTGCGCATTCAGTATGATCGGAGTTTGTGGTCTTTATGTTAATTAAATTATTGAAACAGACTTTCTGAGTCTTTCTACATTTTTGCTTAGATCGGGGAACAGACACAGTCTCAATAAGGTGAACCCTGAGTGACGACTCTATGCAGCTAGCAGACGGTTGGTTTAGCCTGTCTGTCTGCTCCCTGGCCTGGGCTCTGGATTCTCACCGATTAACTAGACCTCTACTGAGACTATGAGCTATACTGCAGGAAATGAGAGCAGCACCTTCCCGAGTGGGATGGACACCGTCCTACCCTAACAGGCCAGCTTTGCCCTCAAAGGTCTTCCAGTTATCTATGTAGCCCACATTATTTTTGGAGCACCACCTGGACATCCAGCGGTTCAGCGACCATAACCTGCTGTAAGCTATGTCGCCACGTCTCATTGGGATGGGACCAGAGCATATTACTTCATCGGACATCGCCTTCGCCAATTTAAAGACCTCTGTAAAGTTACTCTTACTAACCTCTGACTGACGAAGGCGTATATCGTTAGCTCCAGCATGTACCACTATCTTAGAGAACCTGTGCTGTCCTAGAGCCCTAAGATTACCTGCTACAGTATGTCCGGTGCTCTGGCTCCTGGGATACACCTAACCACTGCCGCTGGCGCCCCTAAAGGTCTAGCTAATGTCACGTGTCTGAGTATAGAGTCTCCTATAACCAGAGCTCTTTCAGGTTTCTCAGCGGGTGCAGCACTGAGGAGAGCAAACCTGTTGGACATGTGAAGCGCAGAGGAGGTGTGCTTCGGTGAGTTAGCCTTAGCGTTAGCTTTGGCTGAACAAGTATGCCGCCGAGTCGTCACCCACTCGCCCCGCTGTGAGGGCTCTAATGCCGGAGTCGGGGGCTGTTTATCTCCGCCTGTGGCACCCAGACTGTCCGTTACGGGAATAACGCTGCTCTCACACTGTCTAACCCTCTCTAAAGTCTGGATGCGCTCCTCTAACGCTGATATCTTCTCCGTCAGAGTGCTCACTAACACACACCTATCACAAATAAAGTTACCGCTAATGACGGAGGAAGAATGTCTAAACATCCTGCACTCTACACACTGAACAAGCTGAATGGTAGACATGATAACGTACCTCTGTGTCGGAGTTTTAGTTGTCTGGAGATGGAGTTCCGTTCGTTGTTCTTAGACGAGGAAACTCGCGCGTTCTCCAAAAATTGCAGAAAAAAGGCGAAGCCGAATAGTATGGAGATGTAAAAGGTAGTTGCTATTAATATTGTTATTGTATAAAGCGATGTAATTTAAACGCTGATACAAACACGAAACTTTCGCGGCAACGATACGAAAACAGGAAGCTACGTCACCAACAGAAAGTCACCCAAGTGACCTTTACAATTTTCTGAAACAACTGCAATAAAGTGTTTGTGATAACTGGCCATGAGTCTTTCACATCACTGTGGAGGAACTTTGGCCCACTCTTCTTTTCAGAATGTTTTTAATTGAATCAGGTTGGAGGCAGAGGTGGAAAGAGTAATAAAATTTTGTACTCAAGTACAAGTACTGTTACTTCAGTGAAATTTTACTTAAGTACAAGTAAAGTTACCATTATAAAAATCTACTCAACTAAAAGTAAAAAGTAGCTCATTAAAAAATTTACTCAGAGTAAAAGTTACCGAGTTACTTTTTTATTTACATTTTTTTAACAGCGGGGGTGGGATGAGGCATTCTAGCGTAGTTCAAAAAAGATGAGCAGATATAAAATCTCAAACTAGTTGTTTTTTAACTGAAGGAACACCTTAACATAATAAAGCTGTTGTCTTTCTTGTGCTTGAAAATCAAAGTGGTCACTTAAATATGGTGTTACAGTATGTCCCAGTCTAGGGCCATAGAGCAAAAGAATGGTTCAGGGTTCTATTTTAAACTGTATGGAAATGGTGGTATATGGCAGAAAGAACTAGATCCAATCATTAACTGATGAAAAAATTAGGTTTTTATACACACACACACACACACACACACACACACACACACACACACACAACAGGAGGAGGATCAGATTCAGGATGGACCCAGGCCAAAATAATAAACAAAATGGTATTTATATTTAGTAGCTAGATTACCTGCAAAAAAAAAAAAAAACACACAAACAAAAATACAGGTACAGTACCTTCCCGGACTCCCTAAACCTATATAAACTATATAAAATATAAACCTAAGCTAAACTATATAAAATACCTGGCTCATAAAAGTCTCACAGTCTAATATTTCACTGGATTGTTTTAGCTATGATTAAGCTGTGGGACTGCTTTGATAACCTTATATATATATTATGTATATATAATTTTATCACCCCCCCCCCCCATCATTCCGTACAATAAGGTAGTCAGCTATCTTTATTTTATTCCTGAGCAAATAAATTCCCAAATAAACTCCCTCTTCCAAAAATAAATGGCAGCCACGCCCCTGCTACTAGTGAGTGCACAGACATACAGTGAAATTATCTACAAATATATACAAAGACCAACCAAACCATAGGGACAAAGCAATAATCAAAGTCAATTGGAGGCAAAAAGTCAAAACCAGAATACACAACCAAATGTCAAAACGCCAAAATCACAACCTCTTTCATCTTTCGCACGTCTCTCTCCAGTCGCGTTAGTCGATGACGTCACTCAGGGCGGAAGCGGCCGTGTGGAAGGTCAGGTAGGTGCCGATGTCAGATCGGCGCGCGACCAGGACATGATACACACACGCGGCGCAACGGAGCATTTATACAAAGCATCATATTTTTTTTATTGTTTTATCATTTTCATTCATTTATTTTTTACTCAGTAGCGAATATGATTTAAAATGTAGCGAATTACAATAATACAAACAAAATGTACTTAAGTAAAAGTAAAATTACAGATTTTTAAAACTACTTTAAAAAGTAGAAATACACAAAAAAGCTACTCAATTACAGTAACGCGAGTAAATGTAATTCGTTACTTTCCACCTCTGGTTGGAGGGTTTTACTTGTTTAATGCTACACCAGATACAGTATAACCTTCTCTCGGTCTCTCCTTCTTATTGTTAAATCATGAACAAATTTCCTCTTTTTGTGGATGATGGCTCTCACTGTGGATCACTGGAGTCCCAATGTCTTAGAAATGGCTTGGTACAGTAACTCTTTACAGACTGATACATGTCAATTACTTTGCTTCTCAACTGTTTCTTTAGATTGTGGCATGATGTGGGATCTTTTACCGTGCTTCACTTTGTCAGACTGGTTCTAGTAAAGTGATTTCTTGATTTAACAGGTCTGGCAGTAATCAGTCCCGGGTGTGGGAAGTGTGGTTGGGAAATGGGGTGGGGGGGGTAATTATTTTTTCACACAGGGCCATGTGAGCTTTCTTCCCCCTTAAATCAATGAAATAATTATTTAAAAACTGTATTTTTTAATTTACTTGGATTATTTTTTGTGTAATATATATTATTATTATTATTATTATTATTATTATTATTATGTTTTTTTGATGATCTGAATCATTTAAGTGTAACAAATGTGCAAGAAAAAAAAATCAGACACCGTATTCATTAGGTAATGAATAAAACTGTATGTTTAGTGAAAATGTTATATTTAACAGTACCAAAACACGTTACAGTAACAGAGCAGATCACACACACACACACATATTACCTTTTCTGTTCAGAGTGTCTCTGCTGTGAGACACGTAGTTCTTTAACAGATCAATACAGTCGCGCTCCAGGAAGTTCTTCCAGTGTTTATTATAACCTTTAGACTCCCAGGTGTATTTCATTGTCACAGCTTGAGGTTTAACTGCAGTCCAGGTTCCAGTTGTCAGATTCAGACTGATGAAATCTTCTCCATCATAACTGTACTGATCGTATCCTCTAGTGGTCACATCATCATCACACTCACAGCCGAACATCCTCTGTAGTGTATGAGCTCCTAAAGAGAAACAGATACAGACAGACGGACGGACAGACAAACACAGATTACACAAAAAATATTTGATACTTTTGTGACCACGATTCTTTTTCCATGGATGGTGGATCTTATTTGCTTACATTGCCAGAAATAGACGCACGCACTCTCAAACGTTTTGCGCACTGAAACTCACTTTTGCATGTTTGAGCTTATTTATGTGTTTAAACTACAGTAACTCTCTCTCTTGCGCGTGCACTCAATATCACACAGTTACACTTGCTTGAACTGGAGCAGTGTTAAACTCTGCCACAATACCAGCCAACCAAAGACTAGAGTAGGGGCAATACCAGCTAATCAGATACTCGATACCAGCCAATCAGATAATCGATACCAGCCAATCAGATACTCGAGGTGGGCACATTCTGATTGACTGTTTCAGATTGACTCCCCAGTCCTCTGCTTCTAGTTTTTAATGTGGCAGTTAGAAGTTAAATTGTTGCGTGTGTTAGTTAATATTGTTATTATTTTATTTTCATCAACATTAGGTAAATTAAGTACAGTACATAGTTTGAACTGTAGAATGTATTGTCTAATGTGTTATTGGTAAATCTTATGTACTTCACTTCTAGTATAATGCTCCATAGCTTTTGGTCTGTTTCCAGAGTCTCTGTGTAGCAGCTAGAATCAAAACACCAGGTTTAATCTAATACAGTACATTATAATAATGATACTGATTATTATTATTATTATTTTTTTATTTTTTATTTTATAGAACTTTATTAATCCCAGAGGGAAATTGCAAAATTTTTCACATATCCCAATTAGGAAACTGGGGTCAGAGTGCAGGGTCAGCCAGCTTACGGAGCAGCGCCCCTGGAGCAGATAGGGTTAAGGGCCTTGCTCAAGGGCTCAACAGTGGCAACTTGGCGATGCTGGGGTTCGAACCCCCGACCTTTCGATCAGTAACCCAGTAACCCACAGCCTTAACCGACTGAGCCACCACTGCCCAAAGAATATTCAATTATTGTCACATGTACCTTTTACAGCACAGCGAAACTTCTTCTTCGCATATCCCAATTAGGGAACTGGGGTCAGAGCGCAGGGTCAGCCAGCTTACAGCGCCCCTGGAGCAGATAGGGTTAAGGGCCTTGCTCAAGGGCTCAACAGTGGCAACTTGCCGATGCTGGGGTTCGAACCCCCGACCTTCCGATCAGTAACCCAAGAACCCACAGCCTTAACCGATTGAGCCACCACTGCCCCAATAATAATAATAATAATGATTTCTTTGTTCAGACAACAGCATATATTTTTGTACTGTGTGTCAGATGAACTGAAGTTTCTTGAAGAAAAAAGTATAGAACTGTTTTTATTATTATTATTTCTTTCTTTATTAATTTTTTTGTAACCTTGTGCACATTAAATCTGTTAAAACTGACAAATAAAACCTGCCTTGTCATCACTGATGTACATTGAAACCTCGGATTGCGAGTAACGCGGTTTGCGAGTGTTCCACAAGACGAGCAAAATTTTCAAGTTTTGCATGCATGTGTGTACAGCACGCATGTACTGTTTATTATAACACACGTGTGTGCATGCGTGTAAAGCAAAAGAAAGTCTTCAAGCAAACTTCAAGTATACTAGTCATTAGTCTGGAGCAAGGACACTTAAATCCAAGCATGCCAAAGCATTCTTAATACCCTCAGCATACTTTTTTTTTCTCCACTTGGAGAAGACCTGATCTAAAATGACATGTTCAACAAGTACATACAAGTGATGGCCAGGTGTCCACAAACTTTTGGTCAAATTTTCTACATGTCCTTTTAGCCATCTAAGACAGTGTGCTGGAGTTAAAATTAAATAAGGTCAACCATTTGCAGGACACACTGTAAGAGCCATATCGTATTTGTTATGAACTTGTTGTTGTGTTTATTTTATTTTATCTATTTTATTCTATCCATTAGCTAAGCATTAAGCATTAAGTTTATTAGATGAGCCATAAGCCTTGAGTTTGTTAGTTAAGCATCCATTTTGACAATCGTAAGTTGGTCTGTGATGTCATTCCACTATTACACGTATTTGTATGAAAAATGCTCAGTTTTTGATGCGGACTTGTGGAGACACAAGCTTTTGACCATAATCAGCCAGAAACAACAATTATGTTGTTATAACGGTAAGCTGAGAATGTAAGCTAACGTAAACTAATCTTGAACCATTTTGATACAGCAACTGGTGTTATAACCACAGTGGATTTACTCAAGACGACTGTATGAAGTGTTAAATGTTTGATGCTGGAAAATAAAATACGAGAGACAAAGATCAATGGACTTCTGAGTAGATACTTAAACCAAGATACGCGTCAAGACATGTCAAAGAATACGACCGCATTCACAATGTCAAAAGCTTTCTCCGCTGTTTAAGCGAAGATAAGTAACTGTTGAAATCAAAAGCGAAAGAAAGCTGCCTGCTTTAAATTTCACCATGACGAGCACGCCGCCGCTACCAAGCTCGAGTGTGAGGTGGCGCTCACTGATAAAGATTCGAGGGGGAAGCCTCAAGAGCTAATGGAAATTAGAGAAGAGAAGTGGAGTCAATTGACTGCATCATCGATCGAAATAGAGATGCTTATGTACGATGTCTGTAACTTGTACGATGTTGAAACTAAGTACAACGCTTACTATAAAAGCCTGCTAAAGGACTGTTCTCAAAGCAATAGAGACGTGCGATTACGCCTAAACGAAAGTGAACGCGATCAGGACCTGCACAACTGGTACATGGCCAAATCACTGCGCTCTACAGAATTCATGAGGAACGTAGAGTCATGGATCGCGGGAAACCAAGCGCTTCCTCGCGACATCGCACACGTTCAACGATGAAATTTCGTCAGATGACAGTGTCACAACTGGGGGCGGCCAAGAAACCCGCCTCTAGTAAACACGGAAGCGTAACTTCAGCAGCATCCAAAAGGTCCTTATCATCTACAGCATCATTAGCCCGGTTAAAAAGGGCAGAAGCCAACAGAGCAGCCTTGTTGGCTGAAGCAGCAACCTTAGACAAACGGCAGGATTTAGAAATAGAGGAAGCACGATTACAGACAAAAAAGGAAAGGTTGAGACTCAATACGGAGCTTGCAAAGGCCAATGCAGAAATAAATGTTTACCAGGAATACTACAGCCGACGACAGCCTGCAAGAGAGAGCTCAGTCATCGAACCGAGCAGCCTGCACCTCCCAAATTTGGAACGCAACGAACTTTACGAGTACAGTGCGTCCACGGAATATCACGAACTGCCACCGCGTTTCGAGGCACTCCACTTATGTGCGCCCATCAGTGTTGGACCTACAAAGGCAAGCTCTTTAAATGAATGTCCCACCCAAGACAATGAATATTTACGTCAGGGTCTCGATGCATCACATCGTCAAATGCCAATGCCTTACGGGGCAGCTTACCCAGGCATGTCCATGAACGCAAACCCACAAATGACAAGCACCTCAAGGGAACGCTTTACCCAAAACAACGATTACCTACGTCAGGGGCTTGACACAGTGTTAAAAGCGCAATATTAGTAAAATTTTATTGAATTGAATTGAATCGACAAGATGGCCAGGTGTGGTACATACCTCACCATGGCGTGTATCATCCTCAAAAGAATAAACTGAGGGTGGTTTTTGATTGTGCCGCCAGCTATCAGGGAGTATAACTAAATAGTGAGTTCCTACAAGGACCAGACTTAACAAATTCACTCATTGGCGTGCTTACGCGTTTTAGACAAGAGGAAGTTGCCATGACGGCGGACGTGGAAGCTATGTACTATCAGGTGAGTCCCGGAGAAGGACACAGACATATTGCGCTTCCTATGGTGGCCGAATGGAGACGTAAACCAAGACTTACAGTGGTGTGAAAAACTATTTGCCCCCTTCCTGATTTCTTATTCTTTTGCATGTTTGTCACACTTAAATGTTTCTGCTCATCAAAAACCGTTAACTATTAGTCAAAGATAACATAATTGAACACAAAATGCAGTTTTTAAATGAAGGTTTACGTTATTAAGGGAGAAAAAACACTCCAAATCTATGTACATGGCCCTGTGTGAAAAAGTGATTGCCCCCCTTGTTCAAAAATAACTTAACTGTGGTTTATCACACCTGTGTTCAATTTCTGTAGTCACCCCAGGCCTGATTACTGCCACACCTGTTTCAATCAAGAAATCACTTAAATAGGAGCTACCTGACCCAGAGATGTAGACCAAAAGCACCTCAAAAGCTAGACATCATGCCAAGATCCAAAGAAATTCAGGAACAAATGAGAACAAAAGTAATTGAGATCTATCAGTCTGTTAAAGGTTATAAAGCCATTTCTAAAGCTTTGGGACTCCAGCGAACCACAGTGAGAGCCATTATCCACAAATGGCAAAAACATGGAACAGTGGTGAACCTTCCCAGGAGGGGCCGGCCGACCAAAATTACCCCAAGAGCGCAGAGACAACTCATCCGAGAGGCCACATAAGACCCCAGGACAACCTCTAAAGAACTGCAGGCCTCACTTGCCTCAATTAAGGTCAGTGTTCATGACTCCACCATAAGAAAGAGACTGGGCAAAAACGGCCTGCATGGCAGATTTCCAAGGCGCAAACCACTTTTAAGCAAAAAGAACATTAAGGCTCGTCTCAATTTTGCTAAATAACATCTCAATGATTGCCAAGACTTTTGGGAAAATACCTTGTGGACCGACGAGACAAAAGTTGAACTTTTTGGAAGGTGCGTGTCCCGTTACATCTGGCGTAAAAGTAACACAGCATTTCAGAAAAAGAACATCATACCAACAGTAAAATATGGTGGTGGTAGTGTGATGGTCTGGGGTTGTATTGCTGCTTCAGGACCTGGAAGGCTTGCTGTGATAGATGGAACCATGAATTCTACTGTCTACCAAAAAATCCTGAAGGAGAATTTCTGGCCATCTGTTCGTCAACTCAAGCTGAAGCGATCTTGGGTGCTGCAGCAGGACAATAACCCAAAACACACCAGCAAATCCACCTCTGAATGGCTGAAGAAAAACAAAATGAAGACTTTGGAGTGGCGTAGTCAAAGTCCTGACCTGAATCCTATTGAGATGTTGTGGCATGACCTTAAAAACGCGGTTCATGCTAGAAAACCCTCAAATAAAGCTGAATTACAACAATTCTGCAAAGACGAGTGGGCCAAAATTCCTCCAGAGCGCTGTAAAAGACTCGTTGCAAGTTATCGCAAACGCTTGATTGCAGTTATTGCTGCTAAGGGTGGCCCAACCAGTTATTAAGTTCAGGGGGCAATTACTTTTTCACACAGGGCCATGTAGATTTGGATTTTTATTCTCCCTAAATAATAAAACCCCTCATTTAAAAACTGCATTTTGTGTTTACTTGTGTTATCTTTGACAAATAGTTAAATGTGTTTGATGATCAGAAACATTTTGTGTGACAAACATGCAAAAGAATAAGAAATCAGGATGGGGGCAAATAGTTTTTCACACCACTGTAGTTGAGTATAAGATGGTAGTTCACTTGTTCGGTGCAAAATCGTCTCCAAGCGTTGCCAACTTCGGCCTTAGAAAGACAGCAGAAGAAAACCACAGCAACGCACCTGCTGTGGCAGTTAACACTGTGCTCAAAAACTTTTATTGCTTGAAGTCCGTCTCAAGCCATGATCAAGCAGTCGCCCTATACAACGATCTCACAAGCCTCTGCGCAAGTGGAGGGTTCAACCTCACCAAGTGGGCAAGCAACAGTCGTGTCCTACTGACATCCATCACCGAAAGCGAAATAATCAAAGACATGAAAGACCTAGATTTGAGCAAAGACGCACTTCCCGTCGAGAGAGCTCTAGGGGTGTTGTGGTGCATCAATTCAGACAATTCAGTTCAAGTTTAAGATTAATTTAAAAGAACGACCTGTGACAAGACGAGGAATCTTGTCAATCACTAGTTCAATTTACGATCCTTTGGGTTTCCTCACACCAGTTATACTGCCAGCTAAAATTCTAATGCAGCAGTTATGTAAAGAAAAACTTGCATGGGACATTCGACATTCCGACGAGCAGTTTGTAAAAAGATGGAAAACCTGGCTGCAAGAGTTGCACCAACTGTCCGAGTTCAGCATTGCAAGATGCGTGAAACCAGCTGACTTCGGAGTTACAGCTACAGTACAACTCCCCCACTTCTCGGATGCGAGTGAAATGGGATACGGAGTTGTCTCATACCTCAGGTTAGTAAATGCTGATGGACTCACACATTGCGCATTAATGATGGGGATTTCTCGTGTAGCACCCGTGAAACAGACCACTATTCCACGCATGGAATTGACTGCGGCAGTGGTCACTGTGAAAAATGACAATGTTGAAAAAATAACTATGAGAAGCGACAATGGAACAAACTTCATAAGCGCCGAGATCGAATTGCGTAATGCCATCCAGCAGTGGAATCAGTCACAAATTGAAAGCTTCCTCACACAAAAGAGAATACAGTGGATGTTCAATCCACCTTCTGGGTCTCACTTCGGTGGAATATGGGAAAGGCAGGTCAGATCAGTTAGAAAAATCTTGAGATCAGTGCTGAAAGAACAAACACTAACTGATGAGAGCTTACACACATTCCTATGCGAAGTGGAAGCGATAATGAATAACCGACCCCTCACTTCCGTCTCGGACAATCTTGCTACTATAAGAGAATCAACCAAGAAAAATAAATGGAGGTACATCAATAACTCAAAAAACCCAGCTGATTCTGCATCCGTCCATGGGAGTATCCTGTGAAAAGTTCATGAAAAATATCAACTGGATCCACGGCCCCTCCTTCCTCAAAGAAGCAGAGTGCAAATGGCCCGAGAGCATTCATGACACAACAATGAAAGAAAATTGTGAACATTGTGAGCACTACAGAAGGCACAGACGAAATGAGTAAACTGATTAATTATCACTCTGACTGGCACAAGTTAAAAAGATCCGTTGCCTGGATCCTTCGTATCAGAGACATGCTCAAACAAAAAACAGAAAGGGTAAAAACACACTTAGATAACCCAAAGACAGAAAATCACGAGTCTCTAACAATTCAAGACCTAACAAGAGCAGAAAACGAAATCATTAAGTTCACTCAGACAAAATTTCAAGGAAGAAATTTCCACGCTGGAAATCGGTCAGGCAGCAGCAGAATTCAAAAGGGAATTTCCCATACTGCAAGAACGCAAGGCATCTGTAAAAGGAAACAGTTGCCTGTCCAAACTGGACCCAGTATTGCAGGATGGCTTACTGAGAGTCGGAGGACGTCTCGGTAGGTCCGCAATGCCTGAGCACGTTAACCACCCAGTCATTATACCTAAAGACTCACATATCACAACGTTAATTTTAAGAGACGTTCATGAAAAGGTTGGACACTGTGGTAGAAACTACATGCTTTCAGAATTGCGGCGGAAATACTGGATTCCGACTGCTAACGCACTTGTAAGAAAGCTTCTCTCCAGGTGTGTGACATGTACAGATGTCGCCATTAAAAACCCGCGTGTTTTCCCGCGGGATGCCGCAATTTAGCGCATAACTTGCCGGAGGCAACATTCGGGAATTTAAAATAAATGTGTTGTGCTTCACTGAATATCCGCCAGATGGCGCATAGAAGGACTTTATCTAAAAGCCGGTGGTCCGGGAAAGTCAGTTTCCCTATGTTTCCCCGGTGGCGCGCAGATTCAAATCATGACGTCACTCGCTACCTAACGCTGAGAAGGCGAACGAGGATTTTAACAGTTTTTCTCTCGTTTTAAAGTGTTTTTATGAACTTTTTGAATTAAACAAATAACCTATGAATAATAATCGAGTGTCTTTTCGCTTTTTTTTTGTATATTTGAAGATAATTCATACGTTTTAAGCTGCTGCAAAAGGCTGGTTTGCTGGGCGAGTACTGACATCACGACTACTTTTATTACACATACATTTGTTTATTTGTATATGTATGTTATTAATATTAATTTTTTAGAGATTGTGTGTGCGTGCACGGAGAGTTTGTGTTGATAAGTGTATGTGGATAAGTTGATAAGTGTATCAGAAAGCATTAAAATGTTCATTTGAATTAAAATGACACACACACGTCTGTATATACAGTATATCAATTACATATATATCAATTTCATTAGTTCGTTCATTCTACTTGAAGCTTCGGATGTTTTTTTTTTTTTTTTGGTTTGGTTAGATTAGTTCTGAACTCGCTTCCGTGAAACTATCGCTAAAACAATGTACTGAGCCCTCCTGAGGATATAAAGCTTTATTATTGTGTTTGAATAAATATTCAGATCTACCACAGCAGGTAATAAACTATGGTGTGTCATAACCAAAGCAAACACCACGATTATGCCTCGTTTCGTTCGACGGGAACGTGGTTCGCTTGGCCGCGGTGTATTATAAACCTGTGGAATGTTTCACTGTTTATGCTCACATAAGAGTAATAAAAGCGAGGGAAATGTGGAAATGATGTGTGGCAACTCAATGAGAACTAAAGCAAAGATTTCGGTAACTCCACTGAGTGTAACATCTGCAGAGTGACACTGAACATCTTCACTTTTCCGTTTACCTCTGAAAAAAAAGCTGTATTTTGTTTGTTTATATTTAGAGTTTTTATAACAGTAGAACAAGTACCCACGCGCACGCACACACATAGACACACACACACACACACACACACACACACACACACACACAGACACACACACTCCCCTGAGCCCTCGGGAAACATCCAATCACCGTCGGTATACAAATGAGTCAAGGCGTAGCCTAACGTGGTGTCGTGTCGGATTTCAGTGGTCACGGAGTGGGAAGACTTTGAAGAAGCTGCAGTGACAGTAAACAGCTGAACAACTTCACTTTTCCGTTTACCTCTGAGGAAAAAAAGCTGTATTTTGTTTGTTTATATTTAGAATTTTTATAGTAGTAAGAGAGAGTTATAGTTTGGTCTGTACTGTAGTTCGCACCCTTGTAGAGAATAAATAAATGAATAACACCTTCATATCCCCTCTCAAGAGTGTCATAGTCCATTGTTAGTTTTAATGATCTGGCTGAAACTAATTATCACTACATAAGTGTCAAGATGGACTAACCTGAGGTGACCAGAAGACGTAGCTTTAGCGGTTAGCCCAATGTAGCGTGGAGGATAAACCCAAACGCGGAAAGAAGCGAGTAGGCAGGATAGCCACGCGATTTAGTCTAAGGACTCTCACAAAAACGGAGTAAGGGAAAAACACAAATTTAACCCGCGTCCTGTAGATACACACACAATAGCAAAAGACAAACGGAACCAACATGTGAGTACTCACGGTTTGCTGAAACGACAACTGGAGCTGACATGGGCCGAACTCAATGACTGAGCGGTAAGCCATCGTTTGTTTACCTCTTTTATACTTCCTGGTTTGGCGCCCGCCTTACTTCCGGGTCCTAATGCCGGGCGCAGATTGAGTGTGTATGACAGTACCCCCCTGTCCAGGACCGGCTCCTGACGGTCCTGAGGTGGAGGATACCCGGTGACGGTAGTCTCGAATCAGTTCAGGGTCGAGGATGAACCGGGCCGGGATCCAAGATCGCTCCTCGGGGCCGTAGCCCTCCCAGTCAACCAGGTACTGAGTACCTCTGCCCCGAGGACGCGAGTCGAGGATTCGGCGTACGGTGTAGGTGAGACCGCCGTCGATGATCCGGGGAGGAGGAGCTGGGGGGGTGGGTGGAATCATGGGTGATGTGATGAAGGGTTTGAATTGGGATAGGTGGAATACTGGATGGATCCGGAGCGCCGCAGGCAGCTGGAGCCGGTAGGTGACAGGGTTAATTCTGTGGGTGATGCGGTATGGTCCGATGAATCTGGGTGAAAGTTTTCTTGATTCGGTGTGAAGGTGGAGGTTTTTAGTGGAAAGCCATACCTTGTCACCTACGTGGTACAAACGTCCCGGAGGATGTCGACGGCGGTGTTGGTGGGTATATCGGGTATTGGCGCGTTGGATAGCCCGGTTGGTTGTAATCCATAGCCGCCGACATCTGCGGACCAACTGTTGGGCGGACGGTACATCAACCTCCGGTTCTGGGTGGTTGAACATCGAAGGTTGGAAACCGTAGCATACCTCAAATGGGCTTAGGTTGGTGGCAGAGGAGGTGTGGAGGTTGTGTGACAGTTCGGCCCAAATGAGGTAGCGCGCCCAGGAGCGCTGACGGTCTGCTATGAAACATCTCAGATAGCGCTCCAGCTGTTGGTTGGTCCGCTCCGTCTGACCGTTAGTCTGTGGGTGGTATCCAGATGATAGACTGCAGGTGGAGTCGATCAGACGGCAGAAGGCCTTCCAGAACCGGGCTGTGAACTGGGGCCCTCTGTCCGAGACGATGTCCTTGGGGAACCCATGCAGACGGACTACGTGCTCTAAAATCAGCTCTGCTGTTTCTTTGGCTGACGGGAGTCCGGCGAGAGCCACCAGATGCACGGCTTTAGAGAACCGGTCGACGATCGTGAGGATGGTGTCCTTTCCTTCGGAGGCCGGCAGGCCCGTGATGAAGTCGACGGCAATGTGCGTCCAGGGCCGTCGAGGAACTGGGAGTGGCTGTAGTTCTCCTGGGGTTGGTTGATTGGTGTTCTTGGCCCTGGCGCACACTGGGCATGCCTGGACGAACTCTTGGACGTCCTTCGTGATGGATGGCCACCAGAAATCCCGCTGGAGAAACTGGAGGGTCCGTCGTGTGCCTGGATGTCCCGAAATGGGTGAGGAGTGACCCCACTGAAGAACTTCTGACCTCATCTTCTCGGGCACAAAGAGTCGTCCAGGTGGCACACCTGCCGGTTCGGTCTCTGCAGCCTGTGCCTGGCGAACTCTCGTCTCCAGGTCTAATTGGAGTGGGGCGATGATCCTGGAGGAGGGAAGGACAGGCGCGGGGTCTGCCCGGGGAATGTCCACCTCCAGCTGTCGGGAGAGAGCATCCGCTTTTGTATTTTTGGAGCCCGGGCGGTATGAAAGGTGGAAATCATAATTTTCAAAGAACAATGCCCACCGCGCCTGTCGTGGATTTAGCTGCTTCAGGTTTTTTATGGTAATGAGGTTTTGGTGGTCCGTCCAGACTATGAATGGCTCTCTGGCGCCCTGGAGCCAGTGACGCCACTCCTCCAGAGCCCACTTTATGGCCAGCAGCTCGCGGTCCCCTACCCCGTATCGCTGCTGAGTGGAGTCAAATTTTCTGGAGAAGAAACTACATGGGTGTAGTTTCTGATCTGGACCTCGTTGTGAGAGGATAGCTCCAGCGCCCACATCTGAAGCATCCACCTCCACAACGAATGACTTACTGACATCTGGGTGAAGGAGGATCGGTGCCGTGGTGAAGCGGTGACAAAGGGACTTGAAAGCGGAGACAGCTGCAGAGTTGAAGTGAAAAGGGAGAGATGAGGGACGGGTCAGGGCGGTTAGGGGGGCGGCAACTGTACTGTAGTCCCGGATAAAGCGACGATAGAAATTCGCAAACCCGAGAAACCGTTGAAGCTGCTTGAGGGTCTTGGGTAGGGGCCAATGACGCACAACCTCTAGCTTCTGCGGGTCCATGGCCACACCCTGGGGCGAGATGACAAAACCCAGGAACGTGGTGGAGCGCTCGTGAAAAGCGCACTTTTCCAACTTACAGTACAGTTGATGGGCGAGTAATCTCTTTAGGACCGCCCTGACGTGCTGGGTATGTTCTTCCATGGTGCGTGAATAGATGAGTATGTCGTCCAGGTAAGCGAATGCCCACCGCCCGAGCATGTCACGAAGGATGTCGTTAATCAGATGTTGAAATGCGGCGGGGGCATTACACAGTCCAAATGGGATGACGAGATTTTCATAATGTCCAGTAGGGGTTATGAAGGCCGTCTTCCACTCATCGCCCTCTCTGATGCGCACCAAGTTGTAGGCGCTCCGGAGGTCCAACTTAGTAAAGATGGTGGCGCCAGAGAGGGCGTCCAGGGCTGAGTTGGTAAGAGGCAATGGGTGTCGGTTTTTGATAGTTATGTTGTTTAGCCCCCGATAGTCGACACAGGGGCGAAGTTCACCGCCCCGCTTCTTCACGAAGAAGAACCCCGCGGCGGCAGGTGAGGAGGAGGGCCTGATGGTACCTTGGCGAAGGGCGTTGGTCACATACTCCTCCATAGCCTGCGTCTCTGTAGGTGTAAGCGAGTAGAGGTGGCCGCGGGGTGGGACTGTACCGGGTTGGAGGTCAATGGCGAGGTCGTAGGAACGATGCGGAGGAAGATGGGTGGCTCGCCGTTTGCAGAAAACCTCCGCCAGGTCCCGATACGGTTCTGGGATGGAGTTGGTGTCGACGTCGGGGGCCTCGGACTCCCTAGAGCACGTCCCAGCCGCTGCCCGCAGGCATAGTTCGGTGCAGGTCGCGCCCCATTGGAGAATCCTGTTCTGGGTCCAGGAGATGAGGGGGTCATGTTGTAACAGCCAGGGATATCCAAGGATGATGGGAGGTGACGAGATGGAGGTGACGTAAAAGTGAAGCTGTTCTTGGTGTTGATCGATGGAGACGGTGATAGGTTCTGTTTGGGTGATGATTGGGCTGGTGGATAGGGGGCGACCGTCGACAGATGTGATTCGAACAGGCTGGGATAACGCCTCGAGTTTTACCCCCAATTTTTTGGCATAAGAAGAGTCAATGAAGTTACCTGCTGCCCCGGAGTCGATGAACGCAGTACTTCGGACTCGTTTGTGGCCAATCTGGAGGGATACCTGGACCGTAAGTCGAGAGATGGTGGCGTCGGTAGTGGTGGAGATCAGAAGTGGGCCCGGTGAGTCTCTCCCTCCGCTCACCGGGGTTGGGCGTTTCCCGGACGCAGTGGACAGATCGCCCGGTGATGTTCTGCTGACCCACAATATGCGCACAGGCCCTCTCTGAACCGGCGTGCGCGCTCGGCTACGGTCAGGGAGGCGCGCCCTAATTGCATGGGTTCCCCGGCTCCGGTGTCAACCACGGCAGGAGGTGGAGAACCGACAGATTCCGGAGTAGTGGTGATGAAGGTTACTGGTGGTCTTGGAGTGGGGTGTGAGAAGGTGGGTGCAGGTGGCAGGGTGCGAGGGGCTGGCCTCGGGCGAGAGAGAAGGCGCTGGTCGATCCGGAGAGCGAGTTGGATCAGACCCTCCAGGGTCGCAGGAAGCTCTCGCCCGGCTAGTTCGTCCTTTATTCGCGAATTCAGGCCCTCGTAGTAGGACGTCCGGAGTGCTGCATCGCCCCACGTGGTCTGAACGGCGAGGGTGCGAAACTCTGCTGTGTAGCGGCTCACGGGCAATCCTCCCTGCCTCAGGTGATAGAGTCTGGTGTCGGTCTCCACCTCGCCCGCTGGGTGTTCGAAGGTGAGTCTGAGTTGGTGGGTGAACTCATTGTATGAGTGGGCGGTGTCCGTATCTGCTTGTAGAACTGCCGTGGCCCACTCAGCTGCCTGCCCTTTAAGCAACGAGACGAGAAGAGCAATGCGAAGGCGATCGGTGGAGTACTTGGTGGCATTAAACTCAAACACCAGATCAAGAGCTGTCAGAAATACACTGCACTTCCCATCCGTGCCGTTCCACTTCTCTGGTAGAGAAAGAAAAACATCAGAAGGGGGGGGAGAGGGGGGATGATGCGGCGCCGCGGCCTCCGCGGCGTGCGATCGAGCAGTGACGTCATCAACAGCTGCGCGGAGATCCGCATTCTCCCGCCGGAGCTCAGCGACCTCGCGGCGGAGAGAAGCGAGATCCCCGGTTAGCTGATTGATGAGCGCGGCATGCTGATCTACAACGTCGCAGAGGCTCGCATAATCCGCTGGGTTTACCGCGGAAGGCTCAGTCATTCTGTCAAGATGGACTAACCTGAGGTGACCAGAAGACGTAGCTTTAGCGGTTAGCCCAATGTAGCGTGGAGGATAAACCCAAACGCGGAAAGAAGCGAGTAGGCAGGATAGCCACGCGATTTAGTCTAAGGACTCTCACAAAAACGGAGTAAGGGAAAAACACAAATTTAACCCGCGTCCTGTAGATACACACACAATAGCAAAAGACAAACGGAACCAACATGTGAGTACTCACGGTTTGCTGAAACGACAACTGGAGCTGACATGGGCCGAACTCAATGACTGAGCGGTAAGCCATCGTTTGTTTACCTCTTTTATACTTCCTGGTTTGGCGCCCGCCTTACTTCCGGGTCCTAATGCCGGGCGCAGATTGAGTGTGTATGACAATAAGTACCCTAACACCATTGATCATGAGTCTCAGCTGAACCTAATTCTATACTTGTAACAGAAAATGTAGATGCAGATTCCAAATGTGTATTTATATAATAGATAGATAGATAGATAGATAGATAGATAGATAGATAGATAGATAGATGTGTGTGTGTGTGTGTGTGTGTGTGTGTAGGCTCTACGCAGGGGCAAGAGAGGGCAGCGCACCCTTAAATGTCTGCACATGTTAATATATTCCTAAAATGTATATATTACAAGTTGATAAACTGATCTGCGGTAGCGGAAAAATCCACTGAAAATAGGACAGGCTGCAGCGCACGCGCACACACACACATACACACGCGCGCACACACACACACACACACAGACACACCTCCCTTGAGCCCTGCGTCTGTCGGATTTCAGCGGTCACGGAAAGACTTTGAAGCAGTTTATATATGAATCTAAGCTTGAACTTATCAGCATTGTAAATATATAATACTTTTCAAATAAAATCGCTATTACTTTGACCCTGAAGTTTAGTTTAGCACACACAAAAAACAGAAAAGTCATTTCTGGTAAATCAACGGAATGTGTAGTTTATTTACAGTAATTCATTAAAAAATGAATATACATTGTACAGTACACGGTAAACACGGGAAAGATTACAAAATGAATAAACAAACAGTGTCTACTTTATAAACAGCTTAGTATGTGCGTCGAGATGCTGAAATCCCTTGCATGTTTTTGCTTCCAAGTGGAGAGATATTTGACCGATAGCCTAGAACAAAAGATCTATAGGTGTGATCACAACCCCCTCCGACCGACCGTGCCATCAATCACTGACCACCTCAGAAGTTCCCTCCAATGTATGGCTGCAATACTTGTTTTGCAAGTATTTTTAACACCTTTCAAAGGCTTCAAAGGGGCAGTTATCGGCTATGACACGTTGAAGGAGAACTTAATAGTTCTCAAAAATAGTGTAAATGTCTGCAACAATCACTAACCATTAAAATGTTTTTTTTTGTAATTAAACACGAAAATATTAATTATATTTCCATATATACACACACATACACACACACACACACACACACACAAGGGCGTAGGTTTGCTACCTATGACTCCAACTAATACCCCATCCCCCAACTTTCATTAAGTTAAATTAAGGAATAGTGTAAAGTTAAAGGAATGTTTCATAACTGACAAAAAGATAGTCTTTAATAAAATAAAAACTATTCTTTATTGAGCCCTAGTGCAAATGAAACATCTCAATCATCTGTATATATATAAAAGTAGATTACATCTAAACATGAACTACTAGGTAGAGTACCACACAACAGCTCAATGCCTATTGCTCCTATATGAAGGAGACAAAAACATGCCTTCGCCTCTCGTTAACAAAAATAAACTGCTGGCATATTTGTTTGACATCAATATTGTCCAGGCTGTTCTTTTTTTCTTCTGATAAACACTAAAGAAGATATTTTGTAGAATGCTGAAAACCTGTAATCACTGATTTACATAGTATTTGTTTTTCCTGCTACGGAAGTCAATGTTTTCAGCTTTTTTCCCCAATATCTTATTTTGTATTCAACAAAATAAAGAAAATCATTAAAGTTTGGAACCACTTAAGGAGTAAATAGTGAGTAAAGTTTTTTTGGGGGTGAACAATGGCTTTGACCCTAACTCTTCCCCTCTGACTGCACTAGGACCGGACAGCATTGCCACCTGATGAAATAGCGTGACAAAAAAGTGAAATGTCAGTTCAAAACTTTTGCCAAAAACACTAATGAATCACTTACATCCTCAGCCTATCACTCCTCATAATGCTAAATATTAGTATAATCAACATGTATAATACACGCACACATATTATATGTTATATACTGTATAATCAACATTCAGATTGACCTCCTGTGAACTCGCCTCTTCACCTGAACTACAACATGGCTGATCTGCTTCTGTCCCCTAATTGAAAAACATTGAGGGATTCCTTATGAGCATGGACAGAGAATGCCTTAGCCTATTATTGGTAACAATGTTAAATCTCAGGACAACTACAGTGGCTTGCAAAAGTATTCGCTTTTCCACTTTTCCACATTTTGTCACATTACAGCCACAAACATGAATCAATTTTATTGGAATTCCACGTGAAAGACCAATACAAAGTGGTGTACACGCGAGAAGTGGAACGAAAATCATACATGATTTCAAACATTTTTTTTTTTACAAATAAATAACTGAAAAGTGGGGTGTGTGTAATTATTCAGCCCCCTTTGGTCTGAGTGCAGTCAGTTGGCCATAGACATTGCCTGATGAGTGCTAATGACTAGAGAGCACCTGTGTGTAATCTACACTCTCTCCATCGCTGTCTGATATACAGCACAGGTGTTTAGGTTCTGTTACCTGACAAAACAGGATAAACACATGCCATTTAAACAGCAATCATTTTATTTCACTTTTTCTGAGTCTTAGTGTGCAAACCTCGAATCAAATCATTAATGTTCGCCAAGTAAGTGAATGCATTTTAAAAACTATTTTTCTGAAGTGGATTGTCTATTGGTGTCAACAAAATTCTAGCCATATGGCAATATTAGTATATTAGTTTATCAATTTCTTTCACAGTACTGATTTCTGACAAACAGTCACTAGATTAGGAGACTGACAGGGATCATATTTATACTTTTACATTTAGCTGTTTAATCTGCTGTTAGTTTTACGTCCGTATTCACAGATTATAACCTGCCCTGCTGTAATGAATGTGAGTCCACTGCATTTGGCGCTGCTTGTGTCTGAACGCAGCCAATCGTCTATCACATGATGGCAGGGAAAGGCACAGCCAATCAAAATGTTCATATGTGTTTTGGGGGCGGGAGGACTCAAGGAGAGAACGTGATTTATCCCTTTCTGCGTGTCTAGGTTAATGTTGACAGAACGATTAAAAAAAAAGTGGATTAAATTATTGGTGGGGACATTTCAATGGTCGGAGGATATTGGTGGGGACACATCCCCTCCGTCCACCCTAAATCTACGCCCCTGTATATATATAATTTAAAACTATTTATTCATTTGTCTTTTATTTACTTACTTACTAGCGAATGCTTTTTTAGGGCTCTAAAAACTACGGCAGTATGAATGACAATGGAATAGGACGTGTGAGTTGCACCGGTCACACAAACACACACACACACAATAAATATATATATATAATTAAATTCTTAAAACATCGTGTTCACCCATGCACTGAAAAAAAGAACTTGTAAGATTTACTTGATAAAATCCTCATAACAATTTGGACACAGATTTTAAGTAAATTTTATTGCTCCAATATTAAGGCTGAATCCCAACCCTTCCCCCTACCCTTCCATTTGACGCGTTCACGTGCAGGGGTAGTGGTGTCTCATTTCTCATTTTGTTGGAGGTGTAGGGGGAGGGGGGAAGGGCCAGATAGCCCTCCAAACGAAGATTTTTCAGGACCTCACTTCAAACGAAGGGCTAAGCGAAGTTTTCAACATGGCTGCTCACTCGAGCAAACAGACCCATAAATGTTAAGTCATTTTTGCCATTAATAAAGATTTTTATGACAAGTTTTCATTATATGTATATTACCTTTAGTCTTGTGTTTGTGTTTATGGTGATGTTCTGTAAAGAAACGTTTGCAAAAAAAATCGCTAAAGTTTGCTAGCGGATAGCACGTATTGCACAATATTACAAATATATATTTTTATGTCACATACACTTTACTGCATGCTACAAACAAATATGAAAGTTCAGTAGCACGGCATTTTGCCGAGCATTTGATAATGCATTGTTTGTTTTGCTTACGGCCATACACTATTGTTTTGCTTACACTATTCTTACTTATTGCAACGTGACCACAGTTTTGTAATTTATATTCTATATATGGACGGCTGAGGAAACCCGAAGACTCATCCGTGTTCGTGGTGAAAATGAGCAACTTTTTTAAAAATCGAAATACGGCGCAAAAAACCTTTGGGAGTGAGTAATCTCTCTTATTGGAATGTGTGATAAACATCGGCGCATGTCCTCTGACGTAACATTAGGAACCAGCGACAACGTATGATGACGTATTGTCAGTATATGAACAGTGTTGTCCCATTTCTTAGGGGAAATATTTATACCCTTCCCCTTTCCACTTCGTTTCAAGGGACAAGGGGAAGAAAATAGAATTGTGATTCAGCCTAAGTAAAACTCACCCGTAATTGTCAGGTAAAATTTACTTAATTAAATTAACAATAAAAGAAATCAAGTAAAAGTTACATAATTATATTTAATGCACAAATTAGATTTATTTAAAATAATCAAGTAAAGTTGCAGGAACCTTAATTTTATGAAATTACTATCATTTTGTTTTGTGAGATTTTCCCTTAACTTGGTTTTATCAATTTATATTACTCCCTATAATAATGTAAACATTGCTAATTTATGTTTTGGAAAGAAACTTAAGTAATTATTTCATCTATATCTTTCATAAATCACACAACTAAAATATAATTAAACAGTTTATTCACCAACATTACCAAATATTTGTGACATTCACAGTCTAGATCCAAGTTGTCTTTTTAATAAAAGTGCATTCAGCTAAATTTTGCATCCATAGAAAAAAACTGCACGGCACCAGGGCCTGAAATACTTGTTTTAAACAAAATTGTGTAAAATAATAAATAAATAAAATACAGCATTCATTTAGAAATAAAATACAGCAGAAAATACATTAAACAAACTGTAGAATAAACGTTAAAACGTAATAGCCCTTGGAAGCAGTGAAGTTGCAACATTCAAATCAGCACTCTGGACTAGTGCACTTAAAAGTATGCCATTGAAACCATAACGCATTAAAACATTTTAAGCTGAACATGTAAACACAACATGTAAAGACTTCAAGTCAAGTCAAGCCAAATCAAATGTTTTAAGATAACTTCATCTTTAAAGCTTGCACTTTTGGTGATAGCTTAATCCCATCAAGTTCTAGAAGAACTTTCTGAAAATAGCTGAAATGTGTAGCGCAGTGCTCGGAGCTATTGCCACATTCTTGCAAAATTTCCTCTCCTTCAAGGATTATGGATACACCAACTGGTCCTTCCCCTTCAACAGCACAGACGACAAGGATTTTAAGAAGGTGCATACTGGCATCACTTCGTCTGTCCCCCTGCATAAAATGTACAAGAAAATAAATAATTTATTTTGAGAAACAAAAAAAAAATCGGAATTGCTTCAACCTGTGCTGACTTCATTTCACAGAGAAAAAAAAATAATACAAATAATTGATAATAAAAAATGACCATCACTTCATATACTGTACTTCAGATTGTTAAACTTGGGTTAAATTGCTTTAGCAATAATCTTGCATCACTAAAACATTGTAAAACATGGCATGAGATGGCTACACTCCATAGATTACTCTGCACCTTTACATTGTCAGGAAATCCTATGATGAATGCTGAGTTTGTATTTAAAGGGTTAGTCCAAACATGAAAATTCGTTCAATAATTACTCATATTTATATATTCATTTGCATTTATATGCTTCTGTCCAATACAACAAACACTATATTCAAGGTATTAATAAATTGTATAATTAATAAGAAAACAATGCTTTACCAGGCAATCATCAAAGAGATCCTCTTCAGATTCACGTCTCATCTTTACGCTTTGTTTCTGTGAAAATATTTACATTGTATCATTACATAATCTTTTATTCGTACAACTACATTTAGGCATTTCTTCATCTTTTGTAAGTTTGCCTTTATCCAAAGCAAATTACAAAAGAGGAAGGCATCAAGCATGTCAAGCAGTGCTACTAACACAAAGTTTCTGACACCGTTAGAAAAATACAAGATAGATCAGCGAGGGATTAAGGAAAAGAATCATGTGTGGAAAGATTAAGCATGCAGGGTCACAGGATGACTCGACTTATTTTTATTGTCTGCAATGCGATTTAGACAAATTAGAACTGCGGTCAAGCCAGCCGCGATTGATTTTAGTGTGCGCACATATTACAGTGATTACGGTAGTTTCAGGACCAACACAGAGACAACGCGCTTTCAGAGCGCTTTTCATTTAGACGCCCAGGACTGAGAGATAATACAACATGCTCGTCAATTTTTAATTGCTTATTTATTTGCATTTCTGTTTTAATATCCGTGTTATTTATTGGTGACTTTGACGGTTGTCTGTTACAATATTTTTCTTAAATATTCACCATTCAAATAATTGTTTTATGTAGATAAGTTACAGCAGAATTCGTAGAAAACAGACAAAATAATGTATTTAGTCTTTCTAAATACCAGAATTGATTTTTATTTTGTTTTACTGTTCAAAAGTAGCAGTTATTCTTCAATGAATGTTTTCTGTAATGAGGATTAACGTCTGCTTTGGAAGAGAGGTCAAATAAACAAATGTTCACAATGGGGAAAAAAAGTTAAATAAAATGCCTTTATTTCACTTCAGAGACCTATGAAAAAATAAATTCTAGATAAAAAAAAAAAAAAAGTAGAAAAAAACAATGATCAGTTCTTATTCAGGACGTCCCATACTATATACACACCACATATGAAACTATTTTACTGCAGCATTTTTGAGATATTGGACATTATTACACTTTAAAGGGGTATAAAGACCCCATTTCTAATAAGTAGAAAAAAACAATGATCAGTTCTTATTCAGGACGTCCCATACTATATACACACCACATATGAAACTATTTTACTGCAGCATTTTTCAGATATGGGGCATTATTACATTTTAAAGGGGTATAAAGACCCCATTTCTAATAAGTAGAAAAAACAATGATCAGTTCTTATTCAGGACGTCCCATACTATATACACACCACATATGAAACTATTTTACTGCAGCATTTTTGAGATATTGGACATTATTACACTTTAAAGGGGTATAAAGACCCCATTTCTAAGAAGTAGAAAAAAACAATGATCAGTTCTTATTCAGGACGTCCCATACTATATACACACCACATATGAAACTATTTTACTGCAGGATTTTTCAGATATGGGGCATTCTCTCTGTGTTGTTCATGAAACTACCGTAATCACTGTAATATGCGCGCGCACTAAAATCAATCGCGGCTGGCTTGACCGTGTTTTTCTGAACCGCGGCTGGCTTTACCGCAGTAAATTAGAGCTGCTGTCAATACTGTATGAACATATGTACAGGTTCTTTACTCGTAACTCATTAATAAAGTTCGGCTTCAGAAAAAAAAACGTTTATTGCTAGTGCTCTTTTACCATTTAATGCTTTAACACACACGACTCAGTTTGTTCAGAAATGGCATCTAACTGGCGAGCCTTTGTCTGAACACGCCGTTTTCACTCGGGGTGGGGGTAAGAAACACACATCTCGGTGTATTAATCCGCGCGCTCGGTTCGTTATTATTTTATTTATTTATTTATTTACCACAGGACCCATGGGGGCTCCGTAGGTTCAGGTTTTTACACGAAAACGGTGTTTTATGAATCTCCACACTATTAAAAACTGAAATTGCTAATTGTACGTCCTGAGATTAAGATGAACATTAATTGGGAGTCATGAAAGCGAGAATCACATCCAAAAAAGAAAGCTAAACTTACCTCGAACACGACAAACTCCAGCTGCAGCCACGCCGTGTTGTACTGTACCTCCGTGATGATCCACAACCGACTGATCCACAGCGCGGGCACAGCGTCTCCAAACACGCATGCGCAGTTTAATTTGCACACATTTTCGGCTTCAGTAGACACACAATACTTCAGACTGAAACACGACTGCCCCCTACAGGTAATGAAGGGCATGTTCACAGCTTCCCGCACGCAGCCGCGCAAAGCCGCGGCAAGTCACGGGATCCCTTTTCTCGAAACGCGGGTTTTTAATGGCGACATCTGTAGGAAGATTAGAGCTAAAACAGGTGAGCAAAAAATGACAGAACTGCCATGCGATAGAATAACGCTAGATCACCCACCCTTTATTAACGTGAGAATTGATTACTTCGGACCCTTCAAGGTCAAACGTGGCAGTTGTAACGTTAAAAGATATGGCATACTTTTTACTTGTCTGACAACAAGAGCCGTGCACATTGAAATCGCTCACTTGCTTGACACAGACTCTTGTCTAAATGCCATTCGACGCTTTCTGAGCAGGAGAGGTCAGGTATCAGTCATGAGAAGCGACAATGGAACAAACTTCATAGGCGCCGAGATCGAATTGCATAATGCCATCCAGCAGTGGAATCAGTCACAAATTGAAAGCTTCCTCACACAAAAGGGAATACAGTGGATGTTCAATCCACCTTCTGGGTCTCACTTCAGTGGAATATGGGAAAGGCAGGTCAGATCAGTTAGAAAAATCTTGAGATCAGTGCTGAAAGAAGAAACACTAACTGATGAGAGCTTACACACATTCCTATGCGAAGTGGAAGCGATAATGAATAACCGACCCCTCACTACCGTCTCGGACGATCCCACAGACCTGGAACCCTTGACACCCAACCACCTGCTGCTAATGAAAAAACAGCCAAACTTGCCGCCCGGACCTTTTAATAAAAAGGACATTCATGCACGTCGCAGGTGGAAGCAAATTCAATATCTCGCAGACTTATTCTGGAAGCGATGAGTGCGTGAATACTTGCCCTTGCTTCAGGAACGCCAAAAAATGGTGTAGAGTGAAAAAGAATCTCGCGATTGGAGATGTGGTTTTAATAATTGAGAGTCTTCTCCAAGAAATTCATTGGTCGTCGGTCGAATCACGAAGGTGTTCCCCAACAAAAAAGGACTCGTCAGACGTGTATTAGTTAAAACTAAAACCAACATTCTGGAAAGACCCATTGACAAGCTGTGCCTCATATGTGAAACGGACTGCTAAATATGTTATAATCTGTTATGAAATTCAGTACACAAATATAAACACCTGAGATAAATAGTATAAACTTGAAAGACTTAAAAGGGTTTAAAGGAGACATACAGTCTCAATTTTGCATAGGTTAATATGATTCTTTAGGGTCCTAATGAAAAGTTTGTAATATACTTTAATTAAAAATTCTCAATTGTTGTGTAAAAAAGACTTTTACCTGGTAAAAAGTAGCTCTGTTCTCAGCAACCTGTTTCAGTACATGCTCCTTTAAATGTTAATGACCTCTACTGAACCCGCCCCCCAGTTCTGTGGGGCGTGTCTTCACAATACAAGTGGGGTATAGCTTTGACAACAGTTAAAAATATTTAAAAAACAGTTAAAAATAATTTTACATGATGTTAGAATGATTTTATATATAAAGGAGTTATTTCTACTCTCTTGCTCTCTTCCTCATAGATCTGATATTAACGTGTTAAATATTCCCTGCTGCTATCTTCCTGTCTCCTCTTGCATCTGTTCATTCACGCTCACCTTCCCATACTCTGTGTCTCTCTCTCTCCCTCTCTCTCTCCCCCTCTGTCTCCTTCCACCTATCTATCTTCCTCTCCTTTGATTCAAATTCAAATTTTATTTGTCACATACACAGTCATACACAGTATGATATGCAGTGAAATGCTTATACGACAGCCAGTGACCTTAAAAAGAAAATAAAAGCTTATACGTAAGGGATAAATATCAATAAAAAGAAACACTAAAGAAAATAAATTTAACTAGTAAAATACACACATACATACATACATATACACACATATGTATATAGACAAAGCAATGCTCCAGGATCACACAATCTTGATCTTATTAAAGTTATGACTGTTATATTAATGAGCTATAGGAACGATTACACATGCGCACACTTCACGAGTGTGTGTGAGCGCGTTTTAAACACCACGTTCACAAGACTATTACAGCTCCTATGTTTCAAATTAAGTTATAATTTTGAATGTCATATAAAACATTTCCACTTTAATGCGCTTCATGTCGCGTCTTAACACGCACGAGCCTGTAAGTCCTCGATCTTCCTGTTAAGATCTGTTCTGGGTCTAAAGTGACAGAGAGGTTTATTCTCGTAAAAATACCAAACCTTACCTGCATAGCCGTGGGAAAAGCAGACCTTAAGGAATAATAACAGCTCGATCTGCTCTCGCCAGCGACTCGCACTGCCTTTAAACTTTAAATCCTCGCGAACCGCTTCCGTCTGACAGAGCAGTTGTTCCCAAACTGGGGGTCGCGACCCAATTTAAAAAATATATTTTTTTTGTGATTATAATACACACTTTTCAGTATTACAAGTAAATGCTATAAATAAATATTTTTTGATTTGTAAAGATATTACTGATTGAGTGAGAGTGTTTAAATTGAGTGTTAAAAAAAATCGCGACTCAAAGATATGACATCACTGTGCAGCGACTGGCTCACTAGTTATTGCTACAGAACACACCTGCATGTGAAAACCGCAACTGCCGAGATGGATAAATTTGTTATTCGTAAATCTAAAAATGTTAAGAAAATTGTTTGCCTGAGTCATCGGAACCATGTACATTGACCAAGCAAAAGAGCAAGACCCCGTCAGACCAAAATAGGAAACGTCGGAAATATGAGAAAGAATTCATAAAGTGCAGTATCAGTATTCACTAAGTTGCGGTAGCAACCGAATACACGAGTTGTCCCGTGCAGCAGTGGATGTACTGCTTCAATTTGGATCTACATATTTGTGTGAGCAGTATTTTTCCACTGTTACATATATAAAAAATAAATACAGCTCACGTCATGATGTCGAAGATGATATGCGGGTAGCTGTATCCACCATCAGGCCACGAATGAAGCTTTTGTGGTGCCAAAAACAAGTACAGCCTTCCCATTGAAAGGTAAGCCAAAATTATTTAGATGTATAGTAAATGTAGTCAAAATACTGTGAACAAGTTATGTTTATTGCTTGTTTTTGATAGTGGGGGTCGCGAGATCTTGTCGATCTGTAATTAGGGGTTGCTGGCTTGAAAGTTTGGGAACCACTGTGACAGAGAGTGAGGAGCCGGGTGGACCGGGTGACCAATCAGAATTCATTATACAGTGGTGTGAAAAACTATTTGCCCCCTTCCTGATTTCTTATTCTTTTGCATGTTTGTCACACTTAAATGTTTCTGCTCATCAAAAACAGTTAACTATTAGTCAAAGATAACATAATTGAACACAAAATGCAGTTTTTAAATGAAGGTTTACGTTATTAAGGGAATAAAAAACTCAAAATCTACATGGCCCTGTGTGAAAAAGTGATTGCCCCCCTTGTTAAAAAATAGCTTAACTGTGGTTTATCACACCTGAGTTCAATTTCTGTAGTCACCCCAAGGCCTGATTACTGCCACACCTGTTTCAATCAAGAAATCACTTAAATAGGAGCTACAGAGAAGTAGACCAAAAGCACCTCAAAAGCTAGACATCATGCCAAGATCCAAAGAAATTCAGGAACAAATGAGAACAAAAGTAATTGAGATCTATCAGTCTGGTAAAGGTTATAAAGCCATTTCTAAAGCTTTGGGACTCCAGCGAACCACAGTGAGAGCCATTATCCACAAATGGCAAAAACATGGAACAGTGGTGAACCTTCCCAGGAGTGGCCGGCCGACCAAAATTACCCCAAGAGCGCAGAGACGACTCATCCCAGAGGCCACAAAAGACCCCAGGACAACATCTAAAGAACTGCAGGCCTCACTTGCCTCAATTAAGGTCAGTGTTCACGACTCCACCATAAGAAAGAGACTGGGCAAAAACAGCCTGCATGGCAGATTTCCAAGGCGCAAACCACTTTTAAGCAAAAAGAACATTAAGGCTCGTCTCAATTTTGCTAAAAAACATCTCAATGATTGCCAAGACTTTTGGGAAAATACCTTGTGGACCGACGAGACAAAAGTTGAACTTTTTGGAAGGTGCGTGTCCCGTTACATCTGGCGTAAAAGTAACACAGCATTTCAGAAAAAGAACATCATACCAACAGTAAAATATGGTGGTGGTAGTGTGATGGTCTGGGGTTGTTTTGCTGCTTCAGGACCTGGAAGGCTTGCTGTGATAGATGGAACCATGAATTCTACTGTCTAGCAAAAAATCCTGAAGGAGAATGTCCGGCCATCTGTTCGTCAACTCAAGCTGAAGCGATCTTGGGTGCTGCAGCAGGACAATGACCCAAAACACACCAGCAAATCCACCTCTGAATGGCTGAAGAAAAACAAAATGAAGACTTTGGAGTGGCCTAGTCAAATTCCCGACCTGAATCCTATTGAGATGTTGTGGCATGACCTTAAAAAGGCGGTTCATGCTAGAAAACCCTCAAATAAAGCTGAATTACAACAATTCTGCAAAGATGATTGGGCCAAAATTCCTCCAGAGCGCTGTAAAAGACTCGTTGCAAGTTATCGCAAACACTTGATTGCAGTTATTGCTGCTAAGGGTGGCCCAACCAGTTATTAGGTTCAGGGGGCAATTACTTTTTCACACAGGGCCATGTAGGTTTGGAGTTTTTTTTCGCTTAATAATAAAACCCCTCATTTAAAAACTGCATTTTGTGTTTACTTGTGTTATCTTTGACTAATAGTTAAATGTGTTTGATGATCAGAAACATTTTGTGTGACAAACATGCAAAAGAATAAGAAATCAGGAGGGGGGCAAATAGTTTGTCACACCACTGTATAGTACAGACGTCAGGCTTCAGCAATCAGTGGTAGGTTCACGCAAAAGTAGGCGTTTGATAGCGGCGTAGTGTTTAAAACGAGGGAGTTGTTTTTTAAATTTGCTGCCAGCATGCATGTACTGATTATGATCGATGTGAAATACATAATCATTAAAGTCTAAAATGTTATTAAACATTAGTTATTATATGATATTAGAAGATATGATAGGGTCCCATGGTAAAAACCCACATGTTTCATAGACATACACGGTGGGAAAATGTGGTTTATACAGGATGACATTATATTAATATGACCCAATAATTAAAATTTAATTAATAAATCCTTTCAGTTATATAGGCTAGTAATCTGTAAAAACTGCACAATCATTTCTACGTACATCTTGTAAATCATTCACGAGTTATACACATTTTAATAATATACAGTTGGTATCAGTTTTTGTTTCAATAACTATGTAATATTAAATTTCCAGTGTGAAATTTCCACAGCATGGCTGGGAGTACTTTATTACCACACAGCACTGTATAGCATGAGCAGCACATTCACTGTTATAGCACACACAGAGAAAGCACACACACATACATTCACACACTCAACTTGGCCAACGCCACTAACCTAAGCCAACTTCTCAAACAGGGTGAACAAAAAAAGAGCCCCTTCTGCAAGGCATTACGGTCGCCAGTCGCCGTCCCGCCCACGCCACAATATCTTCTGGTCCGAGTCGTTCGTTCTTTTGTCATGTGATTCTCATAGAAACTATATTATTGCGCTACATAGCATGGGAGTCTATGGGAGTCACGTAACAAAAGAACAAACGACTCGGGACTCATGAGATGAACTGCGAATTTCTGTTTCCTGTACATAACCTACGGGGTTTTGCGATGCTTTGCGCATGCGTGCCCAGTAGAAAACGAATGAATCACTCTCTGAGAGTACTCGTTTTAGTGAGTCACGTTAAAGATTCGTTCTCAAAGAACAAATCGTTCATGAACGACCAATCACTAGTGTGTATGTATGTGTGTGTGTGAGTGAGTGAGTGAGAGAAAGAGAGAGAGAGAGAGAGAGAGAGAGAGCTACACGCTGAAAAGCACTACAGAATTTTCACAGCAAAACTCAGACTCACATCACATCCAAAGTGCCTGTGTCCATGTTCCTTTCCAAATGATCTTTAGATATTTAACCCCAACATGGGTGATAACTTTCCAGTCTGGCCATAAAAGGGGCATTATGTTTGTGTGTGTGGCGTTCAGGTGTGCTCCGAAAGCGGCCCCGCCCCCAACTCACACACTATTGTTATTAAGTAACAGTAATTCACTAATTGCTTAACTGTTACAGCAGTGAAAAACACCCACTATTATTGATAGCTATTGCACACACATACGTACACTGTACAGAGAAACATCAGCCATTCTTTCATTCAACCACCATTAGCTTTGATTACATCATTTAAATGTTGGCCAATTCACATTTCAAAAGGATTCCTCATGCTCCCAGAACCATTCTTTTATTTGAGCTCTGGAATATACATAGGAAAAAAATCCATCCATCCTTTGACTCTGCAAAGGATGGCACAATATAATGATGATACAGTAGGTGAAAAGGGAGAAATTAGAAGTGTAGGCCAAAAAAAAAACATAAAACACAAAATAATCCTAAAATTCACCCAGGATTGAGTATCATACAGAAATTGGAACATGATACAACTCACAAAAACTATAACATCCTAAATATGACGTGTCAAAAGTGATAAAGTATTAGGGGAACAAGGAAAATCTGCTAAGTTTGTGAAATTACTGTACAGGGAAAGGAGTTAAAATTTTACAAATAGAAGGAAGAAATATTCGAGGAGTTATTACAATGGTAATATGTCCACTGTCTTGTACACCTTTCCTTTCACTCTCACTGATGCTCTTTTGTCACATAACACACCTGACACCTTTCTCCACCCGTTCCAACCTGCCTGTACCTGCCTCTTCACCTCCACTCTCTGTTGCTCTGGGCAGTTGACCCTAAGTACTTAAATTCCAGGAGCTTCTTTACCTCTGCTCCCTGAAGCCTCACCATTCCACTTGGGTCCTTCTTATTTACACACATATATTCTAACCTTCATTCCTCTGTTTTCCAGAGCATGCCTCCACCTCCCTAGATTTTCCTCCACCTGTTCCCTGCTCTCACTACAAAGCATGTTAATTGCAGATACAGTAGGTGGACAACCAGACTGCTCATTACCGTCGCGCTTACCGCCATAGAAAAGCGGCAGCAGCCAAAATAAATCAGTTGCATTTTAAAGTCATTCGTGAAATGACCGCCAGGTGGTGCAAAGTGACATTTTTCACTCTACGCAGTTTTAAATAGAATTAAGTCATAAAAAAGTCAAAATATGTTGTATCAAAGAAATACTACAGTGATTGTAATTTTCACATCTGAGAACTTTATACAACAAAAATTACAAATCTGAACCAGAGAAATTGATATTTATTGTATAATAATGAGTCAAAAAAAAACATTAGTTAAATGTTGTTTGGACAGAATATCAAGTTATCAATATCTCTGTTTGTATCTGTTTATTGTTATTTTAAAAAATAAATTCAAAAATACATCAAACTTTAAATATGGAAATAACTAGTAAAATAGCCCTTCAGAATAAAACATTACAATAACTCAAAAAAGACGCACTAAAAATGCTGTGTTGTTTCTGTAAGCACATCATTGGGTGGTTTATGCTGGGTCAAAATTCTGGGTTATTTCAGGTACTTTAAACACATTGTTGTATTGCTCATGTTGGGTCATACTGTATGAGATGTAGTGAGTAATTTACAAATGAACACCTGGTTGGGTTATTTTGACCCAACAACACTCTACCACACTCTCTCCGTTCTGTTAACAACGTCTCAGCATTTAAATCTTTACTCAAAACTCACTTGTTTTCCGAATGTTACACCTGAATCCATCTGTCCTCGTTGTTGACCTAATTGTCTTCTACTTTAGTACGTAAATATCTGTTTGTTTTATTATTTTTTTGTTTGTTTTTATTTTCACTCATTGTAAAGTGTCCTTGAGCTCTGGAAAGGGGCTACAGTATATAAATACAAATTATTATTATTATTATTATTATTATTATTTATTCTCTGTTTTCTCCAAACATTCATTCATCTTCTGTACCGCTTTATCCTCTACTCAGGGTCGCGGGGGACCTGGAGCCTATCCCAGGAGACTTCGGGCACAAGGCAGGGTACACCCTGGACAGGGTGCCAATCCATCGCAGGGCACACACTCATACGCACATTCACACACTCATTCACACACTACGGTCAATTTGGGAACGCCAATTAGCCTAACCTGCATATCTTTGGACTGTGGGAGGAAACCGGAGTACCCGGAGGAAACCCACCAAGCACGGGGAGAACATGCAAACTCCATGCACACAGAGACGGGAATCGAGCCTGGCCGGGGAATCGAACCCAGACCCTGGAGGTGCAAGGCGACGGTGCTAACCACTACACCACCGTGCCGCCCTTTCTCCAAACAGCAGCCTGGAAAATGTTTGAAATATTACTGTTATTGTGTACTGTACAAGTGTAGTTTTCGGAGATTTGAGCTTCAGTACATCTCCCGGCGATCTGCGAATAACACCGGCCCAACGCAGCCTCGGAAAGAATTTCTAAATTGGGCTATTGTTGTTTACTTCCAATATTTCTTAATTTAATTTAAATGAGGTTTGTGCTCAGGGTTTGGTATCTGTAACGGGTTCAAGCCTATTTGCACGGGTGGCACCATGAAGCACGGACATGAGACGAGGTCTTACGGGAAAAGGGATCATTTATTTAGGTAAAATAGGGAAGGAAAGGATTAAAGGAGGGAGGATTTAAAGAAAGGGGAAGGGATGACATGCGGGCACACAGCTGGCATAAGGTGGCGGTGGGCAGAGTGGCAGAACGGAGCACGCGGAGGCAGTGCACCTGCACGGAGGGAAGGCACCACGGGAGCGTGAGGATCAAAGGCCGGAATTCCAGTGTCCTGTTTAAAGTCCCTGGGGCACGTCACATCGCCCCACTAGCATGCCACTCTGTCCTGATCCACCACATCACCTACTTCCCGAACTAAACTCTGCGCCTTGCTTTTATAATGCGGAGCTCGAGATCCTAACGTTAATGATCGCCAGCCAGCCTGAATAGGTGGCTCCGTCCCTTTACATATCTGCCGCCTATCTAGGGAGCCTACACAGAGAGAGTGAGCTAGGAGCAATAGATTTGGGCACACGCCCATCACAGGAGCATAAACCTATAAAGATGCGGACATATTATTTCACTAGTTTTGACGCGTAGCTTTGGTTCAAAGTTTCACTCACACGACAGAAGTCCGATCTCTTTGTCTCTTGTAGTTTATTTTGTCAGCATCAAAGAATCAACACTTCATACAGTTGTCTTGAGTAAATCCACTGTGATTACAGACACCAGTTGCTGCATCTTGCAAATCTCTGACTTTTACAACAACCTGTTTGCTGTATCTTACAAATTACAGTCTTAGCTTACGTATACAACAACACTCTTGCTGTATATATCTACTTACGGGAGCTTATGGTTACAACAACCTAGTTGCTGTATCTTACATTCTTAGCTTACTGGGAGCTCACGAGCTTACGAGCTTACGGTCAAAAGCTTGTGTTTCCGTAGCCTTCCGCATCTAAACTGAACTCTCTATCATATGACAGTCACACAAATGCATGTAATAGTGGAATGACATCACAGACCAACTTACGATTGTCAAAATGGATGCATAACTTAGAAATTTAAAGCTTGTCGCTTATGTAACAAACTTAATGCTTAATGCTTTACTAATGCATAGAACAAGGTAGAATAAATGAAATAACAACAAGTAAACAACAACAAATTCATAACAAGTACGATATGGCTCTTACATACTGTTTTACTGGAATAGAAGAAATAGACTTTCCTTATCATAACATATATTGTATTGGTTGTAATCACTCTATACACAATAATTTTCTTTGGTATTTTTTTTATAAAATATTGAAAGTTAATATTTTATAAAAAAGAAAAAGAAAAATAACACACAAAAAAGATTCCATTTGCATTTCCCATCTCTATCATAGCATAAAAATCATGGGCTGTGTATAGAGTGATTAAAAACAATACAAGGCATGTTATGATGAGGAAACTTTCTATCTCTTCCATTTCATCGTCTCCGCATCAGTGGACGCGCCTGCAATTCACTTTTCATACGAATTACAGAATCTAATATTTTTTTTCATTAGTTTATATAAAAGCAGATATTTCTCTTTCTATAAGTATATTTTTTCATGTCTGCGAGGCGAGTATACACGGAGTATCGGTTCATTTTCTGACGCGCTCAAGTTCACCGAAAACAATACAGAACCCTGTTTACTTTCTTTATTTAACAGAATCATAAAGTTTTTTCGTCATTGTGAGTGCACCTAAATAAAAGTAGAGTCTTATAAAGGCTACAAATTTAAAGAACACAAAATATAAGATGACACAAGACCCTACACGTGTAGCTTTTCTAATTACACATGATAAAATCTAAAGGCTCAGTGTGTTAACGTTTACGTTGCTTAAATTCAATCCTAAAAATACTGAATTTAATTTTAATTAAAAATTTGTACTGTAATGTTACTACTGTGATTATGAATTCGTTTAATTACAATGTAACACTTTATTTTATCTGCAACGACGTGCAGCTGTGGACGACCTGCACCTCATTAAGCCTGGAGAGAACGAACTGATGCCTGAGGCGTCAGTCTATAGTTATATAGCACCACTCAGTGGTAAAAGCCAGCAAACACACAAACCCAAATGCTATCGCCGTAGGCCGTGACGGTAGAAGTCACATACTGCTTGTGCACCCACTGTATGAGACTCCTGTCTTACCTCATCTGTCATCCTGTCCATCACTAGAGCAAACAAGAAGGGGCTCAGAGCTGATTGTTGATGCAGACCCACCTCCACCTTGAACTCTTCCGTCACATCTACAGAACATCTCACCATTGTCTTACAGCTCTCATACATGTCCTGCACCACTCTAACATACTTCTCTGCCACTCCAGACTTCCTCATACAACACCTCAGCTCCTCTCTCGGCACCCTGTCATACACTTTCTCTAAATCTACAAAGACACAATGCAACTCTTTATTACCTTCTCTGTACTTCTCCATCAGCATCCTCAAAGCAAATACTGCATCTGATGTACTCTTTCTAGGCATAAAACCATATTGTTGCTCACAAATGCTCACCTCTGCCCTTAACCTAGCCTCCACTACTCTTTCCCACAGCGTCATTGTATTGCTCATTAGCTTTATTCCTCTGTTGTTGTCACAGCTCTGCACATGTCCCTTGTAATCGGCACCGATACACTTCTCCTCCATTCTTCTGGGATCCACGCAGAAGATCCCAAGATCTTGTTAAACAGACTAGTCAGAAATTCTACTGTCTCCACTCCTAAGCACTTCCATACCTCCACAGGTGTCATCAGGACCAACAGCCTTTCCACTCTTCATCCTCTTTAATGCCCTCCTCACCTCACGCTTACTGATTTTTGCTATTCCCTGCTCCACAACAGTCACCTCTTCTGCTCTTTGTTCTCTTTCATTTTCCTCATTCATCAACTCTTTAAAATACACATCATGCAAAAGTGTTTAAATTTTTTTAATTATAGCAGGAAAAAAACACCTTCACAATCATAAACCACAAGGGGGAAATGATACATTCACAAGAGAAAAATCATATATTCAGAAGGGAAACATAATATACTTACAATGGAAAAATAATACACGTACAAGGAAAAAATTATTTCATGGATTTCTATATTGCTTATTTTATAATTAAATTTGTTGGGTGTAATTTGTTATTTGTAAATCATAAACCTATAAAGATACGGACATATTATTTCACTAGTTTTGATGCGTAGCTTTGGTTCAAAGTTTCACTCACACGACAGAAGTCCGATCTCTTTGTCTCTTGTAGTTTATTTTGTCAGCATCAAAGAATCAACACTTCATACAGTCGTCTTGAGTAAATCCGCTGTGATTACAGACACCAGTTGCTGTATCTTGCAAATTTCTGACTTTTACAACAACCTATTTGCTTTATCTTACACATACTGTATAACAACACTTTTGTGTATATATCTGCTTACGGGTAGCTTACGGTTACAACAACCTATATGCTGTATCTTATAAATTACATTCTTAGCTTAAAGCATAGATAAAAGGTTCAATACATATCAAAAGCTTGTGTTTCCGTAGACTTCCGCATCTAAACTGAATTTTCTATCATGCGATAGTCATACAAATGCATGTAATAGTGGAATGACATCACAGACCAACTTACGATTGTCAAAATGGATGCATAACTAACAAATTTAAAGCTTATGGCTCATGTAATAAACTTAATGCTTACTTCTTAACTAATGAATAGAATAAGGTAGAATAAATGAAATAACAACAAATAAAATAAAATAAACACAACAACAAATTCATAACAAGTAACGATATGGCTCTTACATTTATGGTCTAATATAATATTTGATAGAGATTATGTAGGGGGACAATCCGTGGCAGTGGGGGCATTTTATCGCATAACACTTGCAAGGTTCCGTGTTCAGTTGCATTTTGACCTCACTCCCATAGTCCTTTATGCATTAGCTTAAACTTGTAGCTTACAAAATACGGGAGAAAGTGAGTTCTTACACGGGAAAAAGAAGTTGCGCACAAACGGGAAAAATCATACACTTACACAGGAAAAAGAACTCTTTTACAAAGGAAAAAGCACACATTTACGAGGGGAAAAACATACACATATCCTCTTTGATCAAACACTTCAAGAGTTGGTTGAGGAGGATTTTTCTTCACAGGCTGGAAAACATAAAAGATTTTGTATAAACATTTACAATTTATAAACGTTACAACCTAGCAATATGTTAAATATAAGAATTACAGGCTGACTTACAGCTCATAGAGGATTGTGAAACAGGTTTAAAGCCTGAAATGCAGATAATGTACAGACAGCTATTACAGAAATTGTTTTTCATTTGACCTACATAAAAACCGCAGTTACATTTACAGTACCAGACAACATGTCAGTATCAGAAAAATCTCTTAATCTGATTTATGAAAAACTCTACTCACCAGACTTCTTCTTCAAAATGACAATTCCAGCAACGACGGCAACTAGCACTACAACAAGCACAACTATACCAATGATGTAAGACACAGATGCTTCAACTGATTCTCCACCTGTTAATTCAGCACAGAGTCTTTATTATCTGCTGCAGCAAGAAATCAGCTTTCACTCTCTACAAATCTAGTTTTATAGGAAAGTGTTCTCTGACCTCTCAGCATTTGGCGCTCACTCACAGGCAGCACTAACTCCTTCTCCAAGCTGCTGTGCTGTACCAGGCAGGCATAGTTGTGTTTCTGCAGCTCCTCAGCTGGGACTTTCAGAATGCTTCTCTTCTGGAAGCTTCCATCCTGGTTGGGTAACGTCTCTCTGAGCTCCACGTCCTCATGCACGTCCTCTCCGTTCTTTTGCCAGGTGATGCTTAGTGGTTTGGGGCAGAAACCTGTAGCGTGACACACCACCTCTGGAGAAGGAGTGTGTTTCTGGAGAACTGACACCTTGGGACAAACTGCAAGGGGACAAAAAAATTAATATTAACACAGTCAGGAAAAAAAGAAACGCCCCTTTTTCAGGACTGTGTATTTCAACAATAATGTTGTAAAAATCCATATTACTTTACAGATCTTCATTGTAAAGGGTTTAAACAATGTTTTCCATGCATGTTCAATTAACCATAATCAATTAATTAACACGCACCTGTGGAATGGTCGTTAAGACCTTAACAGCTTACAGAAAGTAGGCATTTAAGGTCACAGTTGTAAAAACGCAGGACACTAAAGAGACTCGTCTACCGACTGTGAAAAACACCCAAAGAAAGATGCCCAGGGTCCCTGCTCATCTGCGTGAACGTGCATTAGGCATGCTGCAGGGAGGCATGAGGACTGCTGATGTAGCTAGGGCAATAAGTCCGCACTGTGAGACACCTAAGACAGCGCTACAGGGAGACAGGAAGGACAGCTGAATAATTATGCACACCCCACTTTTTAGTTATTTATTTGTAAAAATGTTTGGAATCATGTATGATTTTCCTTCCACTTCTCACATGTACACCACTTTGTATTGGTCTTTCACGTGGAATTCCAATAAAATTGATTCATGCTTGTGGCTGTAATGTGACAAAATGTGGAAAAGTTCAAAGGACTGAATACTTTTGCAAGCCACCGTATGAAACAGTCACACATACATACAGTGGTGTGAAAAACTATTTGCCCCCTTCCTGATTTCTTATTCTTTTGCATGTTTGCCACACTTAAATGTTTCTGCTCATCAAAAACCGTTAACTATTAGTCAAAGATAACATAATTGAACACAAAATGCAGTTTTAAAATGAGTGGTTTTATTATTTAAGGAGAAAAAAAACTCCAAATCTACATGGCCCTGTGTGAAAAAGTGATTGCCCCCCTTGTTAAAAAATAACTTAACTATGGTTTATCACACCTGAGTTCAATTTCTGTAGTCACCCCCAGGCCTGATTACTGCCACACCTGTTTCAATCAAGAAATCACTTAAATAGGAGCTACCTGACACAGAGAAGTAGACCAAAAGCACCTCAAAAGCTAGACATCATGCCAAGATCCAAAGAAATTCAGGAACAAATGATAACAAAAGTAATTGAGATCTATCAGTCTGGTAAAGGTTATAAAGCCATTTCTAAAACTTTGGGACTCCAGCGAACCACAGTGAGAGCCATTATCCACAAATGGCAAAAACATGGAACAGTGGTGAACCTTCCCAGGAGTGGCCGGCCGACCAAAATTACCCCAATAGCGCAGAGACAACTCATCCGAGAGGCCACAAAAGACCCCAGGACAACATCTAAAGAACTGCAGGCCTCACTTGCCTCAATTAAGGTCAGTGTTCACGACTCCACCATAAGAAAGAGACTGGGCAAAAACGGCCTGCATGGCAGATTTCCAAGGCGCAAACCACTTTTAAGCAAAAAGAACATTAAGGCTCGTCTCAATTTTGCTAAAAAACATCTCAATGATTGCCAAGACTTTTGGTAAAATACCTTGTGGACCGACGAGACAAAAGTTGAACTTTCTGGAAGGTGCGTGTCCCGTTACATCTGGCGTAAAAGTAACACAGCATTTCAGAAAAAGAACATCATACCAACAGTAAAATATGGTGGTGGTGGTGTGATGGTCTGGGGTTGTTTTGCTGCTTCAGGACCTGGAAGGCTTGCTGTGATAGATGGAACCATGAATTCTACTGTCTACCAAAAAATCCTGAAGGAGAATGTCCGGCCATCTGTTCGTCAACTCAAGCTGAAGCGATCTTGGGTGCTGCAGCAGGACAATGACCCAAAACACACCAGTAAATCCACCTCTGAATGGCTGAAGAAAAACAAAATGAAGACTTTGGAGTGGCCTAGTCAAAGTCCTGACCTGAATCCTATTGAGATGTTGTGGCATGACCTTAAAAAGGCGGTTCATGCTAGAAAACCCTCAAATAAAGCTGAATTACAACAATTCTGCAAAGATGAGTGGGCCAAAATTCCTCCAGAGCGCTGTAAAAGACTCGTTGCAAGTTATCGCAAACGCTTGATTGCAGTTATTGCTGCTAAGGGTGGCCCAACCAGTTATTAGGTTCAGGGGGCAATTACTTTTTCACACAGGGCCATGTAGGTTTGGATTTTTTTTCTCCCTAAATAATAAAACCCCTCATTTAAAAACTGCATTTTGTGTTTACTTGTGTTATCTTTGACTAATAGTTAAATGTGTTTGATGATCAGAAACATTTTGTGTGACAAACATGCAAAAGAATAAGAAATCAGGAGGGGGGCAAATAGTTTTTCACACCACTGTATATACTACTAACTGCTCAAACAACTACACAGTGGCGGTTCTACACTGAATTGCTCCCCGGGCGAGACTCCCTCCCGGTGTCACATATTCTTGAAAGTGTTTAACATGTTCTGTATTATTTTGTATTGTCTCAATAAAAAATAAAAAATAAAAAAATCGGCACAGTCATCACCTCTCTTCCGCCTTCCACCCCCCCCCCCCTCCTCATCCCTTCTCTGCTCCGCTCGCTCAGCTTCTGTGCAGCTCCTTCATCAGCAGGGGCGGCGCGGTCGCAACGCAGGTATCATACAGTAGATAATAGAAAACAACTTAGCGGCACAGATTATTATTTTTTCTTCAGGTTCATTTGCCGCTCCCCACGTGACATGACAAAATGCCACCCTGGGTGGCTGCCCAGTTCGCACATGCCTAAAACCGCCACTGCAACTACATATGAAATGCGCGCACATATACACAAATTCTCCGTACTCACATAGCTGCACAGAGTAGCGAACTGTAGCGCTGTAGGGAACTAGTGAACAACAGATCTTCACTTTAGCGGAAAAAGGAATGAAAAATTATCAGTCATTACATATCGCTGGAGCGTGAAAAATTTTAACTTGAAAAATTATTTATATATTTATTATAATCATTATCGAGGACGACATCATATAAATAGGACACAATAATTTACATTTCAACTTAATTTAGAAATCCTTAGTATTATTGTTGTTGTTGATCACTGACTGGGAATCGAACAATAAAGTTTTATATCCTCAGGAGGGGTCATTACATTGTTTTAGTGATGTTTAGGTGCTTATGCTACCATAACGGAAAAGTGAAGTTATCCAGCTGTTTAGTGTCACCATGCAGATGTTACACCCCGTGTAGTTACCGAAATCTTTGGTTTAGTTCTGAGTGGCCACATATCACTTCCACATTTCCCAATAAGCGCGTGGTCCGTTGCCTAGCAACACCGAACGAAACGAGGCATAATTATGTTTTTGTTTCGATTATGACATTCCATAGTTTATTATCTGCTGTGGTAGATCTAATTTATTCAAACACAATAATAAAGCTTTATATCCTCAGGAGGGTCATTACATTGTTTTAGTGATAATTTCACGGAAGCGAGTTCAGAACTAATCTAAAGCACTGTCACACTAAAAAAAACATCAGAGAAGTTCAGAAGCTTCAAATAGAATGAACAAACTAATGAATTTTCTTAAAATGTTATAAAATTAAGTAGAGATTTAATGACTCCCCTTAGAGACTCTGTAGTAGGTTTTCTCAGTTGAATATGAAAAAAAAATACTGCTGATTATCAACGCGGGAATGAATGGCGCATTGTCCAAGTGCAAGATGATCTTGGAGATAAACTATTTGCTTTGGGTGAAAGCGCCATCTAGCGATCATTGTGTGTCAGCAACAGCTTCCCGTTTAAAACAATAGGTGGTCAAATGACCGCTGAACCGAGTTATAAGTAGGTGACGCTGGCGCGGCGCTTCTAATGTTAAGCAACCTTTTCGAGAAAAGGACCAGAAAGATGAACTGTTGCAGGCTCAGTGTCCCCCGGGTGAGGTAAGAGCAAGGATTCTGGGCAGTTGAAGGCCCAAGACAAAGGCCCAAGACAGTAAAGATTTCAAAAGCCCTGCTTTCAAGGTAAGGCCTACATTTTTCCACAGCCCAAACCACTGCCAAACATTCCTTTTCTGAGGTGGAGTAATTTTGCTCAGCTCCTCTTAAGGTACAGGAGGTGTATGCTAATACCCATTCTCTTTCGACTGACTGTTAGGTGAGAATGGCTACCAGGTCCACAGTTCACTGTGTGCAGTTGAAAGTGTGGCTTGTGATCAGGTTGTACCACATTAGGTGGGTTTTGAAGGGCTTGCTGTAGGGTGTCCATGCTGGCTTGGCACTCGTTGGTCCACTCCCATTTTACCACCTTTTTCTTCAGATGGTTCAATGGGGCAGTGACGTCAGCGAAATGGGTAATGAAGTTGTGGTACAAGCCAGCAAGACCCAGGAAACATTGTAAGGCTTTTAGATCTTGAGGAGATGGACATGGGCCATGGCCCGGGTATTTTCAGGGTCAATATGTATTCCTTTCTCTAAGATAATGTTTCCTAGAGACTTCTGCCGCCATTTGTGTACTGTAGAAATGGCATTTTCTTCATGTTTAAGGAATGCTGGCTAGGGTGTGTCTTTGAAATACGGCATTCAGATGTTCAGTGTGTTGCTCCATGGTGTGTGAATAAATAATGACGTCAACAATATACACAAAGCAACATTTTCCCCTTAGGTCAGCCAGAACCTTCTCCACCTGCCAGTAATCAGATTGCAGATCCAACATGCTGAACCATGTTCAGCCTTCCAGGGATTTGAGGTGCCTTCCAGGGATTAGTTGATGTCATGAATCAGTGGCATTGGATAAGCATCCGGTTTGGTCTTGCTATTAAGTTTCCTGAAGTCCACGCAAAAATGGTAAGAGCCATCGGGTTTCAGGATGAGGACTACAGGGGATGACCATGGCGAGCAGGAGGGTTTAATGATATTCCCTTGCATAATCTGGTCAACCTGAGCCTTGATTATTATTTTTTCTTTATTGGTGAAATTCAGTAGGTTCTTGATTTAAATGGTGTGTCATCAGATGATGAAATTTTGTGTCTCTCTAGTTAAATTTTTCCTAGGTTGTTGGAGGTGGTGTGTGGCCAGGCAGCCATTAACTTTAACGGCAATTCCCCCAAGTTCTCTGTGTTCCATGATGTCAGGTTTTCAGTGGTCTCAGCACTGAGTTGGGGGAGATCTTAGTGGTAATGCATACTTCAAATTAGATGTGGCAGGAAGGGATGGTAGGTGTAATCGCCTGTCATGCTTCCCTAGTGATACACACACACACACAACTGCAGGTGCAGGAAATTACAGTCTTTTATTTTTCTTAGTCCCCTTTTGATTTGAACAAAACAAAACAAAAAACACAACAAAACATAATATCCACCCCGTGGGTGGCTTCTCCAGGCGCGGTCTGCAGGCGGAAACACAGAGAACTAGATGCTTTCTAGGAACGAGGGAAAACAAACGTGACTTTATACCGATCCACGGCAGTGTCAGTCCATGAACGTGAAGCTGTCCTGCTTCACACAACCTCGCCTGCAGATACCGCATAAACCTGGGAGAGACAGAGAATTGGCACAGTTAGAGTGTATCGTAGCATAATGGTGACCAGACGCTGTGGTGTGGGTTCGGCTGGGTTAAATAGTGAGACACATGAGGTAGAGACAGGTGATTTCCATCAATCATTAAGGGCTGACAATGACATACACAGACACACTAGGGGGAGACAAAGCTACGGCTCAGTAAACCGGTGAACCGGATCTCCGGGGCTGAGGCGGCTCGGATGTTACATCGCCTTCTGTTTTTAATACATATCTTCCTTCTCCTATCTTCAAGAGGGCTCCTGTAGCACTACAGGAGTCAAGCGCAGCTATGAGTGGAAAGGCCAGGTGATTGTCTTTTATAATGTATGTATCCAGCTGATATCCTGTGTCGTGCCACTTGTAGCCAAGTTTTTTCTGTGCTTTAGCCTGGTGTACTTTACCATCAGCCTTGTGAGGAGTGAGCAGAGTCTAAAAGAATCACCCAACTGTCACCATAAGTGTTCTTGCATAAGCGTGTATGTGCATCCTGTATCCAGCACTGCATTCACCTCTTTTCTTACATTGAAACAGGCATCAGAAGAAGTGATGTGGCTGTGGGGTTGAGCTATGGAGAGTCCAACTTGCTGTTTCAAAACTGTTGTACCAGCGACTTTAGTTTGTCCACTACTTCAGTAAGGTAGTTGTCTGGCCAGAACGCAGCATGAAAGCCTCTTGGAAAGACTCCCAATCCCTTACCTTGGCCTTTTCCGCCTTCCATCAGCTCAGCACGAGTCCTCGCAGTACTGTGCTGAGAGTTCCAACAAGTTCTACACTAAGGAGAGGCCTGATCTCTAGATAATTTTCACATTATACAATGAAGCTAAGCACGTCTCAGAGGAGTCCCTATATGATGGCAACTCTAGGCAGAGGGGTGGGTGAGCACAGAATGAGGAAGTAGCCAGCACCATTGAGGAGGTAAGAAAATCAGAGGAGTGAACTGGAACTGAAGGAGGAAAGCCATACAGTAGGTTACACTTCTTAGCTTGGATGGTATATTTCCTTTAGGTGCCGCAACTGGAGTCCTAGGTGAATGCAGTGCAGAGGGGTGTGATGATTCAGGGGTACAGGCTTGTTGTCTCTGAAGAGTGGGAGTGCTAGTGAGACTGAGATTCTTCATCTGGCTTTCCGATTTAGAATCCCTCCACAAAAAACAGTCTGCAATAGCTCTCTCCAGTGTTTTGGAAGTAGCTCTTAAACCCTGCTATGCTAGCGTCGACAGCCTGCTGAAAGTTGGTTTCCCTGTTTATAGTGCTATTAGCGGATTCTTTAAAATCATGCTCTAACAAACATATGAACTTCTGTAAGATCCAATAAATCCTCTATAAATTGGATCACATCTGTCTGCAATGTTTCAGATTTATCAGTAAAACTGCAGACATACTCCCCGAGAAATACAGCAAACATAAATAGAACACGCTCTGATGTGAAAATCTGCAGAATCCCTGCACTTTGACTGTGCTTTCTCCATTAATTATTTTTATTTTTATTATTATTATTATTATTATTATTACTACTAGTAGTAGTAGTAATGTTGTAAATTTATTATTATTATTGTTACTACCTTTGCTTTTGCTATGAATACTAAAGGTGCTACATGATTAAACTTGATGTGTTGTGTTTACATCAACGCGAAATGGTGTAAGAACTCTGCTAGTTTCTATTTATTGCTCATCGCTGGTGGAGTTTGTGACTGTATGATGCAGACCTTTTTATTTACCACGGGAATTCACCACCGTTTTCATTATCGGAGTGTACATTCCACCTAGCGCTAATGCTAAGGAAGCGCTATGGGAACCAGGATGGACTGTTTATTGTTGCTGGAGATTTCAAGCATGCAAATCTCAAGTCAGTGCTTCCTAGATTCCATCAATATGTGGACTTTGCAACGAGAGGGGAAAACACACTGGATCTTGTTTACACAAACATCCCCTGCGCATATCGGGCTGAGCCCCGCCCCCACCTAGGCTACTCAGACCACATCTCTGTCATGCTAATTCCAGCATACAGATCACTCGTCAGGCATTCAAAACCGGTTCTGAAACAGATGAAAACCTGGACAGCAGGAGCCATTTCTGCTCTTCAGGACTGTTTCGAGAGCACTGACTGGAACATGTTTATTGAGGCTGCAACTTCACTGACTTGGAGGAGTACAAATCATCAGTGACCAGCTACATCAATAAGTGTACCGATGACGTCACTGTCTCCAAGAACATCATCTCATGACCCAACCAGAAGCCGTGGATTACTGCGGAAGTGCGTGCACTTCTGAGGACCCGAGACTCTGCCTTCAAAGCGGGAGATAAGGTGGCCCTTAGAAGAGCAACGGCCGAACTTTCTCGGGCCATCAGAGAGGCGAAGTGCGCACACGCCCAGAGAATCCACAACCGCTTCAAGGACAGCGGCGACACACGGCGCATGTGGCAAGGCTTACAAGCCATCACTAACTACAGGACGACATCACATTTACATTTAGGCATTTGGCAGACACTCTTATCCAGAGCGACTTACATTTTTTATCTCATTATACATCTGAGCAGTTGAGGGTTAAGGGCCTTGCTCAAGGGCCCAACAGTGGCAACTTGGTGGTTGTGGGGTTTGAACCTGGGATCTTCCGAACCATAGTACAATGCCTTAACCACTGAGCTACTCCAGGCTATCACCTGTTATCACTCTCACACACTCTTCACACTCCTGCCATCTGGAAAAAGGTACCGAAGCATTCGGGCACACACATCCAGACTGTGCAACAGTTTTTTCCACAAGCCATCCGTCTCCTCAACAAAAGGGACTGGACTGATAAACACACACACACACAACACACTCAGCTTAACTCAACTACCTCAAAATATTGGGAATGGACTGACTAATCAACACAAGCGCAGACACACTGACCTACACTACCAAACTATCATACACACCAACCTGTAAATGCTTCACTGTTTATCTCTTTTGCACAATAATCATTACTGGACTACTTTTTGCACTAATTCCTCAATTCTTGCTGCTGTGTTAAGGAATGTTTACAGTTTTTTCACTACCTCAACACCATAGTATTCTGTTATGTTATGTCGTGTTCGTTGCACTTTCACTTTGTTGTTGCTCTTGTTTGCACATGTCTTACTTAGCTAGTTAATTTTTGTAAATTTATGTTGTAATTTATGTTAGGTCTATCTGTCTTGTCTCTGCTAGCCAGCTAACTAGGCCTCTTTAGTTAGCTAGTTTAGTGTTTCTGTTAATTTATGTTGAAATTTATGTTGCATGTAGCACCTTGGTCCTGGAGGAACGTTGTTTCGTTTCACTGTGTACTAACTGTATATGGTTGAAATGACAATAAAAGCCTTTGAACTTGAACTCGATGCAAAAAACAGAAAAAGAAATGTCTATGTTTCCTTCCTAGACCTTTCACAACTAACTGAACCTTAGCACGTCTCCTTTCCTTGTTTTAACTGTAATATTTAAGAGAAATATATGTTGCATGTAGACCTAAATATTCCTTTTTATTTATGGACAGGTGTATTATGTTTTATCTAGAAGCACTGCAATTTTTGCTTGTTTCAGAACACACATCAAACTCCATTACACCAGCAACTTTCTCCTCCCCTTCATTTTTACTCGGGTGTGATTTTAAGTAGGGTCAGGTGACCTTGTGCATCATGGGGATCCCCTTGCAAATGGGAAGCAAACGGGAACCAAACACAAGTGTAGAGTAGGCATTTAAAACCATACCGGGCTCTTTTAAGTGGCACCGCTGCTTTCTATTAACAGGCAGCTTACTGTATATAACTCTTTATAAAAGAAATCCATTCACAAGTGTCTGTGCAACAAGTTTGATTCACTAATCCTTTAAGAGTGAAGAACATCTATGCTAACTTTCAAGAGAGGTCCAGTGTTAAACCAGTACCTTTTCCTAAATATATATATTACATACACTGCCCAGCCAAAAAAAAAAAAGTCATTTTGCAGGATTAATATGGCTCAGCTGCAACAAGTTATCTAACCGTAACTGATGCAGTGAGGAGCTTATAATTTATTAAAAAACCATGTTAGAAGACACATCCTGTGGTTGTGGAAGAGATGTTGCCTTGTATCAGACAAGTTAGATTTTTGAAAAATGATGTTGAAAATGCTGAAAAATGCAGTATTAAAATCTGGAAGGATAGTGCTGAACCATCTTTTTTGAGGAAGAAAAATGGTGGGAAAAACAACCTGAATTAGGGGAGATCACTGAAATGCTTATGGAAATCAAATGATAAAAAAAAATAATAACAGTAGAACTCAACACTGTAGGTGCCAGGAGGGTGATGGGAAGATGGAAGGAGTACTTTGAAGAATTTATGAATGAGGAAAATAAAACAGAACAAAGAGTAGGAGAGGTAACTGTTGTAGGAAGTAGCAATAATAATGAGGTGAGGAGGGTGGTAAAGAGGATAAAGAGTGGAAAGGTAGTTGGTCCTGATTACATACCTGTGGAGGTATGGAAGTACTTAAGAGAGGTTGCAGAAGAGTTTCTGACTAGTCTGTTTAACAAGATCTTGGAGAGTGAGAGGATACCAGAGGAATGGAGAAGAAGTGCATTAGTGCCGATTTTCAAGAACAAAGGGGATGTGCAGAGCTGTGGCAATTACAGAGGAATAAGGCTGATGAGCCATACAATGAAGCTGTGGGAAAGAGTAGTGGAAGCTACAGTAGGTTAAGGTTCCAACAAGTTGCTGCAGAGAGCAGCAATATAGTTTTGTGCCTGGAAAGAGTATAACAGATGCAATATTTGCATTGAGGATGCTGATGGAGAAGTCCAGAGAAGGTAATAGGGAGTTGCATTGTGTTTTTGTAGACTTAGAGAAAGCGAATGACAGGGTGCTGAGAGAGAAGCTGTGGTATTGTATGAGGAAGTCTGGAGTGGCAGAGAAGTACTGTATGTAGAGAAGAGATGTCCTGTAGGTGTGAAAGAAGATTTCAAGGTGGAGGTGGGTCTGCATCAAGGATTGGCTCTGAGCCCCTTCTTGTTTGTTATGGACAGGATGATAGGTTAGACAGGAGTCTCCATGGACAATGATGTTTGCAGATGACATTGTGCTTTGTAGCAACAGCAGGGAACAGGTGGAGGAAAATCTAGAGAGGTGGAGGTATGCTATGGAAAGCAGAGCAATTAAGTTTAGCTGTAGTAAGACAGAATACATGTGTGTGAATGAGAGGAACCTACTGTAAGTGAAGTGGTAAGGCTACTGGGAGCAGAGGTAAAGAAGGTGCAGGACTTTAAGTACTTAGGGCCAACGATCCAGAGCAATGGAGAGTGTGGAAAGGAGGTGAAGAGGCCGGTACAGGCAGTTTGGAATGGGTAGAGAAAAGTGTCAGGTGTGTTATGTGACAAAAATGTATCAGCAAGAATGAAAGGAAAGTTCATTAAAGGAATTACATACAGATTCCTGACAAAATCAAAAAGCCTTGATGCAATAAACAAAATTACTGTAGGTAGTAGTTTTATGCATTTAAAAAGTAAAACGGGTCGGTTCTGACCCTAACACAAGAGGAAGGTTAAACATCGACTTGTGGTGAAATTTCTCACAAATGAACACTTAAAACCAATTGTAGCCTATTAAAATAAATAAATACGTAAATAACTAACCACCCCAAGCTCCCTTATTTCTATTTCATGGAGTTAGCTACCCTTGATCGGATTTGACATGAAGTTTTAAAGTTGGATAAGTAATGCCCATGCAGTTATGAATTTGTGCTTACAGCTTTGTGACGTGCAGCATCATTTAAAGAAAAGGTGTCTTGGCAATTAACAACAACTGTAATGTGTGCACTTAATTTGTGTGTGTATACTGTATGTGCATGCGTGCGTGTGCGTTTGTGTGTGTGAAAGAGAAAGAGAGAGAGAGAGGGTCGCAACTCTAACAGAACAGATTACACACTTTACCTTTTTTCATCATAGCCTCTCTGCTGTAAGACTCAAACTTTCTTAACCGCTCGACACAGTCAAACCTCAGGAAGTCTCTACAGTATTTAGCCTGATGTCCTGCAGACTCCCACTTGCTTTCAGTCTTTATAGCTTGAGGTTTGGCTGCGCTCCAGGAGACGGCCTTCAGATCCAGACTGATAAAATCTTCTCCATCACAACCATACTGTATATATCCCCTAGTCGTGCCGTCATCATCGAGCTCACAGCCTAACATCTGCTGCCACATGTGTATTCCTGTAGACAGACAGACAGAGACACACAAGAATGATATGTTGAGCTGACTTCCGTCTCCTATTTTTTAAGTAAAAAGAAGTAAACAGAACCTTTGCAGAAAGCAATTGTGAAAAGAAAAACTGGCACCAATAACCTCAATCAGGCGCTTCCTGTAGCTGTGGATCAGACCTGCACATCACTCAGGAGAAATTTTAGCCCATTCTTCCTGGCAAAACTGCTTTAGCTCTGTCATATTCTTTGGACATCACTTGCATATGACTCTCTTCAAGTCTTTCCACAGCATCTCTATTGGGTTTAGGTCTGGGCTCTGACTTGACCACTCAGAAAGCGGATTTTGTTTGTTCTGAAGCCATTCTGTTCAGACATGCTCAGGCGCTTTGGGTCATTGCCCTGTTACATCACCTAACTTCTACAGAGTTTCAGCTGATGTACAGCATTTTTTTTGATACACTTGGAAAATCATCTTTCCCTCTATGACTGCAAGCTGGCCATGCACATATCCAGCAGAGCAGGCCTAAATCATAATGTTTCCTTCACCATAATTTACAGTTAGGATGATGTTTTCATGATGAAATGCAGTGCCCTTTTTATTTAAGATGTAGTGCTGTGTTCTTTAGAAATACTTCAATTTTAGTTTCATCAGTGCACAAAACATTTTGCCCATACTGCTGTGAAATATCAATATAATCTTTTGCAAACTTCAGGAGTGCAGCAATGTTCTTTTTAGTAAGCAGTGGACACCCTACTTGTTCATGAACACAGATGTTAGCCAGATGTTAGCCAGATCCAATGATTCCTGCAAATCTTTGGCTGTCACTTGGGGTTGTTTCTTTAACTCATTGATGAGTCCTTGTTGTGCTCTTGGGATAATTTTGACTTGGCACCCAGTTTTTGTTAAAGCAACCACAGTCCCAAAGTGTATCCATTTGTCTAAATTTAGATGGGTGAATTTCTGAAGTCTTTGAAATCACTTTGTAAATCTTGCCAGCTTTATGTAAATGTATGATTAGATGAAAATCAGATCACATTTTATGATGAATTAATGCAGAAAACCATGAAATTCCGAAAGGTTTGCATATTTTTTCTTGACACTGCATATACATACATGCACCTACACCCTACCAAATTCTATAATAATATATAACTATATATTTATGAATGTGTGTTACTGATTAAAGTTGTCAGTGTGTTTTACCTTTAGTTTGATTAAAGCTCTGCATTGCTGTAGCCACATTGATTTTAAATAGTTCTTCTTGAGACCACATCCTCTCTGTCACTCTGTCCCAGTAACGTGGCTCATCAGACTTTAACTTCTGTCCCCACTCCGTCTTTGGGATCGCCTCCCTGATGTTACTGTCATAGTACACAAACTGCTCTCCGTCCAGCAGACCAACCGCAGTGAACTCTGGAATATTCAATTCTGTGCCTCCAGTGAAGAAAAACTGAAGAGTGTGTGTGTCTGTAAAAGTTTACATTGTATCAATAACACTTATAACATATAAACAAATAAAACCAAAGAAAAGTCATGTTAAAATAATCTGTAAAATGTAATTACAAATGTAAGGCCTTCAGAAAGAAGACGCACATGAGTCTGGTAAGGGATATAAAGAACTCTCAAAAGAATTTTTATTCAGCCATTAATTGATTAGTTGATAACATTTAAGACAGTTTGCAACTGTCACAGAACGCCAGCAGTGGGCGCCATGCTCAGAGACGTCATTTTGTGTTTCCTTTGTCTCCATTTCCCAATGTGCACCTCGGTCAGGTGATTGGAGCGCTCATCTGAACCGAGGCAGATAAATAGAAGGGACTGATTAGTTTTGTTATAAATAGTCTTGCCTTTAGTTTCTCCTGGTCGTACATTTGTTGAATTTCCGTTGTGAATGTTCTAGCTCTGCGTCATGCTCTTTTCCGTGACTCCTGGTCTGTTCTTGTTTTGTGTGAGTTATGTTAGCTCCTAGCCTGTTATAATACAGTAGCTCCTAGCCTGTCATGTTAGCTCTTGGTATGTTTAGCTCTGTGTTTAGTTTAGCCCCTTTGTTTAGTTTAACCTAGTGTTCATGTCTAATTGCCCAATGCTTTTGGCCCAATCTCCAAGTTCCCATGTTTCAGTTCCGTAGTTCCCTTGTGTGTCTGTTTTAATGTTCTGTTTTCAATATTAAAAGGCTTCCTCAGCATTTACCTCTGCCACTATGCCTCTTCCTAAGTCCACACCCCGTTCCCATAACAGCAACATGATCTGGTCAGGCCGTCCAGGCAAACTCACCCCAAGAGCAGACCGCAAGATGTTTAAAGAAGTCTCCAAAAACCCTAAACATCATCATGGGACCTACAGCAAGCTCTTGCTACAGTTAATGTCAAAGTGCATGCATCCCTGCAGAAAGAGACTGAACATTTTTAATTATCATGCAAGACCTTCCAGATCCTCCTCCGCTGTGCTTCAAGGACGTCGAGCTGCCTCCTCCGCCGTGCTTCAAGGACGTCGAGCTGCCTCCTCCGCCGTGCTTCGAGGAAGTCGAGCTGCCTCCTCTGCCGTGCTTCGAGGACGTGGACCTGCCTCCTCCGCTGTGCTTCGTCGACATCGAGCATTCTCTTCCGCCCGGCGACCCAGCACTCACTCCATCTCATGGATCATGGCAATCCACCACTCACCCCGCCTACCTGCCCAGGGGACTTGTGTTGCGGCCTCGCTGTCGGGGGGGATCGACATGGGACCTTGGGGGGGGGTGCCACACCCCTTTCCCATAACAGCAACATGATCTGGTCAGGCTGTCCAGAACTCACCCCAAGACCGCAAGATGCTTAAAGAAGTCTCCAAAAACATTAAACATCATCATGGGACCTACAGCAAGCTCTTGCTACAGTTCATGTCATCTTTAATTATCATGTAAGGTGTGCAAGGAGGAAACCTTTATTATCTGAAAAAAACATAAGGGTAAGACTGAAGTTTGCTAAAGGAGATGTAGAGAAAGGTCAGAGGTTCTGGAACAATGTGCTTTGGACAGATGAGTCTAAAATTTAACGATTAGGACACCATAATAGAGGGCATGTTTGACATAAACTAAATAAGCCATTTCAAAAAAATTAAAGTTGAAGCAGAACTGAAACTTTCAATATGACAATGACCCAAAACATACAAGTAAATCCACCAAGGAATGGTCCTGGAATGGATCAGATCTAAATCGTATTGAGACCTTGTAGGGTGATTTGAAACAGAATGTGCATGCAAGAAACCCGCCAAAAACATCACACAGCTGCAGAATTCTGCTTTGAGGAGTGGAGTAAATTTTCTTTTAGTCAATGTCAGAGACTAGTACAGTAAATGTCACGTTTCTTCCCCTTACTGTGTCTGTGTCGGCCGTGGTTGCGAGGCATGATCGCGGAGGCAAGCTGACGGTTAACAAAGTTCTTTATTTTTTAATAACATAAACAAAATATACTCCAACACAAACTACGTAAATTAGACGGTTGCTAGACGCCTGACTGGAGTCCAGCCAGGCTATTTATAGCACTAAACATAAACCAATAATCAAATTAACTTCCCTCGGTTCAGGTGAGCTTCTACGTCACCTGACCGAGGTGCAAACTGGGAACTGAAGTCCAAACGAAACTGAAAACAAACTACAACCCAAAAACCAACATAAATATAAATGGCGCTCTGGCGCCATCTAGGGGTTAACCGTTACATTACCCCCCCTCTAAAAAATGCTCCTCCCGGAGCATCACCGGAGGCCCCGGACACCCAACCCAATGTTCTACCTTACACCTCCTGTCCAGGAGGCTGGGTGACGGGGCTGGAGGCCTGCTCTGCGGCTGCTGGGCTGGAAGCATGTTCGGCGGCTGCAGAGCTGGAAGCATGCTCGGCGGCTGCAGAGCTGGAGAGGTGCTCGGCGGCTGCAGAGCTGGAGAAGTGCTCGGCGGCTGCAGAGCTGGAGACGTGCTCGGCGACTGCAGAGCTGGAGACGTGCTCGGCGGCTGCAGAACTGGAGAAGTGCTCGGCTGCTGTAGAGCTGGAAGCTTGCTCGGCTGCTGCTGAGCTGGAAGCGTGCTCGGCTGCTGCGGATCTGGAGAAGCGCTCGGCTGCTGCTGAGCTGGAGAAGCACTCGGCGGCTGCAGAGCTGGAAGCGTGCTCGGCGGCTGCAGAGCTGGAGAAGCGCTCGACGCAGGCGTTGGAGCGGTCACTGCGCTCGACGACGGCGTTGGAGCGGTCACTGCGCTCGACGACGGCGTTGGAGCGGTCACTGCGCTCGACGACGGCGTTGGAGCGGTCACTGCGCTCGACGACGGCGTTGGAGCGGTCACTGCGCTCGACGACGGCGTTGGGGCGTGCGCAGAGCTCGACGACGACGTTGGAGCCTGTGCAGAGCTCGACGATTGCGTTGGAGCCTGTGCAGAGCTCGACGACTGCGTTGGAGCTTGTGCCGAGCTCGACGACTGCGTTGGAGCTTGTGCAGAGCTCGACGACTGCGTTGGAGCTTTTGCAGAGCTCAACCGCGGTGTTGGAGCGTGCACTGCGCTCGACGACGGCGGTGGAGCGGTTACTGCGCTCGACGACGGCGGTGGAGCGGTCACTGCGCTCGACGACGACGTTGGAGCTTTTGGAGAGCTCAACAGCGGCGTTGGAGCGTGCACTGCGCTCGACTGCGGCGTGGGAGCGTGCAGGGCGCTCGGCTGCGGCGTGGGAGCGTGCAGGGCGCTCGACTGCGGCGTGGGAGCGTGCAGGTCGCTCGACTGCGGCGTGGGAGCGTGCAGTGCGCTCGACTGCGGCGTGGGAGCGTGCAGTGCGCTCGACTGCGGCGTGGGAGCGTGCAGTGTGCTCGTCTGCGGCGTGGGAGCGTACTCGGCGCTCGCTAGCGGCGTTGGAGCGTGCAGTGCGCTCGACGACGGCTCTGGAGCGTGCAGTGCCTTCGATGATGGTTCTGGAGCGTGCAGTGCGCTCGACGACGGCTCTGGAGCGTGCAGTGCTTTCGACTGCGGCTCTGGAGCGTGCAGTGCGCTCGATGAAGGCTCGGGAGTGTGCAGTGCGCTCGACTGCGGCGTGGGAGCGTGCAGTGTGCCCGACTGCGGCGTGGGAGCGTGCAGCGCGCTCGACGGTGGTGTGGGAGCGTGCCGTGCGCTCGTCTGCGGCGTGGGGGCGTGCAGGGCGCTCGACTGTGGCGTGGGAGCGTGCAGGGCGCTCGTCTGTGGCATGGGAGCGTGCAGTGCGCTCAAATGCGGCGTGGGAGCGTGCCGTGCGCTCGTCTGCGGCGTGGGAGCGTGCAGTGCGCTCGTCTGCGGCGTCGGAGCGTACTCGGCGCTCGATAGCGGCGTTGGAGCGTGCAGTGTGCTCGACGACGGCTCTGGAGCGTGCAGGGCTTTCGATGACGGTTCGGGAGCGTGCAGTGCGCTCGACGACGGCTCTGGGACGTGCAGTGCCTTTGACTGCGTCTCTGGAGCGTGCAGTGCGCTCGACGGTTCCACGTCGTCCTCCACGCCAGGAAGCAGCGGCAGAACAGGTGCGTGGGACAGCGGCTGCTGGCATGCTAGCTCGCTACCTTCAAAACCGGGAAGTGGCGTAGGAGCCTGCATCGTGCTCAACAGCGGCGTTGGAGTGTGCACGGCGCTCGACTGCAGTGTTGGAGCGTGCACGGCGCTCGACTGCAGCGTGGGAGCGTGCACGGCGCTCGACTGCAGCGTGGGAGCGTGCACGGCGCTCGACTGCAGCGTGGGAGCGTGCACGGCGCTCGACTGCAGCGTTGGAGCATGCACGGCGCTCGACTGCAGCGTTGGAGCGTGCACGGCGCTCGACTGCAGCGTTGGAGCGTGCACGGCGCTCGACTGCAGCGTTGGAGCGTGCACGGCGCTCGACTGCAGCGTTGGAGCGTGCACGGCGCTCGACTGCAGCGTTGGAGCGTGCACTGCGCTCGACTGCAGCGTTGGAGCGTGCACTGCGCTCGACTGCAGCGTTGGAGCGTGCACTGCGTTCGACTGCAGCGTTGGAGCGTGCACGGCGCTCGACTGCAGCGTTGGAGCGTGCACTGCGTTCGACTGCAGCGTTGGAGCGTGCACGGCGCTCGACTGCAGCGTTGGAGCGTGCACGGCGCTCGACTGCAGCGTTGGAGCGTGCACTGCGCTCGACTGCAGCGTTGGAGCGTGCACGGCGCTCGACTGCAGCGTGGGAGCGTGCACGGCGCTCGACTGCATCGTTGGAGCGTGCACGGCGCTCGACTGCATCGTTGGAGCGTGCACTGCGCTCGACTGCAGCGTGGGAGTGGGCATCGTGCTCGACAGCGGCGTTGGAGCGTGCACGGCGCTCGACTGCAGCGTTGGAGCGTGCACGGCGCTCGACTGCAGCGTTGGAGCGTGCACGGCGCTCCACTGCAGCGTTGGAGCGTGCACGGCGCTCCACTGCAGCGTTGGAGCGTGCACGGCGCTCGACTGCAGCGTTGGAGCGTGCACGGCGCTCGACTGCAGCGTTGGAGCGTGCACGGCGCTCGACTGCAGCGTGGGAGCGTGCACGGCGCTCGACTGCATCGTTGGAGCGTGCACGGCGCTCTCCTGCAGCGTTGGAGCGTGCACGGCGCTCTCCTGCAGCGTTGGAGCGTGCACGGAGCTCGCCTGCAGCGCTGGAGCGTGCACGGCGCTCTCCTGCAGCTTTGGAGCGTGCACGGCGCTCGACTGCAGCGTGGGAGCGGGCACGGCGCTCTCCTGCAGCGTTGGAGCGTGCACGGAGCTCGCCTGCAGCGCTGGAGCGTGCACGGCGCTCTCCTGCAGCGTTGGAGCGTGGACGTCTTCCTCCTCGACAAACTCAGGCAGTGGCCGGGGGGTGAGCGCATCGTCCAGACCCGGGAGGGGGATCGCTTCCGAGGCTACAGACTGGTTCTCCCGAACCTGGACGAACTGCAGTTGGAGCTGCAGCACCTGCTCGCGCAGGTCACGAATGCGCTCCTGGTTGGACTCTGCCCACTGCCTGTAGAAGTCTTCCTCGTCGCCGTGCTGCAGCGGCGTCCAGTCCTCCAGGCTCAGCTCCGGTGTGCTGTCCGCGCCACCTTCAGGCAGTGGCCGTGGGAGGAGTGCCTCGTCCAGATTCAAGAGAGAGATCGCTTCCGGGACTACAGCTTGGTTCTCCCGAACCTGGACGAACTGCAGTTGGAGCTGCAGCACCTGCTCGCGCAGGTCATGAATGCACTCCTCGTTGCGTTCCGCCCACTGCCTGCAGAATCCTCCCGTCTCTCCCTTGGCTGCCACACCTCGCAGCGGTGTGTGCCGGACGACGGGTCCGCAGCCTTCCCAGCTTCGCCTTGCCAGTCTCTCTCTAGCGGTCATGCTGTCCTCCCATGAGCTCGCTGGCTCGCTGTGCTCAATGTTTCTCCACCCTTGCCAAACTTCTACTTCGCCGGGCTCCTCGCTAGCCCGCAGCAGTTCCGCCAGCTCGTTGGAGATGATGATTTCTCCTCCTAAGTAACTCCTTAGGAGGGGATCCTCCGCCATGCCTCTTGGTGGGTCTAGCAATCTGTCACGTTTCTTCCCCTTACTGTGTCTGTGTCGGCCGTGGTTGCGAGGCATGATCGCGGAGGCAAGCTGACGGTTAACAAAGTTCTTTATTTTTTAATAACATAAACAAAATATACTCCAACACAAACTACGTAAATTAGACGGTTGCTAGACGCCTGACTGGAGTCCAGCCAGGCTATTTATAGCACTAAACATAAACCAATAATCAAATTAACTTCCCTCGGTTCAGGTGAGCTTCTACGTCACCTGACCGAGGTGCAAACTGGGAACTGAAGTCCAAACGAAACTGAAAACAAACTACAACCCAAAAACCAACATAAATATAAATGGCGCTCTGGCGCCATCTAGGGGTTAACCGTTACAGTAAATAGCTACAAGAATTCATCGAGGTTATTTCAGCCACAGGGGGAAAGCTATTACTGCATAGGCTGTCCTAACTTATTCCTTAGTTGTGTTCTTTTGTTCAATAAATGAGAACAAACTGATTTTTTGGATGTTTAAACATAATCCAATACCCTTCATCTCCTGGTAAATAAAATCTAACTAGATCAGAATATGTTGACATTTCCTAATAAAGAAATTAATACTAATGTGGTGACTTAAAATTTTTTCTCAAAAATGTTGTTTCAACACATGTTTGTGTTCTGTTTAAGTACTTGATAGCTTGTTTTGATATACAATTTTGTGTTTAACCCTACTGTATCTGAGATGTATAATTTTATAGCCTTTTTTTCATGTCTTATCAGTTTCTGGTTGTTTTATCATGCTTATATTTCTTATTTATGATTATGATTTATACCTGCACATAATATTGAAATATTTTTTGGAAATGAATAATTATTTATTGTAAATAATGACAGACAAATGTTTTTACCCCTGCAATACTGAAAAAATGTTTGGTGCTACGTTGCATCTGTCACTTTCAAAATATATTATTGTTTGCTTGTACTGTATGTTCAATTTAAAAAGTTACTGGGATGAGGAAGAAGAATGGCCAGACTTCTTTCCTTAAGGAATATCTGCTCATCTGAACTATGTGCTGAAATTATATGTACGTAGATAAGTTTATTAAGGGAAACACATAATGGTTCAAACACAAATGACTTGTTCAGACCAATGAGAATTTAGGATTCATGTTGCATCATGCTGTGCTTAGCAGAATTGAGCACATGAGGTTGAGTTTGAAAGTGAAAGTTTTGAAAGTGAAAGAGACATAATTTCCAAATATATATATTACATTTTAGAAACATATCAAGTAAGTTGCTTGAACTGGCTTGTGTTTAACAGCTCCCATACAGGAATGTAGCTGAAATGAATGATGCAGTAAGATGTTCATCTGAGAACATTAGAAGAAATTGTTTGGTCCGTTCTGAATTCTGAGACCACATAGTCTTACGCAGTCTTAGCAGCCTACTTTGGTTTGTTGTTTCTGCGCTGTTGACTATACAGTAAGTCCCAAAAACAAAACATGACAGTAAGATGATCAGCTGCACAGTCACATGTCTCATAACTAACACTATTTCTGAAATTATAATAAATTCATGATGCAGAATAAATCCGCAGTGTTTCTTTTAAATTAATGTTAAACCTTTTCCCAGTCACTGTGATTAGCTCCTCGTTTCTCTGAACTTGAAGACATAATTTACACATTGTGTAAATCTGCTGTAATTTCAAACACACTGTGTAAGGCTATAGAATAAAACTCTTACATTTCTAAACTCACCTGCTGATGAAACATGAACAGAGAAAGCGAGAAAAAGTAGTACTTCCATTACAGAGCTGTCGTGTGCCATTTTGAGCAAAAACATTTAGGCAAGAAAAGACACTAAGCAGAAAATAAAGAATCCGTTTCATAAATAATCTTCCATACTGTACAGGACGAAGTGTTTGTGAGGAGAAGAGTATGGATGTGTACTTTCAAGAAGGTGCTCACTTTGGGCCAATCAGAACTCAGGATTCAGGCCACATCATCAGTTGCTAAGATAAATTGCTTCAAGACACATTTTAGACATTAAAATAGATGTTAAACATTTGGTTATGGAAACGAGTCAGATCAACATGTCTGAACCTTAGCTTTGTCAGTTAAGGAACCAAAGCTGTGCCTTTTAAAGAGAAGTTGTTTACCATACTTTGCAGGTGTTTCTTTTTTTTATTCTAAATGCAAAAGCATATGAATCTTGCTTCGTTACATTCAACTGTTATTACTCAATAAATAATTATCCTTAATAAATAGGGAATTAACCCCTACGACAGAGTATTAGGGCCAATATGGGATAAAAAATAAATAAATAAATAAAAAAGAGTTGGAAGGGGACGGGCAGGTAATTTACGCGTTTATAATCTGAAATCTTCAAGGTGTAAGTCGAATTGTTCGAGAGAAAAAAAAAACTCAAAAGTTTTAAGGAAAAAAAACTCGAAAGTATCAAGTAAATTAAAACTCAAATATCCGTGTTTTTTTTTTTTTTTATCAACGATGGTATCCGCATATACTGTACTGTATACTTTGCAAGTTTGGGAAGACATCACTTGTTTTGCATTATGGCTGGAGTGGAAGATCTAATCAAACTTTACTTTTCCCTTGGATTGAGTAACAAGGAAATACTTATTTTATCCCAGAATCACCAGATCATCATAAGTATTCGGACTTTGAAGAGACATTGCTGTTAGCTGAGCCTATTTGGAAGAAAATACCATATTGACTTGGATAAGGTGATTGTAATTGTTTATTAGGAACTGCAGCGCGGACGCAGGGTTATTGCTGATTACAACAGTACAAAGGGAATTTGTGGTACAACAGGACACAATATGACAAATCATTAAATGGTGTGGACCTTCATAGAGCGCAGCATCTTAGGATCTGGCAATACAATAATAAAAGGCCTAATGCTCTTTGGCATATGGACTCTTGTGACAAATTGAAGCTATATGGTTTAGGGATAAATACTGTAGATGTATTGATGGTTTCAGTCACACACACACACACAGAGCAATCATGACTTTCTTTAGTGACAATGGCATAAACAGATCAAAACATTTCTTGATGTCACATACTCTTGTCACAGCAAACATTGTGATTCCAGGGGTCATTTTGATGACATTTGCAGCAGCTGCCCTGCCATGTAAGTCAGGAGGTACTGAGCTCCAACAGATGTTACCACTTTTGGATTTGAACGTTTCAGCAGGAGTGAGTACAGCTTCAGCATCGGTGACCTCCTCATCAGACTCATCAGATGTGTCTATGCCACACCCACACAGAATAATAAATGAGTAATAACGTCTCGGGTTACTTTGCTATAACCCTGTTCCCTGAAAAAGCGGGAACAGTGGAGAAAAAGACTATCAGAACGTTTCCCAACCAGAAGCCGTGGGTGGATAAAACCATCCGCGACACTCTAAGATCTCGCACCGCTGCCTACAACACGGGACTTGCGTCGGGGGACATGGATCCGTACAAGGCTGCATCATACAACGTCCGGAAGGCGGTGAAAGAGGCGAAGCAGCGCTACGGGAGAAAACTAGAGTCACAGCTTCAACAGAGTGACTCTAGGAGCCTGTGGCAGGGAGTAAGGACAATAACGGACTACAAAACACCAACAACCGGTATGACGAACGCGGACGCGACTCTGGCAGATGAGCTCAACACTTTCTATGCTCGCTTCGAGGCTGCAGCTAAAGATGCTAGTGATGCTAATGCTAACGGCGCTAACGGCTGCAGACACGAAGACACTGCCAGCACCGGAAACGCGCTCATCATCACCGAGCACGACGTGAGGAGAGCCTTCAAATGAGTGAAAACCAGGAAAGCAGCAGGACCAGACGGCATCTCAGGTCGTATTCTCAGAGCCTGCGCAGACCAGCTAGCACCTGTGTTCACTGAGATATTCAACATCTCCTTATCTCAGTTGGTGATCCCCACATGCTTCAAGGAGTCCATCATTGTTCCTGTTCCAAAGAAACCTCATCCTGCTTCCCTCAACGACTATCGCCCTGTAGCCCTCACCTCAGTAGTGATGAAGTGCTTTGAACGGCCTGGTCAGAGACTTCATCATTTATTCACTACCCGACACACTGGACCCACTACAGTTTGCATACCGTCAGAACCGCTCCACAGACGATGCAATCTCTCATCTCCTCCACACATCACTTACTCACCTGGACACTAGGAAAGGGAATTATGTTAAAATGCTCTTAATCGACTACAGCTCTGCATTTAATACCATAATTCCCTCCACACTCACCACCAAGCTGGAGCACCTGGGACTCAGCTCATCAATGTGTCAGTGGATCTCCAATTTCCTGACTGGCAGACCACAGGCAGTAAGGATGGGCGGACATGTCTCAGCTACACTCACTCTCAGCACTGGAGCCCCCCAGGGTTGTGTTCTGAGCCACCTGCTGTACTCTTTGTACACCCACGACTGCGTGGCCACTACTAACTCCACCACCATCATCAAGTTTGCTGACGACACCGTCGTGGTCAGACTGATCACCAACAATGATGAGTCTGACTACCTAGAGGAGATTGGAAATCTGGAGAACTGGTGCCAGAGGAACAATCTCCTCCTGAATGTCAGCAAGACAAAGGAGCTGATAGTGGACTTTTGTACAAAGCAGGAGAGGAACTACCAGATCACCGTCATCAACAGGATCCCAGTGGAGAGAGTGGACAGCTTCAGATACCTCGGTGTTCACATCACTCAGGACCTGAGGGAGCCCTAAAATTTAAAATAATTTCGATGACACTCGCTGAAAGACCAGCATCTCTTAATTGGTCCCCCTCAGGGGCCAGACGTATAGGTTCCAGAGCTCAGACTGAGGATGAAATATTGTCCCCTGCGCCTGAGTCAGGAGATCCCTCCTCACTGGAATCGCCCAGGGTGAGCCATCGAGGAGAGATATTAGGTCCGAGAACTACACTCTGGTCGGCCAACGGGGCGCTATCAATTAGAGGCGCAAACCGTGTTGACGGACCCTCGCCAGGACTCCCAGGAGCAGAGCTATCGGGGAAATGCGTAAAGTCAACACGTGGCACATCACGTACAGACCCAGGGGACCTGGAGGAGTCAGACAGTAGTAGAGGGGACATTGTGCAGTCTCTAGGGAGGCAAAGAGGTCCACCTCTGCTACATAGAATCTTTCCCAGATTTGACTGACTACGTCGGAGTGGAGTTTCCATTCCCCGTGTGTCACAGCTTGTCTGGACAACAAATTTGCTCCAACATTCATATTCCCTGGAATGTAAATTGCCCTGAGGGACAGGAATTTGTCCTGTGCCCAAAGTAGAACCTGGTGCGCTAGCTTGTTCAAGCGGCACAAGCCCAGTCCATCCTGGTGATTTATGTATGAGACTATTGTTGTGTTGTCCACCCGCACTAGGACATGGTAGCCTCTCAACTGCTGGAGGAAGTGTTTTAGGGCCAAAATAGAGCCATCATTTCGAGGCAATTGATGTGCCATGCGAGAAGATGGCCTCTCCAGCTCCCTTGGGCTGGACGGCCATCTAAGACCGCACCCCAGGCCATAAGGGAAGCGTCTGTTGTTAGCATTTTGCGACGACAAGACGGGCCAAGAGTGGGACCCAAGGTCAGAAACTGGGGTCTGAACCACATAGAGAGGGTACGAAGCCCTTGGCGCGTAACTCTTATTTACGTTCGGGCATTGTCCCTTGAGTGAAAACCCCTGGCTTTCAGCCACAACTGAAACGCTGTCATGTGCAGAAGACCTAAAGGTATCACCATGGATGCAGCTGCCATGAGGCCTAGAGATCTCTGAAAGTGACGAACAGTCACCCTCTGGTCTTGCTTGATCTCTTATAGGGTGTTGAGAATGGATTCGACACTAGCGGGAGACAGCTGTGCCTGCATAGTGATCGAATCCCATGTGACACCCAAGTATGTTGTCCTCTGAGCCAGAAAGAGCATGCTTTTCGTGGCGTTGGGTCTCAATCCTAAAGAACGAAGATGAGCTAGGATGACATCCCGATGTCGAAGCTCTAGCTCTTGGGACTTGGCCAGGATCAGCTAGTCGTCTATGTAATTCAGAATGCAGATGCCCCGGAGTCGCAAGGGAGCCAGCATGCATCCATGCATTTCGTATATGTGCGGGTGAGAGAACTAGACCAAATGGAAGAACCCGATACTGGTAAGCTTCGCCCCCGAAAGCGAACTTCAGGAACTTGCTATGATTTGGCTCCAGCAGGCTGTAACGTGAGAAGATCTACAGTACAAGGAGATTAATTTGTAATCGGTCCTCTATCTATTCCAAAGTAAGAAAATATGTGAAATCGGTATGCGGACTCCGACAAGGAAAATGTATATAAACTAAACTTAACAGAACCTGTTAGACTCTGCATGCGAACCTGGATAAAAAAAGACATTTGTCTGGAGCATGAAGACAAAAAACTTGTTTCTCTCTGACGCTTTATTGCATTCTTCAGGCAGGATTCTTTTTTTTACTCAGTTTGTTAGAATCGCCAAGGTGAATTCAGGAAATAATGTTAACATTACCTTTTCAATCGAGGTAAAGTTAACATTAAGTTTTTAAAAAGAAGTGTGAGTTAATATTTTGGTCATTTCAGATATGCTTCTGTAACTCCCATGTAATCTTATAATGTATATTACTTATAAGTAACTTTAATTAGCATTGGGTATGGAAATTAAGAAATTTGCATGTCCTTAATTTGTCATTTGGCCACTTAAAATGACTCTTATTTCCATTAGTTTACAATGTTCTTACAATTTGAAGTTTTTAACCAAGCTGATCCAAGCTGGCCAAGTGAGATCCTGAGGGAGAACAAAGGATGCCACCCGAAGCGGCGGCTCCGAGGGAAGCGAGCGACATCAGGAACAGGTTGAAAGCCAGTGCACACCGCACACCTCTGCCTATCATACTGCTCGCCAACGTCTAGTCACTGGAGAACAAGCTCAATGAACTCAGGGCCAGGGTAAAGTTCCAGAGAGACATTCTGGACTGCAATCTCATCTGCTTCACCAAGACATGGCGGAACTCAGCAGTGCCGAACCACGCCATCCAGCCGGCCGAGTTCTTCTCGCTTCACCGCATGGACAGGACACGGGACTTTGGGAAGTCAAGGGAACGCGGCGTGTGTTTAATGGGCAACAGCAGCTGGTGCAGCAGTATGAGCATTGTTCCTCTCGCACGCACCTTCACACCCAACCTGGAACTATTGACCATCAAATGTCGTCCTTTTTACCTTCCTGAGTTTACATCAGTCATAATCAGCACCGTTTATATACCACCAAAAGCGGACATGGACACTGCCTTATGTGAGCTGCATGAGGAACATGCAAGGGAATTCAACAATGTCAACCTGAAACGCGCAGCGTCAAACTTTTATCAGCATATCACCTTCCCCACCAGGGGCGAAAGGACCACTGTTACACTACACCCAAAGATGGCTACAAGGCACAATCTCGTCCACTGTTTGGGAAATCCAACCACACCTCCATCTTCCTCATTCCAAAATATAAACAAAGGCTCAAACAGGAAGTTCCGGTTTAGAGGGAGCTGGTGCGCTGGACGGATCAATTGGTGGCCGCGCTACAGGACGCACTCGATAACGCAGACTGGGACAAGTTCCGGAACAGCTCCGATGACATCAATGTGTTTACGGAAGCGGTTGTGAGTTTCATCGGGAAACTAACGGATGATACAGTACAAAAAATTACAGAACATTTCCCAATCAATAGCCACGGGTTGATAAAACCATGCATGGCATGGACCCGTACAAGGCTGCATCATACAACGTCCGGAAGGTGTTGAAAGAGGCGAAGCTGCGCTACAGGAGGCTGGTTGCACATGTCTCAGCATCCCTCACTCTCAGCACTGAAGCCCCCCAGGGTTGTGTTCTGAGGCCCCTGCTGTACTCTTTGTACACCTATGACTGCGTAGCCACTATGACCTCCATCACCATCATTAACTTTGCTGACAACACTGTCGTGGTGGGCCTGATCTCTGACAATGACGAGACCTGGAGGAAGGTGAAATCTGGAGGAGGAAGGAACAATCTCCTCTTGAATGTCACCAAAACAAAGGAGTGGACTTTAGAACTAAGCAGAAGAGAAACTACTAGACACTCGCCATCAACAAGAGCCCAGTGGAGAGAGTGGAAAGCTTCCGATACCTCAGTGTTCACACACCTGTGATGGTCCTGTCACATCAACACCGTGGTGAAAAAGGCCTGGCAGCATCTCTACCATCTGAGATGCCTGAGAGACATTAGACTGCCCTCTGAGGTGCTTAGGAACTTCTACTCCTGCACCATAGAGAGCATCTTGACGGGAAACATCTCAACCTGGTTCGGTAACAGCACCATGCAGGACAGGCAAGCCCTCCAGAGGGTTGTTTGATCAGCTGAACGCATCATCTGTACCAAGCTCCCTGACCTTCAATCGATCTACAACAAGCGGTGCTGGACCAAGGCAAGGAAGCTAGTGAAAGACCTCAGCCAGCAATGGACTGTTCTCTCTGTTGTGGTCAGGAAAGCGCTTCTGCTTCCTGAAGGCCAACACAGAGAGACTGAGGGGGAGCTTCTACCCGCAGGCTATACGAGTTCTCAATCACAACACCACATATGACCTAACACTCACACGCTTGCACATTTTGCACACACCAGGACTGCAAACTTTTACTTTTTACTAGGACACACACATACATTCACACATGGATCATTTGCGCATTTTGCGCACTGTGAACTTGAACTGCAATCTTGCACATTATATTGCCAATAACTGGACACAATTCTCAACTGCACTACATAACATTTCTATTATATTTCATTTTACTATACAGGTACTTCTAAAAAAATTAGCATATTGTGATGAATTTCATTATTTTCTGTAATGTACTGATAAACATTAGACTTTCATATATTTTAGATTCATTACACATTCATTACAGATTCATTCATTGGTCAGGAATCCTTTTGCAGATTCTTGTGTCTCTCAACTTTCTCTTCACAATATCCCACAGATTTTCTATGGGGGTCAGGTCAGGAGAGTTGGCAGGCCAATTGAGCACAGTAATACTATGGTCAGTAAACCATTTACCAGTGGTTTTGGCACTGTGAGCAGGTGCCAGCTCGTGCTGAAAAATTTAATCTTCATCTCCATAAAGCTTTTCAGCAGATGGAAGCATGAAGTGCTCCAAAATCTCCTGATAGCTAGCTGCATTGACCCTGCCCTTGATAAAACACAGTGGACCAACAACAGCAGCTGACATGGCACCCCAGACCATCACTGACTGTGGGTACTTGACACTGGACTTCAGGCATTTTGGCATTTCCCTCTCCCCAGTCTTCCTCCAGACTCTGGCACCTTGATTTCCGAATGACATGCAAAATTTGCAACCTGTAGCCCATTTCCTGCACACGCCTGTACACGGTGGCTCTGGATGTTTCTACTCCAGACTCAGTCCACTGCTTCCGCAGGTCCCCAAAGCTCTGGAATCTTTCTCCACAATCTTCCTCAGGGCCCGGTCACCTCTTCTTGTTATGCAGCATTTTCTGCCAAACTTTTTCCTTCCCACAGACTTCCCACTGAGGTGCCTTGATACAGCACTCATTGTATTGTGGAACAGCCTATTCGTTCAGAAATTTCTTTCTGTGTCTTACCCTCTTGCTTGAGGGTGTCAATGATGGCCTTCTGGACAGCAGTCAGGTTGGCAGTCTTACCCATGATTGCGGTTTTGAGTAATGAACCAGGCTGGGAGTTTTTAAAAGCCTCAGGAATCTTTTGCAGGTGTTTAGAGTTGATCAGAGTGATTCAGATGATTAGGTTAATAGCTCATTTAGAGAACCTTTTCATGATATGCTAAACTTTTTTAGATAGGGATTTTGGGTTTTCATGAGCTGTATGCCACAATCATCAATACAACAAACTCAACAATAAAAGGCTTGAACTACTTCAGTTGTGTGTAATGAATCTAAAATATGAATCTAAATAAGTTGAACTTGTGCAAACGTAGACCTGCCTTTTTGCATAATTCTTGTGCTTCAAGAATTAGTTCCTTAGCTTCTTTAAGTGTTGGAACGCTGGTTAACCCATCGTCCACATAGAAGTTTTTTCCACAAATACTGAAGCTGGGTGGTCCACTTTGTGTTTCTGTGCCAGATACTTAAGACAAAAGTTGGAACATCCAGGAGAGGACGCAGCCCCAAAAAGGTGGACTGTCATCCTACACTCTCGTGGTTCAGTTTCTAACACCCCACCCTCCCACCAGAGGAACCTTAGGTAGTTGCGAACTTCAGGAGAGACACTGAAGAGCTGGAACATCCTTTAAATGTCACAGATCACAGCCACTGCTTCCCTTCCCTTCTAAAGCGACAAAGAACTCCTATCATGGAGTTGATTAAGTTAAGGCCTGTCAGTAAAGTGTCGTTCAGAGAAATTCCATGGAACTTCGCCGAGCAATCAAACACTACTCTTAGTTTGCCTGGCTTCTTGGGGTTGTACACCCCATGTTATAATTATTTTATATACAAAGGAGTTGTTTCTACTCTCTTGTTCTCTCTAAATCTTTCCTGCTGCCATCTTACTGTCTCCTCTTGCATCTGTTCTTAAAGGTGTGAACGCTCACCTTTCCATACTCTCTTTATGTCTCTCTCTCTCGCTATCTCCCTCTGTCTCCTTCCCCCTCTCCCACTAACTCGAGCCAACATCTTGTGATCTGTCTCTGGACGGACACCTCTCTATCGTCCTCTCCTTTGATTCTTCAGGATCTCACCAGGACATTTACAATGGTTCATGCTCTTTGTAGTAACATATGTCTATAGCACAGGCGTTTGGTCAAACATATATAAACCCCATCTTTTGCTGTTAATAAACAGAGACCTTTCTGACAGACAATTTGTGTGTGTATGTTTGACTGAGTCTCTCCTGGCGCCAGAAAAGCTTATCGAAGCACAACGGACAGACCGAGCAACTTGCCTCTTCTACTACAAAACTTTAGAAAAACTTTACACCCCACGATGTGGGATATACCACACAGACTCTAACTCAGAAAATGGAGGGGCTGGCTCAGCATCGCCTTTCCTGATGATTTCTTCCATAAAGGCTGTGTAATCGTCAAAATACTGTTTGTTGTGTCACGGTACGCCAGGTAATGCCCACTTCTCGGGACAAGCCATGATCTCCCGCAACTCCCTTGCACACTCCATTCCGCTGCTTCCGTTTTGCCGCCTCAGTCATTCATGCTCGCGCACACCTGTGTCTCATCACCACCACTCTATACAGTGGTCACCTAATCGGAGCGTTCGTTTTACCGTCGCCGCGCTCGGTGACAGCATTTGGGTTTGTGCATTTGCTGGCTTTTACCACTGAGTGGCGCTATATAACTACAGACTGACGCCTCATGCCTTAGTTCATTCTCTGCCGGATTAATGAGACGCACTCCTTTAGAACTGCACGTAGTAGCCGATAACATCAAGTGAAACACTGTAGTTGACCGAATTCATAATCACAGTACTAAAATTACAGTACAAATGTAGAATTCAAATTAAATCAAATCTTATTAGGATCAAATTTAAGCACAATAAATATTAACACAGTGAGCCTTTAGATTTTATCACATGTAATTAGAAAAGAACTGTGTAGGGTTTTGTGTCATCTTATTTCTTGTGTTCTTTAAATTTATAGTAGATTTATTAACCTGAAATAAATGATTATATTTCTGTCATTCCCCACTTAAGGGGGTGGAAGAATTTTCAAGCCCCACTTGTCTAAACTAAATGATAACGAAATCGGCCAAGTTTACTATTTATTGAAATATAAATTTCTAAACCAATAAGATCAAATAACACCAAGTTATTATTATAACAGGCTTACTTCGTCACTTATCTAGAGCTTGCTTTCAAAGAAGTCGAGTGGCTTATTAACGTGATAGGTGCGTGCTGTCTCTAAGTGGCGCTACCTGGACACCGTGTGGGCTGCTTCTTTCGGCAAATCACGTCTCTCGCTTTCCAAAATTCAAAGCCAATCATCTTTGCACTTTTCCAAAATTCTCCATAATTCACAGCCAATCACCTCTCCTTCCTTCCAAAATTCAACTCGATCAATCCGCGTCGAGTCTCTCTGTCAGCTTCCTCCGTTTCCAAAATATCTGCCTTGGTCCCGCCTTCAGCTTCCTCAAACATTTAAAGCCAATCAGCTTCCTCCGTTTCCAAAATTCAAAGCCAATCAGCTTCCTCCGTTTCCAAAATATCGGCCTTGGTCCCGCCTCTAGTGCGGATGCAACTTAGTCAAACTTTTAAACGGTTCGGAATATGAATATTCTTTCAACATAACACGGTAAGTATCAAGTATTGATTTCAGAGATAAATAGACTTTATTTAAGCGGTTTGTGTTATATAACGTTATTGTAAATTTGCCGATGCTGTATTAACATTAACGTTTCCTAAAGAGACATGCCTCCACTAAGTTTTACAGTTATACATTAGCGGTGTATTTGAGTGTTTTCCAGTAATGACACCTTTTCTGTATTTATTAACACACAGTGGTCGCGGTGATGTTAGTCCTGGGGGAGTTCAGCCCCGCATATGATCAGAAGATTAACAAAACCATTGCGTGTAAAATAAACGTGAACACACGTTTTCCCTTGTACATGTACAAACTAAGTGCAAGCTGCTAAAATATCGACATTCAAATATGTAACACACACACACACACACACACGGCATAACAGCGTTATAACGAACATGTGGTGCATATTTAATTAATATGAGATTATAATCTGATGATTTAAAATAAATAACTGTGCACTTGACAAAACAATGAATAATCAACTGTAATTGTAGCCGGACTACAGCAACACCGTAATGTTAGTAGACCAGTAGATTATATTCTCATACAGATTTAAATCACAATATGAATGAGGTTTTTGTTATAACTTGAGTCATTTAGTGCATCTGTTGTGGCACAAATCCACCTTGAGTAAGTTTAGACTCTAATACAGGTAATATGACTGAACTGAATCTAACCGTGTATTACAGATATCTGCCATCCTCCTGTATTTTACACTGATATAAAATCCATCGATCCAAAGACTGTTAGCCACTGTGTCAACTGCCATGACTGCTGATCCCCCAGGACCACCAGGATGATACCCACCAGCACCTGAGCAACAGCTGCTAGGTCTTTAGGTGAGAGTTTGTAGATTGTCATGTGTATTGTTTTCTTGCTTGTGGTAGTATAGTTATTGATTTTTATTGTATGTGCTATATTTACCAGGCTGTGGATAAGCACTGTCCCACGGATGGACAGAGTGGACCATCTGGACAAGGACTGAAACTGGGTTAACACTCAGCAACCAGCACGTCTGCACCATCGTAGCTCTCTGTCAAAACTTTCTGCCATATGACAAGCAGCGTGAAGCATCCTCTGCTCGGCATCATGTGCGGCTGAGCACTGGACGGCTCAGGCATCCCAAAACAAAGGGTGAATTTACACCAGGTGTGGGGACCATGGCTTGTCGTGTCTTGTGTCTTAGGATCCACCGGATCACCTGGCTAGTGGACAGACTGTTGTCGCCTAGCAGAGGCCATCTTTGTCAGACTCTGTGACATCTACAAGAGCCCTCAACACACAAATTCATCATGCATTGACAAAATGGACAATGATTAAAGGGCTGATAAAAAAAAATAGACTAATAATTTGTGAAAACTTGTGTTTTAATTGGTGGTGTGTAAATAGTGTCTAAGTTGCAGATTTGATCTCTACAGATGTCGCCATTAAAAATGCACGTTTCGAGAAAAGGGATCCCGTGACTTGCCGCGGCTTTGCGCGGCTGCGTGCCGGAAGCTGTGAACATGCCCTTCATTACCTGTAGGGGGCAGTCGTGTTTCAGTCTGAAGTATTGTGTGTCTATTGAAGCCGAAAATGTGTCCAAATTAAACCGCGCATGCGTGTTTGGAGACGCTGTGCCCGCGCTGTGGATCAGTCGGTTGGGGATCATCACGGAGGTACTACACGGCGTGGCTGGAGCTGGAGTTTGTCGTGTTTGAGGTAAGTTTACCTTTCTGTTTTGGATGTGATTCTCGCTTTCATGACTCCCAATTAATGTTCATCTTAATCTCAGGACGTACAATTAGCAATATTTCAGTTTTTAATAGTATGGAGATTCACAAAACACTGTTTTCGTGTAAAAACCTGAACCTACGGGGTCCTGTGGTAAATAAATAAATAAATAAATAAAATAATAACGAACCGAGCGCGCGGATTAATAAACCGAGATGTGTGTTTCTTACCCCCACCCTTCGTGAAAACGGCGTGTTCAGAGAAAGGCTCGCCAGTGAGATGCCATTTCTGAACAAACTGAGTCGTGTGTGTTAAAGCATTAAATGGTAAAAGAGCACTAGCAATAAACGTTTTTTTCTGAATCCGAATTTTATTAATAAGTTACAAGTTAAATTTCAACTGTAAAGAACCTGTACATATGTTCATACAGTATTGACAGCAGCTCTAATTTGTCTAAATCGCATTGCAGACAAGAAAAAGAAGTAGAGTCATCCTGTGACCTTGCATGCTTAATCTTTCCACACATGATTCTTGCTTCTCACTTTTTCCTTAATCTCCGGTTCGGTTCTGGTTTCGGTCTGTTCTCATGAGTTGTGAAGCGAGAGGAACAAAGTATAAATATTGTTCATTTGCTAAATTAAGTATCATGAATTTTAATTGAATATCTATCTCTGTATTTTTTCACAGCAGTTTGTGACTGAAAGTGTGTCTGCATCTGACTTCAGGAGTTTCCTGACCAACGTATCTAACGGTCATATTTAAAAATCATGAAGTACAAAACGTTTCTGTTGGTGTTTAATTTTGTTTCTATGATTAATACTTATTTGTGGTTTATGTTTTGTACGTCTTTTCAAATTGAGACCTCATTTGTAAGTTACTGTTATCTCGTTTTCTCGTTTTTGTATAAATTAATAAAATGTTTGCTTGTTATTAAATGTATTTTTCATAAAAAATAAACGAATCTGTGTTTTATTATTAGCTGAGAGTGTGGTTTATTTATTTATCATATTTGGTCATTGTAACATGCATTAGGGAGCATTATCTCTGCGACGTGTGTGCTATCTGGGAATGAATTACCTTTACTTGGTTATTTTAAATAAATCTAATTTGTGCATTAAATATAATTATTTAATTTTTACTTGATTTCTTTGATTGTTAATTTAATTAAGTAGATTTTACCTGACAATTACGAGTGAGTTTTACTTAATATTGGAGCAATAAAATTTACTTAAAATCTATGTGTCACGGACGCAGGCAGAACGATATGAATCCAAGTGCGGATACTGACTATATAGGGAATGTGGGGGCGTGGTCGGGGGCGTGAGCAAGGGTCGAATGCCGTGAGTCCGTCAGCGAAGCGTCCAAAGCAAAACCACGAGACGAGAGCCGTAGTCAAAAAGAGGAAGCGTAAGGTCAAAACCGGGAAATCAAAAGGGCAGGCGAACAATCCAAATCGGCAAGCAGAAAATCAAAAACGAGAAAAAACAAAGCGAGGTCGTAACATGAAAGCAGAGAAAAGAAAACGCGAGAGAATCGAGGTATAACACACACAATAATCCAGCGATCTGAGCAGCGCGCCGCGCATGCTTAAATCGCTGGAGTAATCAGTCATGGAATGAGAAACAGCTGAGCAGACGGGGCGGAAACGGGGGCGTGAGAGCGCACGTGACGGCTAGACAAAAACATGAGCGCGTGGGGGAGTGACAGCGTGGGAAAAAAAACGGCCGACAGACCGTGACTCGTGACAGTACCCCCCCCTTACGAACGCCTCTGGGCGTTAGGACGGGGAGCCTCAGGGATAGGTTTCTGAAAATCTGAGATTAGCTTGGGGTCTAGGATGAACTTGGCGGGGATCCAGCTTCTCTCCTCAGGGCCATAGCCCTCCCAGTCCACCAGGTACTGAATGCCTCTACCTCGGCGACGAGCTTTCAGGAGGCGGCGGACAGTGTAGGCTTCACCACCGTCAATGATACGGGGAGGAGGCAGAGGGTGGGTGGGGGGACTTAATGGGCATGAGATGAGGCGACGTAGCTGGGACACGTGGAATGTGGGATTTATTCGTCGCATCGTAGAGGGAAGTAGAAGTCTGACCGCGCAGGGGTTGACAATCCTGGTTATGGTGAAGGGGCCGATGTAACGGGGTGAGAGTTTGCGGGACAGGGTCTTAAGAGGGAGGTCTCTGGTGGAGAGCATGACTCTCTGCCCTATCCTGTACTTGGGGACCTGAGAGCGTCTACGGTCTGCTTGCTCCTTGTAAATTCTGCCTTGTCGTAGCAGCGTCCTTCTGGCTTGGGTCCAGGTCCTCCTACAGCGGCGAATGAAGGCTTGGGCAGAGGGGACGCTGACCTCCTCTTCCTGAGAGGGGAACAAGGGTGGTTGGTAGCCCAGGCAGCACTGGAAGGGGGACAGCCCAGTAGACGAAGAGACTAGGGAGTTGTGGGCATATTCGACCCAGGGCAGGAATCTGCTCCACGAGGTGACATCCCGGTAGGTCATGCACCTCAGGGCGATCTCGAGGGCTTGATTCTTCCTCTCCGTCTGCCCATTGGATTGAGGGTGGAAACCTGATGACAGGCTTGGGGTGGCTCCAATGAGTTTACAAAATGCCTTCCAGAACTGAGAAGTGAACTGTGGGCCCCGATCAGACACAATGTCCTTGGGCAGGCCGTGGAGCTTAAATACGTGATTAATCATGAGCTCTGCAGTCTCCTTGGCGGACGGAAGTTTTGGTAGGGGGATAAAGTGAGCAGCTTTAGAGAACCGATCAACCACGGTCATGATGCAGGTGTGGCCGGTGGAGGGGGGTAGACCGGTGACGAAGTCCAGGGCGATGTTGGACCAGGGGCGATGAGGGATGGGCAGGGGTCTGAGGAGGCCAGCTGGGGCCGTGTTGACATGTTTGGATCTTATGCAGACATTGCATGCTGCAACAAAGCGGGAGACGTCATCCCTGAGGGTGGACCACCAAAACCGCTGCTGGGCTAGTGCCAGAGTTCTGGCGGTGCCTGGGTGGCAAGCGAGCTTGGAACTGTGGGCCCACTCCAGGACCTGAGAGCGCAGAGCGAGGGGAACGAAGAGACGGTTAGGAGGCACGTTGCTTGGGCTTGGTCCATGGGATAGGGCTTCCTTGACGCTGGTTTCGATATCGAGCTCGGCCACGGCGAGGAGGCAGGGGGGCGGCAAAATAGTCTCACATGGGGCAGGGTCTTGGGTGGTCGAAAATATTCTTGAAAGCGCATCCGGCTTGGTGTTCTTAGACCCTGGTCGGTAGGAGAGGGTAAAGTTGAACCTGGCAAAGAACAGGGACCACCGGGCCTGACGAGAGTTGAGCCTCTTGGCGCTCCGTAAATACTCGAGGTTCTTGTGATCGGTCCATACCAGGAATGGGGCCTCCGTTCCCTCCAGCCAGTGTCTCCATTCCTCCAGTGCTAACTTGATGGCTAAGAGTTCACGATCTCCGATGCCGTAATTGCTCTCAGCAGGGGTTAGGCGGTGGGAGAAGAAGGAGCAGGGGTGCAGCTTATTATCTCTGTTGGATCTTTGTGAGAGGATGCCTCCTACTCCGGTGCTGGAGGCGTCGACTTCTACGATGAACTGCCGTGACGGATCTGGGATGGTGAGGATAGGGGCGGAGGTGAACCGTTTCTTCAGCTCGCTGAAGGCTTTTTCGGATTCCAAGTTCCAGCAGAATTGGGTTTTGGTAGAGGTTAGAGCTGTTAGAGGGGCGGCGATGGAGCTGTAGCCTCGGATAAACCGACGATAAAAGTTAGCAAAGCCTAAGAACCTCTGGAGTTCATGTCGAGAAGTAGGGGTGGGCCACCTAGTGACCGCTTCGAGTTTAGCAGGTTCCATCTCGATGCCCTTGGGGCTGATGGTGAATCCGAGGAACGTGGTGGCTGTGGTGTGGAACTCGCACTTCTCAGCCTTGATGAACAAGTTGTTCTCCAGGAGTCTCTGCAGTACCTGCCTGACATGATGTTGGTGTTCTTCTGGGTTGTGAGAAAAGATCAGGATGTCGTCGAGATAGACGAATACGAATGAGTTAAGGAAATCCCTGAGGACGTCATTGATTAAGGCTTGAAACACTCCGGGGGCATTAGTAAGTCCAAAGGGAACCACCAGATACTCATAATGTCCAGTTGGCGTATTAAAAGCTGTTTTCCACTCATCCCCTTCCCGAATGCGAACAAGGTGATAGGCGTTGCGCAGATCTAGCTTAGTGAAGGTGCTGGCCCCCTGAAGGAGTTCGAAGGCAGTAGACATTAGAGGAAGGGGGTATCGGTTCTTAATGGTGATGTTGTTAAGGCCCCTATAATCAATGCACGGACGAAGGGAACCATCTTTCTTGCCTACGAAGAAGAATCCCGCCCCTGCCGGAGAGGAAGAGGGGCGGATGATTCCTGCGGCCAGCGATTCCGTGATGTACTGGTCCATGGCTTGGCGTTCTTTCGGCGACAGTGAGTAAAGACGGCCCTTGGGGGGGGAGGTGCCTGGGAGGAGGTCAATGGCGCAGTCATATGGTCGGTGGGGGGGAAGAGAGACTGCACGTGATTTACTGAACACAGTCCTGAGGTCATGGTATTCTGGGGGAACACGGGTGAGGTCCGATGGCTCCTTTGTGGGGACTGGGTCGAGGCAGGGCGTAGTGGCGGCGCGTAAACATGACGTGGAGCATGATGGACTCCAGGCTACGATCGAGTTCCTGACCCAATCAATGTGCGGATTGTGTTGGGTTAACCAGGGGAGGCCTAGGACGACCGTGGCATGTGACCCCTCCATGATGAACAGCGACGTTTGTTCTGAGTGATTGCCGGACACCTTTAGGCCAATGAGAGGGGTTCTGTGGGTGATGGGTGGGAGTGGACTCCCGTCGAGGGCCTGGACTGTGAGGTGGTTCTCCAAGGGCAGCGCAGGAATACCCAGGGTCTCGGCTGAAGCCGCATTCAGCAGGTTACGATCCGAACCCGAGTCGACCAGTGCCTGTACTAGGTGGGTCTGTCGCTCATGGATGAGGAAGATGGGAAGCAGATGACGTTGGTCTGGGAGCCTTCTTGGAGTCTCGCCCTCTAGTGCTCCCAGCTGAACTAGAGGGCACCCCCCTTTTACTGGACAGTTCTTCAGCAGGTGTCCTGATTTCCCACAGTAGAAGCAGGCCCCCTCCACCCGCCGGCGGTGACGCTCCTCTGGGGTGATGCGGGTTCTGCCCAGTTGCATGGGATCCTCCTGGGGTTCAACTCGTGGAGGTGGGGGTCGCGGTAGTGCCCTGGGAGGAGAAAATCAGGCTGACCTACGAAGACGGAGACGGGCATCTACTCGACCAGCCAGGTCCACAAGCTCTTGGAGCGACGAGGGAAGCTCTCGCGAGATTAGCTCATCTTGGAGCTTCTCTGTCAGACCCTCCAAAAAGACGTCGCATAACGCTCGGTTATTCCAACCACTGGGGAGGGCCAGGGTCTGGAACTCAATGGCATATTCATAGGCCGAGCGCGAGCCCTGGCGAAGATTCAGCAGTTTTCGGCCCGCCTCCCTGCCATGGCATGAGCGGTCAAACACCCTCTTCATCTCTCTGGCGAAGTCTCCGTAATTGGAACAGCAGGGGTCGTGTGCATCCCAAAGCGCTGTGCTCCATTCACGGGCGCGTCCTGGAGTGTGATGACGTAAGCCACCTTAGATCGTTCGGTGGAAAAGGCGGAGGCTTGGAGCTCGAAGATCAGGGAACACTGAGATAAGAAGGAGCGACAGGTGCCTGGATCTCCCTCGTAGGCGGGAGGAGCGGGGAGGCGTGGTTCCTGTGGCGCATGTGAGCTTGCTCCTTGCGGTAGGGAGAGTTGGAGTCTCTGAAGCTGAGACGTGACGTCGGCGAGAGACTGCTTGGTGCTGAGCAGTTCCTGTTGGTGAGTCCCGAGCAGGGCACCTTGACTTTCCAATGCCGCTCTCATATGGTCAGAAGCCGCTGGATCCATAGCTGGCTGGATTATTCTGTCACGGACGCAGGCAGAACGATATGAATCCAAGTGCGGATACTGACTATATAGAGATGTGGGGGGCGTGGTCGGGGGCGTGAGCAAGGGTCGAATGCCGTGAGTCCGTCAGCGAAGCGTCCAAAGCAAAAACACGAGACGAGAGCCGTAGTCAAAAAGAGGAAGCGTAAGGTCAAAACCGGGAAATCAAAAGGGCAGGCGAACAATCCAAATCGGCAAGCAGAAAATCAAAAACGAGAAAAAACAAAGCGAGGTCGTAACATGAAAGCAGAGAAAAGAAAACGCGAGAGAATCGAGGTATAACACACACAATAATCCAGCGATCTGAGCAGCGCGCCGCGCATGCTTAAATCGCTGGAGTAATCAGTCATGGAATGAGAAACAGCTGAGCAGACGGGGCGGAAACGGGGGCGTGAGAGCGCACGTGACGGCTAGACAAAAACATGAGCGCGTGGGGGAGTGACAGCGTGGGAAAAAAAACGGCCGACAGACCGTGACTCGTGACACTATGTGTGCAAATCGTTAAGAGGATTTTATCAAGTAAATCTTACAAGTTCTTTTTTTCAGTGCATGGGTGAACACGATGATTTAAGAATTTAATTAAGCACAACACACCTATGAGGCTGGACAATGGAATAAACTGTGTGGGTGCCAATAATATTAAATATTTATCTGTTAATTCTTTGACAACACTGCTGCTTTTTGTTGGAAACTGGCAGACATAAAAAATATGAAAAATACTTTAAATAAATATAAAGGGGACGATGGGCTAAAGCACCCCTAAAAATGGCCTAGCGATGCCCGTGTATATATAATGAAAATATTATGTGTAAAGAAAATATAATTATATATTCGTGTTTAATAAAAAAAAACATTTTAATGGTTAGTGATTGTTGCAGACATTCACATTATTTTTTGGGGAAGAGCTTGGCTTGTACAGGCTACTATACGCTCATCATCAGTCAGCGCCCCGCTGTAACCAGCAGATCAAAGGAGCAGTTATCGGCTGACACGTAGCCATCTGAGTTTGGAGACCCACAGAACCCCCACTGTATTATAATGCCTCTTCTCACCTTTCATTCATGATTTCGCTGATGGGGGAATTCGTAGAATTGGGGGTTTTAAAAACAATTAACAAGGCAGAGTAGACGTCTCTGCCTAAAATGTTTTTCGCCAGCAAAACACCCCTCTCTCTCTCTCTCTCTCTCTCTCTCTCTATATATATATATATATATATATATATATATATATATATATATATATATATATATATATATATATATATATATATATATATAAACTCACAATCACATTCCAGCTCTTATTCCCAGCCGCGGTCAAATAATGGATGAAATAATTATTCAATGCTGGACACAAACAGCAAAAAACATGAAAAGCCCTAAGCACTTTATTGCTTTTCATCATGTTTTTTGCTGTTTGTGTCCAGTATATATATATATATATATATATATATATATATATATATATATATATATATAGTTAATTCATGTCTATTTATGATCTAAAAAATATATAAAAACATATGATCTTTTTGAGTTATGAGTTGTTGTTTTTTATTATTCATAAGACAACCTTTCAGTTTTGTAAATATTCTAGTTATAGTGTGTTAAGTCTTTCTTAAACGGTTTTGAGAATTAGACCATCCAGCTAAGATCAATATTATTAATATTAAACATTTTATTTCTATTTATTCTATGTTTTGCTGGAGAAATACATTTTAGGCAGAGATGTCTCGGTCTTGTTAAATAGTTTTAAACCCCTCAATTGTGCCAATTCCCTCATCCGAAACCGGTTTGATAACTTCACACCTAAAGGTGAGAAGAGGGACTGAGCTGTAACTGAGCGCACTTTCACGTTGTATATACTGTACACACACACACACACACACACATATACAGGCATGTGCAGAGGGGGGAGGGCGGCGGGTGCTTGAGCACCCGCCCCTTTCCTCCAGGATGCCTCAAGTGCCCTTTTTTCTGTGTATGTGCGTATGGAGCCCTGTCTTTGCCCCTCAACAATAAAATGTAACTATTAATCTCAATTTTGCTAAATAAAAGGATCTGGCTTGCATCAGTCACATGCCTGCCATTAACCAATGCTGGCCCTTGAGGGCAGAGCGCGCTCGTTACGAGCCGGGTATGAGATGCATGCAAAGTGCACACGCATTTTCTTCAGGCTTGGCGGTGCGGAGCTGGAGGAGAAGCAGGCAAATTAACTGGAAGGTGGAGACTGGTGCAAAACAGTAAATAGGGTGTACAGCGCACACTATAGTCTATAACAACAAATTAATTGAAATAAATGAGTGTGCTGTTTGTGCAACAGCGTGACAAACATTACCTGTCCTTTTATGAACTGCACAAGTAGTGGTGGTCATTAACTGCTAGCTAACTGGGTAAGGGGGTTACAGGGGGGTCTGTAGCTCTGTGTCCAGAGCTCCGTTTTATGGAACATGTTTAGTTTTAAAGTAAGTTACAGTTTTATTTCACTAAAAGCCATCTAATATGGATACCCATATTATTATGGATTATTATATTTATGATATAAAAAACACTGTTTTTAAAGAAAATATATTAAGTAACAGATAATATTAGGTTTATATTTCAAATTAGATAAAATGCTGATTTTCCAGCAGTAAAATTATTGTATCTCTACAGTTTAAACATTTAATAAGCACTGCATGTACATGTTTGTGTGTTTTATGTGTATAGATTCTTAAAAATTATTACTAATAATATAATAATCAGCAGCAACATTGTACGCCATCAGGTAAAACATAGGCTACGTTTGCTTTGCATTGTCCCGACCTGATGACAGTCATACAGTATGATGCAATTCCATATTCGTTATGAATGTGAGTTGTTATTATTCAGCATGTTCTATCTTTTTTAACTTTGAGCACCCGCCCCTTTAAACGTCTCTGCACGGCCCTGCACACACACACACACACACACACACACAAATATACAGTGGTGTGAAAAACTATTTGCCCCCCTCCTGATTTCTTATTCTTTTGCATGTTTGTCACACAAAATGTTTCTGATCATCAAACACATTTAACTATTAGTCAAAGATAACACAAGTAAACACAAAATGCAGTTTTTAAATAAGGGGTTTTATTATTTAGGGAGAAAAAAATCCAAACCTACATGGCCCTGTGTGAAAAAGTAATTGCCCCCTGAACCTAATAACTGGTTGGGCCACCCTTAGCAGCAATAACTGCAATCAAGCGTTTGCGATAACTTGCAACGAGTCTTTTACAGTGCTCTGGAGGAATTTTGGCCCACTCATCTTTGCAGAATTGTTGTATTTCAGCTTTATTTGAGGGTTTTCTAGCATGAACCGCCTTTTTAAGGTCATGCCACAACATCTCAATAGGATTCAGGTCAGGACTTTGACTAGGCCACTTCAAAGTCTTCATTTTGTTTTTCTTCAGCCATTCAGAGGTGGATTTGCTGGTGTGTTTTGGGTCATTGTCCTGCTGCAGCACCTAAGATCGCTTCAGCTTGAGTTGACGAACAGATGGCCGGACATTCTCCTTCAGGATATTTTGGTAGACAGTAGAATTCATGGTTCCATCTATCACAGCAAGCGTTCCAGGTCCTGAAGCAGCAAAACAACCCCAGACCATCACACTACCACCACCATATTTTACTGCTGGTATGATGTTCTTTTTCTGAAATGCTGTGTTACTTTTACGCCAGATGTAATGGGACATGCACCTTCCAAAAAGTTCAACTTTTGTCTCGTCGGTCCACAAGGTATTTTCCCAAAAGTCTTGGCAATCATTGAGATGTTTTTTAGCAAAATTGAGACGAGCCTTAATGTTCTTTTTGCTTAAAATGGTTTGCGCCTTGGAAATCTGCCATGCAGGCCGTTTTTGCCCAGTCTCTTTCTTATGGTGGAGTCGTGAACACTGACCTTAATTGAGGCAAGTGAGGCCTGCAGTTCTTTAGATGTTGTCCTGGGGTCTTTTGTGGCCTCTCGGATGAGTCGTCTCTGCGCTCTTGGGGTAATTTTGGTCGGCCGGCCACTCTTGGGAAAGTTCACCACTGTTCCATGTTTTTGCCATTTGTGGATAATGGCGCTCACTGTGGTTCGCTGGAGTCCCAAAGCTTTAGAAATGGCTTTATAACCTTTACCAGACTGATAGATCTCAATTACTTTTGTTTTCATTTGTTCCTGAATTTCTTTGGATCTTGGCATGATGTCTAGCTTTTGAGGTGCTTTTGGTCTACTTCTCTGTGTCAGGTAGCTCCTATTTAAGTGATTTCTTGATTGAAACAGGTGTGGCAGTAATCAGGCCTGGGGGTGACTACAGAAATTGAACTCAGGTGTGATAAACCACAGTTAAGTTATTTTTTTAACAAGGGGGGCAATCACTTTTTCACACAGGGCCATGTAGATTTGGATTTATTTTTCTCACTTAATAACGTAAACCTTCATTTAAAAACTGCATTTTGTGTTCAATTATGTTATCTTTGATTAATAGTTAACGGTTTTTGATGAGCAGAAACATTTAAGTCTGACAAACATGCAAAAGAATAAGAAATCAGGAAGGGGGCAAATAGTTTTTCACACCACTGTATATATATATATATATATATATATATATATAGTTAATTCATGTCTATTTATGATGGAGACACCTTTTTACGTTTTAAATACGTCAAACCTCCGCTGCGTGTATTCATTCACAGGCTGCAGCGCACGCACAGAGAAAAAATAGGAGACTGTGGTTTAGGAGTGGATTGGAGAGAAGAGAGCTGTTCAGTTACTATAAAAAAAAATCAAAAAAATATATATAAACATAATATGATATTTTTGAGTTATGAGGGTTTTTTTTATTATTCATAAGACAACCTTTCAGTTTTGTAAATATTCTAGTTATAGTGTGTTATGTTTTTCTTTAGGTTAAACGGTTTTGAGAATTAGACCATCCAGCTAAGATAAATATTATGTTGTTGATTGATAAAATCTGGATTAAGGATATTTTATTTTGTTTTATTTATTTAATTTGTATTTTTCATCTTCCCCCTGAGGGATTGCCACCTTATTGTGGTCAGGGGGTTGTGTGCCTCAGTGACCTTAAGAGCTATATACCAGCAGGAGCTTAGTCTTTGGGGGTGGGGGTGCATGTTGAAAGGCAGACTTTTTATGTCTTTATGATGTGTTCTGATGGTACTCAATGTTACGTCTACACCAACAGATTTCAGATGGCGGTGTATTTCGCGACTGGAACTTCCAGCAGACTTCATTGTCCTGATGTCTTGAGAATGAAGCTTACTGATCTTGGTCATTTTGAAATGCTTCTACTGTACGTGTGGATGGACTGTATTTATCCTGGCAATGTATGTCATAGTGATGTGGAAAGTGAGAATCTGATCTGTGCATGGGCGTCAACTCGCACGTTCTGTAATGTTCCATTGTCTTTTAGAGCCCATTACTAAAGCATTCGCTAGTTATCCAGCTGATATGCACGTTAATCTGCATTTGAAAAGGATTAAAAATGTGCAAAATCAACCTGAATCTCTCTAAGTAAGTAAGCAAATCAAAGATAAACGAATAAATAGCTTTCAATTGTGGCATAGTAAAAGTTCCCTAGCATGAGTTAATGTATGTAGATGGCAAATAAAGTTTCCGAAAAAAAATGCAGGAAAAGATGTTTTCCATACTCATAATAACTAACTTGTTTACATTACACTTGTTAAATTGAAAGATCATACTGTAAATTGGTGAGCCTATTACGTTCTACTGAACAGCCACAACTCCGAAAACATTAAAGAAATTGTTCACTCAAAAAAAAAAAAATCTGTCATTATCCCTTCAATAAAAGCACCACACTTACCCGACATTGTACATCTGATTGACCCTACTGAAAAAAATATAGCACTGGCTAAACTTAAAACAATTGAAGTAATCTGTCACACCTAATATTTTAGCATTGACGTAATGTAAATAAACCTTTTACTCTAACTTAAAATTTTTAAGTTCATGTAAACTAATTTCTGAAGGTGAAACAAACCAAATTTTGTAAGTTGTTCTAAATTCAATTCAATTCAATTCAATTTTATTTATATAGCGCTTTTAACAATGGTCATTGTCTCAAAGCAGCTTCACAAAAATTAAAGAAATTTAACAAAAAAAAATAAAAAAATAAAATAATAATAATAATAATAAATAAATAAATAAATAAAATAATAATAGAAAATAAATAAATAAAACCAAATAATAATAATAATTATAGAAAATAAAATAATTGGAAGTGTGGATGTGTGAGAAAAATGTGCAGATAATAATGAGACGAATGAATGAAATTTCTCTGATGAGCAAGCCAAGGGTGACGGCGACGGTGGCAAGGAAAAACTCCCTGAGATGGCATTAGGAAGAAACCTTGAGAGGAACCAGACTCAACAGGGAACCCATCCTCATTTGGGCGATAACAGATAGAAATGATATAACATCTTGTGTGTTGTGCAGGTGAAAATTCAATATGACAGAAATTATTTAAATTGACATGAAGACCAGTTCAGCATAGGGACGAGTCAGTCGGTGCAGAGGGCAGATGAGGTCTGGATCACTGGAAGCACAGGAGCAGCATGTGTAGCTCCAACCATCATAAAGCTGAATCCAGCTGGAGCTGGTCCTTCTCTGGATGCCTCAGGAACCTCGCAGGGTCGGCCTTTGTCTACTGATGCTGGCAAAATCTCCCGATGCCTCGGGATGGGTAGAGAAATACAGAACAGATGGGGAGAATTAGCGTAGTTGCCATTCGGGATAGGTGTACTGGAGTATGAGATTATGGGATGAGTTATGTGTATGCCAGATTAAAAAGATGTGTCTTGAGTCTACTTTTGAACTGAGAAACCGTGTCTGCTCCCCGAACACTGTCTGGAAGGCTATTCCAAAGCTTTGGAGCTAAATATGAAAAAGCCCTACCCCCTTTTGTAGATTTTGAAATTCTGGGAACTACCAGAAGTCCGGAGCTTTGTGATCTTAAGGCGCGTGGTGGATTGTAGCGCATCAGAAGACTGGTTAGGTATGTGGGAGCTAAACCATTATTGGTCATCCAATCTTTTATGTCCTGGACACACTCAGTTAATCTAGACAACTTAGGTATTCCGTCTGGTTTAGTTGAGATATATAATTGGGTATCATCAGCATAACAATGGAAACTAATCCCATGTCTTCTAATGATGTTACCCAAGGGAAGCATGTATATTGAGAACAACAGAGGTCCTAAAACTGACCCTTGTGGGACCCCATATTTCACTGGCATTACACCAGACGGTTCTCCATTTAGATCTACAAAATGGTAGCGATCAGACAGGTAAGATCTAAACCATTTTAATGCCTGTCCCTGAATACCTATATAATTTTGTAAGCGATCTATGAGAATATTATGATCTATAGTGTCGAATGCAGCACTAAGATCAAGCAGGACTAGCAATGAGATGCAGCCTTGGTCTGAAGCTAAAAACAAGTCGTTTGTAATCTTAACTAGTGCAGTTTCTGTGCTATGATGGGGCCTGAAACCTGACTGAAATTCTTCAAGGATGTTGTTATCCTGCAAGAATGTGCAAATTTGAGCTGATACTACTTTTTCTAGTATTTTTGATATGAACGGGAGGTTTGAAATTGGTCTGTAATTTGTTATTTCATTCGCGTCCAAATTAGATTTTTTAAGAAGCGGCTTAATAACTGCTAACTTGAAAGGTTTAGGGACGTGACCTAGATGTAATGAAGAATTAATAATGTTTAGGAGTGGCTCTCCAACCGTAAGCATCACTTCTTTTAAAAATCTGGTTGGGATTGGGTCTAACAGGCACGTTGTTGATTTAGCCAAGGTGATGAGTTTATACAGCTCTTCCTGTCCTATACCTGTAAAGCAGTGAAAATCTAAATGTGAAGCTATAGGCTGAACTGGATCGTGAGATACTATTAGAGGTTGAACCTCCATTATTTTCTTCCTGATATTATTGATTTTTTCATTAAAGAAGTCCATAAAGTCTTCACTTCTAAACTGTGATGGGATACTCTCTGCGGGCGTCTTAGGTTTTGTTAGGCGAGCCACTGTACTAAATAAGAACCTGGGATTGTTTTGGTTTCTTGCTATCAGTTGGCTAAGATGCTCGGTCCTAGCAGTTTTTAGAGCCTGTCTATAGCTGCACATACTGTCTTTATACGCAATTCGAAAAACTTCTAATTTAGTTTTCCTCCATTTTCGCTCGAGGTTACGGGTTGCTCTCTTTAGGGCGCGAGTATGACTGTTGTACCACGGTGCAAATGTTTTATCTCTGACTTTTTTTAATCTGATGGGAGCAACAGTGTCTAATGTACTGGTAAAAATAGTGCCCATGCTGCTAGTCACTTCATCTAGATCATCTGCATTTAGGGGTCTAATAAGAAATTGGGACAGATCCGGCAGATTACTTGTGAATCTGTCTTTAGTAGTGGGATTCATATTTCTAACAGATTGATAACGTGGGGAGACACAGCTAATCTGTTCTACGGGTAGAGTATATGTCAGGAGGTGATGATCTGTGATATCATCACTATGAGGTATGATCTCTATATTAGAGACATCTATACCATGGGATATAATTAAATCTAGCGTATGATTAAAGCGGTGAGTTGCTCCAATTATATTTTGCTTAACCCCAAAGGAATTTAGTAAATCCATAAATGTGAGTGCTAAAGCGTCGTTAGCATCATCTACATGAATGTTAAAGTCTCCTACTATCAACACTTTGTCAGAGTTAACCAATAGGTCTGATAGCAGATGTCCAAATTCTTTAAGAAAATCGCCATATGGCCCCGGGGGTCTGTACACGGTGGCCAGGGTAAAATATAGCAAGGGTTTATTACGTATTTCATTTAGTGCAACATTAATGATAAGCACTTCAAATGAATTAAGCCTGGGCCTTATTTTCTGGGTAACAGTGAGTACATCATTGTAGATAGTGGCGACACCACCACCGCGACCAATTAGACGGGGCTCGTGCTTATAGAAATATCCTGACGGAGTAGACTCATTCAGACCAAAATATTCATTTGGTTTAAGCCAGGTTTCAGTGAGACAGAGTGCATCAAGGCAATAATCTGAGATAATTTCATTAACAATAAGTGCTTTAGGCGCAAGGGATCTAATGTTGAGTAGTCCAAACTTTAGAGGTGGATTTTGACTACTTATTTTGCCTTTTTCTGGTTTTATGGTTATCAGATTGTTTCGGGCAAATTTAACAAATTTATTCTTTTTTCTCAGTATTCGGGGAACAGACACAGTTTCTATAGGACAAGCTACAGTGGTTACAAAATCGGAGCGTCGTATGTAACGTCGCCGCCGCATTACGGGATGTGCATTTGCTGTGCATTTGCTGGCTTTTACCACTGAGTGGCGCTATATAACTACAGACTGACGCCTCATGCCTTAGTTCATTCTCTGCCTCAATAATACACGTAATAGCCGATAACATCAAGTGAAACACTGTAGTTGACCGAATTCATAATCACAGTACTATAATTACAGTACAAATGTAGAATTCAAATTAAATCAAATCTTATTAAGATCAAATTTAAGCACAATAAATATTAACACAGTGAGCCTTTAGATTTTATCACGTGTAATTAGAAAAGAAGTGTGTAGGGTTTTATTTAAATATAAATTTATAAACCAATAAGATCAAATAACACCAAGTTATTATTATAACAGGCTTACTCCGTCACTTATCAAAGACGTACACTTGCTTTCAAAGAAGTCGAGTGGCTTATTAAGGTCTCTGGTGTGCATTGTCTCTAAGTGGCCGCTTGGTGTAGCGGTTAGAACACTCGGCCAGTGATCTACAAAGCGCCGGTTCGAATCCCGAGTGATGTTTTAAAATTGTTTTATTTTAAAACTAAATAAAATGTTTTAAGTGCGCTTAAGGTAGAGTCTTATAAAGGCTATGTAGACTTATATAGTTTTATTATATATTTTTTGCACATTAATCTGAGTCCTCATCTGTTAGATCTGTTTAGTTTTTTTTTCCTGCCGGGACGAATGCGCGGTTCCATCCCTTTCCCGCCTATTCAGGGAGCCTACGGAGTGAGCGATTAACCATAGTCGAATCGATTGGTGTGCGTCCAACTCACGTTACTCGTGTGCTATTCATGCCGGCTGGTGATAATTAACCTTAATATGTTCTCGGGCTTGGTCACGATGCTCAACATCTATAAAAATAGCAAAGTATTGTGTATAGAGTGATAAAAAAAAAACTATCTAACGCATGTTAGAAAACATAATTTCCTGCATTTTTTTTCTGCTTCAGGAGTCAGTCTGTTCTGAGACAGTGAGAGTAGAGGACGGGGCAGATTCAGAACCAGGGAGGGAGCCGGAGACAGCAGAACAAAGAGATGATATTGCCAGCACCAGCACAGGGAGCACAGTTTTTAGTTTAGATCTCATGTTTACATTTTATTGTATGTTGATGGCTTGACTGTAAACAACATAAACAATGCAATAAATTTATAAAAATATATATTTATTGTCTCCCCTGCTGTTAAATGAAATTTGCGTTATTTTACGTTAATGTTACGTTATTACATTATTAACGTCGACAGAATAAAGTAAAGTTTTATTTCTGGAATTGATGCACGGGCTTCATCTTAGGCTTTTTTTTCTTTCGGTTCTTTCGTTTCTCAGTGCCGGACTGTTGATGTCTCTTTCCAGGACCAGGCATATCGTTCAATTATTATAATTCTTTTGGCCAAATACTGTAGGCAGCCGTAACAGAGGTGAGGGCGCGCGCGTCATCACGTGTGCTTAGCTGACTCTGCGTTCACCGTAAACTTCAATATAGACGTTTATATTTTTGTTTATTTGTATATGTATGTTATTAATATTAATTTTTTAGAGATTGTGTGTGCGTGCACGGAGAGTTTGTGTTGATAAGTGTATGTGGATAAGTTGATAAGTGTATCAGAAAGCATTAAAATGTTCATTTGAATTAAAATGACACACACACGTCTGTATATACAGTATATCAATTACATATATATCAATTTCATTAGTTCGTTCATTCTATTTGAAGCTTCGGATGTTTTTTTTTTTTTTTTTTGGTTTGGTTAGATTAGTTCTGAACTCGCTTCCGTGAAACTATCGCTAAAACAATGTACTGAGCCCTCCTGAGGATATAAAGCTTTATTATTGTGTTTGGATAAATAATCAGATCTACCACAGCAGATAATAAACTATGGTGTGTCATAACCGAAGCAAACACCACGATTATGCCTCGTTTCGTTCGACGGGAACGTGGTTCACTTGGCCGCGGTGTATTATAAACCTGTGGAATGTTACACTGTTTATGCTCACATAAGAGGAATAAAAGCGAGTGAAATGTGGAAATGATGTGTGGCAACTCAGGACTAAACCAATGATTTCGGTAACTCCACTGAGTGTAACATCTGCATAGTGACACTGAATATCTTCACTTTTCCGTTTACCTCTGAAAAAAAAGCTGTATTTAGTTTGTTTATATTTAGAGTTTTTATAACAGTAGAAGAAGTACGCGCGCGCACGCACACACATAGACACACACACACACAGACACACACACTCCCCTGAGCCCTCGGGAAACATCCAATCACCGTCGGTATACAAATGAGTCAGGACGCAGCCTAACGTGGTGTCGTGTCGGATTTCAGTGGTCACGGAGTGGGAAGACTTTGAAGAAGCTGCAGTGACAGCTGAACAACTTCACTTTTCCGTTTACCTCTGAGGAAAAAAAGCTGTATTTTGTTTGTTTATATTTAGGATTTTTATAGTAGTAAGAGAGAGTTATAGTTTGGTCTGTATTGTAGTTCGCACCCTTGTAGAGAATAAATAAATGAATAACACCTTCATATCCCCTCTCAAGAGTGTCATAGTCCATTGTTAGTTTTAATGATTTGGCTGAAACTAATTATCACTACATAAGTACCCTAACACCATTGATCATGAGTCTCAGCTGAACCTAATTCTATACTTGTAACAGAAAATGTAGATGCAGATTCCAAATGTGTATTTATATAATAGATAGATAGATAGATAGATAGATGTGTGTGTGTGTGTGTGTGTGTGTGTGTGTGTGTGTGTAGGCTCTACGCACGGGCAAGAGAGGGCAGCGCACCCTTAAATGTCTGCACATGTTAATATATCCCTAAAATGTATATATTACAAGTTGATAAACTGATCTGCGGTAGACACACACACAGACACACCTCCCTTGAGCCCTGCGTCTGTCGGATTTCAGCGGTCACGGGGTGGAAAGACTTTGAAGCAGTTTATATATGAATCTAAGCTTGAACTTATCAGCATTGTAAATATATAATACTTTTCAAATAAAATCGCTATTACTTTGACCCTGAAGTTTAGTTTAGCACACACAAAAAACAGAAAAGTCATTTCTGGTAAATCAACGGAATGTGTAGTTTATTTACAGTAATTCATTAAAAAATGAATATACATTGTACAGTACACGGTAAACACGGGAAAGATTACAAAATGAAAAAACAAACAGTGTCTACTTTATAAACAGCTTAGTATGTGCGTCAAGATGCTGAAATCCCTTGCATGTTTTTGCTTCCAAGTGGAGAGATATTTGACCGATAGCCTAGAACAAAAGATCTATAGGTGTGATCACAACCCCCTCCGACCGACCGTGCCATCAATCACTGACCACCTCAGAAGTTCCCTCCAATGTATGGCTGCAATACTTGTTTTGCAAGTATTTTTAACACCATTCAAAGGCTTACAAGTTCCATTCAACATATAATGATGTCTCCACATGTTAATATATTCATAAATTTATATATTACAAGTTGATAACCTGATCTGCGGTAGCGGAAAAATCCGCTGAAAAAAAGGACAGGCATTAGCGCACACGCACACTCACACAGACACACACACACACACACACACAGACACACCTCCCTTGAGCCCTCGGTAAACATCCAAGCACTGAGGCACGCAAATCCCCTGACCACAATAAGGTGGCAATCCCTCAGGGGGGAAGATGAAAAATACAAATTAAATAAATAAAACAAAATAAAATATCCTTAATCCAGATTTTATCAATCAACGACATAATATTGATCTTAGCTGGATGGTCTAATTCTCAAAACCGTTTAACCTAAAGAAAAACTTAACAGACTATAACTAGAATATTTACAAAACTGAAAGGTTGTCTTATGTATAATAAAAAAACCTCATAACTCAAAAAGATCATATTATGTTTTTATATATATATTTTTAGATTTTTTTTTTATAGTAACTGAACAGCTCTCTTCTCTCCAATCCACTCCTAAACCACAGTTTCCTATTTCTCTGTGCGTGCTGGAGACTGTGAATGAATACACGCAGCGGAGGTTTTGTAAACTGTAGAGATACAATAATTTTACTGCTGGAAAATCAGCATTTTATCTAATTTGAAATATAAACCTAATATTATCTGTTACTTAATATATTTTCTTTTGATGATGACCATAACAGCCTACTGCATTTCATTATTTATAATAACACAAAAACAATATTACAATATTTGATATTTTAATATAAACTCGGTATCATTATCCTCCTTGTGTATGTGTAAAAAACATTTGATTTGTTCTATTTTTTATTCTGATAGTGTGCTCAATTTGTTTCTAGTAATTTATATATTTAAATTCGGATGCCTTTTACTGTTACAAATTTAACTCTTTGCAAAATAATAAAAATGTGTCTTGCTGTACAAGCCCTTGTGTTGTTGTTTGTGCTGCTGTTCTTTAATAATACCAATAATCAGATACAAACAGTCTGTCTAAACAAAAATTAAGCAATGCTTCTTAACTCATCATTATGTGGATATTTTTCATGTTCGTTGGATAAAGTATGTACTGTAATGATTTGGTCTACTCTGTACTGTATGTGCGTGAGAGAGAGGGGTGTCGCGGTCGTGAAACAAAGGCTCATTTCAGCTCATTCAGTTTCTCTGAATGGATAGGTGAGAACAGCTGATTCACGGTGAATAATTTGCATTTGAGTGTTGCCAAGTGAAAAGAAGACAAACATCAAGACGAACAACATATAAAACTGAGACAATATTTTAAAAAGAATCGCAATCAACCTGAACAGGTAAGCTGGAATAAAATCAGTAGCAGCATTAACTAAAGTAATTAGTAATTATTAGCTGCTACTGATTTTATGGACTCATCACGGTTAAATACGTTGGTCACATGGGACTCATTACGGTTGTATATCGTGCTCTGAATAATAAAATTTTTTGTTTGCTGTTTGTTTGCTGAGTAAAATTAAAATAGAACAATTTTTTAAAACAGCATTATCCAGGATTCGAACCAATGCTTTGTAAATCCCTGACCGAGCGCTCTAACCGCTACACCAACCAAGCACTAAGAGACAACACACCTCCGTGGCGTTAATAAGCGACTCGACTTCTTTGAAAGCAAGCGTTAAATAAGTAACGAAGTAAGCCTGTTATACAATTATACTATTTGCACGTGTATTTTATCTGTTTTAAACTTGGTGTCATTTGATCTTATTAGTTTAGAAATGTTTGTAAAAAAACTATTGTTATCAAAAATGTAACAGACGTAACACCGGACCTCATTACCCACAATGCATCTCCCGCACTGGACTACACTGCCGTAAACAGCTGTCGTAAATCAAAACTCCCGGTACTGCAGATGGCCACCACTTTTCATCAGTATAATGACACACACACACACACACAGCAGCAGCAGCAGACCGAGCCGTCACTCCCCTAAATTTAAAGAATACAAACTGGTTGCGTGCGAGTTTGCTGTTTTTTCTATAGTATGCTGAAGCAAAATCAAAATACAACAATTTTTTTAATTTTAATTTTGCTATAATTAAAATAAAAAAATTTAAAACATCAATCAAATCATCAAAAAATGCAGGAAATGATGTTTTCTAACATGCGTTAGATAGTTTTTTTTATCACTCTATACACAATACTTTGCTATTTTTATAGATGTTGAGCATCGTGAGCAAGCCCGAGATCATATTAACGTTAATTATCACCAGCCGGCATGAATAGCACACGAGTAACGTGAGTTGGACGCACACCAATCGATTCGACTATGGTTAATCGCTCACTCCGTAGGCTCCCTGAATAGGCGGGAAAGGGATGGAACCGCGCATTCGTCCCGGCAGGAAAAAAAAAACTAAACAGATCTAACAGATGAGGACTCAGATTAATGTGCAAAAAATATATAACAAAACTATATAAGTCTACATAGCCTTTATAAGAATCTACCTTAAGCGCACTTAAAACATTTTATTTAGTTTTAAAATAAAACAATTTTAAAACACCACTCGGGATTCGAACCGGCGCTTTGTAGATCACTGGCTGAGTGTTCTAACCGCTACACCAAGCGGCCACTTAGAGATAATGCACACCAGAGACGTTAATAAGCCACTCGACTTCTTTGAAAGCAAGTGTACTTCTTTGATAAGTGACGAAGTAAGCCTGTTATAATAATAACTTGGTGTTATTTTATCTTATTGGTTTAGAAATTTATATTTAAATAAATAGTAAACTTGGCCGATTTCGTTATAATTTTGTTTGATGAGTGGGGCTTGAAAATTCTCTTGAAAAATATGGTCATTTATTTCAGTTAATAAATCTACTATAATTTTTTTTACTCATTATTGTACAGTACACATTAATAGCTCTGGTTCAGATTTTTCATGTTTGTTGTGGAAATTACCATCACTGTTGTATTTACTGCAATGAATGAAAATGTCACTTTGCGCCACCTGGCGGCCATTTTACGAATGACTTTGAAATGCAACTGATTTATTTTGGCCGCTGTTGCCTTTAAACGGCGGTATACGCGGCGAGATCGCCATTCCAATTTTGTAACCACTGTATGTGTGTGCGTCTATCACTACGGTGAGTTGTGATGTGTCTAATATGTTTGGAATCTACAGTATGACTTACCGCCAGTCAGATGGTTCGTAGTGTCCTGGAGATGTTGTCAGAGAGGACCGCTGCTCCAGCTCTGCTAGGGTGTAGGCCATCGGTGTGATAGAGCCTAGGACGCTCCCAGAAAACATTCCAGTTATCAACAAAGCGTAATTTCTGTTGTTGACACCAAGATTGTAACCATTCATTAAAAGCAAATAATCTACTGAACTTCTCGATTCCTCGCTGAAATGTGGGAAGCGGTCCAGATACGATGATCCTTGTCGTGGGTGATGTGCTGCGGACCTTCTCGACCAGGCTCCTGAAGTCCTTCTTTAGGATCTCCGTCTGCCTCAGCCTGGTGTCGTTCGTGCCGGCATGAAGGACCACAGCACCAATGTTCTTCCTCAGGGCTGCAGGCACCTGTGCAGCAACATCAAGAACACGTGCACCAGGTAAACAGCGTGTGTGCACCTTACCTTTAACCGTGGTAGCACGCACGTACAAGGGTTGCCAGATCCCTAAATAAATAAATGAGTTGGCTATATTACTTAATGTAAATATTCTACTAAATCTAACCTGAAATTATAAACTTGATATAAACCACTTTTGAATGGTTGAGCAAATTACCTTTTTTTAAGTTGCATCAAGTAAAGATTTAAGGCATTCATAATTTAAATATAAAAGCATAAAAACTTAATTACATATTGATTTACACTCAAAACACATTTCTTTATAAAAACATTTATTGTGGAATGAACATATTTTCATCCAAAATGTTAACATTAAGATTTTTTTTTCAAAATGTATAAACACCAACAGTCATTCAAAACTGCTAACTGAATTTGAAATTGAGATGGAAAAAAAAAGATATGTCTGCATTTATCCACAAATGTAATTTTGCAATGGGTACATTTTGTCCTTGTCAAACCTGCTGAAGAAGAACCAAACTAAATACTCTGCGACTAAAATAAATTACTCCATAAAATTACAAATAGTAACACTCAACTTTGCAACATACATTTATTAATTGGACTGAAAAGAAAATTAGAAAATGTTCCTGAAACAAAATCAGCTGAGGTAAAACAACATGGAACATTCATGTGCGACTGATGGAAACTCAACAAGTCACAATCCCGATTTCCTGTGGAGGCTGAAGACAGTCCTCTTCCTACCTGAGGACAAACAGGGCTATCGTGCACCTCTCAAGTTCTGCCTGAGCTTCATCTTTCTGAACAACCTAATAAAAGAAAGAACATTTGTTAGACAAGTTGCTCTATTTGGCAAAACAGTGTCTGATGTATGCATGTAAAATCACTTAATGCTCCCTATGAGTGAAAAAAACACCTAGGATTATGGTGCAGCATGATAAATGTAATTAGCTCAATGAATAGGCCAAAACAACTGACATACATATACACACACATTATGTATTAATCATAAAGTTTATCATTTTAAGTATTAATATAAACTTGAGTAACATCCACTTCTTAATTCATATGGTTTAATATGATGTTGGGCTTTTGCAGCTATAACAGCTTCTGCTCTTCTGTGAATTCTTTCCACAAGGTTTAGGAGAATGTATGTAACTAATGTTAATACATACTGATAAAAAAAAATTTAAAAAAAAAGGTTGTGGGCTGCAGCTGATAATGCCAATGACCTCATATCTGTCAATATGAAGGGGCAGAGGTAGTTGTATGGTTTTTTTGATGTTGGTATACTGATTGGAAGCTCACAGGTTCAAACCCCAGCGCCACCTGGACCTTTAAATAAGGCTAAGTTATCAATTCAGTAACATTTTTCAGTCCTAAGGATGAAATGCTTCATGAACAAATGCTTACCAGTGCTTAATCAGCTGGTCCACATCTGCCACTCAAATACACCATAAGACATTTCAGGAGATAATCACCTCCAGGCTCTAGGGATATAAAAACAAACATAGTATTGTTGGTTATGTTAGGCTTGAAAAGCGTGATAAAATGAACATGGCAGACATTGAAACCTGTATTCAGACAGCATACACTAACATGTGAACAAGTTAAACTAAAGAGTTTTATTCTGCTAGTTATGTTTTAATTTAGTGCATCACAGCTAACTTGATGTGGATGCCTTGCTCAGGTCCTGTGGCTTCCATTCACAATATTACATTTGACACCAAGCTAATTTCTGCCTTTTTGAACGAGTACATACCAGATCAAGAACTTGAAGATGAAGATTATATCACTGGTCTTCTCTCTGACGGGTTCCTCCCTAGTTTCTGATGATCTCAATTAGTTTGTAGGGTTGATTGTCCAAGGAATCCAGTAATCTTGCTTGAAGTGGAGCAGATATAATTCTCAGAAACTCATTACTGATCTTAAAAAAAAAAAAAAAAGGTAAAAACAAAAATTGGACTGGCTCAAATTCTTATGTTAGCAAATCTTAATTACAGTATGTATAAAGTATAGAAAGCAGTATGGGTAAAATAATGCCCTTTCAGAAAAGCTAACAGACCTGTAAACACAAAAGTGCATAAAGATTATGTTTACTTTTAAAGTTATTTCATGACATCGTAAAGGCTAAAATGTACTTGAAGTAACGTTAAATCAACATGTCAAACTTATGCCAATATTTATATACTGATCCCGTTAAAAACGTGTCATAAAGTGTCACCAGTATGTCAGGAACATGTGCTAAAGCCCCGTTTCATACGAGGGAATTTTAAGAGTTTTAAGGTTTTTAAGAATAACTATAAATACACTACAAACAGCACTCACTCCAAATTAGCTTGTTCTGTGTTTATGTCACTTTCCTATCAATTTTTACATCGTTAACCAACGGTACTTAAATATAATTATTTCCATGTTATTCGGCGCCGCTGACTTACTGTAGAAACTCCGGTGTTTTTGAAAATCACCGCGTTACTTAGCTAATGCTAATGTAGGTAATATAGGTGTTTTTAGCTACAGTAGCAAACACGGACACAAAACTCAATCTACAAAGTAGTTGTTCCTGACATAAATCATGAATTTGCTCATAGAAGAGAAACATTTAACATAGAAATGACATGAGTTTGCTTTCTTACCTGGTTTAAAGGAGTTTTCTTTGAAAAACTAGGGCCGCCAGCAGAACGTGATTCAGTCCGTGATAATGCTGCGTCATGAGGACATGTGACATGGCGAACTTTGGTTTGAAGCAGAAATGTCCTTTGAGTGAATGGATTAGATTTAAGTTTAACCAGGGGCTTTAACTAACAGTAACTGAAATACAGGTTCTGATATCCTTCCTTACTTGTTTCAACGTCATGCTCCGGTTTGAGGCGGAAAATAAAATTATACCGGCAAAACTATGGTTTAAAGACTGCGCATGCGCAAATCACACTCAACCTAATAAAAGTGCCTTGATCAAAAAGATTCACCCTAAGCATTAATTAGACACTTTAGTTTAAAAGAGCAAATTATTTTTTTTAACTAATGGAATGAGAAAAAAAAACACATTAAACGAACGATAGCTAGGCTTACTTTTTTCAGTGGATCCCTCAATAATTTCTGTCTCCTTTGCCTGTGTTTGATAATATGAAGCACATATACAGTGGTTACAAAATTGGAATGGCGATCTCGCCGCGTATACCGCCGTTTAAAGGCAACAGCGGCCAAAATAAATCAGTTGCATTTCAAAGTCATTCGTAAAATGGCCGCCAGGTGGCGCAAAGTGACATTTTCATTCATCGCAGTAAATACAACAGTGATGGTAATTTCCACCACAAACATGAAAAATCTGAACCAGAGCTATTAATGTGTACTGTACAATAATGAGTAAAAAAAAATTATAGTAGATTTATTAACTGAAATAAATGACCATATTTTTCAAGAGAATTTTCAAGCCCCACTCATCAAACAAAATTATAACAAAATCGGCCAAGTTTACTATTTATTTAAATATAAATTTATAAACCAATGAGATCAAATAACACCAAGTTATTATTATAACAAGCTTACTTCGTCACTTATCCAGAGCTTGCTTTATTAACCTTGCCTTATTTAACGTTACTTGGGTGCATTGTCTTTAAGTTCTTGCTTGGTGTGGCGGTAAGAGCACACGGTCAGTGATGCATAAAGCGCCGGTTCAAATCCCGAGGGATGATGTTTTAAATTTTTTAATTTTAATTATAGCAAAATTAAAATAAAAAAAATTGTTGTATTTTGATTTTGCTTCAGCATACTATAGAAAAAACAGCAAACTCGCAGGCAACCAGTTTGTATTCTTTAAATTTAGGGGAGTGACGGCTCGGTCTGCTGCTGCTGCGTGTGTGTGTGTGTGTCATTATACTGATGAAAAGTGGTGGCCATCTGCCGTACCGGGAGTTTTGATTTCCGACAGCTGTTTACGGCAGTGTAGTCCAGTGCGGGAGATGCATTGTGGGTAATGAAGTCCGGTGTTACATCTGTTACATTTTTGATAACAATAGTTTTTTTACAAACATTTCTACACTAATAAGATCAAATGACAACAAGTTTAAAACAGATAAAATACACGTGCAAATAGTATAATTGTATAACAGGCTTACTTCGTTACTTATTTAACGCTTGCTTTCAAAGAAGTCGAGTGGCTTATTAACGTCACGGAGGTGTGTTGTCTCTTAGTGCCTGGTTGGTGTAGCGGTTAGAGCGCTCGGTCAGGGATTTACAAAGCGTTCGGTTCGAATCCTGGATGATGCTGTTTTAAAAAAATGTTCTATTTTAATTTTACTCAGCAAACAAACAGCAAACAAAAAAATTTATTATTCAGACCACGATATACAACCGTAATGATTCCCTTAACCGGCTTATACAGCTGGCATGTGACCAACGTATTTAACCGTGATGAGTCCATAAAATCAGTAGCAGCTAATAATTACTAATTACTTTAGTTAATGCTGCTACTGATTTTATTCCAGCTTACCTGTTCAGGTTGATTGCGATTCTTTTTAAAATATTGTCTCAGTTTTATATGTTGTTCGTCTTGATGTTTGTCTTCTTTTCACTTGGCAACACTCAAATGCAAATTATTCACCGTGAATCAGCTGTTCTCACCTATCCATTCAGAGAAACTGAATGAGCTGAAATGAGCCTTTGTTTCACGACCGCGACACCCCTCTCTCTCACGCACATACAGTACAGAGTAGACCAAATCATTACGGTACATACTTTATCCAACGAACATGAAAAATATCCACATAATGATGAGTTAAGAAGCATTGCTTAATTTTCGTTTAGACAGACTGTTTGTATCTGATTATTGGTATTATTAAAGAACAGCAGCACAAACAACAACACAAGGGCTTGTACAGCAAAGAGTTAAATTTGTAACAGTAAAAGGCATCCGAATTTAAATATATAAATTACTAGAAACAAATTGAGCACACTATCAGAATAAAAAATAGAACAAATCAAATGTTTTTTACACATACACAAGGAGGATAATGATACCGAGTTTATATTAAAATATCAAATATTGTAATATTGTTTTTGTGTTATTATAAATAATGAAATGCAGTAGGCTGTTATGGTCATCATCAAAAGAAAATATATTAAGTAACAGATAATATTAGGTTTATATTTCAAATTAGATAAAATGCTGATTTTCCAGCAGTAAAATTATTGTATCTCTACAGTTTACAAAACCTCCGCTGCGTGTATTCATTCACAGGCTCCAGAGCACGCACAGAGAAATAGGAGACTGTGGTTTAGGAGTGGATTGGAGAGAAGAGAGCTGTTCAGTTACTATAAAAAAAATAAAAATAAAAATATAAAAACATAATATGATCTTTTTGAGTTATGAGGTTTTTTTATTATACATAAGACAACCTTTCAGTTTTGTAAATATTCTAGTTATAGTGTGTTAAGTTTTTCTTTAGGTTAAACGGTTTTGAGAATTAGACCATCCAGCTAAGATCAATATTATGTCGTTGATTGATAAAATCTGGATTAAGGATATTTTATTTTGTTTTATTTATTTAATTTGTATTTTTCATCTTCCCCCCCCTGAGGGATTGCCACCTTATTGTGGTCAGGGGATTTGCGTGCCTCAGTGCTTGGATGTTTACCGAGGGCTCAAGGGAGGTGTGTCTGTGTGTGTGTGTGTGTGTGTGTGTGTGTCTGTGTGTCTGTGTGTGTGCGCGCGTGCGCCGTAGCCTGTGCTTTTTTCAGCGGATTTTTCCGCTACCGCAGATCAGTTTATCAACTTGTAATATATAAATTTATGAATATATTAACATGTGGAGACATCATTATAGGTTGAATGGAACTTGTAAGCCTTTGAATGGTGTTAAAAATACTTGCAAAACAAGTATTGCAGCCATACATTGGAGGGAACTTCTGAGGTGGTCAGTGATTGATGGCACGGTCGGTCGGAGGGGGTTGTGATCACACCTATAGATCTTTTGTTCTAGGCTATCGGTCAAATATCTCTCCACTTGGAAGCAAAAACATGCAAGGGATTTCAGCATCTCGACGCACATACTAAGCTGTTTATAAAGTAGACACTGTTTGTTTTTTCATTTTGTAATCTTTCCCGTGTTTACCGTGTACTGTACAATGTATATTCATTTTTTAATGAATTACTGTAAATACTACACATTCCGTTGATTTACCAGAAATGACTTTTCTGTTTTTTGTGTGTGCTAAACTAAACTTCAGGGTCAAAGTAATAGCGATTTTATTTGAAAAGTATTATATATTTACAATGCTGATAAGTTCAAGCTTAGATTCATATATAAACTGCTTCAAAGTCTTTCCACCCCGTGACCGCTGAAATCCGACAGACGCAGGGCTCAAGGGAGGTGTGTCTGTGTGTGTGTGTGTGTGTGCGCGCGCGTGTGTATGTGTGTGTGTGCGCGTGCGCTGCAGCCTGTCATTTTCAGCGGATTTTTCCGCTACCGCAGATCAGTTTATCAACTTGTAATATATACATTTTAGGAATATATTAACATGTGCAGACATTTAAGGGTGCGCTGCCCTCTCTTGCCCCTGCGTAGAGCCTACACACACACACACACACACACACACACATCTATCTATCTATCTATTATATAAATACACATTTGGAATCTGCATCTACATTTTCTGTTACAAGTATAGAATTAGGTTCAGCTGAGACTCATGATCAATGGTGTTAGGGTACTTATGTAGTGATAATTAGTTTCAGCCAAATCATTAAAACTAACAATGGACTATGACACTCTTGTTTTACACACATATTCCGATAGTTTCACGGAAGCGAGTTCAGAACTAATCTAACCAAACCAAGAAAAAAACAAACATCCGAAGCTTCAAATAGAATGAACGAACTAATGAAATTGATATATATGTAATTGATATACTGTATATACAGACGTGTGTGTGTCATTTTAATTCAAATGAACATTTTAATGCTTTCTGATACACTTATCAACTTATCGACATACACTTATCAACACAAACTCTCCGTGCACGCACACACACAATCTCTAAAAAATTAATATTAATAACATACATATACAAATAAACAAAAATATAAACGTCTATATTGAAGTCTACGGTGAACGCAGAGTCGGCTAAGCACACGTGATGACGCGCGCGCCCTCACCTCTGTTACGGCTGCCTACAGTATTTGGCCAAAAGAATTATAATAATTGAACGATATGCCTGGTCCTGGAAAGAGACATCAACAGTCCGGCGCTGAGAAACGAAAGAACCGAAAGAAAAAAAAGCCTAAGATGAAGCCCGTGCATCAATTCCAGAAATAAAACTTTACTTTATTCTGTCGACGTTAATAATGTAATAACGTAACATTAACGTAAAATAACGCAAATTTCATTTAACAGCAGGGGGGACAATAAATATATATTTTTATAAATTTATTGCATTGTTTATGTTGTTTACAGTCAAGCCATCAACATACAATAAAATGTAAACATAAGATCTAAACTAAAAACTGTGCTCCCTGTGCTGGTGCTGGCAATATCATCTCTTTGTTCTGCTGTCTCCGGCTCCCTCCCTGGTTCTGAATCTGCCCCTTCCTCTACTCTCACTGTCTCAGAACAGACTGACTCCTGAAGCAGAAAAAAAATGCAGGAAATGATGTTTTCTAACATGCGTTAGATAGTTTTTTTTTTTTATCACTCTATATACAATACTTTGCTATTTTTATAGATGTTGAGCATCGTGAGCAAGCCCGAGATCATATTAACGTTAATTATCACCAGCCGGCATGAATAGCACACGAGTAACGTGAGTTGGACGCACACCAATCGATTCGACTATGGTTAATCGCTCACTCCGTAGGCTCCCTGAATAGGCGGGAAAGGGATGGAACCGCGCATTCGTCCCGGCAGGAAAAAAAAAACTAAACAGATCTAACAGATGAGGACTCAGATTAATGTGCAAAAAATATATAATAAAACTATATAAGTCTACATAGCCTTTATAAGACTCTACCTTAAGCGCACTTAAAACATTTTAGTTAGTTTTAAAATAAAACAATTTTAAAACATCACTCGGGATTCGAACCGCCGCTTTGTAGATCACTGGCCGAGGGTTCTAACCGCTACACCAAGCGGCCACTTAGAGACAATGCACACCAGAGACGTTAATAAGCCACTCGACTTCTTTGAAAGCAAGCGTACGTCTTTGATAAGTGACGAAGTAAGCCTGTTATAATAATAACTTGGTGTTATTTGATCTAATTGGTTTATAAATTTATATTTAAATAAAACCCTACACACTTCTTTTCTAATTACACGTGATAAAATCTAAAGGCTCACTGTGTTAATATTTATTGTGCTTAAATTTGATCTTAATAAGATTTGATTTAATTTGAATTCTACATTTGTACTGTAATTATAGTACTGTGATTATGAATTCGGTCAACTACAGTGTTTCACTTGATGTTATCGGCTATTACGTGTATTATTGAGGCAGAGAATGAACTAAGGCATGAGGCGTCAGTCTGTAGTTATATAGCGCCACTCAGTGGTAAAAGCCAGCAAATGCACAGCAAATGCACATCCCGTAATGCGGCGGCGACGTTACATACGACGCTCCGATTTTGTAACACTGTACGCTCATTCATCATGAAAGATCTATTATAAAACAAAATAAAATTCATGTTCGCTTCAGCACTGTTCATCCGCATCGTTACATTCATTGTTGTACTCCATGCGCCATCTGGCGGATATTCAGTGAAGCACAACACATTTATTTTAAATTCCCGAATGTTGCCTCCGGCAAGTCGCAGCATCCCGCGGGAAAACACGCGCAGTCTTAAAGGCGACATCTGTATTACGTTCATTCATCATTTTTTTCCCCAGCTAAACTTGATATGCTCATGCAAACTTACAGCAAATATGAGCACATATTTAAAAAAAGAAAATAAAAAAGTAATACCACTGCATCGGCGAAACAGAGACAGGTAGCGTGGGGGAAAACATAGCTGCTCAAGTTAATGCGTAAGTTTACATTTAAAGTATTTAAATATTTCAGTATAATAGATAATAAGTAATGTGTGACGTTTTAATTTTTAGGAAATAAAGAAGACCAAATAAAGTGTTGTGACTTGTGTTTATTTTATTTATTTTATTTTATTTTTTGTGGTGGTGGTGAGTGTGCAGAAAGCGTCTCAGATCGAGGCACACTTTCCGTACAGCTCTGCATACAGTGGCCTTACTAATATGCTCCGCATCCCCGATATTGTACAGAAAGCTTCCATTAGCAAAGAAACGTAAAGCTGCACATAGTATCTGCTCGGATGTAAGAGCACGGCCACGATGGGGGATATTAGTGATGTAAGGACGGATTAGATTATGGATATATGTAATTGATAGCAATGAAAAACGGTAACGCTCAAACAAAAATGTACGGGGAAAAGACAAAAAAAATCCTTGCCCGACGTAAATGTAATTCTCTTCGAATTAATGCAGCCTCCTCATCTATGGGATCCTCCAAAAAAGGACAAGCCATTCTCCTACCTGTCTTCTCTGTTCGTGTCCGAAATGTGGCCAATGAATGATTAAGGCTACGGCGAGAAATACCGCTGCGTCTTTAAAAAAGGGGAGGAGACCGACAGAAACTCCGAGTTCAGAGAATAGATAGAATAGATATATAGGTAGATCTGGTAATTGTTATTATTGTAATAAAGAAGGTCATTGGGCTCGTGAATGTCGCATGAGGGCCCGACATGAGGGACATGGTGCATGGACAAAATGTGTATAACAAATTGAATGATGGTCAGTGGCATGATTCTAATGAGGTGTTTTCTCCTAATCCTTCCCAGCAGCCGCCGCAGAGAGTGCAACAACAACAACAACAACAACAACTACAACAACAATATAGACCCAATCCCTTCTCAGGGATGCAGGTGGGAGTATATGATACATAGGGATGCAGAGTTCCAGCCCCACGATGTTACAGTACTTTGTACTTTCGAGTCACCTCAGGTTAATGAGTTGCCCTTTATAGAATTGTGTATAGATGTATTCCATATTCTCTTTCTTGGAGGATACGGGAGCTACAATGTCGTCTTTGGGTTGTGATTATGAGGGACCACTCTCAAATAAAAGTATCAGCTCTGTTGGAATTGAAAGGGTTGCTCAATGAAATTATTGTAACATGTAACTTTAAACTGTAATATGTCCTTTAGACAAGGAAATTAATTTCTCTCACTGTTTTGTCTATATGCCTGATTGTCCTTTTAATCTGTTAGGTTGTGATTTAATGAGCAGGCTACACATGCCTTTGACTTTTTCTGGCGCGAAACTCACTGTTAAAGTACCTGATTGAGTTCCCTTCTCCCACCTCACAAATATGCGTGTAAATAATTGCTTCCTCTCTTCACAGAACAGCTCTCTTCCTGCTGCCATTGAATGTGTGCCAAGCAGGCTGTGGGCTGAACATAAGGATGAGGTGGGGTTTGTACACTTCGTTCCTTATGAAGCTAAATTGAAACACTCGCAACCTGTGTACATCAAACAATATCCACTCTCCGAGGCCCTGGCCTCGGGAATACAGTGGCTTGCAAAAGTATTCGGCCCCCTTGAACTTTTCCACATTTTGTCACATTACAGCCACAAACATGAATCAATTTTATTGGAATTCCACGTGAAAGACCAATACAAAGTGGTGTACACGTGAGAAGTGGAATGAAAATCATACATGATTCCAAACATTTTTTACAAATAAATGACTGAAAAGTGGGGTGTGCGTAAGTATTCAGCCCCCTGAGTCAATACTTTGTAGAATCACCTTTTGCTGCAATTATAGCTGCCAGTCTTTTAGGGTATGTATCTACCAGCTTTGCACATCTAGAGACTGAAATCCTCACCCATTCTTCTTTGCAAAACAGCTCCAGCTCAGTCAGATTAGATGGACAGCGTTTGTGAACAGCAGTTTTCAGATCTTGCCACAGATTCTCGATTGGATTTAGATCTGGACTTTGACTGGGCCATTCTAACACATGGATATGTTTTGTTTTAAACCATTCCATTGTTGCACTGGCTTTATGTTTAGGGTCGTTGTCCTGCTGGAAGGTGAACCTCCGCCCCAGTCTCAAGTCTTTTGCAGACTCCTAGAGGTTTTCTTCCAAGACTGCCCTGTATTTGGCTCCATCCATCTTCCCATCAACACTGACCAGCTTCCCTGTCCTTGCTGAAGAGAAGCACCCCCAGAGCATGATGCTGCTACCACCATATTTGACAGTGGGGATGGTGTGTTCAGAGTGATGTGCAGTGTTAGTTTTCCGCCACACATAGTGTTTTGCATTTTGGCCAAAAAGTTCCATTTTGGTCTCATCTGATCAGAGCACCTTCTTGCTGTGCAAACGGGACTTCTTATGGTTTTCTGTTAACAATGGCTTTCTTCTTGCCACTCTTCCATAAAGGCCAACTTTGTGCAGTGCACGACTAATAGTTGTCCTATGGACAGATTCCCCAACCTGAGCTGTAGATCTCTGCAGCTCGTCCAGAGTCACCATGGGCCTCTTGGCTGCATTTCTGATCAGCGCTCTCCTTGTTCGGCCTGTGAGTTTAGGTGGATGGCCTTGTCTTGGTAGGTTTACAGTTGTGCCATACTCCTTCCATTTCTGAATGATCGCTTGAACAGTGCTCCGTGGGATGTTCAAGGCTTTGGAAATCTTTTTGTAGCCTAAGCCTGCTTTAAATTTCTCAATAACTTTATCCCTGTCCTGTTTGGTGTGTTCTTTGGACTTCATGGTGTTGTTACTCCCAATATTCTCTTAGACACCTTCTGGGGCCGTCACAGAGCAGCTGTATTTGTACTGACATTAGATTACACACAGGTGCACTCTATTTAGTCATTAGCACTCATCAGGCAATGTCTATGGGCAACTAACTGCACTCAGACCAAAGGGGCTGAATAATTACGCACACCCCACTTTGCAGTTATTTATTTGTAAAAAATGTTCGGAATCATGTATGATTTTCATTCCACTTCTCACGTGTACACCACTTTGTATTGGTCTTTCACGTGGAATTCCAATAAAAATGATTCATGTTTGTGGCTGTAATGTGACAAAATGTGGAAAAGTTCAAGCGGGCCGAATACTTTTGCAAGCCACTGTAGATGAAATTTTAAGCTCATTGCTCAAGCAGGGTGTAGTTAAACCACGTGCTTTCTTATCTAAAACTTTAGATGCTGTGGCACAAGGTTTGCCTGCCTGTCTCAGGGCTGTGGCCGCCTGTGTGGTGATGGTACAAGATGCTGAGAAAATTGTTCTCTCTCATCCTTTAATTTTCTATTTTACACATCAGGTTAAACAAGTACTACAGAACCTTCAAACACAACACATGGGTATGAGATTATCCTGTGTTCTACAAACCGGATTCCAAAAAAGTTGGGACACTAAACAAATTGTGAATAAAAACTGAATGCAATGATGTGGAGATGGCAGATGTCAATATTTTATTCAGTATAGAACATAAATCACGGAACAAAAGTTTAAACTGAGAAAATGTATAATTTTAAGGGAAAAATATGGTGAATCAAAATGTCATGGTGTCAACAAATCCCAAAAAAGTTGGGACAAGGCCATTTTCACCACTGTGTGGCATCTCCCCTTCTTCTTACAACACTCAACAGACGTCTGGGGACCGAGGAGACCAGTTTCTCAAGTTTAGAAATAGGAATGCTCTCCCATTCTTGTCTAATACAGGCCTCTAACTGTTCAATCGTCTTGGGCTTTCTTTGTCGCATCTTCCTCTTTATGATGTGCCAAATGTTCTCTATAGGGGAAAGATCTGGACTGCAGACTGACCATTTCAGTACCCGGATCCTTCTCCTACGTAGCCATGATGTTGTGATTGATGCAGAATGTGGTCTGGCAATATCTTGTTGAAAAATGCAGGGTCTTCCCTGAAAGAGATGATGTCTGGATGGGAGCATATCTTGTTCTAGAACCTGAATATATTTTTCTGCATTGATGGTGCCATGGTGACATGCAAGCTGCCCATGCCACACGCACTCATGCAACCCCATACCATCAGAGATGCAGGCTTCTGAACTGAGCGTTGATAACAACTTGGGTTGTCCTTGTCCTCTTTGGTCCTGATGACATGGCGTCCCACATTTCCAACAAGAACTTCGAATCGTGATTCGTCTGACCACAGAACAGTCTTCCATTTTGCCACACTCCATTTTAAATGATCCCTGGTCCAATGAAAACGCCTATGCTTGTGGATTTTGCTTAGAAATGGCTTCTTCTTTGCACTGTAGAGTTTCAGCTGGCAACGGCGGATGGCACGGTGGATTGTGTTCACTGACAATGGTTTCTGGTAGTATTCCTGAGCCCATTCTGTGATTTCCTTTACAGTAGCATTCCTGTTTGTGGTGCAGTGTCGTTTAAGGGCCCAGAGATCACAGGCATCCAGTATGGTTTTACGCCCTTGACCCTTACACACAGAGATTGTTCCAGATCCTCTGAATCTTCGGATGATATTATGCACAGTTGATGATGATAACTGCAAAGTCTTTGCAATTTTTCGCTGGGTAACACCTTTCTTATATTGCTCCACTATCTTTCTGTGCAACATTGTGGGAATTGGTGATCCTCTACCCATCTTGGCTTCTGAGAGACACTGCCACTCTGAGAAGCTCTTTTTATACCCAATCATGTTGCCAATTAACCTAATTACTGTTAATTGGTCTTCCAGTTATTCGTTATGCTCAAATTTACTTTTTCCAGGCTCTTATTGCTACTTGTCCCAACTTTTTTGGGATTTGTTGACACCGTGAAATTTGGAATCAACATATTTTTCCTTTAAAATTATAAATTTCTTCGGATTAAACTTTTGATCTGTCATCTATGTTCTATTCTAAATAAATGTTCTATTCTGACATTTGCCATCTCCACATCATTGCATTCAGTTTTTATTCACAATCTGTTTAGTGTCCCAACTTTTTTGGAATCTGGTTTGTACAAGTAACTTAGAGATAAAATCCACCTCTTCTTTTGACACCGTCGGATATGCTCTGGCACGCTTGACCAATGCACGGGACAACACGCTAGTAGATATAGATCATAACTGCTGTTCAGAGATTATTCACTCCACTAGTCTACGTCCTGATCTGTCGTCTACCCCAGTGGTTCCCAAACTTTCAAGCCCGCGACCCCTAATTGAAGATCAACAAGATCTCGTGACCCCCACTATCAAAAACAAGCAATAAACATAAGCTGTTCACAGTATTTTGACTACATTTACTATACAGTACATCTAAATAATTTTGGCTTACCTTTCAATGGGAAGTGTGTACTGTACTTGTTTTTGGCAGCTCAATTCGTGCTTCATTCGTGGCCTGATGGTGGATACAGCTACTCGCATATCATCTTCGCCATCATGACGTGAGCTGTATTTATTTTTTATATATGTAACAGCGGAAAAATACTGCTCACACAAATATGTAGATCCAAATTGAAGCAGTACATCCATTGCTGCACGGGACAACTCGTGTATTCGGTATCTACCGCAACTTAGTGAATACTGATACTGCACTTTATGAATTCTTCCTCATATTTCCGACGTTTCCTACTTTGGTCTGACGGGGTCTTGCTCTTTTGCTTGGTCGATGTACATGGTTCCGATGACTCAGCCAAACAATTTAATTAACATTTTTAGATTTGCGAATAACAAATTTATCCATCTCGGCAGTTGCGGTTTTCACGTGCAGTTGTGCGCTGTAGCAATAACTAGTGAGTCAGTCGCTGCACAGTGATGTCATATCTATGAGTCGCAATTTTTTTTTAACACTCAATTTAAACACTCTCACTCAATCAGTAATATCTTTACAAATCAGAAAATATTTATTTATAGCATTTACTTGTAATCAGGCCTGGACTGACCATAGGGCATACCGGGCAATGTCCGGTGGGCCGACGCACATTTTTGGGCCGCGCGCAAGCCCCCCCACCCTCCGTTGCATGCTCTGAACGTGCGCGCAACCAGCGCCCCCCTCCGCATGCTCTGAATGCGCGCGCATTCGATGATCGACTTTGTGGTCATGTCGTCGGACTTGCGGCCACATGTCTTGGACAATCGGGTGAAGAGAGGGGCGGAGCTGTCAACTGATCACCACCTGGTGGTGAGTTGGCTTCGTTGGCGGGGTGGATGCCGGTCAGGCCTGGTAGACCCAAACGTATTGTGAGGGTCTGCTGTGAACGTCTGGCAGAGTCCCCTGTCAGGACGAGCTTCAACTCCCACCTCCAGCAAAGCTTCAACCATGTCCTGGGGGAGGTGGGGGACATTGAGTCCGAATGGACCATGTTCCGTGCGTCCATTGTCGAGGCGGCCGACCGGAGCTGTGGCCATAAGGTGGTCGGTTCCTGTCGCGGTGGCAACCCAAGAACCCGTTGGTGGACACCGGCGGTGAGGGATGTTATCAAGCTGAAGAAGGAGTCTTACTGGGCCTTTCTGGCTGGTGGCACTCCAGAGGCAGCTGATAGGTACCGGCAGGCCAAGCGGAATGCAGCTTCGGTGGTTGCTGAGGCAAAAACCCGGCCGTGGGAGGAGTTTGGGGAGGCCATGGAGAATGACTTCCAGACGGCTTCGAAGAGATTCTGGTCCACCATCCGGCGTCTCAGGAGGGGAAAGCAGTGCACAGTCAACACAGTGTATAGTGGGGATGGTGCGCTGCTGACCTCGACTCGGGACGTTGTGGGTCGGTGGGGGGAGTATTTCGAAGACCTCCTTAATTCCACCAACATGCCTTCCGATGAGGAAGCAGAGTCTGGGGACATAGAGGTGGACTCTTCCATCTCTGGGGCCGAGGTCGCCGAGGTGATCAAAAAGCTCTGTGGTGGCGGGGCCCTGGGGGTGGATGAGATCTGCCCTGAGTTCCTCAAGGCTCTGGATGTTGTAGGGCTGTCATGGTTGACACGTCTCTGCAACATTGCATGGACATCGGGGACAGTGCCTCTGGACTGGCAAACCGAGGTGGTGGTCCCCCTCTTCAAGAAGGGGGACCGGAGAGTGTGTTCCAACTACAGAGGGATCACACTCCTCAGCCTCCCCGGGAAAGTCTATTCAGGGGTCCTGGAAAGGAGGGTCCGTCGGATAGTCGAACCTCGGATTCAGGAGGAGCAGTGTGGTTTTCATCCAGGTCGCGGAACAGTGGACCAGCTCTACACCCTTAGCAGGGTCCTGGAGGGGGCATGTGAGCCCATCCAGTCTACATGTGTTTTGTGGACTTGGAGAAGGCATTCGACCGTGTCCCTCGGGGAGTCCTGTGGGGGGTACTCTGGGTCCCTGTACAACCAGTGTTGGAGCTTGGTCCGCATTGCCGGTAGTAAGTCGGACCTGTTTCCGGTGAGAGTAGGACTCCGACAGGGCTGCCCTTTGCACCGATCCTGTTCATAATTTTTATGGACAGGATTTCTAGGCGCAGCCAGGGCGTTGAGGGGGTACAGTTTGGTGGGCTCAGGATTGGGTCACTGCTTTTTGCAGATGACGTTGTTCTGTTGGCCTCATCATCCTGCGACCTACAGCTCTCACTGGATCAGTTCGCAGCCGAGTGTGAAGCGGCTGGGATGAGACTCAGCACCTCCAGATCTGAGGCCATGGTCCTGGTGGAGTGCCCTCTTAGGGTTGGGAGTGAGATCCTGCCCCAAGTCGAGGAGTTTAAGTATCTTGGGGTCTTGTTCACGAGTGAGGGTAAAATGGAACAGGAGGTCGACAGGTGGATCGGGGCAGCGTCTGCAGTGAAGCGGGCTCTGTATCGGTCCGTCGTCGTGAAGAAGGAGCTGAGCCAAAAGGCAAAGCTCTCAATTTACCGGTCGATCTACGTTCCTACCCTCACCTGATACCTCCCTACACACTCACGCATTTGCTCTTCTGAGCTACTCACTCACGTGCTTGCTCTTATGCGCTACACACTCACGCATTTGCTCTTCTGAGCTAAACACTCACGCATTTGCTCTTCTGAGCTACACACTCAGGCATTTGCTCTTCTGAGCTACACACTCACGCATTTGCTCTTCTGAGCTACACACTCACGCATTTGCTCTTCTGAGCTACACACTCACGCATTTGCTCTTCTGAGCTACACACTCTTCTGAGCTACTCACTCACGCGCTCGCTCTTATGATCTACACACTCTTCTGAGCTACTCACTCACGCGCTCGCTCTTATGAGCTACACACTTTTTTGAGCTACTCACTCACGCGCTCGCTCTTATGAGCTACACACTCATTCACTTGCTCTTATGAGCTACTCACTCACGTGCACTCGTGGAGCTTACCCCGGTCTAGAACTTCAGTCCATCGCAGGGCTATATACACCAACAAGACTATAAAGGAATAGAAACAAAAAAGTCAATAATCACATCCTACCAACTCACATAAAATAAACCTACAGAGCCAATACAAACAAATACACATCAAACCAAACAAAACAAAGCCCACTAGACAATCTTAATGCTCGACCTAGTTTCCCAGAGCTAACCGCTTCTTATAGGATTACTAATGATCTACCTTGGCACAGTTGAAACTTCATCACCTGACCGAGGTGCCTCCTGGGAAACTGGGTCTTCAAACAAAAACTACAAAAAACACAAAACACGGACACAGTGCCCCCTAGGGGCAGTCCCTTACACATGGTGCTAAAGGAGAGAAACAGTGTGTTTAGGACGAATTAATGGAACGCCATCATCACATTGTAATGCATATATTTCTTTTTTGGATTCTATTAGTCACTGTAAAAGTCTTACTGATGATGAGACAGCATTATGTGATATTTATATTAACACTGAAGGAGTTCATTAAGCAATCGATAGATTGAAAAAATAAATTACCAGAAAATTATTGTATTACTGCAGAAAGTATAGAAAAAGATTGGGAAAATGTGGCTTTGAGGCCTTTTTCTACAAAACAGTTAAAACGTTGTATAAATAATAATAGCAGCTCTATCAAATTCAAATAAGGAACTTCCCCTTTGGTTTAGTTTCTCTCATGGAAATGAAGTGATAGTGATGAAGTATATTTTGTTTATATATATATATATATATATATATATATATATATAGAGAGAGAGAGAGAGAGAGAGAGAGAGAGAGAGTAGGGGTAAATTTTATTACCCCTAAAAATTTTGACAATAACAGGGATAGCCCCCCCAAAAAAATATCAGTAGCGGGTGTTTCCACCATTTGCCGCAATGACAGCTTGACAGCGAAGTCTCACGCTCCTCACTAGCCTCATGATGTTGTTCTGAGGCAATGCGTTCCACTCGTCCACAAGTGCTACACGCAGTTCTGCCAGGTCACATGCGAGTGGGATACGATCATCCAGTCTCTGCTTCACTGGTCCCAGACGCGCTCTCTGGGGTTCAGGTCAGGGGACAGTGATGGCCATAACACATGTGGCTCTCCAATTCCCTGAAGTCGAGCTGTGATAATTCTGCCACAATGTGGTGGAGCATTATCATCCATGAACAGAAAGTTGGGGGTGTGCTGGCGAAATTGGGGGATGATGATGGGTTCTATGATGTCTCTGAGGTATGAACGTGAAGTGACTGAGCCATGTACAATAACCAAATCTGTTTTGCGGTGACTGGTGATGCCTGCCCAGACTCCTCCACCAAAGCAAACCCTGGGGACCATATTGACCTCAGCGTATCGTTCACCTCGCCATCTCCAGCAAAGCTGACAACAATCATTTCTGTGCAAGGTGATGCAAGCACTGCTGCATTATCTAGGTCACATGGTCTTGTGCCCACTGCAAACGTTCACGGCGGGGTCTTGGTGTCAGTGGAGTCACCTGCAACGGTCGTCTGGCATGCAAGCCAAAGCAGTGAAGTCGGTTGCGAATGGTTTGTCTGGAAACCCTAGTACCTCTCGTGTCTCGTAAATGCGACTGCAGCTGTGTGGAAGTGGCATAACGATGTCTGAGTGCATGGATCCTTAGGTACTGGTCATCGTTGCGGCCTGTCACTCGTGGGGCTCCACTCCTGGGTTTGTTATGAACTCTGCCAGTAGTTCTGTGTCTTGATGCAAGTCTGCTGATGACATTTTGAGACACACCAAGTTCACAAGCAACATCTGACTGTCTGCCACCGACCCGAAGGCGCTCCATGGCCAGGTGGCGCTGCTCGTCCATTAAGTAACGTCGTGTGTTCAAATTTTTTTTAAATGATCTAATCAATCTTTTGTTTTTTTTTAAGCTCCTGCTAATTACATGGAACTCATTTACTGTAGGAAAGAGAACAGTTTACTTGCTTTTATTTCTTATAACATATTCCAATGAGTTTTAATGTGGTATAAAGTTTTAGCTCATTCCTCCAGGGTTTTATTTTAAAGTACGGCGGGACCTCAGCATATGAATTTAATCTGTTCTCGAGCGAGTTCTAGAGGCCAAACATATTTTTTTCCCCAATGGAAATAATATAAATGCAGATATTCCGTTCCCAACACTATAATCATATTTTTGCATCTAAACATTTAGAAAAATGTGTAAATTAAAGTAAAATATTAAATAAATAGACATTAAACCTTAATAAAACTTAAGCTTAATTTATGATTCCTCTTGGCACCTGCTGTTTTAAAAACCAAACTGGAAGCGGCTCCTTTTTCTTCTTGCTGCCGTCCTTGATAAGATTCTTGTGACCCATGGTGCTATGTGTTCACTAAATCTTGCACAATATGCAAAAAAAAAAAAAGAAAGAAAGAAAAATTCTTGGCTTCCAACTGATGCAAACAAGTTTTGAACAGATCCTGGATGTACATGGAACATATTCGGCGTTCAGTTCGGATGCTCATATGCTGAAAAGGATTTGTATACCAAGGCAAATGTCTTGCAAAATTTCAGTTCTTAAGGCGAAAATTCATGAGGCAGGGCATTTGTATGCCGGAGTTCCACTGTACCTACATTTGTGTATAGAAAATTAACTCCGTAACAGCAAGTTATTAAAAGCAAAATACAACCTCTTATCACTAACAAAGACACCAAATAATTTCCATTGTGATGGAAGAAATACCAATTCCTGCCGACCGTATCCAGTGGATATGCATATTCAACTGAATATCCGTATTTGGAGCATATTGCTCAGAGAGTTCACAATAGAAAAACTAATGATCTAAATATGCAATATGCTGTTCACACACACACAAAATGAAAACACGTGTTAATTTTATTTTGATGTTTTGACCTTAAACATGTCTCATTATCTCGTTAATTTATTTATTTTTATTTACCTCTCTGATCTTGGGAGACACAACCTACTGTAGATGTTAATGGTCTGCACATCATGTGTGAAAGGACACACAATGGATTTTAGTATTTTGGCTGGAAAAGAATGGTTCGCGATTTGTGCACAAACAATATCGCATGTTTGTGACTTTACCGTACACAACAAACATGGTGGTACAGTAACATGTTCAGGTGCACATGCACTCCTTTACCTGCACTGTGCTGGTCCTGTACAAGCTACCAGTCTCTATGCATTTTGGTGTGCTGCATGACTGAATGGATTCAAGTCAGGATGATGGATTATGATGAAAATATTTTTTAAATTTTAATTATTTTTTAAATAATTTTAAAATTTAAATTATTTTTAACTGTTAAACCCGACCACATAATAACATTAATACAATATGAACACCAGAACCACTCGAAATAAATTCAAATACAAGTGCACAAGTCTGCAAATGCTTTTTATCTAAACAATATCTAATAATATAGCTACAAAACATTTAAGGATATTAAAGATCTCCAGAAGTGGAAAAAGGGGGAAAAACCAATAAATAATAAATTTAACTCTAATTTTGCTCTTCTGCTCACCAATTATCTCTAAAGAAAGTGAGGTTTCCTCAGTATCTGTATTCATTTCGTGTTAATACAGATCTTGTTCAATAAACAACTTTAAAACTGTTGTTTTTGAAGTTCTGGCAATATACCCAGTAACCGCCCGGCTTTTATAATTACAATGTACAAGAACAAATGTCAGTGTTTAACACTTTGGAACATAGAAGGAAAAGTCAGGTGACCTGACACTGGATATATTAATGTAATTGAATATTCAATTCAATTTTATTTGCATAGCGCTTTTAACAATTGTCATTGTCGCAAAGCAGCTTTACACAATGAAAATAATTATTTAATTTAAGAATATGTTCTAATACATTATATGGTTCATTTCTGGATGTAAGAGCCATATCACATTTGTTATGTAAGATGGATCTGCAGAATTTGTTGTTGTGTTTATTTTATCTGTTTGATTTCATTTATTCTATCTTATTCCATTCATTAGTTAAGAATTAAGCATTAAGTTTATTACATAAGCTATAAGCTCTGAATGTGTTCATCTAAGATGAATTAGCCATCTAAGACTTAAAATTAAATAAGGTCAACCATTTGCAGGACACACTGTAGGAACCATATCGTATTTGTTATGAACTTGTTGTTGTGTTTATTTTATTGTATTTATTTTATTTTATTCTATCTTATTCTATCCATCAGCTAAGCATTAAGCATTAAGTTTATTAGATGAGCCATAAGCCTTGATTTTGTTGGTTATGCATCCATTTTGACAATCGTGAGTTGGTCTGTGATGTCATTCCACTATTACATGTATTTGTATGAAAAATGCTCAGTTTTTGATGCGGACTTGTGGAGACACAAGCTTTTGACCGTAATCAGCCAGAAACAACAAATATGTTGTTATAACCATAAGCTGAGAACGTAATCTAACGTAAACTAATCTTGAACCATTTGATATAGCAACTGGTGTTTTTACAACACAGTCGATTTACTCAAGACGACTGTATGAAGTGTTAAATCTTTGATGCTGGAAAATAAAATATGAGAGACAAAGATTACTGGACTTCTGTGTTGTGAGTAGATACTTAAACCAAAGATACGCGTCAAGACATGTCAAAGAATACGACGGCATTCACACACACTCATACAGTATGTGCACACACTGGAAACGCCGGTTAGCCTACTCTGCACGTGTGACTGTGGGAGGAAACCACACACACACACACACACACACACACACACACCAGAGGTGAGTTTAAACTTCCAGTCCTGGAGGTGAGAGGCCACAGTGCCAACCACTAAGCTTTATTGCTACGTAGTCTAAATGTAATTGGACAAACTAACAAGCATAAGGGAACTCTTCATCTACAGTATCACAGGTGTTTGCAAATCTTTTGACATCAATGACCAGCTGAAGTGTGAAAAACATCACTGCCTTTAGCAAATGTAATGAAGCTCAGATTCAGGTCAGAGGATTGACTTCACCATTACAGAAACATACAGCATCTGAAGAATTTGGCCCGATACAGTCCAGAGTTCATCCTGCTGCTTTAGTCAGCAGTGACATCATCAATAAAGACAAAAGGAACCTGTTCCATTAGCAGCTGTGAAACCTGACACCTTAAACTTCCTCTGTATTTACACTGATAAATCCATCTTTGATTGTTGACTTTGATAAAGTTATGCCTCATGTCTGGAGGGTGAATTTTGATTTGAAGCCTAATGATGGCGCGCCTCAGCGGCTCTCTGGACGTCATATTAAGAATCCAAAACAATGCAGCTGTAATCAACTCCAGACCTTTTATCTTCCCTTACACACTGCAGTACACAGCTAAATAATAACCTTGTTAATGTTTAAACATGTGTATGGACCTGACTGTTCATATGCACACACATACAGGAATAAGCAATATAGAAATATAGGAAAAAGTGTGTGGAGCCCTGAGTATTCTGTTACATAGTTATATATTATATATTCTGTTATATAATTGTATAATTGTGTACTAAAGCAGAATTTTAAGTGTATTAAGTATACTGAGTACACTTAAAGTATATGGCTGTGTGTCTCACTTGGACAGTCTAAAGTTTAGCCTGCACACAGACTACTAGTCTCATTATACAATGGATAATATGACTCCGACACTACAGACTTAACGCTAAAACTATAAGGACATTACGAATCACTAACAGTCATACGGAAGATACTTTATTCACTTAGCACTAGTGAAACTTAACATTAAATCCCTGTAGTGGACTCCATACCATACAGAATTAGTAAACTCACACCGGGAGAGTCACTTATGATAGAGGCATGTAAACCTCTGTCAGATATTATAATTATAAAATATTTATTTAATTAAATAACACTGCAGCATACAGGGGACGTAAAGTTAGTGAAAAGGTGGCAGAGGAACAAATGATTAGAATGGAGTAAGGAATAACAAACCAAACCAAATTAAAGGATAGACGCCGATAGTAAGCTAAAGCAGCGTCGTGCTGTTTATGGTAGACTAGTGTAAGTACACGTCATCGATGGATAAGGAGTTTGTAGAAACAGTTAAAAGGTTAAAGCTAGGGCTGAATCGATTCCTCAAGTAACTCGATCAGAAAAAAATGATCGAGGCAAAATCTTCTGCCTCAAAGCTTCTTTTAATTAATTTTAAAAGCTTGCGTTATGTTTTTGCACAATTATCTGTTTGGCGTGACACAGCGTGCAACGCTTACGTCACCCACAAAGCAGAAGGAGACGCAAACAGTTAGCTGTGTATTAATTTGAGGGATCGTTCTGTTGCGGTTGCAAAATGGAAAGGAGCGCAAAAAAATTTTTATTAATGAAAAATGTTTTCAGCAGCAGTAAACATTACTTTAAAGCCCAGGGAAAGCCTCAGTTCGGAGCATGTTGACATGCTCACCTTTCTTCATTGCAATCACAGGCTCCATTAAAGACTACTGTGCACACATACGTCCAAGAGGGAGACATTTCTATTCTGATGAATATATTGACTTAAAACACAATGTATGGACTCTTGTTCCTGTCCATGGATTTCTGCATCCTAAATGTCATCATAAAGTATTTCAATAAGAAGTCAGTAAAGGCTTATGTCATGTCTGAGTTGTAGATTTTGAAACTTTTAGTTCTGAAAGTTAAGTTACACAACGTAGTGTTTTTGTATAATTATTAATTTTAATGTCTGGCGTAGTTTTTTTGATACTTAAAGTCATTTGAAATACCTTTTTTAGTTTTTGCATCTGAGAAAAGGCTTTAAAATGAGAATGTAGAGTATGATACTGTAATGCACTTAATTTATCCCAGTCAACTTTAAGCTGTTCCTTGTATTGTGAAAAATGACAAATGGTTATTTTTGATAAAAAATGCTGTATGCATTTTAAAAATAAAATAGATTTTTCTAAAAAGAAAACCAATTAATCTTTTTTTCTCTTATATATTTTACACTGCTGTTTAATTAAGCAAAAGTACATTTTATCCAATTAATCGATTAAATTTTTGGTAGAATACTCGATAGCTACAGCCCTAGTTAATGCTATAAAAATACTCTTCTGATCTTTAATGTAATCACTGATATTATTATTCATTCATTCATTCATCTTCTATACCGCTTAATCCTGTGTTCAGGGTCGCGGGGGCCTGGAGCCTATCCCAGGAGACTTCAGGCACTAGGCGGGATACACCCTGGACAGGGTGCCAATCCATCGCAGGGCACACACACATACTGTACATACACACACTCACACACCCAATCACACACTACGGGCAATTTAGGAACGCCAATTAGCCTAACCTGCATATCTTTGGACTGTGGGAGGAAACCGGAGTACCCGGAGGAAACCCACCAAGCACGGGGAGAACATGCAAACTCCATGCACACAGAGACGGGAATCGAGCCTGGCCGGGGAATCGAACCCAGACCCTGGAGGTGCAAGGCGACAGTGCTAACCACTACACCACCGCGCCGCATGATATTATTATTATTATTATTATTATTATTATTTGAGGTTGAAGTCCACGTACACGTCTGTCTGTACAGCAGAACTCTCTGTCTAACTTATTAATATAGAGAAATGACATTCTGTAAGGTTGAGTATCTGATGCCTTGTTTACACTAAGTTGTCCTTCTTTGGTGCTCAGACAAATACACTCCCTGTTCGGTAATCGGAGAGAGAATCACAGATGAGAAATGGAAAAAGTAGATCAGATAAAGATGAAGTTTTGTCTTAAAACGACTCCAGCGTGTTAAAATTCACTTATACCACTTCAGCGCTGTTATTTCAGACAAAGTGAAAATATGAACTAATCCCAGTCAAAATATTCACTTTATCTTTTCTAATTAATATCTATTGGGGCAGGTGTTTGTTTACATTGAGACAGTAGCTCATTTTAAAGATTAACACGGGCCATACAGGGTTCTCAAAATTTATATTACATGTGGAAGAATGCATGTTGAAATGAAGAGAGAAAAAAGTGAATAAGCGAAAGTCACTATAGCAAATACAATGTTTTGTCTAAATATTAAAATATTACGCTATGAAATAACTGAACACACAAGGCTGAGCCTATGTACACACCCATCTTTGGCAGACGCTAATGAATATTAATGAGTATGCAATGGTCACATGACACAGTGTCAAAACAAACAAGATGTCGGAAACCAAAACAAGTAAAGATTTTTATTGGCAGATTCCGTAAAAAGCTTTCGTCTTTTGTGTGATTGGCTCCATGTCTGCCATGATGGTTGTTTTGAAGAAACAGGTCACATGATCACATTACCATGGAAGGGCGGTTGGGCCTAATTAGCATACTAAATGTACAGGCTGTACATTTTCCAAAAAAATGTTTTATAGATAGATGTGAAAAGGCCAAGACAATAATGGTATCACTCGTCATTTTTATGAATATTCTTATAAATTGGGCACTTGTATAGTCTGAATCAATCTTTAAAATAGATTATTAAATCTTTTTCACTTATTGTGCAGGTTAAACTTCAGGCAGATAAGGACTAAGGTGTAAGGACTGAAAAAGATGCATTAAATTCTGTCCAGCGGGCGATTTACCACGTGCCCAGTTTGACGCATGCGCAGTATGCTGCTAAAACTTGCTCCATCTTTTTGAGTCATAATGAGTCCATAATGAGTCACACTTTTGCGTGTGTATTGAGATTTGTGCCAACTTGTAGGTGCATTACCGTTGTTTGTGTCTTCTGCATACTCTGCATATACACGGTAATCTATTGCCTTGATTGGCTCTGTTGAGTGATGTGTACCTTGAGGGAAAAAGCGCTAAAGGCTAAAAGGCTTTAAAAGAAAAGTTTAGCTGCTGTGATATGGTTGGACATTTTCTGAGACTGGTTTCTGGTCCTCCAATGTATGAAAGAAAGATATTATTAAAAGAGTGAGTTCATACAAAACCTCTTATTTATGTAAATTTATTTATTTAATCTCTGGGCAGTTGTAGATTAAGGACCTTGTTTAAGAGCTCAGATTTTCAGTGCTGGAAAGTTTCAAGCGGTTAAGCTCTAAACTATTTTTAAGCATTTTCTGACATGTGACACTACACTGTGTAAAATGCACAAAATGACGAATGCTACAAGCATGCCATTTAACTGTTAAACAACTGTGTCTGTGTGTGTATTCTTACTTTTACTGTGAGTAAACTCCTTCATTATTGTTGTGAATGTGTTGATAAAGGTGTCCTGATTGTCCTGCATGTCCTGTGTCTCACTCCTCCAGTAGGTGTCACTGTTATTCTTCTTTATCCAGTCCTTTATGATCAGACTCATGTTGTTGTTGCTGTAGAACATAAACTGCTCTCCATCCAGCAGACCCGCAGCAATGAACTCTGGGAAATCAGTAAGTCCAGGTGTGACTGCAGTGTAGAGGTACTGCAGAGTGTGTGTGTCTGTAAATACATTCAACAATTTTACACAGGTTGGGTGAAAAGTAACTAGGCATTAAAAATTGGTAATAAAGTCCATATTTCTGATTAAGTTTATTGAAACTTATTGTACATGTACTTTATTACACAGGAAAATTAAAACAAATCTCTAGATTTAAACCTAAGCACCAGCCACGTCTTCTTGCATCATTTACCGAGCCTGTGCTCATCAGCTCGCATGACAATTGTTTTTATTGTCTCCGGATGTAGTGTTGCATTCCTAGTGTGTGTGTGTGTGTGTGTGTGTGTGTGTGTGTGTGTGTGTGTGTAAAATATAGACTATATTATATGAAAATATATACAATATTAAAATATATAATATTATATATTCATTCATTCATTCATTCATCTTCTATACCGCTTAATCCTGTGTTCAGGGTCGCGGGGGACCTGGAGCCTATCCCAGGAGACTTCGGGCACTAGGCGGGGTACACCCTGGACAGGGTGCCAATCCATCGCAGGGCACACACGCATACACACACTCACACACACACACTACGGGCAATTTAGGAACGCCAATTAGCCTAAGCTGCATGTCTTTGGACTGTGGGAGGAAACCGGAGTACCCGGAGGAAACCCACCAAGCACGGGGAGAACATGCAAACTCCATGCACACAGAGACGGGATTCGAGCCTGGCTGGGGAATCGAACCCAGACCCTGGAGGTGCGAGGCGACAGTGCTAACCCACCGCGCCGCCCTAATATTATATATACACTATTAAAATATAGATATACAAACACACTCATCAGCTCGGATGACAATTTTTTTTATTGTCTCCGGATGTAGTGTTGCATTCCTCCCTTGCACACTGTCACTTCATTGTCATCTCTGCACAAGAACAATGGAATTCCTCACTTCATGGTGCGCCTGCGCCGCGGCCTCAGCTCGCTCCTGAACTGTCAAGGGCTCGGCCACCTTTGTTTATGTTGCACGTGCTGCCTCGCGCGGCCGATAACTGAACTACCGCGGCGGGAAATCTGGAATCGCGCGAAACACGGAACCGCGCGAAATATTCAATATTTACTATCGTCAATTTAGAGACTGTTTTCATCATGACTGCAGTGATACACGTTCTAATTAAATATTGCCTAGTGTGTGTTTGTGTGTGTGTGTGTGTGTGTGTGTGTGTGTGTGTATTAAAATATAGACTATATTATATGAAAATATATACAATATTAAAATATATAATATTATAAATACAATGTTAAAATACACACACATACATATACACACATATGTATGTAGACAAAGCAATGCTCCAGGATCACACAATCTTGATCTTATTAAAGTTATGACTGTTATATTAATGAGCTATAGGAATGATTACAGGCGGCACGGTGGTGTAGTGGTTAGCACTGTCGCCTTGCACCTCCAGGGTCTGGGTTCGATTCCCCGGCCAGGCTCGATTCCCGTCTCTGTGTGCATGGAGTTTGCATGTTCTCCCCGTGCTTGGTGGGTTTCCTCCGGGTACTCCGGTTTCCTCCCACAGTCCAAAGACATGCAGGTTAGGCTAATTGGCGTTCCCAAATTGCCCGTAGTGTGTGATTGGGTGTGTGAGTGTGTGTATGTGTGTGTGCCCTGCGATGGATTGGCACCCTGTCCAGGGTGTACCCCGCCTAGTGCCCGAAGTCTCCTGGGATAGGCTCCAGGTCCCCCGCGACCCTGAACACAGGATTAAGCGGTATAGAAGATGAATGAATGAATGAAAGGAATGATTACACATGCGCACACTTCACGAGTGTGTGTGAGCGCGTTTTAAACACCACGTTCACAAGACTATTACAGCTCCTATGTTTCAAATTAAGTTATAATTTTGAATGTCATATAAAATATTTCCACTTTAATGCGCTTCATGTCGCTTCTTAACAAGCACGAACCTGTAAGTCCTCGATCTTCCTGTTAAGATCTGTTCTGGGTCTAAAGTGACAGATAATCCGAATAAGAAGAGAAGTTTATCCTCGTAAAAATACCAAACCTTACCTGCAGAGCCGAGGGAAAAGCAGACAGTAAGGACTAATAACAGCTCCATCTGCTCGCGCCAGCGACTCGCGCTGCCTTTAAACTTTAAATCCTCGCGAGCCGCTTCCGTCTGACAGAGAGTGAGGAGCCGGGTGCTGGGTGCTGACCAATCAGAATTCAGTAACTAGTACAGACGTCATTCTTCAGCAATGATAGCGGCTGTGTATAAAACGGGGGAGTTGTTTTTAAAATTTGACTTAGAACGCGGGAAAGTTGCCGCCAGCATGCATGTACTGATTAATGATTATGTATTTCACATCGATCATAAAGTCTAAAATGTAAAATGTTATTAAACATTAGTTATTATATGATATTAGAAGGTATGAAAGGGTCCCATGGTAAAAACCCACATGTTTCATAGACATAGACGGTGGGAACATTTGGTTTATACAGGATGACATTATATTAATAGGACCCAATAATTAAAATGTAATTAATAAATCCTTACAGTTATATAGGCTAGTAATCTGTAAAAACTGCACAATCATTTCTACGTAAATCTTGTAAATTAATAAAATAATTCATTCACGAGTTATACACATTTGAATAATATACAGTTGGTATCAGTTTTTGTTTCAATAAATATTTAATATTAAATTTCCAGTGTGAAATTTCCACGGCAGATGCGCCAGGTATCCGAGGTGCTTATGTTACCAAGGTAACGCACGAATGAAGTGGCGTCTGCGCTGGTGACGTTACAAGATGTTTTGAACGGTGGAATTTTTTCGAGTTGCGTGTGTGTTAGTGATGGGAAATTTGGATCTTAGTTGGATTTTAGTGACTCTTCTTTTAATCTCAATCATCAAAATTAAGTTCTCAAAAATTTCATTAGTCATTTAGTTAATTTCGTTCATTTGATTAGAAATAAAATGTACAATTTTAAAGCAGACCATCAATACGTACATACACAAATTTTGGCTATTGTTCCAGTAATTAAAATATTACAACGCAGCTAAGGTCCTATTATGATAAGAAGAATGAGCCGCTCACCATCATGGCTTCTGGTCCGAGTCGTTCGTCTTTTGTCACGTGACTCTCATAGAAACTATATTATTGCACTGCATAGCATGGGAGTCTATGGGAGTCACGTGACAAAAGAACGAACGACTCGAGACTCATGAGATGAACTGCGAATTTCTGTTTCCTGTACATAACCTACCTAACCTAACATAACCTTTTGCGATGCTTTGCGCATGCGCGCCCAGTAGAAACCGAACGAATCACTCTCTGAGAGTACTCGTTCTTGTGAGTCACGTTAAAGATTCGTTCACAAAGAACAAATCGTTCATGAACGACCAATCACAACTGCACAAGCACTAGAGCATTTTCGCAGCAAACAAGTGTAAGAACTCAGACTCACATCACATCCAAATTGCCTATGTCCATGTTCCTTTCCAAATGATCTTTAGATATTTAACCCCAACATGGTTGATATCTTTTCAGTCTGGCCATAAAAGGGGCATAATGTTTGTGTGTGTGGCGTTCAGGTGTGCTCTGAAAGCGGCTCCGCCCCCAACTCACACACTATTGTTATTAAGTAACAGTAATTCACTAATTGCTTAACTGTTACAGCAGTGAAAATCACCCACTATTATTGATAGCTATTGCACACACATACGTACACTGTACAGAGAAACATCAGCCATTCTTTCATTCAACCACCATTAGCTTTGATTACATCATTTAAATGTTGGCCAATTGACATTTCAAAAGGATTCCTCATGCTCCCAGAACCATTCTTCTATACTTTGAGCTCTGGAATATACCCAGGTCATCGGGGAAGAAAAAAAAATCCATCCATGCTTTGACTCGGCAAAGGATGGCACAATGTAATGATGATACAGTAGGTGAAAAGGGAGAAATGGGAATGTAGGCAAAAAAAAACATAAAATGATCCCAAAATTCACCCACGACTGAGCATCATTGAGAAACTGGAACCTGATACAACTCACAAAAACTATAACATCTTAAATATGAGATATCAAAAGTGATAAAGTATTAAGGGAGCAAGTAAAATCTGCTAAATATTTGAAACTAATAGGGAAAAGAGTTAAAATTTTACAGATAGAAGGAAGAAAGGTTCGAGGAGTTATTACAATGGTACCAAGAACAGTAGAAATAGAAGTCATAAACCAAAATAACATGAGGGGAAAAATTTATAAAATTAAACGATTAAAACCAATAACAAAAGTAAGTTGCTATAGAGTATTTATGATACGGCCTCAGCTCGCTCCTGAACTGTCAAGGGCTCGGCCACCTTTGTTTATGTTGCACGTGCTGCCTCGCGCGGCCGATAACTGAACTACCGCGGCGGGAAATATGGAATCGCGCGAAACACGGAACCGCGCGAAATATTCAATATTTACTATCGTCTATTTAGAGACTGTTTTCATCATGACTGCAGTGATACACGTTCTAATTAAATATTGCCTAGTGTGTGTGTGTGTGTGTGTTTATTAAAATATAGACTATATTATATGAAAATATATACAATATTAAAATATATAATATTATATATACAATATTAAAATACACACACACACATACACACATACATATACACACACATACATACATACATACATATACACACATATATATAGAAAAAGCAATGCTCCAGGATCACACAATCTTGATCTTATTAAAGTTATGACTGTTATATTAATGAGCTATAGGAATGATTACACATGCGCACACTTCACGAGTGTGTGTGAGCGCGTTTTAAACACCACGTTCACAAGACTATTACAGCTCCTATGTTTCAAATTAAGTTATAATTTTGAATGTCATATAAAATATTTCCACTTTAATGCGCTTCATGTCGCTTCTTAACAAGCACGAACCTGTAAGTCCTCGATCTTCCTGTTAAGATCTGTTCTGGGTCTAAAGTGACAGATAATCCGAATAAGAAGAGAAGTTTATCCTCGTAAAAATACCAAACCTTACCTGCAGAGCCGAGGGAAAAGCAGACAGTAAGGACTAATAACAGCTCCATCTGCTCGCGCCAGCGACTCGCGCTGCCTTTAAACTTTAAATCCTCGCGAGCCGCTTCCGTCTGACAGAGAGTGAGGAGCCGGGTGCTGGGTGCTGACCAATCAGAATTCAGTAACTAGTACAGACGTCATTCTTCAGCAATGATAGCGGCTGTGTATAAAACGGGGGAGTTGTTTTTAAAATTTGACTTAGAACGCGGGAAAGTTGCCGCCAGCATGCATGTACTGATTAATGATTATGTATTTCACATCGATCATAAAGTCTAAAATGTAAAATGTTATTAAACATTAGTTATTATATGATATTAGAAGGTATGAAAGGTCCCATGGTAAAAACCCACATGTAATTTTAGTTAACTTTATTTATCTGTTGCTTCAGGTGAGGAGGAGAAATGCGATGCGCACCATTTCAGAAAGCAGCCTAAACTAAAAAGTAAATTGTTATTGTCATGTTAATGTTGATATATGCTGCAGTTTGTTAGCTTTATTTGCCTTTATTTTCTAGAGAGTATTTGTAGTTTTGCAGGAACAGCATTGCTATGGAAGTGCGTGTGAGACAAAATTAACGTTACATGAAGTGCTCCGTTGTCTTTGCTGTTGAAAAATTTAAATATTAACATTGTTGGATGAGTTTCTCTGAAACCTGGAGTATATTTTGTAAAGGAATATGTCGTTAATTTCTTTTTTTTTTATTAATTGTTTTGTCAGGCAAGCTGAAACATAACGGAGCTAAAAGGTAAAATGTCATGCCAGTGTTGATGAATGCTGCTTTTTGTTACCGATTTATTCACTTTGCTCTCGATAGAGTATTTTTGAAATAATTGCATATAAACAGACACAACAGACTGAAATGCTGACCATTTTTATTTTTAGGCAAACAGTCCCTTTAACTTTTATTTAACTATTGCTTTATGCTTTAATCTCGAGTTGTTTGTAGTTGTTTTGTAACAGCTGATTTTTTATAAGTTTTTCTGTAGTTGAAAAAGTAAAATTATGTTACCAGTGACGGTGCTGAAGTGTTGTCAGGTGTCAGCGTTAATAAACAGTTTACTTACAACAGCTTTGAATTTGAGTGATTATTTTTCAAAATCTTTGTTTTAATGCATTTACATCAGTATAATAGTAAAGTACAGTTACAGTTCACAGCACAGTATACTGTACAGTAGTTCACTGTTAAAATAGTTATTTACAGGAATTTCATAGTAAAAATGTTACAGCTACATCTTGGCTTTTGTTGAATTCACAGGATTTTATTGGCAACTTTTGTTGCCAGGTAAGTACTGTAATTTAGCGTAATTACAAAAAAAAACTGTAATGCCTTTTTACAAGTTTAATTTTATAATCCTTTAAAAAATTATAAAATACTGTATTCTGCAAACATCAATTTATTGTAAATTGCTAGCAGTATTATACTGTAATCCATTTTACAGCAATTAACAGCTATTTTACAGGATTTTATTGGCAACTTTTTTGCCAGTAAATTATTGTAAATTCTACACTATGTTCTTTACAGTGTAGAAGCACAAGCCTATTATCAATAAGTGAAAGGTATTTAGTACAACACAGACCCTTTCTGGATCAGGACGTCGCTCCAAACTGGATAAAAAACCCCAAAGGAAACTGGTCAGAGAGGCTAACAAGAGGCCCACAACAACTCTGAAGCAGTTACAAGAATTTATGAGAAAGGGTGGTCATTTTGTGCATATGACAATTTTATAATTTCTACACTAATACGGGTTAAAGATGTTTATGATGTTTTTATCTTTTCAATGTTAGGTTTGTAATGTCACTATGGGTAATTCTCATCCACATGCTAAAAGCAGGTGCTCTTTAGAAGTTGCATTCAAGTTGGTGGTAATGCAACCTCCTGTCAAAAAACAAGAAGGAGGAGAAGTTGCATTCATGTACTTAGAGCCTACACTCTATTGCAGTTAAACAATTAATATGTGATTTAAGTGCAGACTTTCAATTTTAAATTAATTTGAGGAGATTAGCAGTAATAAACTTTTTGGATTAATTGTTTAAGGATTACAGTCTAACTATAACACATTTTTGATTGTTGTTATTACTGTCTAAATGTTACTGTCTAACTTAAATATGATCATATAACCCCAATATTATCATCCCTGCACTGGCTACCTGTTCAGTTTGTACTTAGTTACAAAATAGTATTACTTACTTACAAGGCTTTCAATGGTTTAGCTCCTACGTATCTAAACAGTCTTCTGATACACTACAATCCACCACGCGCCTTAAGATCGCAAAACTCCGGACTTCTGGTAGTTCCCAGAATATCAAAATCTACAAAAGGGGGAAAGAGCGTTTTCATGTTTAGCTCCTATAAGCTTTAGAATATCTTTCCAGACAGTGTTCGGGTCTCAGACACAGTCTACCAGTTTAAACGTAGACTCAAGACGCATCTCTTTAATCTGGCATACACAAAATTAATTCCATAACCTCGTACTCATACATTTAAATGCACACTCCTATCTAGTTCTGCTAATATTCTGAATGGCAATTACGCTAATTCCTTCTTCCTGTTCTTTATTTTTCTACCTTTCCCGAGGCATATGCATGGCACCAGGATGAGTCAGAAAGGTGTAGATGAAGAGGGCAGAGGGAGTCCGGATCGGAGCACCATGTGTAGCTCCAAACCATCATAAAGCAGAATCCAGCTGGAGGTCCTTCTCTGGATGTATCAGGATAATCGCAGGGTTGGCCTCTGTCTACTGGAGCTGTCACAATCTCCAGATGCCTCGGGATGGGTAGAAAAAGAAAGAACGGATGGAACGGAATTAGTGTAGTTGCTGTTCATTTTATTAGCAGCACTAGATGAGAGTGTGCATTTAAATATACTGGAGTATGAAGTTATGGGATGAATCATGTGCATGCCAGATTATAGAGATGTGTCTTAAGTCTGCTTTTAAACTGGGAGACTGTGTCTGAGCCCCAAACATTATCAAGAGGGCTATTCCAAAGCTTAGCGCACTAGTGTATCCCAGATACACATCGCTGAAGGGCCAACGGCAGTGCATACAGCATATGCCTTAGTGACCAGTAGGGGACTGAGTTATTTTTCAGATCTATGTTAAATTCCCTTTTTGAATTTGCTATTCCATGTAATATGATTGCAGGAACTTTAGTTAGGACACATGTAAAGGTATCTATCTGTGTGAACTTAATATCATAGACACAAATAGTGGAAGTAAACACATGGTTACGAATTCAAAGATCTACATCTTTTTCTAAAAATATATATGTTCAAGGTAACAGTCATGAACTATGCCTATCCATGGACATTCTATTCCATGGACACGTGTGAATAAAATGTATTACATTTAATTGTTGAATTTATCATAGCAAAAGGATATCAACATTAGATAATGAAATTTTCTTTTCATTTTGTGAAGCTGCTTTGAGACAATGACCATTGTTAAAAGTTCTATATAGATAAAATTGAATTGAATTAATCATTATTTATAAATTTAAAGTTAATAGGCCTCTTGATAATGTTCGGGGCTCAAACACATTCTCCCAGTTTAAATCATAACTACTGTAAATACCACATGCTGCTGATATTGACACATTATAATAAGATGCTATGGTTAAGAGATAATAAAATAGAAATATAAATGAATAATAAATCAGGTAAATAACATTTTCTCTGGATGTTTAATTGAGCTGGAGTGAGGAGTAATAGGGATTATAAAGCTCTGAGAACCTTGAGGATCTTTCTCTTTGACTTCAGCATGTGTGCTTTCATTCTTCCTCTATTTATAATATTTACTTTCATTGATATTGTAGTAATCATTATTATAGTTATTAGATATAATGCAAGTGTTTGATCAATTTCTTTAATGAAAACATTTATTCTAAACCTCAATAGCGCAAAACGAGCGGTGTATAAGTAGTATCAATGTGATATTGACCAAATATTGTCAGTGAATATATTAAGGATAAAAGCTCATATTCATCAAGACATCAAAAATATATTATTATATTTGTAAAAATTAGTAAAATGGTTTCAAAACCAGAAAATATTCAATATTTACACAAATAAACCTGTAAGAAGGTCTTGGGATATTTTTATTTTCAGTTTGAGAACTATTTTTTTATTTTAATTATTTTTTTAAGGTGATTTAATAAGTGAGAACTAATTATATTAATAAATATTATGTGCATGCGGGAGAACACAGCAGTGTGTTTGACTGAACTACTTTCATTTGTATTGGAGTAATATTTAATCAGAAGTACAGTTTATCTATTTTAACTCAGATCAACACTGACAGGAAAGTGATTTAATCCAATAATATACAGCATGTGGAGAGCAGACAGGACATTACAGTGCTTACACACAGAACAGGGACAAACTGTCTTTACATACACTTTATTTCTTATAGAATTTATAATAAAGGAAAATAAATATTTAAAGCAACAGTTAGACCAGTGAGACCCCAGGATAAGCCCTGTACTGGATAAATCTCTACAAGAGGGTGAGGTTACTGTGAGCCTGGAGGATTCTGGGTAACTGAGTTCTCTCTGACTGTGCACCTCTGTCTCCCTCTGCTGGTACAGCACAGCCTCTTACAACAGATTAGATCTCACAATGAGCAAAGAATTTCCTGCTGAGGGTTTATTAGATCAGGTTACATGAACAAGATCTGGATTTGACTGGATGATTAACTGCTTAAGTGTGAAAAGCTTCAGGTCTGTGCTGGAAAGAGGCGGAGAGTCAACTGTCATGAGCAAAAGTGTTTATCACTCATCACCTCATGCCCTTTACTTCTCATCTAATAACTCTAATAAAGTACATTTATCAAAAGTAAAAACAAATGAGGCTTTATTAGCTTTTATTATTTCTAAAATTCCTCTATTCACTACCATGTGAAAAGGCAGAGTATTTTTTATTCTTTTTTAAGGTCACGGGCGGTCTTATAAGCATTTCACTGTATATTACTGTATGTGACAAATACAATTTTTTTATTTGAGTTAAAAACTGTACTGCAGGTGGCCACTAGAGGGCGTCAGAGACATTACAGGTAAACTTTTTAATTAGATTTCTCCCTGTTATGCCACAGACACCCACACGTACCATATCAGTGGTACACACTAATAACACACTCCTTCACTACAGAGACAGAGCACTACACATCATCAGAGGGGAAACAAACTCCTCACAGGGAAACAATCTAATGAACTAGCTAATCTCTAATGAACCATAGAACCGTAAATCTAGAAGAGAAATGGCAAGAAGATTTTTGTCAGGAAAATATAACTTGTTTTAGCATCTAATATGCATTTTATTTGTTCATGAGATGTTTTCTTCTGCATACATCATGTTTAACACGTGACCTCAGTGAAGTCTGTTCAGTCTGCAGGGAAGTTGTACATCTCAGGAGTAAAGGACCAAATAATAGTCTCAGACTTTTCTTAAGTTATTTTAGTTAACAATGTAGTGACCTGTACAGCACAAACAATCACATCCACACCGGGTAGAAATAATATCTACAAGTTGTGATGGAAAGTTTCAGATCCTGTTAAGTTTTCCACAGTTTATGATGTTTCACATTTGAATGGATTACGTCCCCCCCCCCCCCCCTTATCATTCTACACAAAATACTATAGTAAAGTAAAGACAAAGTACAAACAGGTGTTGGTATTATTATTTAATAGAAAACTGAATCAATAAAAATTTGTATATATATAAAAATAAAATTATAAAATAAATTATAAAATTATAAAATAATTTTTTTTTATTTTATGCATCAGCATAAAATAGTGAATATAAACGTACAAAGTGAATATAAAGCATTGTCCAAATAACAGAATGATCATGAAGATTTGGCATTTACAGTCCTAACTGCGAATTAATGGCCCTTTTCACAGAGTTACTTCTGTACAAAGATCTGCGTGAGCAGAATATGAACACAACAAAACACACACAGATATAGTAACACACACAGATATAGTAACACCTTTCAAAGGCAAAATCTAAAATAAATAACAGTAAGCTTCATATACAAAAACAGACACCTAATACTGTGCTTTTCCTAACGGAAAAAGCCTGTACTTCAGTAGGTGGAGGCATCAGCAGCACCACTTTTACACATTTATCAGCAGAATAAAATAAAAATACTAATCATATACAGTAAATACTACAGTGACACCACGATACACTGCAATCAGCTTTTTATTTTTTGTAACAGCTCAGGTAATAAGAATTAACAGCTCTGAAGTAAGAATAACTCCAATTAAATAGATTGTTACTTTATTTGTTATTAAACTGTACCTTACAGGGACTCGGCTGGGAGTTATTGCCACATCCACCGTACAGTCCGGACCTCACTCCACATGTCCGAGTCATTAAAGGAGTTCCTGGAAGGCCAGCATTTTAGATTTTCTCCTGTTTCCACCAAAACTGTTTGTCGGGAGCTCCACAGGGTGAATTTACATGGCCGGGCTGCTATAGCCAAACCTTTGGTCACACGTGCCAAACGTCGGTTTCAATGGTACCAGCAGCAAAAATCTTGGGCTGAGGACAATGTGAAACATGCATTGTTCTCTGATGAGTACACCTTCACTGTCTTTCCCACATCCAGGAGAGTTACGGTGTGGAGAAGCACCAAATAAGCGTACCACCCAGAGTGAAGCATGGGGGTGGATCAGTGATGGTTTGAGCTGCAATATCATGGCATTCCCTAGGCCCAATACTGTACTTGTGCTAGATGGGTGCGTCACTGCCAAGAACTACAGAACCATTCTGGAGGACCATGTGCATCCTGTATCAGGATGATAATGCACTGATACACACAACAAGACTGGTGAGAGAGTGGTTTGATAAATATGAACCTGACGTTGAACATCTCCAACGGCCTGCACAGTCACCAAAGCTAAATATTATTGAGTCACTTTGTTTTGGAGGAACGAGTCAGGAAACGTTTTCCTCCACCAGCATCACATCATGACCTGGACACTATTCTGCAAGAAGAACGGCTCAAAATCCCCCTGGACACTGTGTAGGACTTGTATCTGTCATTTCTAAGATGAATTAATGCTGTATTGGTTCCAAAAGGAGGCCCTACACCATACTAATGCTAATTACTAATACTAATTGTGGTCCAAAACCAGGTTTCAGTTTCATTGTCCAACACCTGTCGCGTTATGTAAGAACAGTGTGTGGATAAGTGTGCACTCAGACTTGCTGGTCTGTTCCCAAAGTATTATTTTAGTGATTTATGAAAGCAGTACCGCTCTCGTCCATCTCCCTAGCGCATTTTTATTGCACAAGATAAAAAGACCAACTTCAGCTCAGTCTAACTGTTTCAGATTCAGCTATCAGTGGTAATGTTGCTAGTCAGCTAGCTTTTGCTAAGGCCAATATTAACTGTGTACCTTCAACTTCTACTCCCAGTTTACATTGTGTGGAATGGACGAGTTAAATAACTAAAGACGGATTAAAACATTTTCTTCCCGTTAACACAAAATGTAAAAATAAAGACATTTGCATAAAATACATAAACACCAACTTCTTCACCACAGCGAATCATCTGCCTCCATCTAATTCTATCCTCTGCATTCTCTTCCCCAACTAACTTTCCGACCACAAATCTTTACGTATAAACTTCTAATTAAAAATGTAATGCTTTGGAAATCTATAGAATATCACAAAATATAACTTCACAGTACATGGCCTGATATTGTGTTACACACCAAATTCGGTCAGGAATCACTTAAAACTAACCGGATTATGTACCTTCTGTGACCGTGTACTTGTGAGCATCTCAGTTAGATCTGTGGTCAGTACATTCTGTATCGACAGCAGTGTAATGAGTCCATTTTGCAGTCATATAATGTCTTTGGTCAAAGTTCCAGATCATTTCTGCGTGGTCCTCTGTGAACTCTGTCCTTAATCTATCTCCTCGTCTCTCCTACTGTAGAGAAACAGACAGACAGAAACAGGATGAGCTCTGAGCTGACACTGAATGTTACTTTTCTGCTGGATTTTCTCTCCACACACAGATGTTTATTCCATTTTACACTGTAAACTACATCATGTCTTACTCTCTCAGTTCAGCAAGAAGACACACAGTCACACCTTAAGAGTGTGATCTCCATCTCCATCACGGCCAGTAAAACAGACAAATTTGGATTAATACAGGGATTAAGTAAAATAAATCCACCTTGTAATAGTTCATTAGAGTCACAGGGATTCTGTGCAGCTGAAGTGTTTGGTCATTAGTATACTGATGTCTTCTCAGATTATTTAGCATGACGGCTCTATGATCAGAGCCGTGGCTTCAGAAAAAGATGAATGAGTGTCAGCAGAGCCGGTGTGGGACTGATTTCACCCTGAGAACCTCATCAGAGCTTTAAATATACCTTTACTTTTGACTATTTATGTTCAGAGCTGTCATACAGTCGGCACCAACTACAACACAAACTAAATGAAGGAATACAAAAAAGGCCTAAAATAAATATAAAAGTCTATAGCTGAGGTCAAATTAAGACAATAAAATAGTTTTGGACTTTGGAGTATAACTTTACCCTATTTAAGTTTTCTACCTCATGTACTTTAAACGGACTCATTTTTAGTAGGAATCACCGCCACAAATATAATAGATTTGTCAAATTGTGAAAACGTTGGGACGGGAGATTTTTTCCACTTCGGGACAAGGTGTCCCCATCGCCCTGAATTTTGAACGACACGCACGAAACTTATATAAAAATGTGCATCCATGTCTCCTGAGAAACATAAATGAATAAATCTCTAACTTGGTTAGTTATGAGGATCCGGTTGGTACCCGTGCCGAGACACTTCTGCTCTCCTGACTTCTAGCTTGCTTGTTTTGTTCCAATGATAAAACGACTAAACACTAAAACTCAAAGTAGTTTAAGAACAAAGGAAATACGTACTGTATATATCACCTGGAAATTGTGGGTGATATTACACTTCATCTTAGCCAAAAGGCTGAGAAGCAAAAACCTTGTACAGTAGGTGGACAAGAGGTATTCAACTTTTACCGTTGCGGCGCACGGCGACAGCATTTGGGTTTGTGCGTTTGCTGACTTTTACCGCTGAGTGGCGCTATATAACTATAGACCGACGTGTCACGCCTTAGTTCGTTCTCTCCAGGATTAATGAGGCGCAGGTCGTCTACAGCCGCAAGTAGTTGCAGATAAAATCAAGTGAAACATTGTAATTAAACAAATTCATAATCACAGTAGTAACATTACAGTACAAATTACTAATTTAAATAAAATTTTATATTTTTAGGATCGAATTTAAGCAACGTAAACGTTAACACACTGAGCCTTTAGATTTTGTGTGTAATTAGAAAAGCTACACGTGTAGTGTCTTGTGTCATCTTATATTTTGTTCTTTAAATTTGTAGTAGATTTATTAACGGAAATAAATTAAACTAAACGACCATAAAATTAAAACATTGTCAGATTAATGTGCAAATACTATATAGTAAAACTACATAAGCTACATAGCCTTTATAAGACTCTAGTTTTATTTAGGTGCGCTCACAATGACGAAAAAACTTTATGATTTTGTAAAATAAAGAAAGTAAACACGGTTCTGTATTGTTTTTGGTGAACTTGAGCGCGTCAGAAAATTAACTGAAACTCCGTCTATACTCGCCTCACAGACATGAAAAATATATACAGTACTTATAAAACTGCTTTTATATAAACTAATGAAAAATTCGTATGAAAAGTGAATGATAGGCGCGTTCACTGGTGCGGGGAGACGAGATTACATGATCACCTTCAGCACAGCCGAAACCAAAGAAATCACTAATTTATCAACGAATTATTAAAATGGTCAGAGACAGTCTGCTTGCTGTTTTCCCGATGCATTTAGAATCATTAGTCTACTTCTGCCGGTGTGCTCTGGAAAAATGTCACTTTGCGCCACCTGGCGGTCATTTCACAAATAACTTTAAAATGCAACTTATTTATTTTGTCTGCTGTCGTTTTCCCACGGTGGTGAGCGCGGCGGTAATAACCATTCTGGTTGTCTACCCACTTTAGGTATTATGTGTTTACCAGCCGTGTGTGTGTGTATTGGGGGTCTTCTAACAGAAACAGTCTTCTAACTCATATTGTCTGAAGTACTAAAAGATGCACACACAGCAATAGACTATGTAGCCTACTGTACATAAGACCGTATGATAAAACACTTTAAACCCCCGATATCTCACTACTGTAAAAGTATAACAGTGCTAAAACTCCTCAGAGCAAAATAACATGGTGAATTACACGAACCGAACAAAAACTTATCCCAATGAAATGTTTATTAAATACATGTTTCTGCATTGCAATTTGTTCTGAATGGTAAAAATATATTACAGAATTAACAGTGAGTCACATTTTCGGCGCTGTAATGTTTTGTGCTTGTATATTTAAAATTTACATGTAATTCAAGCATCAAAAATAAAGACCTTACCAAATTACTGTTAAAATACCATCTTGATTATACCTCACAAATTCAGGCTACAAAATTTCTGGTGTTAAAATTCATGCTGACAAAAAAATATGCAGGTCTTTACATCCAGGATATCACAGGACGATATCTGAGTTTACTTTACAGTTCATAAGGAACTACTTGGAACGCAGAACCTCTAACTAACTGACTGAGCTGCCAGTTGAGCGGCAGAGATAAACGATGTTATGCGCTAAAATGCTTCACAGATCTCTCCCTCCCAGGAGACTTAGGGTACAAGGAGGGGTACACCCTGTACAGAGTGCCAATCCATCACAGGGGGCACACACACACACACACACACACATTATGGACAATTTGGGAACACCAATTAGCCTAAGCTGCAGGTCTCTGGACTGTGGGAGGAAACCAGAGCACCAAGCACAGGGAGAACATGTAAACTCTATGCACAGACTCAAACATGGACCCTGGAGGTACAGAAGGCGACAGTACTGACCACTACGCCACTGTGCTGGCTCATGCTGTTTACACTCTGGTGGATTTATATTGGCTATAAATAAAGATAACACTAACAACTTTGTAATAAAGAGAAACAAGTGCATGTAGTACAATGTTTAAATGACACTCTGATTCTCTTAATAATGACAAGATAATACAAATAAATTGTCCTCTCACCAGAGTTCTTATTCATCCTCCAGACCACAATTCCAGCACCAACGGCAACGAGAGCGATAAGAGCCACGACTACAGCAGTGATGATAGCAATCGTTACTCCGTCTGATTCTTCGTCTGATCCTCCACCTGTTAAATCAGCACAGAGTCTTTATTATCTGCTGCAGCAAGAAATCAGCTTTCACTCTCTACAGCTCTAGTTTATTAGGACCTTTTGGTACTTCTCGCACTAACTCCTTCTCCAAGCTGCTGTGCTGAACCACGCAGGTGTAGTTGTGTTTCTGCAGCTCCTCAGCTGGGACTTTCAGAATGATTCTCTTCTGGAAGCTTCCATCATGGTTGGGTAACGTCTCTCTGAGCTCCACGTCCTCATGCACGTCCTCTCCGTCCTTCTGCCAGGTGATGTTTAGTGGTTTGGGGAAGAAACCTGTAGCGTGACACACCACCTCTGGAGAAGGAGACGAGTGTCTATGGAACACTGACACCTCGGGACGAACTGCAGAGACACACAGAGACAGAAATATTATCTGTTTCACCCAGATGAGGATGGGTTCCCTGTTGAGTCTGGTTCCTCTCAAGGTTTCTTCCTATTACCATCTCAGGGAGTTTTTCCTTGCCACTGTCGCCCTCGGCTTGTTCACCAGGGACTATCTGATTATTTGATTTATACACATTTACATTTTACATAAACTTCCAGAATTTCTTTTGATTGTGTAAAGCTGCTTTGTGACAATTGTTAAAAATTATACAAATAAAATAGTGTTTTAATCGTTCAAATTCCATCAGATTTATACATTTATAAATGAAAAGGAAAAGTTCATTCATTCATCTTCTATACCGCTTTATCCTGTATTTAGGGTCGCGGGGACCTGGAGCCTATCCCAGGAGACTCTGGGCAAAAGGCAGGGTACACCCTGGACAGCGTGCCAATCCATTGCAGAGCACACACACACACACCCAATCATACACTATGGTCAATTTGGGAACGCCAATTAGCCTAACCTGCATGTCTTTGAACTGTGGGAGGAAACCGGAGTACCCGGAGGAAACCCACCAAGCACGGGGAGAACATGCAAACTCCATGCACACAGAGACGGGAATCGAACCCAGACCCTGGAGGTGCAAGGCGACAGTGCTAACCACTACATCACCGCGCCGACAAAAGGAAAAGTTTTTTTTATATAATTTTCTTTCTCATTAGTGACATTAAGTCATGTGACCACAGTAAGGATTCAAGAAGGTTTAGTTTTGTCCTGAAAAATATAAATGAACATTTAAAAACATTTAATAGTTGTGTGTTTTCAGGGTTAAGATGGAGGTATAAACTTTAGAGTTCAGTATTTATTCTGTACAATCATTAATGTTCTGGTTGTTTTCGAAACTATTTTAAAAAAAGTTAATGTGTATCAGTGGATCAGATTCAGACGTATAAATGTTTCTACAGTCAGTGTTACCTGATCTGTGTGTGTTTTGGTCAAAGTGTGTTATAAATTCTACATTACTAGAAGAAGAAGAAGAAGAAGAATATTCAATTATTGTCACATGTACTTTTTACAGCACAGCGAAATTTCTTCTTCGCATATCCCAATTCGGAAACTGGGGTCAGAGCGCAGGGTCAGCCAGCTTACAGCGCCCCTGGAGCAGATAGGGTTAAGGGCCTTGCTCAAGGGGTCAACAGTGGCAACTTGCCGATGCTGGGGTTCGAACCCCCGACCTTCCGATCAGTAACCCAGAAACCCACAGCCTTAACCGATTGAGCCACCACTGCCCTAGTAGTGTGTGTTACAGTAACTGAGCAGAGCACACACACACTACCTTTTCTCTTCAAAGCGTCTCTGGTGTAGGTCTTTAACAGATCGACACAGTTACGCTCCAGGAAATTCTTCCAGTGTTTATTATAACCTTTAGACTCCCAGATGTGTTTGATTGTCACAGCTTGAGGTTTAACTGCAGTCCAGGTTACAGTTGTCAGATTCAGACTGATGAAATCTTCTCCATCATAACCGTACTGATCGTATCCTCTAGTGGTGACATCATCATCATCATCATCATCATCATCATCACGCTCACAGCCGAACATCCTCTGTAGTGTGTGAACTCCTAAAGAGACAATTGGGTACAGATGGACAGACAGAAAGAAGGACAGACAGACACAGATTAAACACAGGAGACTTTTGGTCATATAAGCATATTTTGTACTTTGCTGTTCTTATCTTATCTTGTCTGTGACGGTGTACTGGAGTTAAAATTACATAATGCCATCCCACTGCAGGACACAAAACATTCCTATAAACACACTCCTAAACCTTGTGGAAAACCGTCCCAGAAGAGTTGAAGCTGTTATAGCTGTAAAAGGGGCGGGGCTAACATCATATTAAACTCTATGGATGTGACTTAAGTTCATGTGCATGTGAAGGCAGACGAGCCAATACTTTTGGTAATATAGTGAATAGCGGTCATGTAGTGTACAGATGGCTGTGTAATGATGATCCAGCACAAGACCTCCTAGTCTCATCCAGTACATTATACAGAGGATAATATGACTTGGTCAGTATAGACTTAAAGCATGTAGAGAATTATTACCTACAGTGTTTAATTAATATGGAGCATTAAACACTTTCAAAGTGATACGCAATGCAGTATTTAATAATGTCATATTACATTTATATCATTTAATTAGCACAAATATAATGGTGTTATTGTTATAAACACATTACAGACCTTCAGCTGATGAGGATAAAAACAAAACACTGTGAGGATATAAATTAAGATTTAATAATATATTGTGTCCAGCCACTAGAGGGCATCAGAGATCTTTTGGCTCCAAATTAAATCCTTTTTATGGTTAGATGGAGAACTTTATTAATACTTCATTAAATTGTAAATCCATTCATGTATTTAATTACTGACATAAACAAGTTTATAAACCAGGAGAGTCTGTTAGTCTGTAGAGTCTCAAGTCCACTTATAATATAAACCTGCAAACATAACACTATAAATCAACCACTATAAACAATTATCCAGAGCAAATTACACCTTTATTATAATGTTTATACATCTGACACATGCACGCATGACGGTGTGAAATCTCACTCTGTAGCTTCTCCTGTATCTCTGTGCTGCCTTTTGCATCTGTTCATTTAAAAGCTGCTCAGCAAGAAACTGAGTGTTTTTCTGTTAGTTGAACAACACCATTTAACATTAAAACAACAATACAGTGTGTGTTAATTCTCACCTGTACTGTGATTAAACTCCATTATTATTGTGAATGTGTTGGTAAAGGTGTCCTGATTGCCCCGCATGTCCTGTGTCTCGGTCCTCCAGTAGGTGTCACTGTTACTCTTCTTTATCCAGTCCTTTATGATCAGACTCCTGTTGTTGCTGCTGTAGAACATAAACTGCTCTCCGTCCAGCAGACCCACAGCAATGAACTCTGGGAAATCAATAAGTCCAGGTGTGACAGCAGTGTAGAGGAACTGCAGAGTGTGTGTGTCTGTAAATACATTAAACAACAAGAGGAAAACATCACAGACATGACAGATCAATGCTCCAGGATCTCCATATTCCAGTTCAGAACCAGAGACACGACGTCTGAGGACTTTGTTCAACCTGATTCTGTTTTCATGAGGCAGAACCAAGAAGATTTTCTTTGTCTGAAAAGTGTTTTTTACATAATACGCTGCTTTTTTTTTCTGGCCAACCAAGATTTTCCTGTAACGTTTATTAATTTTTTTGCTGAAATCCTCATGTGCGGGAAGCAGAAATGTTTTTATAATAACTTAATAATGTTACTATTAAAGTGAAGTTTAGCTTTAACTTTAAGTTTTTGACTTTAGCTGTAATTACTAAAAGTATGTTGTCATTCGTCCTGTATAATACACGTCATCCTGTGTTAAGAAATATAAAACTATTCATCTGGTATTTTTGTACTGTTTCATACATACACTGGCAAGAAAAAATATGTGATCCTTTTGGAGTTTCATGGTTTTCTGCATTAATTTTTTTCATAAAAATGTTCAAGTTCAAGTAGTCTTTATTGTCACTTCAACCATATACAGTTAGTGAAATGAAACAACGTTCCTCCAGGACCAAGGTGCTACATGCAACATAAATTTACAACATAAATTACTAGAAACACTAAACTAGCTAACTAAGCCAAGTTAACTGGCTAGTGGAGACAAGACAGATTCATTCATTCATCTTCTATACCGCTTTATCCTGTATTTAGGGTCGCGGGGACCTGGAGCCTATCCCAGGAGACTCAGGGCACGAGGCAGGGTACACCCAGGGAGCACACACACACACACACACACATTCTCACACACTATGGTTCATAATAAAATTATGGACAACAAAAAAAAAGGATAAAATACACGAGAGGATCGAAATAATGTATAAACCGTAAAAAGGATGTAGTAGCCACTTCAATTAAAAAGCAGAATAATCTAGAAGTCCATTATTATTCTTAAGTTGAATTAATTCAAGAGAATTTAAAATTGAGGTCATTCTTAACAACTGAATATGTCAGTGTATTTTTTTTACTTATATACAGTGGTGTGAAAAACTATTTGCCCCCCTCCTGATTTCTTATTCTTTTGCATGTTTGTCACACTAAATGTTTCTGATCATCAAACACATTTAACTATTAGTCAAAGATAACACAAGTAAACACAAAATGCAGTTTTTAAATGAGGGGTTTTATTATTTAGGGAGAAAAAAAATCCAAACCTACATGGCCCTGTGTGAAAAAGTAATTGCCCCCTGAACCTAATAACTGGTTGGGCCACCCTTAGCAGCAATAACTTCAATCAAGCGTTTGCGATAACTTGCAACGAGTCTTTTACAGCGCTCTGGAGGAATTTTGGCCCACTCATCTTTGCAGAATTGTTGTAATTCAGCTTTATTTGAGGGTTTTCTAGCATGAACCGCCTTTTTAAGGTCATGCCACAACATCTCAATAGGATTCAAGTCAGTACTTTGACTAGGCCACTCCAAAGTCTTCATTTTGTTTTTCTTCAGCCATTCAGAGGTGGATTTGCTGGTGTGTTTTGGGTCATTGTCCTGCTGCAGCACCCAAGATCGCTTCAGCTTGAGTTGACGAACAGATGGCCGGACATTCTCCTTCAGGATTTTTTGGCAGACAGTAGAATTCATGGTTCCATCTATCACAGCAAGCCTTCCAGGTCCTGAAGCAGCAAAACAACCCCAGACCATCACACTACCACCACCATATTTTACTGTTGGTATGATGTTCTTTTTCTGAAGTGCTGTGTTACTTTTACGCCAGATGTAACGGGACACACACCTTCCAAAAAGTTCAACTTTTGTCTCGTCGGTCCACAAGGTATTTTCCCAAAAGTCTTGGCAATCATTGAGATGTTTTTTAGCAAAATTGAGACGAGCCTTAATGTTCTTTTTGCTTAAAAGTGGTTTGCGCCTTGGAAATCTGCCATGCAGGCTGTTTTTGCCCAGTCTCTTTCTTATGGTGGAGTCGTGAACACTGACCTTAATTGAGGCAAGTGAGGACTGCAGTTCTTTAGATGTTGTCCTGGGGTCTTTTGTGGCCTCTCGGATGAGTTGTCTCTGCGCTCTTGGGGTAATTTTGGTCGGCCGGCCACTCCTGGGAAGGTTCACCACTGTTCCATGTTTTTGCCATTTGTGGATAATGGCTCTCACTGTGGTTCGCTGGAGTCCCAAAGCTTTAGAAATGGCTTTATAACCTTTACCAGACTGATAGATCTCAATTACGTTTGTTCTCATTTGTTCCTGAATTTCTTTGGATCTTGGCATGATGTCTAGCTTTTGAGGTGCTTTTGGTCTACTTCTCTGTGTCAGGTAGCTCCTATTTAAGTGATTTCTTGATTGAAACAGGTGTGGCAGTAATCAGGCCTGGGGGTGACTACAGAAATTGAACTCAGGTGTGATAAACCACAGTTAAGTTATTTTTTTAACAAGGGGGGCAATCACTTTTTCACACAGGGCCATGTAGATTTGGCGTTTTTTTTCTCCCTTAATAACGTAAACCTTCATTTAAAAACTGCATTTTGTGTTCAATTATGTTATCTTTGACTAGTAGTTAACGGTTTTTGATGAGCAGAAACATTTAAGTGTGACAAACATGCAAAAGAATAAGAAATCAGGAAGGGGGCAAATAGTTTTTCACAGCACTGTATATATATATATATATATATATATATATATATATATATATATATATATACACACACACACACACAATCAACTTGCCATCTGCAGTTATTGTTAAAAACAAAAATGTTGATTTACATAAAATAAGGCTTAAATGTCAAAATTAAAGATAATTAAACTCTATGTGGCTATATATATATATATATATATATATATATATATATAATGTATGTATGTAGATGGCAAGTTGACAATATAAAAAACAATCAACTTGCCGTCTGCAATTATTGTTAAAAACAAAACAAATGTTGGTATGGTTTTATATATAATTATAAGCAAAACATCAAAGTAAAGAAGCGCTTAGCTTTTATCCGATTAATAGAAACAATAATCGGCCAACTAATCGATTATCAAAATAATCGTTAGTTGCAGCCCTAGTTATTACCATTAAAAAGGAGTGATGGAAGATCACATGAACCATCTGAGATGTCGGTAAAGCTGTTTTGTAAAAACTTTTTGGAACAGCTTTTAATACATGTTCAAATTGTTTAGGTTCACAGTGCAAGTTGTATTTTGAGCAGAAACCACTGAATGATAGCCAGCTCCTGTCCTCATTCATCAAGTGATGAACTGACCAAACACCTTTTTTCAAGCCAATCAAGAATGCACAAAGATTTATATCTAGATAGAATAAATCTATTGTTCCATATTGAGGTTTGGTGTGGGGAGAAGTTATGATTGTATAATAATTTCCAATATAGCAAAACCTGTTGGTGCAATGAAGATAATTTATTGGTAGTAAATTGGTAGGGGGGGGGGAATGCTACCATCGCCATTTTGTTGTTGTTGTTCTGCGCATGCGTGGTCTGATGAGCACGAATACAGAACGCCACCATTTTGTTGTTCTGCGCATGCGTGGGCTAATCGCACGTTTTGTTTTGACTAAACGATTTTCATCAAATGTATAAAACACGGTTACCACGAACACGATGTCCTACTAATCAGCTAAAATATTTAAATAGTATTATAGCACAAACATGTTTCTGTGCTCATCAGTCGAATGAAGGGACTAAATAAAAACAACCGCGGTGAAGTTGGTTTGAAGTTGGATATTCGAGCTCCGGCCTCCAGATTCCGAGTTGTAGCGGAGATTCGCTAACAGAATCCAGCGAAAGGACCTCGCCTACTGCTACTGTGGGAGTTGTCCGACTGGAATACTACTGATAATATTATAAACATATTTATAATAAATTTGAACTATTGCCTCAAAAATCTATTTTGAATAAAATTGTGATAATACTGAATTAAAAAAGGTGTCCTCTGCAGGACAAGTGGACACACATTTTAGAATAGATTTTGAGGTAATAGTTCATTTATTTATTTTAAATATTTTTATAATATCAATAGTATCCGTATTTCAGTCGGACAGTAATTTGCAGATGGTCCCTAACTCCCGCAGTACTAGTAGACGAGGTCCTTTCTCCGGACTCTCCGCTACAACTCGGAATCTGGAGGCCGGAGCTCGAATATCCAACATCAAACCAACTTCACCGCTTTATAAAACATTAATTTTCCCAAAGAGAAAGTAGTGTAAGATACTGAGACCTTACAGAGACTAACTTACTGTCTGATAAACACTTAAATCACAGCTTTAAACTCACCTGTTGATGAAAGATGAACAGAAGAGATTAAAAGCAGAAGTTTTAGTACAGTGTAGTTCTCCATCTCACCCCGTAGACTTCACCCAAAGAAACAAACAACTAAATAAAAACAAACATCTCGGCAGGCATTTAAAAATATTTTTTTTGCTGGTCACGGATGATGATTTCAGTGTTTATCCGCAACGAGTCACATCTGGTGCAGCTGCTGAAGTCTTAATGCTGCACTGATTAAACAGGAAGCCCTGTGGTGAAGTCAGTGTCTCTAATAGCGTCGCATGAGATGGTCAGGTCCTTTATTTATTTATTTATTTATTTATTTGCTTTATTGAAATTATAATACAAACAATTGACGTTGTAAGAGTGAGTTATTAGAATAATTAAAACATAACAAGTGCACAATCAATTAGACTTTAGCATCGATAAGATAAACACATGAAACACAAAACAAATAATAATAAAACAATAAAATAAAATAAAGGAGGGGGTGGGGGGGCGGTACTAGAGGATCTGTTTAATCTTCAGTGATGATGAATTTACTGCATATATTAAAGAGTCTAATCCCATTTTTCTTATACATATACTTTAGTGAAGGGAGAATATTGATTTGTAGATCCCTTGTAATGACAGTAAAGAGACGTCTGGTCTTTTTTGTACCCTTAAAAGATGTGATCGTGGAAGAGCCTTCAAAACAGGATCAAACTGGGATTTTCTGCAGATCATGTTGTATTTAATGCCAAATTGTTCTTGTCTTAAAATAAAGCCATTATCATCCAGCAAATGGGTCACTGACCAAATATCCTTCTGCATCCATTCTTATAAATATTGACTTTTTTCTGAAGAATATATTTATTATTCCATATAGGAGTTCTATGTGGTGTCAAGTTAGGACTGTATACGAGTTTCCAAAATAAAAGTACCTGCTGGTGAAAAGCTGATAGTTTAACCGGCAATCTGGGAATATGAAAGTCACAGAAGATCAATACCTTTAAGGTTTTAAATAGAGCTGTGGGAATGTGAAACCAGATGTTATTCTCATTCTTTATAAAGTGCTTAAGCCAACTGATTTTAATTACCATTAATACATTCAAAATATATAACTTGTAATCCTCCACCTATTCTTTGACTAGTTCATCATGTTTAATGTAATGTGGTCCTAGGTTTAGTTGGCTGATTATTTTAGTGGCTTTTGTAGAGATGGGCTAAGAAGAAAAAGAAGATGCAGGATAAATGCATCTTGTTAAACTCTCATTTTAGATAAGTAAATTCTTCCAAAAATATAGAGATCTCTTTGTGCCCAGATACTGAGTTTAGACTTGCATTCTTCAATCCTACTCCATGCATTTAGGTTTTTACTGGCAATCAGATTTTTTGTAACATAAATGCCAAGATACTGGACAGATGATTTTATAGGAATGTGAAATACCTCAGGGAGGGCACAATCATGGAGGGTCATCAACTCACTTTTCTTAATGTTAAGTTTTAAACCAGAAGCTTTAGAGAAGATGTTTATACAACATAGTGTTTTGGGAACTTGATCCAGATTTTTGAGAAAAAACTATTAATTATAATTAGCTTTTCAAATGCATTAAGTTTGCCTAAATCAGGGTTGTTGTTGTTTTAGGAGTATATCTAGTAATTCCGAGTGATGGTGAAATAGGGCACCCTTGTTTTACACCTGGTTTAATTTTAAACCCAGTTGAGGTGCCATTGCATAGACACACTGAACTATTTGTATTTCTGTAGAAATTTCAGATAATATTACAGAAATTTCTGCCAAAACCATGTAGATCCAAAGTTTTACAATAAACGGATATTCTAGTGAATCGAATGCTTTGTAGAAATCAAGAAACTAAATAACTCGATCTTCTATCAAGTCACTTTAGTCAATTAAGTCCTGTATTAAACGTATATTGTAATAAATTTAACAGGCTTTAATGAATCCAGACTGGTTTCCACTGATTATTTTTGTTAATTGGTTGTTGAAAGTGTGGGTGAATATTTTATAATCGTTGTTTAATAGAGAAATTGGTGGAAGAGAATTGGTCTAAGTCCTTTCCTGGTTTGGGAATCAGAATAATGGTTTCTTGTCTCATAGTAATAGGAAGAGTTTGGTTATCTATGGCCTCTTTGAAAACCTGAAACAAACTTTCTCTTAATAAGCTACAGAAACGTATATATAGAAATATGTTGTTAGACCAACTACTACTACTATTTTTAAGCACATAGCTTCATCTATTTCTTTCAGGGTTATGTCTGTTTCACACAAATGTTTAAAGTCTGTACTTACTTGTGGAACGAGGAGGTTTTTTTTTTTTCTTAAATAGGTTTTCTGCCTCGGGCTCTGAGAAAGTGGAGGAATATAGTTTTTCGTTAAAAGTAATTATTTCCTTAGCTATTACTGTGGGTTCTGAACAGTCTGCCATCTATGTTTAGAATATTAAACCTTATGTTTTCTACAGAAATAAGCCGAGTTTCTTTCCCCCTCCTCAGTCCATTTAGCCCTTGAACTATATTGGCACCTTTCAGTTTTTTAAGATACAGTGGGGCAAAAAACGTATTTAGTCAGCCACCAAGTTCTCCCACTTAAAAAGATGAGAGAGGCCTGTAATTTTCATCAAAGTTATAACTTAACTATGAGAGACAAAATAAGAAAAAAAATACAGTAAATCACATTGTGGGATTTTAAAATAATTTATTTGCACATTATGGTGGAAAAGAAGTATTTGGTCAATATCAAAATTTTATCTCAATACTTTTATATATACCCTCTATTGGCAATGATAGAGGTCTAATGTTTTCTGTAAGTCTTCACGAGGTTTTCACACACTATTGCTGGTATTTTGGTCCATTCCTCCATGCAGATCTCCTCTAGAGCAGTGATGTTTTGGGGCTGTCGCTGGGCAACATTGACTTTTAACTCCCTCCAAAGATTTTCTATGGGGTTGAGATCTGGAGACTGGCTAGGCCACTCCACGACCTCCTTCGTTGCCCGAGCAGATTGATGTCCCTCCAAGTGTCCAAACAACCCACAACCATGAGTGTGTATTCAGTACACGTGCTCTCCAGGTAGTTCTTCCAGTATTTGGTATAAACACTATCAGACTCCCACTTCTGTTTGGTCACCATTCTGCTCACAGCCGTACATCCTCTGTAGTGTATCAACACCTGCACACACACACACACACAATATAAAAAAAAATAATAATAAATAAATAAAAAAAATCGACTCTACTCTAGAATATTCCATGCTTGTTCGGTTGTTATGGTTGCATGCCAACAAAGAGTGAATTTCTTCAAAAATGTCACTTAAGTCCTATTCGCACAGGACTAGTGTTACCTGGGGACCTCGTGTGATTTGTAATAATTGTAAAGGGTCTCTGTGATATTAAACCTGTGAGAATGCAACACACGAAACTCAGGTGTGTGTGTGTGTAGAGATCATTTCCAAACCACACAAAGTCCCCAGATAATCCTACTCCTGTGTCAATAGTGCTTTAGTTGGTGTTGATTTTGTTTGTAGTAGTATCATCATGGCAATAGTATCAATAGCAATAGTTATATGAAGAATAAATACTAATTTAAACATAATCATAATTTTAGTATGCAATAATTAAGCACATTAGTTACTAGTTGATAAGGTCAAAATTATTGGAAAAATCACATAGTTGTACAATTATGTATAATGTATAATCAAAACAAATATTAAAGTACTAATAGATAAATAATTTCTGTATATGTAGGTACTATGGACAGCTTAAGACAAATCAGATATGATGGGAATAATAAGGACAGAGTACGAAGATTCTTTTTAAATCTCAGCTCCGACGAGAACCCCAGTTTTCACCAACAGTGGTCAATAGTCTGGTTAAGAAAACAGGAACAAAACCAAACGTTCTCCAAAAAAAGGCAAAAATGAACACAAGATCTTTTAGGCCTATGCAGACATGAATAAATATGAGATGAGAGGGGGAAATTACGTAACGGGGAGGTGCCACATCAATCTGACCTGAACAAAAGTAGCTTACATTTAATGAATATTAAGTAACTATTGGACTTAAGGAGGAGCAAACAATGATGTAATTGCTAAGTAAGGATATCCAAATGTTATATGGGTATGATTCACAATTTCATGTTGTGTCAGAAAGTTGTATACTTTAATTTGCAGATACTGTAGATCTTAACAGAGTCTAATTGTAATTGACCCCTGCTTTAATGTACATGAGATGTACATGCTGGGTGTTTATGCACTTTACATATTTTAAAGTCCACAGTTAACAATACTGCATTAGACATTTTTTATTCTTTTTTTGTTTTTTGGTGGTATTTTATTCTCAGACATAGATGTGATATTGACTCTGTGCTTTAGGTTAAAATATGTATATTTTTATATAATTCATCTGTGTCAATGTCATTGAGTTTTGATCACACATTTTCCCAAATTTTCCAGGTAAATTTTAGCTGTTAAGTGCAAAGCATCCATGTAGTGTGCATTTTTCAATACATTGTATTTTGTTAAAATGAAAGGAAGACACTCATAGTAACCAGTATGTTGTTTTTTGTATCTAATAAGTTTCACCTGAAACCATTTTAGTGTTTTGAGTTATTATTAGTTAGGAGTTAAATTTTACTCTGTATGGTAGTAGAACTTTATCTCCACAGGGGTTTAGTTTAAACTCCTGAAAAATCATCTCCCAGAAAAGAGTTAATTTATGCCAAGCATTCCTCTTTTCAGAGAAAAAAAATAACACTGAACAATTCTTACAATCAATAAATAAACAAATGGAACAATGTCTAACGCTCAAGCACCATTACGTCCCTTTTTATCATGCCTCTAGGACTTACTGTAAAATAAATCATAAGGTCATCCATAAAGGTCATCCATAAAGGTCATCGAAAAGGTCAAAAAAGCCATAAAGCTGTCAAAAACTATTTTTTTGATCTGTGGTTATCAGGGTTTTTTTTATAACTATATGTAACTGGTCATAATTATTAGCACCCCTGGTTAAGATGTGTTCTTAGGTTTCCAATAAATTATTCTTTTATTTAAACAATATAAAACCACAATACAAAAAGAGAGAAAAATCCAACCTTTTACTGAAGTACAATTATTCAGTGGGGGGAAAAAAATCCCACATTAAGAAATTTTTTCTTTTTTACATGAAATCATGGTGACCACAAATATTGGCACCCCTTATGTTAATACTTTGTACAACTCCAAGACAGCACTTCTATACCATATCTCCTTTTATACTATTTCACAATATTGGAGAATACAGATAGAGGGATCTTTGACCATTCGTCTTTACACAATCTATCGATCATCCATAGTCCTGGGTTCTCTCTCATGCTGTCTCTACTTCAGCTCACCCCACAGGTTTTCAGCTGGGTTGAGGTCTTGGGACTGAGATAGCCACAAGGCACAATCTCGCCCTCCGTTTTGGAAATCCGACCACGCCGCCATCTTCCTCATGCCAAAATACAAACAAAGACTCAAACAGGAAGTTACGGTTCAGAGGGAGGTCGCGCAGTGGACGGACCAAACGGTGGCTACACTACAGGATGCACTCGATGATGCAGACTGGGACATATTCCGAATCAGCTCCGATGACATCAGTGTGTTTACGGAAGCGGTCGTGGGATTCGTCGGGAAACTAGTGTATGATACTGCGCAGAAAACGAACATCAAAACGTTTCCCAACCAGAAGCCGTGGGTGGATAAACCATCCGTGATGCTGAGATCTCGCACAGCTGCCTATAACATGGGACTTGCGTCGGGTGACATGGACTCGTACAAGGCTGCGTCTTATAACGTCCAGAAGGCGGTGAGAGAGGCGAAGCAGCGCTATGGGAGAAAACTAGAGTCACAACTCCAACAGAGTGACTCTAGGAACCTGTGGCAGGGACTAAGGACAATAACGGACTATAAAGCACCAACATCCGGTATGATGAACGCAGACGTGAGTTCAGATGAGCTGAACACCATTCTATTCTCCGCTAGCTTCCAGACGAATCATATCACATCAAACAGGAAGTCATGAATTATTAATTAAAAGCTTCTAGATACTCTGCTCAACTTTATAAACTACAGGAAAAATGGCAAAAATGCTCCAATTACATTTATTTTACCGGAATTGTTAGGGGTGCCAATAATTGTGTCCAGGTGATTTAATAAAAAACAAAAAAAAATTTGTCATTTCTTTATTCACTTGAGTTAAAGGTTAGATTTATCTACAATTTTCAATGTGAGATTATGTTTCTGCAATAAAAAAAAAAATCAAAAATATTAGAAGACCAAGAACACACTCCAGATTCCGATTTGTTGCAGAGATTCGCTAACAGTCCGGCGAAAGCACCCCGCCTACTGCGGAAGTTATGGACCGTCTGCAAATTACTGTCTTATGACTTTATATATTTATTAATATATTAAATAGGAATATTAATAATTTTATTTCAATAGTTTCAAGGTTATGTGACCTTTTGGCACAAAATCCTTTCTAAAATGTGTGCCACCTGTCGTGCATAGTGCACAAACTTTTTTTTAATTACTTACTAGCACTTTCCATGTTTATTAACACTTTTTAATTAAAATATTAATTATTTTATTTCAATAACTTCTTTGCAATATTATGTTATTTCAATTAAAATAGGTCATAAAGCCATCCTTGAATTTACAATGGCATTCATCTTGGGTCTGAAATGAAAGCCATTTTGAGTATGAAATAAATGAAACATACTCTAGATATTCATAGATTATATATAAAAATTTAAATAAGGAAAAATCACTGTGGATGCAGCCAATCGGACACCCCGTATGAGGCTGGCCTGGCGTACACTATGTTCATGAATTCTTTCTGCCTTTTTTTTTTCAAGAGCAGTGATTAACCTTTTCATAGTGATGTGCCCACTCTTTAGTCTATAGCAAATGACATGTTGTCAATTACTCCTTGCACAAGTTCTTCAGTAGCAACCAGGGTTGGTTCATCTGTATAATGGAACTTGCAGGCATATAAAACTGATCGGAAGGTGAGCAGATCTAGGCTCAGCTCCACCAGGTAGCCACTGTTGAGTCCTTGAGCGAGGCCCTTTAGCCTGTCTGCTCTGGGGTGCTGTATCAGGACTGACCCTGCACTCTGATATGCGAAGAAAAAAGTTTAGTGCGCAGTAATGTATGTGACAAATACGTAAAGGCTTAACTTAAGTTAGGATGTCCCAATATGTACACCCATGTACAGATTATTAGGGCTCAAGCACTATGACATCAGCCGTATTACATTACAGTGTGTAAAGGGCCCTCTTGTAATCTTTTAAGGCTTATAATTAGAGCCCAAACACTATGAACACCAGCTCAATGTCGTCATAGGCTACGTTTACACTGCCAGGTAAATGTGACCCAATTCCGATTTTTTGCTCATATGTGACACATATCGGATATGTTCTATGTCCGTGTAAACAGGAAAAAAACGCATGCATTCCGATATTTTGAGATCGGTTTCAGGCCTCATTCATATGTGGAAATAAATCGGATATAAATCAGATATGTGCTAATGTGATTGTCGTGTAAACAGACAGATCGGATTTCCTGAGGCATTGTGTTCTGTACGTCATTAAAACTGCGACTTCTTCGCGGTTTAATGACGTAATGTTATTCTCCGGTGGAAGCGCGTGTTGAATTACAAAACACACACACGCCTTGTGTTAATGCTTATTTGGGCTAAATAACATTAAATCAGTATTTGGTGAATAAAGCATATGAGCAGGCTGCAATTATGCCGTTTTTTTCTCCTCCTCCGTTTTAAAACCATGGTGCGCGAACTTTGCATATATAGCAGAGATAGCGTTAAGCATATTTCACCTTCATCTTTCTTGGCCAGTGTGTAGCGCAAGAACCTCCCTTTAAGTATGCGCGATGTTTCAGATGGTATGGCGAGTGTAAACACGTGAATCGGATATGAGTCATAGTTTAAAGAACGTGTAAACAGACGGTTAAAAAAATCAGATATAGGCAACAAATCGGAATTAAGCATCGAGACCTGCAGTGTAAACGTAGCCATAGTGTATGAGGGGCCCTCTTGTTCTTCTAAGGATTATTATTATTAGGGCCCAAGCACTATGATATCAGCCCTACAGTATGTCATCATAGTGTGTGTTTTTCTAAGGATTTTTTCCAGCCTCCAGGGCCCATATTCACAAAGCTTCTTAGAATTCTCTCAGAGAGCTCCTATCTTATCTTAAAAAGTCCTATCTGGGAGTCCTAGAATAAAAGTGATTTAGGAAACTTCTTAGAGCAACTCTGAGTAAGGAAAGTACAAAAACCTCTATCTTAGTGAGGAGGCGTGGTTGACCCCGTTGCTAGGGATGATGCAGCAATTCTAGGACTGTGATTGGTTGATAAAAAAAAATCTGTATAGGTCTTAAAATGGACTCTTGGTAAAAATAGAATATATGATAATAGAATAGACAGTGAAATCATAATGTTTGTATATGAAGAAACTGTATAATCATGACTACTGGCTACTTTTTGCAAAGTGTCTGTTATAGGCTAAATATCTTAAAGTTAAGGAACCAATTTCCACACAGTAGATACTATATTTAAGTTCTTACATTAATTTACCATGATGCAACATGATTGCAGGACAGTCTGATTAAGTTGCACTTTTGGATGGTTTGTAGCCAACAATCAAAGAAAGATGTGAGGAAGTAAAAGGACAAGAAAATCAGATTGGACAGAATAGCAGAGTTTACTTTTAGCTTTATGTTCAGTGTTTGGAAAATATTTCTTCTTTCTGCCATTTTGTCCTCTGCTACAAAAACTCTTAAGCCTCTTAAAAGTCCTCCTCTCTACTCTCAACAATTTTTACCGTAGGAGCTATTTTTAGGGCTAAGATGTTTAGTGAATCATTTTTATCTTTACTAAGATTTAGTCCTAAATTTAAGGGGAAATTCTAAGAAAATGTCATAATTATAAGATGTTAGGGTCTACTCTACATGAAGTCAGTTATTTTGGAATTTGATATACGCCTCCTAGAGGACTTTAACGATCGCCACCAGACAGGGCCTATGTGATCTCAAGACAGAGGATGCAAAATTGCAGAGAGATTTTTGACATCTCAAATGGGTCAGTCATGATGATGACTTGAACCTATGCCGAAAAGTGGTTAATAACCTTGTGTGACATTATATTGAGTGACATTATTGTGTGATGCTTTTCTCCAGCATCCAGGGCTTTTTTAATTTTATTGGACAGTGTTACGACCCCCGGTCTAGGGTCAAGGGACGCAACAAAGAAAATAATAAATTTATGATAAATAAATGAATCTTGCAACCAAGATTTTGTGCGTGGTTTTTATTTTAACACACACGCACATACACATACAGGAAGCTCTGGGCTTCAGGATTGGGCCAAGGCCAAAACAATAAACAAAACCCCCCCTCTATCTCCTCCCTCAAACTAGCTAAACTACCCAAAAAGAAAACTGAAATCAAAATGCAAAAACTAAACTAGCTTCCTAACTACCTACAAAAACAGGGGACAACAAAAATGGCACCCAACCCCTACTGCTTCCTTGCAACTATGTACAAACAAAAAGAAAAGAACAAAATATATATACACAATATTTACAACCAAGAACACTATATACAAAAGCGGGAGGAAAACTTCCATCCACGCTAACACAAACAAACAAAAGAAAACCCAAAAACAACAAACAGGAAGGAGAGAGGCAAGGCGCGACACACAGGCTCTCTCTCCAACCAAACAAACAAAAACACACACACACTCAAAACAAATACAAAATAACAAATACACAGTCACACTCCAACACTTCAACATACAATCAATCACTCAATTAATCACACAATCACAATCCAACAATTCACCAATCAACAATAGAGCACGGAAGTCACACACAAGGCATAAGTCGCGCCTTGTCTGCTTCCACTCGTGAGCTTAAGAAGGCGTGCAGATCCACAGCCAGCCAATCACGGCGCACGTCACGGCAAGTTCCATCGGGGCGGGTCTTCCTGCGAAAAGGAGAGCGGGAGAGAGAGAAAGGAGGAAGAGATCGCGCACTCGCCGCTACGCGCCGTCGCGCATGCGCACATACGTGCACTACACACACACATGCGTGCACTACACCTCTGCACGTAACAGACAGAATGACATTCTAAAGTCATGTCATTATGTTATTGGTATGTCTCCTTTAAATGTATGTGTCCACTGTGTCCAATGTATTTCTGTGCAAGGTGCTTGGGCCTGCTGATCATTGCTTGCAACTGTATTTCAACATTGGTTATTGGCACAGGTGTCAAGTAACGAAGTACAAATACTTCGTTACCTTACTTAAGTAGAAATTTTGGGTATCTATACTTTACTGGAGTAATTATCTTTCAGCCAACTTTTTACTTCTACTCCTTACATTTTTAAGCAATTATCTGTACTTTCTACTCCTTACTTTTTAAAAATAGCCTCGTTACTCTATTTTTATGATCAGAACGCGCAACCCCCCCCCCCCGGTCACATGATAAGAACACGCACACCCCCTCCCCGGTCACATGATAAGACGCGCACAATTCCCCCCCCCGGTCACATGATAAGAACGCGCACAACGCCCGCCCCTCGCATGATCAGAAAGCGAGACTTTAACGCTCTTGTCGCCCCTCACGGTACTTTTACACTTTAAGTAGTTTTGAAACCAGTACTTTTAAACTTTTACTTAAGTAAAAAGCTTGGGTTGATACTTCAACTTCTAAAGAAGTATTTTTGAACCCTAGTATCTATACTTCTACTCAAGTAATGAATGTGAATACTTTTGACACCACTGGTTATTGGTTAAAAAAATATTAATAAATATGCAACGTGATAAGTCATTATACACCATCATGAATCACATTGACACTAACATTAACAACATTCATTAATTTATTTTAAATATGAATGTTTATAATATTTATATCAGTAGTATTTCAGTCGGACAGTAATTTGCAGACGGTCCCTAACTCCCGCAGTAGAAGTAGGCGAGGTCCTTTCTCCGGACTCTGTTAGCGAATCTCCGCTACAACTCGGAATCTGGAGGCCGGAGCTCGAATATCCAACTTCAAACCAACTTCGCCACGGTATAAATCTTCGAAATATCAAATTTCTCGACATTCTCTCCTAGCTCTCGTCAACAATAAATAACGCCAGCGCTGGTTCACCATTATTACTCAACCCCTCGCTTTCTCCCGGCTGTCCTTTAAATTAGGTCAGGTGACCTCTTGCGTCACCTCTGACCGCTTGCGACCGGGAAGTGTTTTCTGGCGAGCGGGATAGCAGGCAGTAAAACACCGTCCATGGGACAAACAAGCTGATGAATCCTTTAAAACGAAAAAAAGAAAAAAAAAGGCAGTTAATCAGCTTATTAAATTTTGCCTATATATATATATATATATATATATATAAAGAACCCTGATGTGGCTGCGCTACATAGATCCCCCTCCCCCCCTCAGCTTAGTTCTCTTAAACACACGTCTGCATCCGCACTCCAAACTAGACACATGTACATCTGTTCTTTTAAGGTTTATTACAGAGCATATGTTCTAACTATTTTTATTTCTTTTATATCAGGAATCTTACCCTCTCTATATGAGAACACCAGATTCTAGCAGATTTGTACCAGAAAACGTGCAAAATTTGCAACTTTTTGTACACTTTTATACACATTTGTAAGAGTGTTTTATGTCATTGTCATATAAATCATTATCAGTGTACTTAACTTCACACAAGAATTATTATTATTTTAGTTTTATGGACTGGATGATGGTTACAATCTCTTTTTATATAAATTCTATTTTCAGATTTATATAAATTCTTTATATATATATATATATATATATATATATATATATATATAGTAGCGTTTTACCACCGGAAAGGATGTTGGAGAGACGGGTGAGCTTACTTGCCGCCCAATGCAATGGCTGGGAGTACTTTATTTATCACAGCTCACACTTGAGGAGCACATTCACTGTTATAGCACATACACACACAAAACGCACACATACATATCCCCCTAACATGGCCGAAGCCACTCAACGCAAAACACTTTCCTAAACAGGGTGAACACATATAATAGACCTCCCACAAGGCATGATGGTCGCCCACGCCACAATATATACTGTATATATAACACGGTCAAGAAAAAAAAACACGTTTCTACACAAATCGCATAAAAACAAGAATATCTGAATTTGTCCAAAAGAAATTCATAATGGTTACAAAAAACAAGCTGGGTGTAAATACTGTATACAATGTAAAGCATAAAAAACTTAGTCCTGAATCCTGGTGATGCAGCATCATCAACTGAGCTCACTTAAAGGGAACCCGCTAAAGGGACAGCGCTACATAGTATTCAGTGCGCACAAACAGATGCCATTTTTGTCTCAGAGCTGTTTCAGATTGTGAACTCTGTCTCACTGAGGATTTTATAAAAGTAGGATTACTCTACACCAGGAGAACTTTACAGAACAGATATTTTCTATCATCGTGCTCCTGAACTGATTCATTGAAACCAGTGAATCATTTCAGCCGAGCGTCTGCCAACATCCCCCTAATATGGACATATTTACATAAGTTGTGCCAAAAACACTCAGATTTCGCTTTATTTCAAGATACTGTATATTAATTAGTTTTTAACTTTTGAAAACTGAAGCAGTGAATTATTTAATTTCCATAAAGATGCCTTTTGGAGAGAATGTGATGGAAAAGAGAGATAAAATTTCTCCATGATCAGTCCAGGAGTAATAATGTTAACAAAAATAACTAAAACACAACTAAACACCTAGAATGATCTTTGTGTATTGACAAGTGTGACCAAAATGTTCCCTCCAAATATCAATAAGGCTGAATTTGTCCAGGAACGCTCTTGACCTTGAATTACCTGAGGTGGTATTCCTACGAGGCATCGATCAGTTCAGTCTCCTCCTATAATAGTCACAGTAGGATACTTTAATGTTGTTGTTGGTCTTTTCGGCTGCTTTTGGCAGCTCCTGGTCACCACAACACAATATCCAGGTTTTAAGCCGGATGCCTTTCCTGATGCAACCCTCCCATTTATCCAGGCTTGGGACCAGCACGGCATCTAATTCTGCTGGATTTTCCCTCCACACACAGATTTTTATTCCATATTAGACTGTAAACTACATAATTTCTTACCCTCTCAGTTCAGCAGGAAGACACACAGTCACACTTTATAAGTTGTTGGTTGAAGAATCTCCTTCAGTGTCTATAAAACATTGACATCCATCACAAAGTGACTAAACACTGTGTATAAATAATGTAGTGGTTTTAAACATCATTTATGGATCATAAAGGTTCACTTACAGGGTTTGGGTGGAACAGGTCTGAAGTCTGAAACACAGATGATGGACAGACAGTTAGTATCAAATCTGTCTACTGGATTTACTTTCACAAGACAATTAGTCAATATCAGCTTATTGTCTCGTCTAATTTATTAGTTCAACTTAAACAGAAGCAAAATATTCATCAGATCCGCTTTCAGGAATTAGAAAGTGTAAATCTGTTCTCTGAAAACTTCACATCTGCCTCCTTCCTCCTCTCACCAGAGTTCTTCTTCTTGCAGACCACAATTCCAGCAACAACCATGACGAGAGCGACGACTACAGCAGTAATTATAGCAATCGTTACTCCATCTGATCCTCCATCTGATCCTCCACCTGTTAAATCAGCACAGAGTCTTTATTATCTGCTGCAGCAAGAAATCAGCTTTCACTCTCTACAGCTCTAGTTTATTAGGACCTTTTGGTACTTCTCGCACTAACTCCTTCTCCAAGCTGCTGTGCTGAACCACGCAGGTGTAGTTGTGTTTCTGCAGCTCCTCAGCTGGGACTTTCAGAATGATTCTCTTCTGGAAGCTTCCATCCTGGTTGGGTAACGTCTCTCTGAGCTCCACGTCCTCATGCACGTCCTCTCCGTCCTTCTGCCAGGTGATGTTTAGTGCTTTGGGGAAGAAACCTGTAGCGTGACACACCACCTCTGGAGAAGGAGACGAGTGTCTATGGAACACTGACACCTGGGGACGAACTGCAGAGACAGAAATATTACAACACTGTCAGATTTGTGACAGTACTGTTAAAATGACTGCTGTATAGTGTGTGCACGCGTGCGTGTGTGTTTCAGGAACAGAGAGTGTAATTACTCTGTATATTGGAGGCTCTATACTGTATGTGTGCAGATATGTGACACTAAGAAACTAAGGCTACAGAAACGGGACAGGAGATTTGTATTATGGGTGAGCAGCCGACAAATCTGCAGCAACTGTGTGTTGATCAATATGGAGCAAAATCTCTAAGAAATGTTTCCAGCACACGGTTGAATCGAGGCCACAAAGAATTAAAGCAGTTATAAAGACAAACATGGTCCAACCACATACAGTACAATACTAGCAAGGTGTACCTAATGAACTGGCCACGTGTGTATACTTTGCTTCACTAAACTTTCCCTGTATGTTATTGCCCAGATGGAAAAGTGTCCCAGATATTTAATTCACTACTGTTCAAAGGTAGAGAGTCAGTCTGTAGGTCAATACTCTATTACTTTCAACAAACAGGGAATAAAACAATAACTTTATATTCATGATATTACAATTGCAGGAAAATTGTAAGATTTTAAGAACAGAATCACAATATTAATTGAATTGGCACCTGGGTGTTATGATGATATCATATCAAATCACATCAGGTAGTATAGACGATTACTTCCACACCTCTTGGGCATGTAAACCAGTTCACTCCCTCTGAGTAACAGTGACGGAGAAACTCTCCACCATCCTGAGCTGCAGAATCCCCACAACCCCATCTCTCTCTCTCTCTCTCTGCTCAGAAGTCGACCATCTCCCAGTTATATACAGAAACTCACTACTCATTTCGCTAATAAGTACAAAAAAAATCGTTCTCCTACATTAGAAAACTAAAAACTTATTACATATCAGTCACTGGATTAATCTAATTATAGAACTCATAACTACAGAGAAAATAACGGCTACATTTAAAAAGAATATAACAGTTTTATTAACACATACATACATACATACATACATACATTATATATATATATAAAACCCATTCTTAAAATACTTCAGTTTAAATGAGACGCCTGGGGCTGAAGCCACACACTGGCTTCCTCCGCATTATAAAAGCGAGACGCGGAGTTCAGTCCGAGGTCCGGGAACTACGTAATGCAGTGGAGCATGACAGAGTGGTGGCCGCATGCCAGCTAGACTCTCTCCTCCTGGACCTACACATTCTTTCCTTCCCTCCTTCAGTCCTTTCGCCTCGTGTCCGTGCTTCATGGTGCCGCCCGTGCACACAGGCCTGAAATTGTTCCAGTAGATACACATCCGTGCAACATTCCCCTACTATTATCATCATTAATGTCTTATATATAAAATAATGAAAACTAAAATATGATGGCCTCATTATAATATCTGTAAACATTAACTTTCTTCTTTTGTACATATTTGTGTTACCACCCGGGAGCAACCTGGATAATCACCCCCCCCCCCTCCCAGCTTGGTTATTACAACAAGGTGAGGACAGCCTGTTTTTGTTTAATCATTTTTCATGTATTTTTATTTCTATTTATTTACCCCTTTTTTGTTCCTCCCCCTTTTCTGTTTTCTTTTCTTTTTCTATTCGCCCCCCCCCCCATTCCCTCTGTGCCCTCCCTCTCTGCTCCCAGCTTTCTTTTTCAAAGGCAATCCCTCTACTCATCACCCCGATGCACTCACACACACACACACACACACACACACACACACACACACACTGTACATGGATAACATACATCTCATCTTTTAGTCAATGAGCTTATTTTTTTGTTTTGTTTGTCTTTTTGTTATTTGTCCTGTTTTGTGGTCCGTGTTATATCCTAAAGACATTGTGCTCATATACACAGTGGAAAAGCCAACAGTGTTGGATTTTATTTAGCATGTAAGTTGCAGTTGTTAACCGTTAAACGACAAAACCAGGAACTATTCAATAACACCTTTATTACATCTCGCCGTCAGGCTTCCACACATACAACAAGTTCAACTCCCTTCCGTCACCCCCTTGAACATTCTTTTCACGACCCCTCTCCACAATAAGAGCCCTCTTTTATTGGAGCCCCTCCCCTTGGTCACTTATAACATTTATTTATTTTATACAAGCAGTCATATGGAACTTAACAGCAGTGACACATATACTGTATATATATATATTTCTATTTTTACAACTGTTTATTTTATTTAAAAAATAAATAAAAAAAGTAATTTAGGTCCGCGGTTTGCAATTTACCAATCCCTCATACATGTTTGGTTACATTCTTTTTGTTTAATTAAAAAAAAAAAATAATCATATGCCCTCTAGTATTTTATTCATTTTGAGAAAAAAGTAGAAAATCTAATTTTCTGAGATTTTATTTCTAGGGCATTTCGCTCTGCTCTAGAAATAGACAATATATGTTTATCACAAATGTCTCTGAAGCACAGTAAGTGTGTCTCTCAGAAAATAACCTGATTTTAACTTTAAATGTTTGTATGGCTTTTGAAAAACTGTTTGGCTGGAAATTTTGCTAAAAAAACCCCCAAAATGATACCAAGTGAGCAATGGTGGTGTAGTGATTAACAGAGGGTCAATTATTGTTAGGGTTGTTCCGATTCCAATACTGGTATCGGAAGTGCTGCTGATACCACAAAAAAATCTGAGTGTGCAGTGAACAGAGACCATAGACACAGCTTTTTAGAAACTAAAGTGACACCTCACCAGATTTTAACTGTCCCTTCCTGGTACACACAAATATCTCCAAGATGGGCCTGGGTTGATGCTTTCCCAGGTAATCGACAGTGAGGAGGATCTGGTCCAGTAGGTGAGTAGGAAACTGTCTCCATCAGAGCAACAGTAAACTGCCATCGTTTACAGGATCCTCACCACCAAATAGTTCACTGACAAACTAGAGTACTAGCTATCGGGCTGATAAATCACTCTGGTGACTGGCCATGTGTGTCTTCAGTGGATAACGAGGACTAAAGATACAAACCCACACATAAGATAGTTTCTCTACCTCTACAGAACTATTCATTCACAGTCCAGAACAGATTGCAGCCCAACATGGGACTTGAGATTTACATGGATAAAATCTCTGGGAAATAAAGAGTCCATCTGGGTGTGTATTCTGCAGTTCACTTATAGCCACATACAGTTTATAGAGCGCCTTCTTGTGGGAATGTACAGTATACAGCCACTATAAGAACTACAAAGAGCTACATTTCTATCCGTGTGGAACAAGGCTAGTCCGTCTCACTAAGGAAATATGAGTAAACTGTGGAGCTGGTGTTTTTCCTAAATAAAAAAAATTCTATATATACTCAGCAAAAAAAGAAACGCACCTTTTTCAGGACTGTGTATTTCAACAATAATGTTGTAAAAATCCAAATAACTTTACAGATCTTCATTGTAAAGGGTTTAAACAATGTTTTCCATGCATGTTCAATTAACCATAATCTATTAATTAACATGCACCTGTGGAATGGTCGTTAAGACCTTAACAGCTTACAGAAAGTAGGCATTTAAGGTCACAGTTGTAAAAACGCAGGACACTAAAGAGACTCGTCTACCGACTGTGAAAAACACCCAAAGAAAGATGTCCAGGGTCCCTGCTCATCTGCGTGAACGTGCATTAGGCATGCTGCAGGGAGGCATGAGGACTGCTGATGTGGCTATAGGGCAATAAATCGCCATGTCCGCACTGTGAGACGCCTAAGACGGCGCTACAGGGAGACAGGAAGGACAGCTGATCATCCTCGCGGTGGAAGGCCACGTGTAACAACACCTGCACAGGATGGGTACATCCGAATATCACACCTGCGTGACAGGTACAGGATGGCCACAACAACTGCCCGAGTCACACCAGGAACACACAATCCCTCCATCTCACAGCAAGAACTGACAAATCTGGTCCAGTCCATGAGGAGGAGATGCACTGCAGTACTTCAAGCAGCTGGTGGCCACCAGATACTGACTGCTACTGACTGATTTTGAGCCTCCCTTCATTCAGGGACACATTGGGAAACATTTTTACTTTATGTCTTATGGTGTCGACTCTTTTAGTGTTCATACAAATATTTACACATTAAGTTTACTGGAAGTAAAAACAGCTGAAAGTCAGAGGACGTTTCTTTTTTTGCTGAATATAGTTACATATTGTTTATTACTTTTTGTATAATCTATAATCTGTCATTTCTAGTGTAAACAATTAAAGTTTCACTAAAATAAACTTGAGTCTGCTGTCAATTATTAATTAATGATATAAAACAGTTTAAATCATTACCTTTCCTCTGTAGAGTCTCGTTCCTGTAAGACACAAACTTTAACTGATCAACACAGTCAGTCTCCAGAAAGTTCTTCCAGTATTCAGCCTTAGTGCCTTTAGGATCCCAGTGGTTTATAAAACTCTCGGCTTTATTATTAACTGCAGTCCAGGTTCCAGTTCTCAGATCCAGACTGATGAAATCTTCACCATCATAACCGTACTGATCGTATCCTCTAGTGGTGACATCATCATCATCCAGCTCACAGCCGAACATCCTCTGTAGTGTAGGATCTACTGAACACACACACACACAGTTTAGGAGAGTTTCCATTTACACTCACTTCTAATCATTATACTACTGTATGTTTTTGTTCCTCTTTCTAACAGAACAGTGTAACTGAAGACGACTTGTATAATTATATTTAATATCTTGTGTTCTGTGAGATTTTCTACACTGCAGAGATTCACAGCTCTGTGTGTATAAAGTGAAACACACATTATAAACACTTTATCCTGTAGAAGGTTTAAGACTGAAGGGGTTTAGTGTAATAAACTGCAGGGACCGAGTCCTGGACACACTGCACTTTGTCTTATATCATGAGGAAATTATAATTCACTACTGCTTTCATCAGCTCACAGAATATTAATAACTTTCACCACCTGCACGTTTCTCACATTCTTTATCTGAAAACTGACCGTTCACTTCATCAATCACTTGCTTGAACATGCAGAGACCTGTGTGTGTGTGTGTGTGTGTGTGTGTGTGTGTGTGTGTGTGTGTGTGCGTACTGTGGAACCTTGGATTACGAGCATAATTCATTCCAGAAGCTCAGGCTTGTATTCCAAAACACTCATAAATCAAAGTGAATCCCCCCCGTAAGAAATAATGGAAACTCAAACTATTCGTTCGATAGCCCAAAAAAATAATTATCGACGTCAATTAATACTGAGATCACATTTATGTATTGACTGAGATTGTGAGTTTGTTTTTTTTAGATTAATTGTACAGTCGTACACATGAGTGTGTATTTGTTTTTGGGATCTGCCATGTAAAGTATTTATTAATTGTGTAGTATTAATTATTACTATTGCGGCACGGTGGTGTAGTGGTTAGCACTGTCGCCTTGCACCTCCAGGGTCCGGGTTCGATTCCCAGCCAGTCTTGATTCCCGTCTCTGTGTGCATGGAGTTTGCATGTTCTCCCTGTGCTTGGTGGGTTTCCTCCGGGTACTCCGGTTTCCTCCCACAGTCCAAAGACATGCAGACTAGGCTCATTGGCGTTCCCAAATTGACCATAGTGTGTGAATGGGTGTGTGTGTGTGCTTTGCGATGGATTGGCACGCTGTCCAGGGTGTATCCTGCCTCGTGCCCCGAGTCTCCTGGGATAGGCTCCAGGTCCCCCGCGACCCTAAATACAGGATAAAGCGGTATAGAAGATGAATGAATTAATTAATTATTACTATTACTACTGTAGAATTAATTCATTGTATAGTAGTTTATTTATTTACACATATAATTAAGATCTGAGAAAGCATAATCAATGTAAAAAAACGCTAATACAGAATCGCTGCCTTTAGAGGCCAACTGAGGAGGCGTCAGACATCACAGTGTGTGTGTGGGTTTACTGATACGTCATATAGAACTAAAGTTATCATTACTGTTAAAATGTGTAAATTTTACTGATACCGGAATATGGCAATGATGTCGCACAAATGTAGAACTTACACCATGTGCATATTATATCATTATATTATCATCATTATTAAGGTCACAGAAACAACCTAAGACACCATAAAAGCGAGTGATTTTATCAATCTGTGCCATTTCTGTTTTATTTTAGGCTCAGTCATGTGTGTGTGTAGTTAAAATGAAATAAAATTCATCATATTGCCTACAGTAGGTATAAACGATAATTTATCAAAGGATAACTCTATATTGTACAATCCTGACAGCACACACATACATACACACACACACACATCTATCTATCTATATCTATCTATCTATCTATCTATCTATCTATCTATATATATATATATATATATATATATATATATTTGTGTATGTATGTGCTGCCATATATACACACTGTATATATATATATATATATATATATATATATATATATATAATAAGTTATTAATGATATGCACTTTTAAAAGAGTGATCACTCGGAAACATATTGCTGCACATAAACCCCTGGCTAGTCTTAGTATGTTCCTGTTTTATTATTGTTGGATTTTTCTGCAAAGAAATTTAAATCTCGTCTCTTCCTATCAGAAACACAACTCAATTTAAACACACTGTATGAAGACACTGGAACTGGTTTAACTTCTCTGAAACATTAGCCCACAACATGACATGACCGAGTCCTAAATTATGATATTTACTAGGGATGTAACGGTATTGTAAATACCGTCGTACCGCAATAACACTTTGTGGTCGCATGACGGTAAAATGATGGGTAGCGATCTGTAGCGACAACAGACCGCAAAGGATGATGGTCACGCCTGGGCTGATGGCAATTGTAGTTCCCGCTACCTCCCGTTCGCTTCATTCGCCTGAGCAAACTTTTCTCAGAAGACAGTTTTATCGAGTCATTTCGGTTCCTCTCTGAAAAGAAACGGGAAAGGAAAGAAAAATCCTACTCTGTCTGAATAAGTGAGTGAATGAGGTGAGTGTCTCAAATACTCATTCAGCACATGGGGCAGCTGCAGTAAGTAGGCTGCTATTTTTATTTTTTCTGAGTTTTCAAGAATACTAAATTTAAACTTTAATAATTGGTTTAATAATTTTTTGTTATTAAAATTGAAAAATTTAAGTTCCTGTTTCAAAGTTTACAGATAGATGGCTAGTTTGTATGCCATTGATATGTTCAGTGTTCATGTAAACTGTTTATTAAACACTTCTGACACTTTTTTCGAGTCTCTTCATTAGTTTTGTTTTTCCTTTAAATGATTCAATAAATACCGTACCGTGCCATTCATACCGAGGTATTACCGTACCGTGAAGTTTTGATACCGTTACATCCCTATTATTTACTGTATATAATCAGTCTGGTCAGAATGTTCTCCAGGCTCAGTGAGTCTACTGTCTCTAAAGGGATCAAGAAGTGTAATTGTGACAAAGTGTGTGTTAGTGCTGGAAGTCCTGAATGTGTTTTACCTTCAGTGGGATTAAATATCTGCTTTGCTCGATTTACAAAACCTTGGAACTCGTCCTGCTGCTCCATCATACGCCGTGTCTCTCTGTCCCAGTAACGTGGATCATCATCTTCAATCTTCTTCATCCACTCCGTCTGTGGGATCATCTTCCTGATGTGGCCGTCATAGTACACACACTGCTCTCCATCCACCAGACCAACAGCAGTGAATTGTGGGAAATGTAGTCCTGGTGTGAGGGCGGTGTAGAGGTACTGCAGTGTGTGTGTGTCTGTAAAAGTTCACACACTTTTAGTAACTAATCACATATAAAACTATAAAGTTGCATAAATTGTGAAAAACTCAGAATTAAAATGTATCAGTTTATCCATTAATCAGTCAGAGCGCTCGATACACTTGAAAATTCTGTTCTAAAGTTTAATTGACATTAAAATCACTACTATTTTAAAAATAACAATGAAAAAAATTTAATAAAACGGATTTTAAATTCAAAAGTCGAATTAATAATACAATTAAATAATCAAATATTTCCATCCTTTTTAAAGTGTACAATCAATCTGGGTCAGGACAATTTCACTTTTACTACAGTATATAGTTGGGGACCTGCGAGGTGTTGTATAGTTCATATTTGCCTGGCCCAGAGAGATTTAAGCTACTAAAATGGTCTTGGAAATCTGGCTTCTTACAGTATTTACACCATTGTGCAGGCACATGCAGGGGGGGCGGGGGCTTTCCCCCCGGAATGCTCAAGTGGCCTTTTCTTGGGATTTTTTATTATTATTATTTTAATGTGTACAGTATGTGCGTATGGAGCCCTGTCTTTGCCCCTCAACAATAAAATGTAACTATTAATCTCAATTTTGCTAAATAAAAGGATCTGGCTTGCATCAGTCACATGCCTGCCATTAACCAATGCTCGCCCTTGAGGGCAGAGCGCGCTCGTTACGAGCCGGGTACGAGCACGCAAAGTGCACGGGCATTTTCTGCAGGCTGGGTGTCTGGGAGCTGAAGGAGAAGCAGGCAAATTAATTGGAAGGTGCAGACTGTAACAAAACAGTAAATATGGTGTACAGCGCACACTATAGTCTATAACAACAAATGAACTGTAGTAGTGGTGGTCATTAACTGCTAGCTAACTGGGTAAGGGGGTTACAGGGGGTCTGTAGCTCTGTGTCCACCGTTTTAGGGAACATGTTTAGTTTTAAAGTAAGTTACAGGACTTTTTCCTTCTTTTCTGGAGGGCGTTTATTTCACAAAAAATTATGTAATATGGATATCGACATAATTATGGATTATTATATTTATGATATTTTAAAAAAACACTGTTTTTAAAGAAAATATATTAAGTAACAGATGATTAGGTTTATATTTCAAATTAGATAAAATGCTGATTTTACAGCAGTAAAATTATTGTTAAACATTTAATAAGCACTGCATGTGCATGTTTGTGTGTTTTATGTATATAGATAAAAAAATAATAATAATTACTAATAATATAACAAATATTCCAGACATGCTTCGTAAGGAGAGGAGGAAGAAACAGCTACAAAAGGATCTGTGTGAGGCTGCTAAAGGCAGTGGATCCCTCAGCAGCTGGATTACAAAGAGCACAGGTAACATTAACACATGTACCAGTTGTTGCATTGTAGAGGTATTCAAGGATAAAAGCAATAATACAAACAGTTACAACGTTTTGGTTCTATAACATTTTCTATCATTACTTTATCCTGGACTAGGTGCAAAAGTTGTTAAGTGTAGATAATTAAATAATAGATTAATGCGATATTAAATTGTGCGTTGTTCTCAGATAAACAGCAAGTGGAGTGTGATAGTTTAGATGAAGAGATGGAAAGAGGAAGTGAAGACTGATGAGTCACAGGCAGAGCCTAGAGAGAATGTAGAGGAAATGGCAAGTCAGGAGAAAGAGACTGGAATGAGGAAATCAGAGAGTGACACAGAGCCCAGAGAGGAGGAGAGTGAAGCCAGTGATCCATAGAGAGGACATTCTCAAACCTACTTACACACCCAACTGATCCTGTCCATGTCCCTCAACAGCAACATAGTACACCATCAGGTAAAACATAGGCTACATTTGCTTTGCATTGTCCCCATCTGATGACAATCATATACAGTATGATGCAATTCCATATTAGATTCGTCCTGAATGTGAGTTGTTGTTGTTGTTGTTGTTGTTATTCAGCCTGTTCTATCTTTAACTTTGAGCGCCTGCCTCTTTAAACGTCTCTGCACAGTCCTGACATTGTGCATAATAGAATGACATATTTACATTTGATATGTAAAGTGTAAAAAATAAGGTTTTATTGATAAACTGCGCAGCTTTGGCCAGCGTGAACACTCCTGTTAGTAACGAGGCGAATAAGGAGCGACTGTAACTTCAGCTGCAGAATGAGACGCTGCGCAATAAGAAGCCAAATGAAGTGGAAGCTGCGCAATAAGGAACTAAACTTCAGCCTCGTGTGTTCCAACATTAGAACATATGAAAGGTAAAAAGGCCAAGAAACTTGTTGGAATAATAAGAGAATTTGGTTTATTAGAAGAAAACTAGAGACCCTTTTTCATTTGTATTCATTATTTATTTTATTTTATTTTGATTATTTATTCATTTCTTTGTTGTATATATATTTATTATTTCTTTGTTTTTTGGGTGTAATTAATGTGTGCCTTGTTTTTTGATCAACGTTTACACAACTTTATGATGCTATTATAAATGTAAATCTTGTTCTATGTTTTTGTTCAATAAAAAAAAAAAAACCTTCAGCCTCGTGCCGCCATTTTCTTTTTCTTTCATAAACAGGATTAGAACATATTTACCACAAACACTTAGTCCTCTTAAATATGTAATATTACACACGTTACTGTTGGAGCACAATGATGTGTTTCTGTTATCACCAGCCGAATGAAGAGAATAAACTAAAACTAACATTAATTCTGCTGAAGTGAAACAGTGTGAGATACAGAAGTTACAGAGACTAACTCACTGTCTGATAAACACTTAAATCACACAGCTTTATAATTATTTTATAGTTTTACATCTTTACACTCACCTGCTGGTGAAGCATCAACAACACATGAGATAAAAAGCAGAAGTTCTAGTACAGAGCTGTAGTCCACCATCTCTGCCTGTAGACTTCATACAAAGAAACAAACAACTAAATAAAAACAACCATCTCCATCACCTTTTATAACATTTAATCTTTTAGATGTTTAGATCGGAAAAGTTTCCGTGTCGCAAATATTTTTCTTGCAGTGTTTGTCCGGAGCAAGACACATCTAGTGCAAATGCTGAAGTGCGTGCGCTGCGTTCCCGAGAATGTAGCAGTTAAACCTCTTACTTTAACACGGATTAGATGAGTTGTACTGTAGAAGCTCCGTGATCTCGGCAGGATTCATTTACCTACAGTACAACCAATGAGAAGGCATGTGGGCAAGGCATCTGTTCGTCACACGGGGACTGTACCATTGTAGTGTGTTTTTTGTTCAACTCGCGTGGCGTAATGACATTCTAATGCTATTTCAGCAAGTGTATTTTAATTATTTTTAAATGTTAGACGTAAGTGCTGACTAAAACTACTTGGTTAGGCTAAAGTCAGGGGGCAGTTCGGGGCTCTAGGAGCAGGTTTGGTGTTTGTGACCTTTTCCTCATCAGTTAGACAGGGGGGGGGAGGGGGCATTTTGTGGCTGCTCCAGTTACACTCTACTTAGATATTGCAGAGAGGGGAGTTAATTTCTGTTCTCATCATCCGAGCTTAATTTCATCTGTGGAAATAATAGTAAGTTTTGGAAAGTCTGGGTTCATCTTCCCAGCCAGTGTTGGTTAGGGGCAGGGGAGCATCATGGCAGGATTGGGGTAATTTTTTTATTATCTTTTTAGCCGTGCTGCATAAGAAAAGAGTCGTGATAAATTCGTTACTTTTAATAACGTGACGTTTGATTGGATGTTATATAATTTCCAAGTTTGATAGTGTCGATTTTAGAGTGCATTATATGTGCGATGCGAAAAGGAAGTAAATAAACACATAGTAATGCAAAGAGGACAGAGGAGCGAAATATTTAAGCAATATAAATTCAACAAAGTGTGATCATAATGGTTGTTGTTGCTGCTGTTAAGGTAATTGGTTCCATCGTGTTACTGAACGCAACTGTGTTCACAAAACCGAGCGCAGGGAAAGAAAAACACTCGCTAATGCGTTCGAAAGAAAAGGGGCGGCGCCTTTCTTTGAAGATAGCGATTGCGTAATGGGGGGCAATCCGCGGCAGGGGGGCGTTTTAGGGCATAACACCTGTTTTTGACACTAGCAAAAATAGCAAAGACCAGCAAAACACTAGCAAAGACCAGCAAAAATATAAAAGATTTTTAAAAATGCCTTCAAATATGTTTATTTTTATTTAGTTGTTTGTTTCTTTGTGTGTGTGTGTAAGGTTTTTTAAAGTTTTGTAGTAGAAGAGGCGAGTTGCTCGGTCTGTCCGCTGTGCTTCGGTAAGCTTTTCTGGCGCCAGGAGAGATTCAGTCAAACACACACACATGTTGTCTGTCAGAAAGGTCTCTGTTTATTAACAGCAAAAGATGGGGTTTATATATATTTGACCAAACGCCTGGGCTATAGACATATGTTACTACAAAGAGCATGAACCATTGTAAATGTCCTGGTGAGATCCTGAAGAATCAAAGGAGAGGAAGATAGAGGTGTCCGTGCAGAGACAGATCCCAAGATGTTGGCTCGAGTTAGGGGGAGAGGGGGAAGGAGACAGAGGGAGATAGAGAGAGAGGGGAAGAGAGAGAGACATAAAGAGAGTATGGGAAGGTGAGCATGGGAGCGTTCACACCTTTAAGAACAGATGCAAGAGGAGACAGGAAGATAGCAGCAGGAAAGATTTAACACGTTAATATCAGATCTATGAGGAAGAGAACAAGAGAGTAGAATCAACTCCTTTATATATAAAATAATTCTAACAGTGTGTCTACAGGGTGAGATGGAGAGCTACAGCGCTGTGCTAAAACTGCTACTTTTTATCTCATCTGTTCCTCTTTCATCAGCGGGTGAGTTTAAAGATGTAAACTTTGAAATAATTAGAAAGCTGTGTGATTTAAGTGTTTATCAGACAGTAAGTTAGTCTCTGTATCACACACTATTTTCTCTTCGGTAAAATGAATGTTTTTATTTAATCCCTTCATTCGACTGATGATCACAGAAACACATATTTGTGCTATAACATAATATATTTAAATGTTTTAGCTTATTAGTAGAACAGTGTGTTCGTGGTATCCGTGTTTTATACATTTTATATTGTGGCGTGGGCGGGGCGGCGGCTGACGACCGGCATGTGACGGTTTCATGACGTCTTCTTCTTGGTTTTTAACGGCGGCTGACACCAACTTTAATAGGTGCATTACCGCCACCTTCTGCTCCGGAGTGTGGAACAGAGTTTCACATTCTATTTATCAGACCCGTTTCTTTAATAAAATCAAAGAAAATTTTACTATTTTTTTTGGCTCGCCCATTTTATAATAACCTTTAAATCCACCTCCTGATTTATATTCTTTCTTATTTCTTTCATCATTTTTTCTCTTTCTTGTTCATACTTCCTACAGACAAGAATAACATGAGTTATTGTTTCTTCAACATTACAGTGGTCACATAATCCATTTGGGTGTTTTCCTATTATTTTAAGTGTGCTATTTAAATGTGAGTGCCCTAATACTATTCTGTTGAATATTACCTCTTCTTTCCTTGATTTACCTATACACTTTATGTTTTGATTTACCTTGTTTATTAAACTGTATAGGAATCTTCCCTTTATTTCATTATTCCATTTTACTTGCCATTCTTCAACCACTTTACTCCATATTAAAACCTTAATCTCTGATTTGCTTAATGGGACTTGTGTCTCTCTTGTTTCTTTCTGTAAAGCTTGTTTTGCTAGTTTGTCCACTTCTTCATTTACAGTGTAAACTGCCAAATGGTTTGACATTCTCTTTAATCCACTGATCCACCCACAAGCAACCCCAGTTGTTTGATTTTCAGGATCTTTTGATCCATCTGTATATATTAGTCTATGTCGAGGGTATCTGGTTATGGTATGCTCTGAGAATGCAGATATCAAGTCAACTTCCCTTTTTTTTTTCTTTTAACCTCCAACAGATGCAGATCTACTTGAGGTGTTACATATACCCATGGTTCACGTTCCTGGACAACAACTGTAGGACTCATTTTGATATTATTTACCAGCAGCTCTTCTGCATATATGTTACTACACCATCCAAAACTTGTTCTACATCTTACATTTTGTTCCCAACATTTCTTTAAAACCATTTTCGTAGGGTGTTCATCTTTATGTCCCTGGAGGTTAGTCCAGTAGTTAACCATTAATTGTTTTCTTCTGATATCTAGTGGCATCTCTCCTACCAGGACTTGTAAAGCTGATATGGGTGTAGTCTTAACTGCTCCACAACACTGTCTCAATGCTTGGGCTTGGATTTTATTAAGTTTTTCTAACAGGTTTTTTGAGGCAGAACCATATACCACACATCCATAATCAAAAACAGACCGAATCATTGCTACATTGTTCCATTTTCTATCTGATATGTACTCGACACTTCACTCCCTATTCTTACCTGTATACTCCTGTTCTCCAGAAAATCTTTTATCCAGTTATATATTCTTCCACCTATATTCATCTTTCTTAATTTAATCACAAGCCCCTCCCTCCACATCATATCATAAGCCTTCTCAATATCTAAAATTGCTGCTATTACCGATTCTTTATTTATCTGTGCCTTTCTAATATCATTTTCTAAACATACAATAGGATCCATTGTCCCTCTTCCTTTTCTAAAACCACTTTGATATTTCGTTATGAGTCCTCTTTTTTCCGCTATATATGACAACCTTTCTGTAACCATCCTTTCCATTATTTTACAAATATTTGACGTAAGAGCTATTGGTCTATAGTTAGAGGGTTCTGAAGGATCTTTGCCTGGCTTTCTGATAGGTATTATTATTGCTTCTTTCCACGCTTTTGGTAGCTTTCCTTCCTCCCATACTTTATTATATAGTTTGAAAATTTTCCCCAGAGCCCTATCCTTCAAATGTTTCAGCATTATATATACACTATCTGGTCCTTCCCTGGAGATGATAGTTTTTTGTTTGCTTTACAAATAGCTCGCCTCAATTCATCTCTGTTGAACAGGAAGTTAATTGGCTGATTTTCCATTCCCCCAGTCCGTACCATCACATCCATATTTTGTTTCTTTGTTATTTCTCTTCTCCTTTTACAGTACCTTCCTCAGTTAAGGTCCCTGCTCCATGAATTTGTGCTAGTGTTTTTCCTAACATTTCTGCCTTATCCTTGTCCATTACTGCCAATTTGCCTTCCGACTCTAATACTGGATATTCCCACTCTTTCTTATTACCTTTCATTCTCTTGATCATATTCCACACCTCACCTACTGGAGTTGTTCTTCCAATTCCACTACAAAACTTCTTCCAACTTTTTCTTTTGGCTTGCTTTATAGTTCTTCTCACAAGTGCTTGAGCTTTCTTGTATAGAATTAAATTATTATAGTTATGTGTTCTTTTAAGCAACGACAAAATGGTATAGTTTATTAATGCACTTTGGGTATAAGACATACAGGGTTGTAAGTAAAATTATTTTCACTTCTTGAAATTTTTCAAGCTATCGACTCGCGCTGAAATCAAACCGCGGAGAAACGTGGAGTGCTGAATAAATTAAGTGCCTCTCTGTATTCACATTAAAGATGAAAAATGTGTGTCTGGGCTGTTTTGATTACCTGATGGATCTGCAGGAAGATCGCCGGCTAATAACAAAATGATCATTCAGGAGGAGGACACGTCTCTTCTCCCTGAAGTGGAAGCTGGTTTGGAATCGCAGCCGCGAATCGTGTTCGAAATCACCGCGGTGAAGTTGGTTTTATGTTGGATATTCGAGCTCCAGATTCCGCCTGTAGCGGAGATTCGCTGATTTGTAGCGGAGATTCGCTAACAGAGGCCGGCGAAAGCACGTCTCTCACGCGCCACTGTTAGGTGCAGACCTTTTTATTTACCACGGGAATTCACCCCTGTTTTCATTATCGGAGTGTACATTCCACCTAGCGCTAATGCTAAGGAAGCGCTATGGGAACTGTATACAAAGATCAGTGAACTGCAAAATACACACCCGGATGGACTGTTTATTGTTGCTGGAGATTTCAACTATGCAAATCTCAAGTCAGTGCTTCCTACTACTCGGCTACTCAGACTACATCTCTGTCATGCTAACTCCAGCATACAGACCACTCGTCAGGCGTTCGACCGGTTCTGAAGCAGGTGAAAACCTGGCCAGCAGGAACCATCTCTGCTCTTCAGGACAGTTTCGAGAGCACTGACTGGAACATGTTTAGAGAGGCTGCAACTTACAGCGACTTCACTGACTTGGAGGAGTACAAATCATCAGTGACCAGCTACATCAACAAGTGCACCGATGATGTCACTGTCTCCAAGAGCATCATCTCACAACCCAACCAGAAACCATGGATTACTGCGGAAGTGCGTGCACTTCTGAGGACCCGAGACTCTGCCTTCAAAGCGGGAGACAAGGTGGCCCTTAGAAGAGCAAGGGCCGAACTTTCTCGGGCCATCAGAGAGGCGATGCGCGCATACGCCCAGAGAATCCACAACCACTTCAGGGACAGCAGCGACACATGGCGCATGTGGCAGGGCTTATAAGCCATCACTCACTACAGGACGACACCACCTGCCTGTGACGGTGACGGCTCCCTCCCAGATGCGCTGAACAACTTCTACACTCGGTTCGACAGGCAGAACGACGTGGAGGCGAGGAAGACCACCCCTCCTCCGAACGACCAGGTTCTGTGTCTCACTACAGCTGAGGTGAGGAAAACTCTACGCAGAGTCAACCCACGTAAAGCTGCTGGACCAGACAACATCACAGGCAGAGTGCTCAGAGAATGTGCGGAACAGCTGGCAGATGTTCTCACCGACATCATCAACATCTCTCTGAGCAGCGCCGTCGTTCCCACGTGCTTCAAGGCCACCACCATCGTCCCCGTGCTTCTGTGTCCTGTCTCAATGACTACCGTCCCGTTGCACTTAAACCCACCATCATGAAGTGCTTCGAGCGGCTCGTCATGAGACACATCAAGACCCTGCTGCCCCCCTCACTGGACCCACTGCAATTTGCGTACCGTCCTAACCAACGCCATCTCTACTACACTCCATCTTGCCCTCATATCTTGCCGTCTCTGTGTGCATGGAGTTTGAATGTTCTCCCCGTGCTTGGTGGGTTTCCTCCGGGTACTCCGGTTTCCTCCAAAGACAGATTAGGCTAATTGGCGTTCCCAAAATTGACCAGTGTGTGTGAGAATGTGTGCGTGTGTGTGTGTGCTCCCTGGGTGTACCCTGCCTCGTGCCCTGAGTCTCCTGGGATAGGCTCCAGGTCCCCGCGACCCTAAATACAGGATAAAGCGGTATAGAAGATGAATGAATGAATCTGTCTTGTCTCCGCTATGCCAGTTAACTTGGCTTAGTTAGCTAGTTTAGTGTTTCTAGTAATTTATGTTGTAAATTTATGTTGCATGTAGCACCTTGGTCCTGGAGGAACGTTGTTTCGTTTCACTGTGTACTAACTGTATATGGTTGAAGTGACAATAAAGACTACTTGAACTTGAACATTTTATGAAAAAAATTAATGCAGAAAACCATGAAACTCCAAAAGGATCACATATTTTTTCTTGCCAGTGTATGTATGAAACAGTACAAAAATACCAGATGAATAGTTTTATATTTCTTAACACAGGATGACGTGTATTATACAGGACGAATGACAACATACTTTTAGTAATTACAGCTAAAGTCAAAAACTTAAAGTTAAAGCTAAACTTCACTTTAATAGTAACATTATTAAGTTATTATAAAAACATTTCTGCTTCCCGCACATGAGGATTTCAGCAAAAAAATAAATAAACGTTACAGGAAAATCTCGGTTGGCCAGAAAAAAAAGCAGCGTATTATGTAAAAAACACTTTTCAGACAAAAAAAAAATCTTCTTGGTTCTGCCTCATGAAAACAGAATCATGTTGAACAAAGTCCTCAGACGTCGTGTCTCTGGTTCTGCACTGGAATATGGAGATCCTGGAGCATTGATCTGTCATGTCTGTGATGTTTTCCTCTTGTTGTTTAATGTATTTACAGACACACACACTCTGCAGTACCTCTACACTGCTGTCACACCTGGACTTACTGATTTCCCAGAGTTCATTGCTGTGGGTCTGCTGGACGGAGAGCAGTTTATGTTCTACAGCAGCGACAACAGGAGTCTGATCATAAAGGACTGGATAAAGAAGAGTAACAGTGACACCTACTGGAGGACCGAGACACAGGACATGCGGGGCAATCAGGACACCTTTACCAACACATTCACAACAGTAATGACAGAGTTTCATCACAGTGAAGGTGAGAATAAACACACTGTATTGTTGTTTTAATGTTAAATGGTGTTAGATGTTGATGGTACATGATTGTGAGGAGAAGATTTTAAGTTCTACAACTAACAGAAAAACACCCAGTTTCTTGCTGAGCAGCTTTTAAATGAACAGATGCAGAAGGCAGCACAGAGATACAGGAGAAGCTACAGAGTCTGACTTCACATTGTCACTGTACAGTTTTTACCGTTTACAGTTTAAGAGCTCAGTTTTACAGTGTAGAAAGTTTTAAGATGTTCAAACTCAGATTTCAAAAATTTTTTCTGAGTTTGAAAATCTTTAAACTTTCTACACTGTAAAGCTGAGCTCTTAAACTATAACTCCTCAGAGGTATAAATATTATAATAAAGGTGTAATTTGCTCTGGATAATTGTTTATAGTGTTTAATTTATAGTGTTATGTTTGCAGGTTTATATTATAAGTGGACTTGAGACTCTACAGACTAACAGACTCTCCTGGTTTATAAACTTGTTTGAGTCAGTAATTAAATACATGAATGGATTTACAATTTAATGAAGTATTAATAAAGTTCTCCATCTATCCATAACAAGGATTTAATATTGAAACCAAAAGATCTCTGATGCCCTCTAGTGGCTGGACACAATATATTATTAAATCTTAATTTATATCCTCACAGTGTTTTGTTTTTATCCTCATCAGCTGAAGGTCTGTAATGTGTTTATAACAATAACACCATTATATTTGTGCTAATTAAATGATATAAATGTAATATGACATTATTAAATACTGCATTGCGTATCACTTTGAAAGTGTTTCATGCTCCATATTAATTAAACACTGTAGGTAATAATTCTCTACATGCTTTAAGTCTATACTGACCAAGTCATATTATCCTCTGTATAATGTACTGGATGAGACTAGGAGGTCTTGTGCTGGATCATCATTACACAGCCATCTGTACACTACATGACCGCTATTCACTATATTACCAAAAGTATTGGCTCGTCTGCCTTCACATGCACATGAACTTAAGTCACATCCATAGAGTTTAATATGATGTTAGCCCCGCCCCCTTTACAGCTATAACAGCTTCAACTCTTCTGGGACGGTTTTCCACAAGGTTTAGGAGTGTGTTTATAGGAATGTTTTGTGTCCTGCAGTGGGATGGCATTATGTAATTTTAACTCCAGTACACCGTCACAGACAAGATAAGATAAGACCAGCAAAGTACAACATATGCTTATATGACCAAAAGTCTCCTGTGTTTAATCTGTTTCTGTCTGTCCTTCTTTCTGTCTATCTGTACCCAATTGTCTCTTTAGGAGTTCACACACTACAGAGGATGTTCGGCTGTGATGATGATGATGACGATGATGTCACCACTAGAGGATACGATCAGTACGGTTATGATGGAGAAGATTTCATCAGTCTGAATCTGACAACTGGAACCTGGACTGCAGTTAAACCTCAAGCTGTGACAATCAAACACACCTGGGAGTCTAAAGGTGATAATAAACACTGGAAGAACTTCCTGGAGGGTGACTGTGTCGATCTGTTAAAGATGTACACGTCTTACAGCAGAGACACTCTGAAAAGAAAAGGTAATGTGTGTGTGTGTGTGTGTGTGTGTGTGTGTGTGTGTGTGCTCTGCTCAGTTACTGTAACACACACACACTTTGACTAAAAAACACACAGATAAATTAACACTGACTGTAGAAACGTTTATACGTCTGAATCTGATCCACTGATGCACATTAACTGTTTTTTAAAATAATTTCCATGACAACCAGAACATGAATGAATGTACAGAATAAATATTGAAACTCTAATGTTTCTACCTCTATCTTAACCCTGAAAACACACAATTATTAAACATTCATTTATACTTTTCAGGACAAACTAAACTTCCTTCAATCCTTACTGTGGTCACATGACTTTAATGTCACTAATGAGAGAAAAAATTATATAAAAATAACTTTTCCTTTTCATTTATAAATGTATAAATCTGATAGTGTTTTAATGGTTCAAATTACATTTTATTTGTATAATTTTTAACAGTTGTCACAAAGCAGCTTTACACAATCAGTCTGTATGGAATGTGAATGTGTATAAATCAAATAATCAGATAGTCCCTGGTGAACAAGCCGAGGGCGACGGTGCCAAGTAAAAACTCCCTGAGATGGTAATAGGAAGAAACCTTGAGAGGAACCAGATTTAACAGGGAACCCATCCTCATCTGGGTGAAACAGATAATATTTCTGTCTCTGTGTCTCTGCAGTTCGTCCCCAGGTGTCAGTGTTCCATAGACACTCGTCTCCTTCTCCAGAGGTGGTGTGTCACACTACAGGTTTCTTCCCCAAACCACTAAACATCACCTGGCAGAAGGACGGAGAGGACGTGCATGAGGACGTGGAGCTCAGAGAGACGTTACCCAACCAGGATGGAAGCTTCCAGAAGAGAAGCATTCTGAAAGTCCCAGCTGAGGAGCTGCAGAAACACAACTACACCTGCGTGGTTCAGCACAGCAGCTTGGAGAAGGAGTTAGTGCGAGAAGTACCAAAAGGTCCTAATAAACTAGAGCTGTAGAGAGTGAAAGCTGATTTCTTGCTGCAGCAGATAATAAAGACTCTGTACTGATTTAACAGGTGGAGGATCAGATGGAGCACCGATTGCTATCATCACTGCTGTAGTCGCGGCTCTCATCGCTCTCGTTGCCGTTGGTGCTGGAATTGTGGTCTGGAAGAAGAAGAACTCTGGTGAGAGGACAATCCCTCCACTGTTATGATCCACATTAATCACCAAAGTTTTGAAAACACTATTATATATGTAGCGGTGATTCCTACTAAAAACGAGTCCGTTTAAAGTACATGAGGTAGAAAACTTAAATAGGGTAAAGTTATACTCCAAAGTCCAAAACTATTTTATTGTCTTAATTTGACCTCAGCTATAGACGTTTATATTCATTTTAGGCCTTTTTTTGTATTCCTTCATTTAGTTTGTGTTGTAGTTGGTGCCGACTGTATGACAGCTCTGAACATAAATAGTCAAAAGTAAAGGTATATTTAAAGCTCTGATGAGGTTCTCAGGGTGAAATCAGTCCCACACCGGCTCTGCTGACACTCATTCATCTTTTTCTGAAGCCACGGCTCTGATCATAGAGCCGTCATGCTAAATAATCTGAGAAGACATCAGTATACTAATGACCAAACACTGTTCAGCTGCACAGAATCCCTGTGACTCTAATGAACTATTACAAGGTGGATTTATTTTACTTAATCCCTGTATTAATCCAAATTTGTCTGATTTACTGGCCGTGATGGAGATGGAGATCACACTCTTAAGGTGTGACTGTGTGTCTTCTTGCTGAACTGAGAGAGTAAGACATGATGTAGTTTACAGTGTAAAATGGAATAAACATCTGTGTGTGGAGAGAAAATCCAGCAGAAAAGTAACATTCAGTCTCAGCTCAGAGCTCATCCTGTTTCTGTCTGTCTGTTTCTCTACAGTAGGAGAGACGAGGAGACAGGTTAAGGACAGAGTTCACAGAGGACCACGCAGAAATGATCTGGAACATTGACCAAAAGCAATAGATGGTTGGACGACTGCAAAATGGACTCGTTGCACTGCTGCTGATACAGAATGTACTGACCACAGATCTAACTGAGATGCTCAAAAGTACACGGTCACAGAAAGTACATCATGCAGTTAGATCTTTAACAGTTTTAAACGATTCCTGACAGAATTTGGTGTGTAAGACAATATAAGGCCGTGTACTGTGAGGTTATATTTTGTGATATTCTATAGATTTCCAAAGCATAAAATTTTTTATCTTTTTTATATGTAAAGATTTGTGGTCGGGAACTTAGTTGCAGAGGATAGAATTAGATGGAGGCAGATGATTCGAAAAGAACAGCCGAAAGACAAAAGTTTATGTATTTTATTGAATGTCTTTATTTGTGTTAACGGGAAGAAAATGTTCCGTCTTTAGTTATTTAACTCGTCCATTCCAAAGTCACAATGTAAACTGGGAGTAGAATGAAGGTGCACAGTTAATATTGTCCTTCTAACATTACCACTGATAGCTGAATCTGAAACAGTTAGACTGAGCTGAAGTTGGTCTTTTTGTCTTGTGCAATAAAAATGCGCTAGGGAGATGGACGAGAGCCGTACTGCTTTCATAAATCACTAAAATAATACTTTGAGAACAGACCAAGAAGTCTGAGTGGACACTTATCCACACACTGTTCTTATATAACGCGGCAGCAAATGAAAATTATTGAAATTAGAATAAAATGTGTGAGAAACCTGGTTTTAGACCACAATAATTCATTAGTATGATATAGGGCCTCCTTTTGGGACCAATACATCAATTCATCTTAGGAATGACAGATACAAGTCCTGCACAGTGTCCAGAGGGATTTTGAGCCGTTCTTATTACAGAATAGTGTCCAGGTCACTATGTGATGCTGGTGGAGGGAAAACGTTTCCTGACTCGCTCCTCCAAAACACCCCAAATTGGCTCAATAATATTTAGATCTGGTGACTGTGCAGGCCATGGGAGATGTTCAACTCCACTATCATGTTCATCAAACCACTATGTCACCAGTCTTGCTGTGAGTATCAGTGCGTTATCATCCTGATACACGGCACCGCCTTGAGGATACAATGTTTGAACCACTGGGTGCGCATGCTCCTCCAGAATGGTTCGGTAGTCCTTGACAGTGACGCGCCCATCTAGCACGAGTATTGGGCCTATACTGATCCACCCCCATGCTTCACATGCTTCGCTTCTTTGGTGCTTCTCCACACAGTAACTCTGACCAAAAGTTTGCCTATAGCAGGCATGTACACTGACCCTGTGGAGCTTCCGATGACCAGTTTTGGTGGAAACAGGGGAGTTGAGGTGCACATTTAATTCTGCAGTGAGTTGGGCAGCTGTGGTTTTATGTTTTTTGGATACAATCTGGGTTAGCACCCGGACATCCCTTTCAGACAGCTTCCTCTTGCGTCCACAGTTACTCCTGTTGGATGTGGTTCGTGCTTCTTGGTGGTATGCTGACGTTACCCTGGATACTGTGGCTCTTGATACATCAGAAAGACTTGATGTCTCGGTCACAGATGCGCCAGTGAGATGCGCACCAACAATTTGTCCTCTTTTAAACTCTGATATGTCACGCATAATGCTGTGTGCTTTACAATATTTTAAGCAAAACTGTGTTATTACTCTGCTAATTAAACCTTCACACACTGCTCTCACTGGTGGAATGTGCAATCAATGAAGACTGGCCACCAGGCTGGTCAAATTTAGCCATGAACACTACCAACACGGTCATGTTATATGGGGTGTTTAAATCAAAGCGGGACTGTTGATTGTGCAGACTAACAGTACACAGTTCTGAGAGTAAAAACTCCCTTTATTTCTCGATATAATCCCCTGATACACTAATGCGCTTATCCCAGTGTTTCACACTATTAAGGTAGAAAGTTTTCTCAGTACGCCAGAGCCACGATCGGACCGCCTGTCTGATTCACATCTAAAATGCTGGCCTTCCAGGAACTCCTTTAATGACTCAGACATGTGGAGTGAGGTCAGGACTGTACGGTGGATGTGGCAATAACTCCCAGCCGAGTCCCTGTAAGGTACAGTTTAATAACAAATAAAGTAATAATCTATTTAATTGAAGGTATTCATACTTCAGAGCTGTTAATTCTTATTACCTGAGCTGTTACAAAATGAAAAGCTGACATACTGCAGTGTATTGTGGTGTTACTGTATTATTTATATTTTTAGTATTTTTAGTTTTAGGCATTTTACGTTATTTTATTCTGCTGATAAATGTGTAAAAGTGATACTGCTGATGCCTCCACCTACTGAAGTACAGGAACATTGCCTCAAGCTCCGTTAGGAAAAACACTGTATTACCATCTCTGTTTTTGTATATGTAGCTTACTGTTATTTATTTTAGATTTTGCCTTTGAAAGGTGTTACTGTATGTGTGTGTTGTTTTGTTGTGTTCATTCATTTTCTGTCCATCCAGATCTTTGTACAAAAGTAACTCTGTGAAAAGGGCCATTAATTCGCAGTTAGGACTGTAAATGCCAAGTTCTTCATGATCATTCTGCTATTTGAACAATACTTGATATTCACTATGTACGTTTCTTTATCCTTTAAATAAATGAATGAAACACTCCCAACACCTGTTTGTACTTTATTACTTTATTGTGTGTAGAATGATGATGGCGGGGGAAAAGGGAACATAATCCATTCAAATGGAAAACTTAACAGGATCTGAAACTTTCCATCGCCACTTGTAGATAGTATTTCGACCCGGTGTGGATGTGATGGTTTGTGCTGTACAGGTCACTACATTGTTAGCTAAAATAACTTAAGAAAAGTCTGTGTGACTATTATGTCTGACGTTTATGTTATTTGGTCCTTTACTCCTGAGATGTACAACGTCCCTGCAGACTGAACAGACTTCACTGAGGTCACGTGTTAAACATGATGTATGCAGAAGAAAAACATCTCATGAACAAATAACACAATGCATATTAGATGCTAAAACAAGTAATATTTTCCTGGAAAAATCTTCTTGCCATTTCTCTTCTAGATTTATTGCTGGTCTGTGGCACATCAACATGCTAAAGCTATTTCAAGACACTGTACATTTGTTTCCCTGTGAGGACTTTGTTTCCACCCTGATAATGTGTAGTGCTCTATCTCTGTAGTGGTGAAGTGTGTTATTAGTGTGTACCACTGGAAATATATCAATATGCAAAAATGTTTACCTGTAATGTCTCTGAGGCCCTCTAGTGGCCACCTGCAGTACAGTTTTTAACTCAAATTCAATTTATATTGAATAATTTATGTCACACACAGTCATACACAATACGATATGCAGTGAAATGCTTATAGGGACCACCCATGACCTTAAAAAACAAAATTAACTGTATAGACATGGTAGTAGTGAACAGAGGATGAGAAAAATTTGACACCATGATTTATTTTTTAGAAATAATAAAAGGTAATAAATACTCATTTGTTTTTACTTATGTTAACTGTACTTAATGAGGAATAAAGGGCCTGGGTGAGGAGGTGGTTTACACTTTTGCCCATGACAGCTGACTCTCCTGCTCTTTCCAGCACAGACTTACTGGTATAATAAACATCCGTGTACTGTTTACTATAACACTGTGACCACATTTGTGTGTGTGTAAAACATATTTTCTGTGTTTGTGTGTGTGTGTGTGTGTGTGTGTGTGTACAGCGTGCGTGTACTGTTCAAACACGTGTGTGTGCGCGTGTAAAGGAAAAGCAAGTCTCATTAAAGAGGTTAAAGATAAATTTTCTCTCTCTGTGTGTCAGAATGACGTGTGTGTGTGTGTGTGTGTGTGTGTGCGCGCGTCGTTGGACACTGTGCCCCTGTGTGTGGAACTCAAATGAGAGAGAAGGGTTACTGTGTAAGATGAGAAGAGGGAGAGGAGGGGTTGATTCCTCCTCTCTTACAGTACTGTATGTGTATGTGTGTGTGTGAAGCTCTTACCTTAGCTTCACACACACACGCACGCACAGTGCCTGCGCGCATAAATGGAAACACTTATCTGTCTGTTATTTGTACTTTTTTTTAAGGGTACAGTGCAGGTTAATTTGTTTTATTTTAATTTTATATTTTATATTAATAATTTTTATGTATTTATGTTTCCATTATTTCTTATGGGAAAATTTGGAATATGAGCCACTTCCGTAACGAATTATGCTCGTAATCCGAGGTTCTGCTGTACTGTACTTCTGATAAAATATTACTCCAATACAAGTGAAAGTAGTTCAGTCAAACACAGTGGTGTATTCTCCCAGATGGCAAAGAATCCAGGCGTCCACAGTCTTTGCTGGTCGAGCTTGTGACCAGCTATGATGGTCTAAAGTTCTGATCCAAAACTCTGCTGCTCGACTCTTAACGTCTACATGTAAAAAAGAACATATCTCTCCAGTTCTGGCTTCCCTTCATTGGCTCCCGGTACAGTACCAAATTCATTTTAAAATTATTTTGGTCATGTTTAAATGTTTACATTGCCTTGTCCCGCTCTACCTCTCGGATCTGCTTCAGCACATATGCCCCACCCCGGTCTCTCAGATCATCAGATAAACTTTTGCTGACTGTTGCTAAAACCAAAAGCAAGCTTTGGGGTGATCAGGCGTTCTCTGTAGCGGCACCCAAACTGTGGAATGACCTACACTTGACTATTCGTGAGGCCACATTGTAACAAACTCACCATCTTTACCTCCCTCCACAGTGCATGAAGTGTTTCATCCACTTTCTGGGCCTTCTCCAACTCCCCCCAGTCACATGGCAGACCACTGCAGATCATTGCCTTGGTGTACCGCCAGATGGGCGTCCGTGGTCTCTCCCTGCCAGCGCTTTGACAGAGAATCAGGAACGGTGTTGCACTGCCCCTTACAGTACTGGACTACAAATTCATCTGTGGTGTTGATATGGTGGGTGATGGCCTTGGTATGGCCAACTGCTCCTGCAACTGATATTTATGTTCTTCAGACAGGGAGGCATTGCTTATACCAGGCTGGAGATGGTGACATCAGACACTTTGAGCAATGGATTGGCCACATACAGGGAGATTTGCTTTACAGGTAGTTTGGAAGTAGGAGGGTATGAGCAGCTTTTAGGAGTGGGAGGATGAAGAGTGGCGGTAGCAACCGGTTGCACATTCATCATAGATCATGCATTCCACCATGGAAAGGCCTACATTGTTTAGCTCCTCCTCACACTGCTGTCTCACCATCTGACACAGTTGCTGCATCCCCACCTGGGCATTCTCCAGTTTATGTTGGTATGTTAATACCCCTGTATTGTGGATGCGTTGCAGCTCACCCACCCGATCTGACAGCTCATCCATTCGCCGGGTGAGTTTGTCTTCCAGCGCCTGTAGAGCCGTTTCCAATTGGCCGAGGCGGGTCGCCAGTACCCTGGTGATGAGACTTTGATCGTCGACGGGAGGAGGCGGAGGAGGCAGCGGTTCATCGGGGAGTGGTTGTTCTACCCCATCGTCACCGTGTGGGCCTTCGTTGTGAATGTGCTCATGAAGCATCAGGAAAGGGCCTGCTATGAAGTCATGAGCTAACGACCCCTCCTCAGCTCGTGCATCGGAGCTCATGCATCGGAGCTTCCTCAGCTCATGCAGCTCTGCCATGACTCGCCCCAATTTACCTTTAACAAACAGAATAATTAACCAAACCCTGAGTGATGTTTTGCAGAGTGTAAAATGGAGTAAGAGAAGGCTGGCTAGGTAGCAGCTAACAGCAACAATACAATGCATGAATGTAAAATACACACAAAATATGTAAACTCTGATGGCCCCACATTGGGCGCCACTGTAACAAACTCGCCACTATTATTAAAACAGTAACTAGCTGTTAACAGGAATCAGGGTAGAGTAAGGACCACCAGAGACAACAATAAATCATATCAAAAGTGTATATACATTTAATTATTGTGCTGCACTCACTCACACGCCGGCCACTCACACCACATTCACCCAGTCTGTTTCAGAGTCCTCTCTCTCCCCAACAAAAACCCATATATGTACAAAGAACAAAACCAGAGAACGTCCTGCTCTACGCCCAATATCCTCGCCGAGCGGCGTTCCTTTACTGATAAAACGGGCGCAACCGATGATTCGGTCCTGCGTGCAACAGCCGCTGATGTAGTCAATCCCGGGGTAGCCAACACGCACCAGCTCCCGGGAAACACCCAAACACAAACAGACAAAGGACAAAACAAAACAGACAAAGAAAACCCTCATGCGTATCCGACAAAGATATCCCGCACTCGGGTTTACATTTAGCATTAGCTTTTAGCTATTAGCATTTAGCTTGAGGCTATGAAATGGCTGCTGTTACCTAGCTCTAGCCTCTCTTCCTCTTTTATAGGAGTTGCTTAATTAGCTCCCACAGCGCCCTCGCTGGCCGGGAGCTCGTGACTAGGCAACCGCCTGTTACATCATCACTGAGGGTGTTTAAGTCCCATCTTAAAACTCACATGTTTTCTCAGGCGTTTAAACCAACATGTTGATTTTATATATTCTGTTTTATTAGATATGTGTGTGATGTTTAATTATATTATTGCCAGTCCATTTATATAAAAGTTTTGTGTTGTGTTTTAGACAACACAGCAGATATTTAATAAATGTAAAATAAAGTATTTACATGTTTTAGTTTTTGGATTATTGCTGTCTCTTATGATTATGATATATATCCGCGCTCACCGGACACTATGAACGCCAGAAAAACGCTCGATTTGTGGCATTATATTGAGTGTCACGTTCAGTGACATCACATTGAGTAACATCATAGCGTGATGCTTTTATTTAAGCATCTGTGGCTTATTGTACACGTACACATCACACACAAATGTTAACGCATGTACAGTATGCATGCACATACTGCATGGGAGAATAATTGAATAATTGGGAGGGAGAATAATTGCTGTTATATCGTTTAAAGTGAATTTGTAATCAAAATAACCGAAAAATGAATAACTTAATATCTGAGCACCAAAACATTAAGTTTTCCAAATCGCTCAAAGTGGTTGGGAATTTTTTTTAGAAACTAATAGGGCGTAGGGTCGTTAACTGTGAATAGAACACACCCAGCCGCGGCAAGGAACTATGCTTCTAACCACAGGTCGATGGCTGTAGTTCCAACCATGTAAGTTTGCGATGCTGTTTGCGAATGTTCGTTTGAAACTATGGTTTCGGGAAACACCTAGTTGTTGAACTATGTTGGTAACGACAGAACTTGCGACCATAGTTGGCTAACGATGCTTTTGGGAAACACACCCCTGAGCAGTTGAGGGTTAAGGGCCCAACAGTGGCAACTTCGTGGTTGTGGGGTTTGAACCTGGGATCTTCCGAACCGTAGTCCAATGCCTTAACCACTGAGCTACCCCGGCCAATTAAGAACCAACTCCCAAGTCTCTGCTCAGAGGAGAGACTCTCCGACCTTCTCCTTATAGCCATTGAGATGAACATCCCAGTGGATCACAGTGAGGTCATAAACATCTTCAAACACATGGCTCACAGAAGAGTGTTGTTGTAATTAGTTTTAAAGATACCCTCTAATATATATATATTATCTGTATAAAAGTTATTAATACTAATTAAATATAAGATAAGAATATTGTCTCTGTGTGCATGGAGTTTGCATGTTCTCTCCGGGTACTCCGGTTTCCTCCCACAGTCCAAAGATATGCAGGTTAGGCTAATTGGCGTTCCTAAAATTGCGCGTAGTGTGTGATTGGGTGTGTGAGTGTGTGTGTGCCCTGCGATGGATTGGCATCCTGTCCAGGGTGTACCCCGCCTAGTGCCCGAAGTCTCCTGGGATAGGCTCCAGGCCCCCCGCGACCCTGAACACAGGATTAAGCGGTATAGAAGATGAATGAATGAATAAGAATATTGTGTGTTATTTTTTTGGTGGTGGAGGGGTTTGTGGAGGGGTTGGGGTGGTGGCCCTTTTTCAGTTTCAGCACATGCCCCTCAAAAGGTCTGTGCATGGCCCTGCTTGCAGCTCTGTCCTCTTCGCATAACATAACATAACACTTCCTTAGACAGAATCAGCTCCACAAACACTGAAACACAAATGAACATGAACATGACCACAAATGTCATAAATACACAAATGTTACATAACAAAACATAAACCAAAATATACAAATTTAAACAAACAAAAATGCCCACATGACAATAGATATACAGTGAAACCTCGGATTACGAGCATAATTCGTTCCGGAAGTGGGCTAGTATTCCAAAACACTCGTAAACCAAATGTAATTTTCCCATAAGAAATAATGGAAACTTATATTATTCGTTCTACAGCCCAAAAAAATGAATACATAAAAATAATTAATACAAAATATAAAACAAAAATAATAAAAATGTTTTATATAAAAATAAAACAAATTAACCTGCACTTTACCTTTCAAAAAAGTGAAAAATAAATCCCAACAGGTAAGTGTTTCCGTTTGTGCACGCAGGCACTTTGTGTGTGTGTGTGTGTGTGTGTGTGTGTGTGTGTGTGTGTGTGTGTGAGGCTAGAGTAATTGGAGCCCCTCCTGTCTCCTCCTTCTCATCTTACACAGTAAAACTTTCTCCTTTCATCTAAATTAAACACACACACACACACATTAATGGAAAGACTGTTGTTCTCTCCTAAATTATTAAAGCTTCTCCGCTTTATTTTAATGTTGCTTGCGACAGCGTAACAGTCCGTTAATTCATGCTCATGTACTTATGAGATGGACAAACTGGCCGATGCCCGTTCTTTTATTTTCTGCATTGTCGGGCTATAGTACAAACTTTCGGGTGGATCCCGCACCTAAATCCAACTAACTAAACTACTGAAGAACAAAGCTCAGGCTCTATATGCTAGTTTACGTCTCGCATTCGCGTTCACACACACCGGACTGCATTAACCTCAATCTCCCGCACTGGACTACACTTCCGTAAACAGCGGTCATAAATCAACATCTCTCTCCCGCAGCACTGTTTTATCTGAAAATTAGCAATAAACATCGCTACCTTGCATCACTATATTGCTATTGCTATCGCTACAGCGCACATTGTATCAGGTGACTTTAATAAAGCGACCCTTAGACAGGTTATGCCAAACTTTAATCAACATGTTACATGTCCGATGAGGGGACTCAACATTCTGGACCACTGCTACACACCATACAAGCGGGGCTACAAAGCTGTTTCACATCCAGCATTCGGAAAATCAGACCACAACGCCATTTTCCTCATACCAGAATATCAACAAAGCATTCGTCGTGAAGCTCCGGTCATGAGGGAGGTGCAACGCTGGTCTGCCCAATCAGAAGTTACGCTACAGGATGCGCTCGATGACGTAGATTGGGACATGTTCCGAGCCTGTGCAGAAGACATCAACGAGTCACACTTGTAAATGAAGTTGTCCAGACAGTGAGGTTCAAATCGTTTCCGAACCAGAAGCCTTGGGTGGACCGATTGATCCGCGATGCTGTGATTGCCCGGACCGCTGCTTATAATGCCGCACTCATCAGTGGCGATATGAGCGCATATAAAGCGGCTTCTTATGGCGTCAGACGAGTGGTGAGGGAAGCTAAGGGACAATTCCGACAGCGAACTGAATCACACTTCCACCAGGGTGACACACGCCGAATGTGGCATGGATTCCGCACAATCACAGACTACAAGGTTGCCAAAGACACCACGACGATCGTAGCCGACTCTGCATTCGCCAACGAGCTGAACGCATTCTTCGCCCGGTTCGAGGTTAGCCAGGCGGCTAATGCTAGCAGCTTGGTGACTGAGAATGATGACGTCATCAGCGAGGATTGCGTCATCAGCATCGCAGAGCACGACGTTCGCACAGCGCTGAGGAGGGTGAACACCAGGAAAGTGGCGGGTCCAGATGGCATCTCTGGGCGCCTGCTGCGCTGACCAGCTGTCAGGTGTGTTCACCTGTATCTTTAATGAGTCCCTGGCGAAGTCTGTGGTCCCGGCGTGTTTCAAGAGATCCACCATTGTCCCCGTGCCCAAGACCAACAAACCCTCATGGCTGAATGATTACCGGCCTGTTTTCACTGACATAGATGGTCATGAAGGTATTTGAGGGTCTGCTAAAAAACATCATCTCCTCCTCCATCCCCAGCTCCATAGATCCACTTCAGTTCGCCTACCGCCCCAACAGATCCACAGAGGATGCCATCTCCGATCTTCTGCACGCCACGTGGACAAGAAGCAAGGTAACTATGTGAGATTGCTGTTTATAGATTACAGCTCTGCTTTCAACACAATAGTGCCTCACAGACTGTTCACAAAGCTGAGAGATCTAGGACTTAACAAACGCTTGTGTGCCTGGGTGTTGGACTTCCTCTCGGACAGATCTCAAGATCTTGAGAGTGGGCAAGTGCGTCTCCAGCAGCATCACCATCAACACAGGTGCTCCACAGAGATGTGTTATCTCTCCACTGCTATACTCTCTTTACACTTCAGACTATGTGGCCATGTTCGACTCCAACACCATCGTTAAGTTTGCTGACGATGAGTCGGCCTACATAGATGAAGTGGAGAACCTGGCACTATGGTGTGAAGAAAACCGCCTCCGACTGAACGTCAGTAAGACGAAGGAGCTGGTGGACTTCAGAAGGAGACAAAAGGACCACAAACCCCTCATCATCAATGGAGCTCCAGTGGAGAGAGTGAGCAGCTTCAAATACTTGGGCGTCCACATCTCCGAGGATCTGACTTGGACTGAGCATATCTGTGCTCAGACGAAAAGGGCAAAAGCTGTACCACCTGAGGCAGTTGAGGAAGTTTGGGGTTTCCCCTGCTGTCCTTAAGGCTTTCTACTCGGGCGCTGTTGAGAGCATCCTTACACAGAACATTTCATCCTGGTTTGGGAATAGCTGTGTACAGGACAGAAAAGCCCTCCAGTGTGTGATCCGGGCAGCTGAATGCTGCTGCAGGTTAACTCTCCCCTCCATGCAGGACCATCTACACCAGGAGATGTAAAACCAGGGCAGCTCGAATCATTAAGGACATGTCGCACCCCAATAATGGACTGTTCAAACTTCTGCATTCAGGCAGAAGGTTCCGGGTCATTATGGCCAAAACGGAGAGATTCAGGAGGAGTTTTTATCCACAGGCGATTAGACTCCTCAACCATGATGGGCTACTCTCCCGTTCATAGGACTGTACCAGTTCACCGACACACTGCTGTGATGACATTGCACACTGCACTTTAGTCTGGACTGTAAGCATTACTTGCACTACATTTTATCCTGCTCATATACACACTTTATTATGTTTACATTTGTACCTTTTTTTTTTTTTTGTAATTTTTTGTAAATTTTCTAAAGGATTTTTTTTTATTTAATTGTTTCTATTTTTTTGTTGTTTCTATTTCAATTTCTATTTATAGATTATTTATTTTGTTTCTTCTGTTATTTGCACAAAGTAGGAGCGGCTCAGGATACATTTCACTGCGTGTTGTACTTGTATAACTCATGTCTGCATAATTACAGTATGTACAAAATCATTCAGTATTTACATATTCAACTTAAAAATTAATAAATAAATAACTTTACAGGAGAATATACAGTGGTGTGAAAAACTATTTGCCCCCCCTCCTGATTTCTTATTCTTTTGCATGTTTGTCACACAAAATGTTTCTGATCATCAAACACATTTAACTATTAGTCAAAGATAACACAAGTAAACACAAAATGCAGTTTTTAAATGAGGGGTTTTATTATTTAGGGAGAAAAAAAATCCAAACCTACATGGCCCTGTGTGAAAAAGTAATTGCCCCCTGAACCTAATAACTGGTTGGGCCACCCTTAGCAGCAATAACTGCAATCAAGCGTTTGCGATAACTTGCAACGAGTCTTTTACAGTGCTCTGGAGGAATTTTGGCCCACTCATCTTTGCAGAATTGTTGTAATTCAGCTTTATTTGAGGGTTTTCTAGCATGAACCGCCTTTTTAAGGTCATGCCACAACATCTCAATAGGATTCAGGTCTGGACTTTGACTAGGCCACTCCAAAGTCTTCATTTTGTTTTTCTTCAGCCATTCAGAGGTGGATTTGCTGGTGTGTTTTGGGTCATTGTCCTGCTGCAGCACCCAAGATCGCTTCAGCTTGAGTTGACGAACAGATGGCCGGACATTCTCCTTCAGGATTTTTTGGTAGACAGTAGAATTCATGGTTCCATCTATCACAGCAAGCCTTCCAGGTCCTGAAGCAGCAAAATAACCCCAGACCATCACACTACCACCACCATATTTTACTGTTGGTATGATGTTCTTTTTCTGAAATGCTGTGTTACTTTTACGCCAGATGTAACGGGACACGCACCTTCCAAAAAGTTCAACTTTTGTCTCGTCGGTCCACAAGGTATTTTCCCAAAAGTCTTGGCAATCATTGAGATGTTTTTAGCAAAATTGAGACGAGCCTTAATGTTCTTTTTGCTTAAAAGTGGTTTGCGCCTTGGAAATCTGCCATGCAGGCCGTTTTTGCCCAGTCTCTTTCTTATGGTGGAGTCGTGAACACTGACCTTAATTGAGGCAAGTGAGGCCTGCAGTTCTTTAGATGTTGTCCTGGGGTCTTTTGTGGCCTCTCGGATGAGTTGTCTCTGCGCTCTTGGGGTAATTTTGGTCGGCCGGCCACTCCTGGGAAGGTTCACCACTGTTCCATGTTTTTGCCATTTGTGGATAATGGCTCTCACTGTGGTTCGCTGGAGTCCCAAAGCTTTAGAAATGGCTTTATAACCTTTACCAGACTGATAGATGTCAATTAATTTTGTTCTCATTTGTTCCTGAATTTCTTTCGGATCTTGGCATGATGTCTAGCTTTTGAGGTGCTTTTGGTCTACTTCTCTGTGTCAGGTAGCTCCTATTTAAATGATTTCTTGATTGAAACAGGTGTGGCAGTAATCAGGCCTGGGGGTGACTACAGAAATTGAACTCAGTTGTGATAAACCACAGTTAAGTTATTTTTTAACAAGGGGGGCAATCACTTTTTCACACAGGGCCATGTAGATTTGGAGTTTTTTTCCTCCCTTAATAACGTAAACCTTCATTTAAAAACTGCATTTTGTGTTCAATTATGTTATCTTTGACTAATAGTTAATGGTTTTTGATGAGCAGAAACATTTAAGTGTGACAAACATGCAAAAGAATAAGAAATCAGGAAGGGGGCAAATAGTTTTTCACACCACTATATATATATAAAACATGCATATATTCGCCTGTAATTTTATTTATTCACACACACACACACACACACACACACACACACACACACACACACACATTAAAGCACAGTAATATAAGAGTTGTGAGAGTGCTTATGACAGGCATGGGAAGACGGTATGGGATTATTGATTAAGAACTTAAAAGGAAACCAAATGAAAACTGAAAAATTAAAATAAACAGAGCTCCGCCATCTACATAAGAACGGATGGAGCTCTGGAAAACAAAACAAAACTATATCCTCTCTGGGCCTATTCCCTTATCAAGGATTTGTAGAGAGAGAGAGAGTAGAGTTTGTGCACTATAACTAACACGCTGCACTTGGGCGTGTCTCTCTGTCTTTCTCTTGCTGGCGTTTTAGACAGGCAGAGGTTGGGGATTTGCCTTTGGCTGTCCTTCTGTCTATCTATTTATTTATTTATCTTTCTTATTTCTTTTTCTTTCTTGCTTGCTTGCTTTTCTTTTGCCCTGTTTACCCGTGCTATGTAATGATCACACGAAACCCTTTATATAAACACGCCGCCAGGTGCAGCTCGTCCAGGCTGATTGCCTGACGGCATCGTTGCCTGGCAACCGCGTATAAGACGAAGTAAATACTGTAGAACGAGTGTTTACTTTGCCGAGTGTTTAGTTCTGCAGTATTTACTTCGTCTTACTCTTCACATTTGGGTATATGGAGGGGGGGGGGGTAGAAGGCTGGATCTCTGAAATGTGAAAGTAAATATTGAATAAATAAAAATGTGGTGTTAAAGGTCACATGTATTTGTTGTTGTATGTAGTAGAGCACTGCTGTGATGCAGGTAATGCCAATCCGCTGGCTACAACCGTAAGTATATTTCACACCAAGATCACTTCTATCACAAGGTCGTCTACTTCTATTAGCGGTAATGCAAACTACTGGATTCCAACCGCCGTTAAACAACAAAGAAGAAATGTTAGGATACAGTATGAATACACTGAGACACAACTCAATTAAAACTCAAACTGTATGAGGACACTGGCACTGTAACTTATTTAACTTCTCTGAAACATTAGCCTACAGCATGACATGACCGAATCCTAGATTATGATATTTACTGTATGTAATCAGTCTGGTCAGAATGTGTCAGGAACTAACCCGGGATGACCAGAAAGGCAATAGCTTTAGCAGTTAGCCCTGTAGCGTGAATGGTAAACCCAAACGCGGATGGACACGAGCGGGCAGGATAATCACGCGATTTACTATAAGGACTCTCACAATGAATGAGCAAAGGAAAGACACAATCTAACCCTAGTCCTATAAACACACACTCAGTCTGAAAGTAAAGCCAAGAAAGTGAGTACTCACATGAACGGGAACGATTCCGAAATAGCCTGGGCATAACTCAATGGCAGAGCGATGTGCGGCGCCATCTTGTTTCCTTTTATGCTTTCAGGTTTGCGACCGTCTTACTTCCGGGTCCTAATGCCGGTTGCGGCTGAGTGCACATGACAGAATGTTCTCTAGGCTCAGTGAGTCTACTGCCTCTAAAGGGATCAAAGTGTGTATTAATGCTGGAAGCCCTGAATGTGTTTTACCTTCAGTAGGATTAAATCTTGGAACTCGTCCTGCTGCTCCATCATACGCCATTTGTCTCTGTCCCAGTAATGTGGATCATCATCTTCAATCTTCTTCATCCACTCCATCTGTGGGATCATCTTCCGAAAGTGGCTGTCATAGTACACACTCTCCATCCACCAGACCAACTGCAGTGAAGGGGCCAGGGGTAGCTCTGTGGTTAAGGCATTGGACTATGGTTCGGAAGATCCCAGGTTCAAACCCCACAACCACCAAGTTGCCACTGTTGAGCCCTTGAGCAAGGCCCTTAACCCTCAACTGCTCAGATGTATAATGAGATAAAAAATTTAAGTCGCTCTGGATAAGATGCCTAAATGTAAGTTTGAGAAATGGTGTCCTGGTGTGAGGGCGGTATAGAGGTACTGCAGTGTGTGTGTCTGTAAGAGTTCACATAGTTTTAGTAGCTAATCACATATAACATTTTTAACTGCGGATCCGAGCTGGCCGAGTGAGATCCTGAGGGAGAACAATGGACGCGACGCGAAGCGGAGGCCTCGAGGGAGACGAGCCGGTGTGAGGAACCGGCTCAGAGCCCGTCCACACCGCACACCTCTGCCTAGCATCCTGCTCGCCAACGTCCAGTCCCTGGAGAACAAACTTGATGACCTCAGGGCCAGGATAAAGTTCCAGAGCGACATTCGGGACTGCAACCTTCTCTGCTTCACCGAGACATGGCTGAACCCAGCGGTGCCAGACCACGCCATACAACCAGCCGAGTTTTTCTCGGTTCACCGCATGGACAGGACGCGGGACTCGGGGAAGTCAAGGGGAGGCGGCGTGTGCTTAATGGTGAACAACAGCTGGTGCAACAGCGCGAGTGTTGTTCCTCTTACACGCTCCTGCACACCAAATCTGAAACTACTGTCCATCATGTGTCGTCCTTTTTATCTTCCACGGGAGTTCACATCGGTCATAATCAGTGCCGTTTACATACCACCACAAGCGGACACTGAAACTGCCTTATGCGAGCTGCATGAGGCACTCACACAGCACCAGACACAACACCGGGACGCTGCGCTCATTGTGGCGGGGGATTTTAATAATGCCAACCTCAAACGCGCAGCGCCGAACTTTTATCAGCATATCACCTGCCCCACCAGGGGCGAAAGGACACTGGACCATTGTTATACCACGGTCAAAGACGGTTACAAGGCACAATCTCATCCAGCGTTTGGTAAATCCGACCACGCCGCCATCTTCCTCATGCCAAAATATAAACAAAGGCTGAAACAGGAAGTTCCGGTTCAGAGGGAGGTCGCGCGCTGGACGGACCAATCGGTGGCCGCGTTACAGGACGCACTCGATGACGCAGACTGGGACATGTTCAGAAACAGCTCGGATGATGACCAGAAGCCGTGGGTGGATAAAACCATCCGCGACGCTCTGAGATCTCGCACCGCTGCCTACAACACGGGACTTGCGTCGGGGGACATGGAACCATACAAGGCTGCGTCATACAACGTGCGGAAGGCGGTGAAAGAGGCGAAGCAGCGCTACGGGAGAAAACTAGAGTCACAGCTTCAACAGAGTGACTCTAGGAGCCTGTGGCAGGGACTAAGGACAATAACGGACTATAAAGCACCAACATCCGGTATGACGAACGCGGACGCGACTCTGGCAGACGAGCTCAACACCTTCTATGCTCGCTTCGAGGCTGCAGCTAAAGATGCTAGCGATGCTAATGCTAATGGCGCTAATGCTAACGGCGCTAATGCTAATGCGGTAATGCTAGCGGCGCTAACGGCTGCAGACAGGAAGACACTGCCAGCACCGCGAACGCGCTCATCACCTCCGAGCACGACGTGAGGAGAGCCTTCAAGAAAGTGAACACCAGGAAAGCAGCAGGACCAGACGGCATCTCAGGTCGTATCCTCAGATCCTGCGCAGACCAGCTAGCACCTGTGTTCACTGAGATATTCAACATCTCCTTATCTCAGTCGGTGATCCCCACGTGCTTCAAAGAGTCCATCATTGTTCCTGTCCCGAAGAAACCACATCCTGCTTCCATCAATGACTATCGCCCTGTAGCCCTCACCTCAGTAGTGATGAAGTGCTTTGAACGCCTTATCAGAGACTTCATCATTTCTTCACTACCCGACACACTGGACCCACTACAGTTTGCATACCGTCAGAACCGTTCCACAGACGATGCAATCTCTCATCTCCTCCACACATCACTCACTCACCTGGACACTAGGAAAAGGAATTATGTTAAAATGCACTTCATCGACTACAGCTCTGCTTTTAATACCATAATTCCCTCCACACTCACCACCAAGCTGGAGCACCTGGGACTGAGCTCATCTATATGTCAGTGGATCTCCAATTTTCTGACTGGCAGACCACAGGCAGTAAGGATGGGCGGACATGTCTCAGCTACACTCACTCTCAGCACTGGAGCCCCCCAGGGTTGTGTTCTGAGCCCCCTGCTGTACTCTTTGTACACCCACGACTGCGTGGCCACTACCAACTCCACCTCCATCATCAAGTTTGCTGACGACACCGTCGTGGTCGGACTGATCACAAACAATGATGAGTCGGACTACCTAGAGGAGATTGGAAATCTGGAGAACTGGTGCCAGAGGAACAATCTCCTCCTGAACGTCAGTAAGACAAAGGAGCTGATAGTGGACTTTAGTACAAAGCAGGAGAGGAACTACCAGACCCCCGTCATCAACAGGAGCCCAGTGGAGAGAGTGGACAGCTTCAGATACCTCGGTGTTCACATCACGCAGGACCTGTCATGGTCCTGTCACATTAACACCGTGGTGAAAAAAGCCCGGCAGCGTCTCTACCACCTCAGACGCTTCAGAGACTTTAGACTGCCCTCCAGGGTGCTCAGGAACTTCTACTCCTGCACCATAGAGAGCATCCTGATGGAAAACATCACGACCTGGTTCGGGAACAGCACCATGCAGGACAGACGAGCTCTACAGAGGGTGGTGCGATCAGCCGAGCGCATCATCCGCACTGAGCTCCCTGACCTGCACTCGATCTACAGCAAGCGGTGCTGGACTAAGGCCAGGAAGATCATGAAGGACCTCAGTCACCCCAGTAATGCACTGTTCTCTTTGTTGCGGTCTGGGAAGCGATTCCGCTCCCTAAAGGCCAACACAGAGAGGCTGTGGAGGAGCTTCTTCCCGCAGGCGATAAGGTCTCTCAATCACACCTCCACACAGGACTAATAACATCTTTTTAAGCTCACAACACTGACTGGACAATCATGGACACATTCATACACACTTGCACTAAATATTTATACATCTGGACAATTGCACATGTCACTTTCACTAGTCACCTTTCATGCATATTTGCACAACCACTGACACTTTAAATTCTATATACATATACCCTATATTTCTATATTTTGCAATATTTTATTATGCCCTTATTGTACAGTTAATTTTACTAGTTAAATTTATTTCTTTAGTATTTCCTTTTTATTGACTATTTATTTTACGTACAAGCTTTTATTTTCTTTTTAATGTCACTGGCGGTCGTGTAAGCATTTCACTGCATTATTATACTGCATTAATATGCATATTATACTGTGTATGACTGTGTATGTGACAAATAAAATTTGAATTTGAAATTTGATAAAACTATAAGGTTGCATAAATTGTGAAAAACTCAACACCTACAACATCTACTGACTGACTGAATGAGGACACAGAATTGTGTAAAATTTGTAGAACTGCTACCGGGACTCACATAATCCTGATCAAAATCTTAAGACGAGGGAAAATATTACAAGCACTCACACTTCACACTTGTGGATCGTAACCAGCTTGTAAGTATTTCTTCAAAATGCCAAAAGAAGAAACAAGAACAAGAGACAAAATAACAGAGAGGGCAATTTATTAAAAACTGCATTTAAACTCAAACAGGCTGTTCATCAGCTGATCAAACATTTAAGACCATAGCCTTTAAAAGGTAAAATCTGTGTAAAACTCTTGCTTTAATGTCATTGTCCTTCAGACAGTCACATAATCAGTCATCTCCTGATGAGTAATAAGGCTTTCTGTTTTTGAACGTGGCAAGATTGCTGACCTGCACAAGTAAGGGCTCTTACAAAGCGCCAATGCTGCCAAGGTTGGACAATGTGAGACAGTAATTTAAAATTCATTAAAAGATCCTGAGAATTAAAAAATCAAGAACCGAAATGAGTGTTTGCAATTATTAACAAGAATGGTGGAGCGACTCACTACTAAGCAGTGGTGGCTGCTCTAAGACTACAAGGGAAGCTCCGCTTCCCCTACTATGTCAGAAAATAAATGTTCATATATGTTGTATTTATATTGGTTTTAATAAAAGTGCGCTAGAACGCGTTCAACTTCATGACTAGCTCATTCAGAATCAGGTATTTGTTTTAGATTGTAAGACAGGATTTTCTTGTCATACATTTCCGTGCAGCAGAGCCTGAAGCCCAGCTTCACTGGAGCTCTATGGGCAGCACAGAGGAGCTTTTTTCACTGCAGAAAAGCTGGACGGTAATTGGATAAATGCACCAAAATCGTCACTTGCAAGGAAACTCAGCTTTTCTGGGAGTGAATGGAGCAGTGGGCGGGCCAGGACGCTGGGCTGCTGCATGATGATTGGAGGAGCTGTTTAAAGGGCAGAACGCTTTTTTGATTGACAGCATATCTTAAGTACACATCAGCGCTACAGAGATTCGAGTTCAGTCCCATGTGGATTTGCAGGTGAAGTGGTACGACGAACTGCTGCACTCTGTATTGTTTGCTGGTGATATAAACCATTTTTGTTTGTACAAACCAATCTTTAAATAATGGAAAAAAAAACATATTATAGCGTTCTTGACTTTGCTCCTTGTTTCAGCATTGTGAAGTTAGTTCGTTCATATAATTAAAGTAGCTCGTCAAAGGGGAAACTAGCCAGAATTTACGCACAAATAACAATTAATTTTATGATGAAGGCCTAATATGAGCTTCACCTGTTTCAAAAGCTAGCAGCTGCCACTGCTACTAAGTCCTTTTTAGACACTTTTAGTTGTGGGTATTTATGGGCTCTGGTCTTAAACATTTGATCAGCTGATGAACAGCCTGTTTGAGTTTAAATGCAGTTTTCAATAAATTGCTAATCTCTGTTTGTTTTTTTTTGTCTCTTGCTCCTGTTTCTTTTTTTGACAAGTTCTTACAACCTGGTTACGATCCACCAGTGTGAAATGTCAGTACTTGGAATGTTTCTCCTGGTCTTAAGATTTTATTCAGCAGTGGAACATCAGCTCGTTCCCCTTATTGTTGTTTCAGAGAGCGAGAAGAGCAGAGAAGTACTAATGTTACATACTGTAACAACTGCCTCACATTTGGCACTAAGACGCTAATTGTCCACAGCGAACTCAATTAACCTTAACATAAACCACAAATGAATTGTAAACAACAATAAAATATGCTCACCACGCTGGGATGCGGAAAGAATAAAAAAATGTAAAGCAATTTGTAAATTAAATAAGGTTTAAAGTCTTATTAGCAACATGAATTCCGTGTCGTGAATCAACTCTTTTTTTTGTCTGAATGATTCAGAATCATTTACACTCTAAAGCATCGCATTCGTAAAGGGGCAGAACCCAACAATTATTATTATTATTATTATTATTATTATTCCCCTCCTTGAACCACCACCTTATCGTGGTGGAGGGGTTTGCGTGTCCCAATGATCCTGGGAGCTATGTTGTCGGGGGCTTCATGCCTCTGGCAGGGTCACCCATGGTAATCTGGTCCTAGGTGAGCGAACAAAGAGTGGTTCAAAAGACCTCTTATGATGAGTAAAAACTTTGGAAAACGTTTTCCCTCGCCGGGACGTGGGTCACCGGGGCCTCCCTCTGGAGCCAGGCCTGGAGGTGGGACCCAATGGCAAGCGCCTGGTGGTCGGGCCTGCACCAATGGGGCCTGGCCGGGCACAGCCCGAAGAGGCAACGTGGGTCCCCCTTCCCATGGGCTCACCACCTGTAGGAAGGGCCAAAGAGGTCGGGTGCAGTGTGAGCTGGGCGATGGCCGAAGACAGGGGCCTTGGCAGTCTGATCCTTGGCTGCAGAAGCTGGCTCTAGGGACGTGGAATGTCACCTCTCTAGCAGGTAAGAAGCCTGAGCTAGTGTGTGAGGTTGAGAAGTTCCGGCTAGATATAGTTGGACTCACCTCGACGCATAGCTTGGACTCTGGAACCAGTCTTCTTGAGAGGGGCTGGACTCTCTTCTACTCTGGAGTTGCCACCGGTGAGAGGTGACGAGCAGGTGTGGGCATACTTATTGCCCCCTGGCTTGGGGCCTGTACATTGGGGTTCACCGCAGTGGACGAGAGGGTGGCCTCCCTCCGCCTTCGGGTGGGGGGACAGATCCTTAATGTTGTTTGCGCTTATGCGCCAAACAGCAGTTTGGAGTACTCGCCCTTTTTGGGGTCTCTGGAGGGGGCGCTAGAGAACATCCCTCCTGGGGTCTCCATCGTTCTGTTGGGGGATTTCAATGCTCACATTGTAACGCTTCGATTTATTATTAAACCGTTTGTTACAAAAATTACGGATTCGGGGATCTAAACAGGTCCTTGAAAACAACACTTCCGGTATTGCGCAACCGCAGCTGGACAAAACACGACGCGACACAAAACAATTATAATAAATTAAACCAAGTGTATTGTACAAAAGGAATAAAGAAATAAACAAACACGGAGCACCACAAACCAATATATACAAATATAATACAAATAGAAAAAGAGTGTGTGTGATGTATGCGGGTGTGTGTGTGGGTGTATGATTGTCCAGTGTCTGAAAAAACGGCAAAAGGTATGAAGATGGTGAGTTGGAGAGATGGTTCGATCTCACCAGTAGAAGATGGAAAATCTGGGAGATCGAGAAACGGAAGGAGCTGGGTACTGAATGAAATTAAAGCCCACTAATCCACAAACAGTCTCTCAGCCTCAGAAAATATGCAGCGCGCTGTCCTCATCTCTCCGTGCCGGCTTCTACGCCAGTTCCGGCTTTATGCCAGATCATGTGACCCACGTCACTTCCGGGTTCCCTTGCGTTGCGATCGCGCATGCGCGGGAACTTGCCCGGTGACCAAACCACTGTCAATAGGGGAACAGAAACCGCTAGGGCACACCTTCGGCCACAGGTGAGCAGCATTAGCTCTACAACCAATTCCCTGTGTATGAAAATGCCCCTTTTGTGTGGCTGTGCTACATAGAACCCCCCCCCCCCCCAAGCTTCCGGCGTCTGAGGAGAACGTCCGTACCAGCACTTTAAATTCGCCATACTGTACTCATCAGCTTTTTGTGGGTAGCCCCAAGACATTGTGTATTTAATTGGTCTTTTTCTGTTTTTAATCTCTGCTGGACCCTCCCACTTGGACACTCGCTTAGCAGAACATCTTTTTGTTGTGGAGGAGGGAGGTCGAGTTTGGATCCAAACCAGTTCTCCCGGTTGGAAGTGCGCTGCTTCCCCCCGGGTATTGTGACATCTGGCTTGTCTGGATCTCCGGTGTTCTGCTCTTTGTTGGCCCTCCTCCATGATAGGTCTTTGTCGGGGTGATGATGGATGTCCTGTCTTGTGTCGGTGGCACATGCTGCAAGATTTTGTGTATTGCCAGACGTCTTTCCGCACAGTCGGCCACCACGCCACGTCTAGTAACCTCAGCAGGGTCTTCAGTTGTCCCCAGTGTCCTCCCAGCGGATTGTCGTGGTAGTAATGAAAGTTTCTTATTAGCGACTGGGGGACTACTAGCTGAAATTTCTCCCCATGCTGTACTGGTACCCGGCGATACAGCATGCCCTGATGACATTCGAAGGTGACCCTCTGATCTTGTGTGCTCCTTGGGTGATCTTTAGAGAGCAGCTTCGTGATAGTTGGGTCGTTCTGTTGGGCTCTGATGATCTCGCTCAGGTCGCTCGGGAAGTTGGAGGCCTCTTTAGTGGACGAGGTGGATAGACGTGGGGCGTCAGCTCCTTTCAGCGGCGGGTGTGCTCGGGGTATGGCGTCTGGACCCGGATTAAAGTGGTCCTCACGATCTTTCTCTCCCCTAGCGCCTCTCTCCACCTGCTTTTCCACGGTGCTCGCCGCTCCTCTTAACGCCACTCTTGTGTTGTTGATCTCCCGGGTTCGCCCCACTAATTTTTCCTCGGAGTTATCAGGGTTCCCCATGAGACAGAAGGCGGGGTGGTCATTGGCAAAGTCTCCTTGGCGTGGCCCTGGCTGCTGTACCGGAGACCTCAGGTTGTCTTCCTCTTCGTCGAGGTCGTCATCCAGTATAAAAGCTGCCGTAAAAGCCTGTTTAAAAGACTGCCAGTCCTTCACCTTGCCCTTCTCCGCCTTCCACCAACTCAGCGCAGGCCCTCGTAGAACCGAGCCGAGGGTTCCCAGCAGCTCTGGTCGGGTCAGGGGTCTGATCTCTATGTACTTCTCCGCTTGCTCGATGAAGTTCCTGACCTCAGCTGTCTCTGACGCATCACAGAAGGTTGGAAACTCCACGCAGCTGGCTGGTCGAGCATGAAGAGGAGAAGAAGAGAGTGAGGAGGAGAGCAGAGCCGTGGAGTGTGCTGGAACACCAGGAGGAACGTCATAGCTGGCATGCGTGCTTGGTGGCTTTACCTTGGCCGTCGCTGTAGTGGTTGGAGTGCTGGGCAGATGTTGTGCAGGAGCTGGAGGGGATGCAGGGGTGCAGGCCTGTAACCTGTGGGCGGTGGGCATACAAGTGGGACGCAGTCTCTTCATCCGGTTCTCCCAGATGATGTCACGTCGTAGAAAACAGTCAACGATGGCTCTCTCCATCTTTTCGAGAGCCTCCTGGCAGTAGCGCTGCAGCCCTTCCAAGCTCGCGTCCACTGCGTCACGAAGACTGATTTCTCGGTTGAGACTGCTGTCTATGGATTGTCTATAATCCAGCTCCATGGAGCTCACTTTATCAGTAAGCGCCACCATGTCCACCTTACATTGATATAGTTATTTTTGTAGTGTGTGCACTACCTCTATATCAGTCCCATGAACAATCACATCATGACAATATCATGGCTATCTGATATATATATAATGAACAAATCAATGAAGTTAATTCAGCTGTAGGGTTACGGCATGTATCCAAAGCATTCTCTACATCAACCAGCATGTTCTTAGCTACACCATAGTCGGCCTTAGCAGCACTACTAGCATTAGCATTAGCGATGTTAGCGTCCATCTTGTTCAGCCACGCCACACAAAACCGGAAAATACCCCAAAATACAGATTCCCCGTACGTACGGGCCACCACTATGTAACACTTCGATTTATTATTAAACCGTTTGTTACAAAAATTACGGATTCGGGAATCTAAACAGGGGCTTGAAAACAAGACTTCCGGTATTGCGCAACCGCAGCTGGACAAAACACGACGCGACACAAAACAATTATAATAAATTAAACCAAGTGTATTATACAAAAGGAATAAAGAAATAAACAAACACGGTGCACCACAAACCAATATATACAAATATAATACAAATAGAAAAAGAGTGTGTGTGATATATGCGGGTGTGTGTGTGGGTGTATGATTGTCCAGTGTCTGAAAAAACGGCAAAAGGTATGAAGATGGTGAGTTGGAGAGATGGTTCGTTCTCACCAGTAGAAGATGGAAAATCTGGGAGATCGAGAAATGGAAGGAGCTGGGTACTGAATGAAATTAAAGCCCACTAATCCACAAACAGTCTCTCAGCCTCAGAAAATATGCAGCGCGCTGTCCTCATCTCTCCGTGCCGGCTTCTACGCCGGTTCCGGCTTTATGCCAGATCATGTGACCCACGTCACTTCCGGGTTCCCTTGCATTGCGATCGCGCATGCGCGGGAACTTGCCCGGTGACCAAACACTGTCAATAGGGGAACAGAAACCACTAGGGCACACCTTCGGCCACAGGTGAGCAGCATTAGCTCTACAACCAATTCCCTGTGTATGAAAATGCCCCTTTTGTGTGGCTGTGCTACAACGTGGGCAATGACAGTGAGACCTGGAAGGGTGTGATTGGGATGAACGGCCCCCCCCGATCTGAACCAGAGCGATGTTTTGTTATTGGACTTCTGTGCTCATCACGGATTGTCCATAACGAACACCATGTTCAGGCATAAGGGTGTCCATATGTGCACCTGGCACCAGAACACCCTAGGCCGCAGTTCGATGATCGACTTTGTGGTCGTGTCGTCGGACTTGTGGCCACATGTCTTGGACAGTCGGCTGAAGAGAGGGGCGGAGCTGTCAACCGATCACCATCTGGTGGTGAGTTGGCTTCGTTGGCGGGGTGGGATGCCGGTCAGGCCTGGTAGACCCAAACGTATTGTCGCGGTGGCAATCCAAGAACTCGTTGGTGGATACCGGTGGTGAGGGATGCCATCAAGCTGAAGAAGGAGTCTTACCAGGCCTTTTTGGCTGGTGGCACTCCAGAGGCAGCTGATAGATACCGGCAGGCCAAGCGGAATGCGGCTTCGGTGGTTGCTGAGGCAAAAACCCGGGCGTGGGAGGAGTTTGGGGAGGCCATGGAGAATGACTTCCAGACGGCTTCGAAGAGATTCTGGTCCACCATCCGTTGTCTCAGGAGGGGAAAGCAATGCACAGTCAACACAGTGTACTGTATAGTGGGGATGGTGCGCTGCTGACCTCGACCCGGGACGTTGTGGGTCGGTGGGGGGAGTACTTCGAAGACCTCCTTAATTCCACCAACATGCCTTCCGATGAGGAAGCAGAGTCTGGGGACATAGAGGTGGACTCTTCCATCTCTGGGGCCGAGGTCGCCGAGGTGATCAAAAGGCTACGTGGTTGCGAGGCCCCGGGGGTGGATGAGATCCGCCCGGAGTTCTTCAAGGCTCTGGATGTTGTAGGGCTGTCATGGTTGACATGTCTCTGCAACATTGCATGGACATCGGGGACAGTGCCTCTGGACTGGCAAACCGGGGTGGTGGTCCCCCTCTTCAAGAAGGGGAACCGGAGAGTGTGTTCCAACTATAGAGGGATCAAACTCCTCAGCCTCCCCGGGAAAGTCTATTCAGGGATCCTGGAAAGGAGGGTCCGTCGGATAGTCGAACCTCGGATTCAGGAGAAGCAGTGTGGTTTTCGTCCAGGTCGCAGAACAGTGGACCAGCTCTACACCCTTAGCAGGGTCCTGGAGGGGACATGGGAGTTTGCCCAACCATTCTACATGTGCTTTGTGGACTTGGAGAAGGCATTCGACCGTGTCCCTCGGGGAGTCCTGTGGGGGGTACTCCGGGAGTATGGGATATCGGATTCCCTGTTAAGGGCTGTCAGAGGTGTCAGAGGTTGGTCCGCATTGCCGGTAGTAAGTCGGACGTGTTTCCAGTGAGAGTAGGACTCCATCTCACCAGCAGACTTTAGACGAATATCATCCTTTATAGCAGTTATATTAGATATGTTAATATTCTTTTGAATCACAAAGAGTGGGCAGAATAAATTTAACTTGTGACACAAGAGGTTTTCCGTGACAAATCACGTAATGAGATATAAGAAGCGAGATATCTCATTACATCTTCTTTAAGTTTTATTTGGTTGTTTGTCAGCCTGTACGTGTCTTCTTCATCTTGGTGTTTCCCAGCGATTGGCGTCCACTATTTTACATTACCGCCAACTTCTGGTCATGATCTCCCTCATCTTCCTTTCAGTCCCATCGCCTTTAAAAAACCCATCCAATACTTTATCCCTTGGCCTCTTGTTCCATTTTATAGAATACTTTGTGTCCTCAATCTTTCCAAATTCCCTTAGTAGCTCCATCATCTCTTCTCTTTCTTGCTTGTATTTCCTGTACTTTATTACTACCTGTTCTATTGTCTCTTTCTCATGACACGGCTCACACGGGCCAGTTGGGTATTTTTGTAAAATATGGAGTGTTTTGTTCACCTACTCAAGTCTACTCAGTTTGGATTGAATACAGATGTTTCCCTGGATCGTCCCACTGCTGTTGCCATCGCTGCTTTGTGCTTTTCCATACTCTGCTATTTGATAATTTAATGTTAACATCTATCACTTTTCTTTTAACTGCTTCTTTTGCCAGATTGTCTGCCCTTTCATTTCCCCGGCCGTATACAGTACCTGTGTCAGCTCGAACCCACATAAATATGATCATTTTGCCTTGCCTAGTGTACGCATTCAAAATTCAGCAATCTAAAATGATCTCTTGATGATTCCTGGATGTACCTGTGCGTCACCCCCCCCCCCCACCACCACCACCACCTGCTTCTTTCTTCTTCTGTGTTTTTTAAGCAGCTGGCAAACTGCTTATTATAAATAAATAATTTTTTTAACATTGTAAAATATTATATATATTTATTATTTTATGCTAAGAATGTTGAAATAATCATGTCAATGTTAATATTTATATAGTTTGTTTACTGTAAATAATGTTGTTTACATGGATAATATTCATTCTGAGCTTAACTGTTTACATAGATGCTTACATGGTAATGTATTTACATCCACAAGACATTTAATCAAAATAGATGTTTTTGAAATAGGATAAAACAAAAAAATATATAAAACATATTTTGAACAGGTCTGCTCGTTGTGAAGTGTTTGATCTAGCAGAAATATAACAGAAGGGGCAGAAATACTTTGAGGTTAGGTTGGGTTTCCCACCTTTTCTGATGAATCCCACTTTCTGTGGTATGATTGAAGAATCAAAATCTACATTCAGTCTACATTCATGATCTACAGTACAGTATGATTGGATACTGTAGATGTGTGATTATATATAAAACAATGAGCCACTCAGAGCTCCTTCCTCAGCAGAGACCCAGTGGATAAAATTAAAAACAGGAGAGAGAGAGTTTGTTGCTGTCACAGAGTTTTCCAATTATGAATGGGAAATAAATAATTTACTGTTTACTGCTATGTAAGATCACGTATGCACTTTACTTTGGGCAACACAGGAATATATAACAGGTGGATCCATATTTTCAGAATATCTCTTGGTTCGCCTGGTTTTCATTTTGGAAAAATGTAGTGCAGAGTAATTCACAGATTCACCAGCCTGCAGGAATAATAGAAAACAAACAGAGATAATAAAATATAAAAATAAATAAACAATAAATCAGGTAAATAACATATCTAACATTTTCTATTGAAGGTATACTGAGCTTAAGTGAGGAGTGATAGAGATCATAAAGCTCTTAATTATCTAAGAACCTTGAGGAATATTTTACTTTGACTTCAGTCTTTCAATCTTACTGTATTTATCAGGTATACTAGTTATTATTTGTATTACTATTACATTAAACATTGTTATAGTTATTAGATATAATTAAAATTTTGAATAAAAACATTCAATCCACACCTCAATAACTTAAAAACAAGCTGTGTATAAAATAATATCAGTGTGATATTGACAGGATATTGTGAGTGGAGGTATTAATAGCCAGACAATATACGATACATAAATTCTACATTTATTTAGAAACTTAGAATTCTAAGTTAAAATCTAGTTTAAATGTGATTAAAATAACAACTTAAATTTTTTAAAACATAATGTATGAAAAATTATATATTTTTATAAAACAAAGTCTGTACTGATTCCTTTAATAAATATTATGTGTAAACTATATTTTTAACTGATGGCTTTGCATGCATAAATACTTAATAATTTCTAAAAATGTCAAGAATGAAAATTAGTTTGAGCTCCACAAATACAAATAAAAGCAAATTGTGAATCTGATAAGAGAATGTCTAAAAATTTACATTAAATTAAATAAAAAAAAATGCATTGAGTATCTTGACTTCCACCCTTGCTTGAAGAAGGTTAAACTAGAAATCATGAGAACATGAAGTATTGACTGAATCATGTGCACAATATTACTGAACAGAACTTTATTGTTATTTCATTACTATATCTTTAAAATTACCCAATACATTAAAAGTCAATTTACTATAATTTACTTGCCATTTGTCTTCAAATAAATGTTTTTACTGAGTGGTTAAAAATGTTCTCATTAGCAGGGAAAAAAATCCAAATGTATTGATTTCTGTTACAGAGTAAATCAGTATAATCATTTTAAAATACGTAGATTTACCTCATTATCTTCTGCTGCTGCACCTAAGGGAACACAACACAATTATTATTTTTATATTATTATTATTATTATTATTATTATTATTATTATAGCAGTAATAAGTGACCTTTGTGAGCTGTTCTGTGCCTCAGTATGAAGATGATCAGGACACTGAGAAGAATCACACTCATTGCACCAAACCCCAGAGTCAGCATGAAGAACACAGCAGGAGAGATGCAGCCTTAGAGACAAATATAATAGAAAACGTTTAGATCATTAAACCTGCATCATAATTTAATGTAAACAGAAAAACGAAGTCTGTGTTTGAAAAAAGACACATCCAACCTGTTGGTTGGTCCTCAGAAATTGTAACATTTACAACTGAAAAAAACAAAACAAAAAAAAACAGAAACATAAATTTTACACCCTTTGTCGTCTGAATCAACTTTTACTGAAATGATGACGGACTCTAATTTACTTTTCACTTGTAAAGAGGTCGAGGTGCTAAAGATCATCTTGACCTGTTCCATGTACCCGCAGTAATAGAGTCCTGTATCAGAGACATTTACTGCAGTGATGGTGAGAGACGTGTTCTTGTCATGAACAGACATCACTATTCTCTCACTCTCAGTAAAGAAGTAACACGTTTCTGATGAAGCCAACAATCTAAACTTTTTACACCCAATAATAAGTGGAACTGAACCTATTATTTGTTTAAACCAGAAAATGTAACCTGTATCAGTCAGGTCATGTTGGCACCAAATAGTGACTTTATCTCCAACTTCTGCCTCCAAAGTTAAAGAGCACAGAGTCTCTGAGAGCAAACCTGCAGCACACACACACACACACACACACACACACACACACACACACACACACACACACACACACACACAAACAGTTTGTTACTTTTATATACTGTATAGCTTCAGATCACAAACAATATTAATGGTGTATTCTCGGTAACACTAAATCTTAAAGATGGATATCTGATTCATGAGATTTTAATTACACAACCAAGTGATAAAGTGTAAAAAGAATTTATTAAATCCATCATTAAGATGATTAAGACTTACCCATGATACAGAGAAACACACACAGAGCATTAACCTGGACCATTGTGTATCAGCCGAGCGACAAAGAGGAAACGGTCTGATGGGTAAAACTAACACTTGCTTATCTGTGTGTAAGGTGTGTGGAGATTTATACAGAATATAACACCTTGGAAACAGGCCCACAGGAAGAAAAAAAATCTAACCTAAATGTTTGGTTGGATGTTTTGGATGTTTTTAATTCGTATTTTGACTTACATTTCAGTAAAAGGTTATCTACCTAAAGTTGTCCATTCCAATACACTACAAACACACTACTGTACAATTCTAAGATATAGAATTTTAAATCATGAGAATGTGTTAGTTTGTTTTAGAAACTATATTAGTTTATGTATATCTTAGTATTTGCACGCAAGTACCGTAGATGCCATGCATTCATATTCCAGATATTATATTAGTTGTATAAAATGTGTTTAGTAACAGGAATAATTGCAGTGCATGATGGTGGAACATGAAGGGTCTGTAGTTTACTCCAGGATGAATTCTTTACTCAAGCTAAATGATTGACACAGCAATTTTGTGTCTATAATTTTTGTTTTACTGGATCTCTCATTTGTTTAAAGCGTGGTGCCCTTATAATAATGCAATTTGGGGGAAAATACTTTTGCCCAGTGTTTATTGCAGCACCATAGTGTGATCTAAATTTAATTATCCAACTTTTTTAATTTAGGCATGATCTTATGAATATAAATTTGTTGAATATGTTGAATATGTCTCTATTTAACAGAGGTGAGTAGAGTACTGAGTAACTGGTTCAATCTACAGTATTATATATATATATATATATATATATATATATATATATATATATATACACATACATCATGCTTTGTATATGATGCCGGAGATGAATAAAAATGTACAACACGTGTGTTGGTCATTAATTCTGTACTGATATATATATATATATATATATATATATATATATATATTTATATATATATATACACACACACATATATATATATATATATATATATATATATATATATATATATATATATATATATATATATATGTAACATTATATGTACAACTAAAGTTCAAATATAATCACACAAACATGAAAAAAAAAAGCATTCTATGCTCAACGCAAGATTATACTCTAGTAGCAGCATGGATTTATGGGCGTTCCGCAAAATTAGAGCAAGATGCTGAAACTTTCGTTTGCACATATGCAGTGAGTGTATGTAGGATGGATTCACAGGTAGGATGAATTTATAGAACACCGCTTGATTGGTCAAATTGAGTCATGTGATTATTGTTGCAGCATCTGATTGTGTGCGATAGATCTACCGGCTGCATGTGTAGAATAAATGGTTAGGAAAGTAACGAGTCAAGTGTAACCGAATGTAGCGGAGTAAAAGTAGCGTTTCTTCTTTACAAATCTACGCAAGTAAAAGTAAAAATTAGAGTGCAGTAAAACTACTCAAAGAAGAAAATTATTTTCAAAAAGTTACTGAAGTAACTGTAATGGAGTAAATGTAACTCATTACTACCCACCTCTGCTATTTAATTATTATCCTAATTATTCAGTTCAATTCAATTCAATTTTATTTGTATAGCGCTTTTAACAATTGTCATTGTCGCAAAGCAGCTTTACTCGATCAAAAGAATTATTTAAGTTTGTATGAAATGTGAATGTGTATGAATCAAAATGATAAGATTGTCCCTGATAAGCCGAGGACGACGGCGACAGTGGCAAGGAAAAACTCCCTGAGATGGTAATAGGAAGAAACCTTGAGAGGAACCCGACTCAACAAGGAACCCATCCACATTTGGGTGAAAACAGATAGCAGGGATTTATCTGCATAAAACTATGTGAGACTGGAAGTTCAGTATAACAGGAGCTGTGTTAAATTAAATGTGTTAATTATCAGTAGTGTGAATTGTTCTATAATTGTTGCACAGCAGTCAACATACAGACATCACTTTAACAAAATTATAAGAAACAATCTTTCATATTCCTTCTTTTCTCCTTTTTTTTTTGCAAATTAAACAGTGGAAAAAATAGGGTAAATAAAAGCAGTCAGTGGGTAAAACCAGATGAACCACAGGTGGGTGTGCCAGTTCTCACATTTAAAACACAAGCATCATGCATGCAAGCGTACCATGTCTCAAGTCTGTGGTCGGAAAATAGTGTAGCATTGCAGCTATAGCTTGTGGTTAAAGAGATGCCCTCAAAAGAATAACAACAGTTGTTATTTTAAGACATGAAGGTCAGCTGTTCTGAAATAGTTCTTGCAATAACAGTATTGCCAAGTGCATTAGCAAAACCCATCAAGCACCATGATGAAACTGGCTCTCATGAAGACCTTCCCAGGAAAGCAAGACCAAAACTTACCTCTACTGCAGAGGAGAAGTTAATTTAGAGTTGTTTCAGAAATCACCAATTAACAAACAGCACCTCAGATTAGAGCCATTATGAAGACTTTACGGATCATAAGTAATGGACACATCTCAATATCAACTGTTCAAAGGAGATTATTGCTTATATTTGGATGCATTCAGCATTGCTTCAAAATGTAAAACGAATTAAAATTTGGAAAGACAGTACATATACAGTACTAGTTAAACATTTGGGCGCACCTTCTTATTCAATGTTTTTTTTTCTTTTTTTTTTTTTTCAACATTGTATATTAATGCTGAAGACATAAAAATTATGAAGGAGCAAAGATGGAATTATGCAATCAACAAAAACCTGTTAAATAACCAAAATAAGTTTTATATTTTAGATTCCTCAAAGTAGCCCCCCATTCACTTTGATGACAGCTTTGTACATTTGTATATTCTCTCTCAATCTTTTTGGCTGCTTTTCATTCACTCTCTAGTTCACCTTATCCCAAACCATCGCAATGGATTTAGATCAGGTTTTTGTGGAGGCAGGTCATCTGATGCAGCACTTCATCATTCTCCTTTTTGGATAAATAGCTCTTATATAACCTATACTGTAGGTGTATTTGGAGTCATTGTCCTGTAGGTCATTACCCCTCCTCCTTCACACTTCACAGTGGTAAACACACATTCAGGAACCATATGTTCACCCTCTACAGTAAGTCTAACAAAGACATCATCTAATGTCCATTCCTTGTGTTTCATGGCCAAAACAAGTATCTTATGCTTGTTGTTATTCCAAAGAGATGATTTCTTTGCTGCAATTCAAATATGAAGGTCTAACACCATTGAATGGTGGATTTTGAAATATGTCTGCTGCTTTCTCCCTAAAAAGCATTTATGTGGGCTCTAATCTGAGGCACTGTAAATCATTGGTTCTCTTTCAAGCATACGTTTCGGTGTCTCACTATGGGATACGCCCCATCCGCGTATTCTTCAGAAGCCCTATTACATTACGCCAGCCCCAATTGGCTGGCAGATGTGACGTCGTGCCCTGGCATGGCCTTCCCTCCCCCCGTATAAAGGGGGCAGCACGACGTCACTTCGCTATTCAAAAACCTCTTCTCGCTTCACACCAGAAGCCTATCTTAAATCATCATGGCTGCAGCAATGCAGACGGCTAAAGCTAGGGAAGGAGTAGACGTGCGACTCTGCTTATGCGGGAATAAGATTTCGATCAAAGACTCACACCAGGTCTGCTCGGCGTGAAACACGCCCAACTAGCGGTCGACAACCCCGGTTCCTGCGAGCACTGCGCACGCTTCACTAAGAAGAGTCTTCGTCGCAGGCTAGCGCGCCAAGCTAGCCTGTCAGGCCTCGACCCGCTCCTTTCACCTAGCCCCACTCCAGCTACCACTCCACAGGTATCCATCCCTGTAGAGCTGCCCACCACGGCAGCTTTATCATGGGGTGAACAGCTTGATGCCTGCGCCCCTCTGCCCAGTGTGCTCAGCACTGACGAGGAGGAAGGCGAGCTCGACTTCAAGGAAGACGGTCAGTCCGACTTTCTCCTATCGGAGGAAGAGGAGGATTTTGAGGACTCCCCTTTCCTCCCATCCGTACACTCAGAGCAACCCCTTGCCGCGAAGGGAGCCGCTGGAGCTATGGACGGGGCACCATCCCCGATTCTTAGCGTCGACCTGCAGGATGTGTACACCCCAGAGAAGTTGGACATCCAGTGGCCGAATGTAGTAGCGGAGACTGCAAAGTCTCGCTATGAGGGCAAGAGGCTGCCGAGAGCAGAATGGGCGGCACGGCAGCTCCTTCCAGTCTTCCCAGAGCTCCTGGAGGAGCTCGCGGTGACCTGGAAGGACAAACCGTGCCGATAAGGTGCCAGTGCAGGGAGGGTCTGCACTCGACGTGGACGGGATGGAAAAGGCAGGACTTTTCCGGATGCCCCCATGGAACAGCTAGCGGCTGCGCACCTGCTCCCGAGACACGTGGCGGCTGCAAATCCGTCGCTGCCATCGAAAGCAGAGCGGTTCCAGTCAAACATGATGGAACGTGCATATAAGGCAGTCGCTCTCTGTGCCAGAGCCCTAAACGGAACTTCCTTGCTGACCGCATACCAAGCAGAGCTGCAGGACGAAGCCTCGACCACACCAGGTCAGACACAGTGGGAAGAGATATGTGTTGTTACAGATCTCTCCCTGAGGCTTCAGAGGTGTGCGGTGCAAGCCGCGGGTAAGGCAATGGCCACTATGGTCATCCAGGAGAGAGGACGGTGGCTCAACCTGATGAACCTCTCCGACAGAGAGAAGGAATCAATCTTGGACGCACCAGTGGTGGCAGACGGCATCTTCGGCTCGGCTCTGACCCGGATGCAGAAGAGATGCGAAGAAAAGAAAAGGGACGACGAGGCTCTACAGCTTTGCATGCCCAGGAAGGCACAGGTCACAGCCCGCCCTCCCCCCAGCTATTGCATTCCCAAACGGCAGAGGCCGACCATGAATGCAGCTGGCCAAAGCGGGGTCGTGGAGCAGAGAGCTCCTTGGCAGAGAAGGAACTATCCACCAGCGGCAGCTCAGACGACCCAGCCTGCGTATCAGCCTCATTCTCAACCCCACCTTCAGGGAGTGAGGAGGAAGAAGAAGGCCGTTTGATGGGGCCTTTTGTCAGGAAGGGAACCAACAGCCCCCCAGTTCGCTAGTTCCCGACCCTCAAAAATTTCAAAGGACGAGTTCCAAAGTCCGCAGTTGTTCTGTGTGGAGGGGAGAGCCCGGCGGGGCCAGGGGAAAAGAGGCAGTGAAGAGGAAAAGGAACGGTTCAGCGGTGTGCATGCAGCAATGTGTCACAAGCACTTGTTATGTTCAAACCTCAATAAAGTTCTCACTGTACCCCCCAAAAAATATATCACAAAAAATCTCTCCCCAAAAAATGTTGCAAAACATGTCAATAAAACACAGTATGACATCGCCTCGGGGAGCTATCGCTCTCACAGAGGTGATGGAGCACACAGACACTGTCAAAGCGCTAAGTGCTCGCGCATGCGCAGTACAGACCACGGAACAGTTCGAGATTCAGCCGCACAATGGCGCCAAAACACTGCAGATACACAGTTGGCACAGATGCACGCAGTCCCGCTGGGTATTAAAGACAATACAATTCGGGAGCAGACTGCAATTCGCGGCTTCCCCCCCAACCTTCAAGGGGATAATTCATTCCCAGGTGCGGGGGGAGCTAAAGCATGTCCTTCAGGAGGAGATTTCTTCTCTGTTGAACAAGAGGGCAATAAGAGTGGTTCCACCCGAAGAGAGCCACAGCGGGTTTTACTCGAGATACTTTCTCGTCCCAAAGAAAGGGACTCAAGCCCTCCGCCCAATACTAGATCTACGCGCACTGAATGTATACCTAAAGAAATACAAGTTCAGAATGCTCACTCATTCTACACTCCTGAAAATAGTGCGCCAGGGAGATTGGTTCACATCAATCGACCTGAAGGACGCATATTTTCACATAAAAATATACCCACCCCACAGGAAGTTTCTGAGATTTGCCTTCCTTGGTGTGGTATACGAATATCTGGTGCTACCATTCGGCTTGTCCCTCAGCCCCAGAGTATTTATAAAATGCACAGAAGCGGCGCTGACTCCGCTCAGGGAAAAAGGCATTCATCTCGCTACTTACATAGACGACTGGCTCGTGACAGCCCGCTCGGAGCAAGAAGCGAGAGAACACACAGCTATACTTATGGAACACATACAGAAACTGGGGCTAAGATTAAACACAGAAAAGAGTGTTTTAATTCCCACACAATCCATAACGTCTCTGGGACTGGCGCTGGACTCAGTGAAGTTCAGAGCGTGACTCTCGGCAGACAGGGTGAAAAGATTCACCTGCTGCATGACCCAGTTTCAGAGAGGAAACAAGGTTTCCTTTCGCACATGCCTCAGACTACTAGGACTGATGGCCTCAGCCCTGATAGTTATTCCCCTAGGCAGACTTCATATGAGGGAATTTCAACGCTGGGTGGCGTCTCAGGGACTGGACCCAGTATGTCACTCACGGAGAAGGGTAAGAGTGACGTCAGAGGTGGTCGAAGGCCTGATCGAAGGGGTTGCCATGGGTGTGGTCTGACACAGAAAGATAATAACAACGGACGCGTCGCTGTCCGGTTGGGGGGGCATTCACGAGGGCAGAATAGTGAATGGGAGATGGGATCAGCATATGACCAATCTTCACATAAACTATCTGGAAATGTTAGCTGTCTTTCTGACACTAAAACATTTTCTTCCTTTTCTGAGAGGAAATCATGTTCTTGTGAGAACGGACAACACTACAGTTGTAGCTTACATAAATCGTCAGGGGGGTCTCAGATCACTTCTGCTGCACACGTTAGCACGCAGACTGATTTTATGGGGTAGTGTCAACCTTTAATCCCTGAGAGCGACACACGTACAGGGTGTGATGAATCGGGGCGCAGATCTGCTGTCCAGGGGAAATCCCCCCTATGGGGAGTGGAGACTGAACAGCGAAGTGGTCGAAAGGCAACGCCCAATGTCACCTGTTCTTTTCCCTGAAGGACCGGAGCGCGCCCCTGAGAATAGATGCGCTAGCACACGAGTGGCCTCGCACTCTCCTATACGCGTTCCCACCAATAGTGCTGATATCACCAACTCTCTGCAGAGTAAGGGAGGAAGGTATGAAAATAATACTAATAGCTCCGAGATGGCCGGGGAAACACTGGCTTGCGGAGATCATACATATGCTGTACGACGAACCGTGGTCTCTCCCGCAGCGCAGAGACCTTCTGTCACAAGAGGGGGGGGGGGGATCTTCCACCCTCACCCGGAACGACTGGCACTATGGGCCTGGCCTGTGAGTGGTCCAGTTTAAGTAAGACTGGCCTACCTGACAGTGTCATCAGAACCATACAGAATGCCAGAGCAGCATCAACTAGGTCTCTCTACGATTGCAAATGGAATGTGTTTGAGCGCTGGTGCGCAGCTAGACACGAGATTCCCTTTCAGTGTTCAGTGGCAGTGGTTCTTTCATTTCTTCAGGAAATGATAGATAAAGGCAGAGCGTTCTCAACCATAAAAGTGTTCCTAGCTGCTATATCTGCGTGCCACATTGGTTTTGATAATAAAACAGTGGGGCAACATCCTTTGATATGCAGATTCATGAAGGGCGCGCGCCGCGCCCTGCCGGTTTCAAAACCACTTACCCCATCATGGGACTTGGGATTGGTGCTTGATGCATTGTCTACGTCCCCATTTGAACCGCTAGACAAGATTGATTTCAAGGCACTGTCTTTCAAGACTGCGCTATTAATTGCTTTGGTCTCAGCGAAGTGCGTGAGTGAGATTCATGCGTTTTCTGTGCACCCAGCATGCTTGCAGTTCATGTCTGGGGACGCAGGAGTAGTTATGAAACCTAATCCGGCATTCATGCCTAAAGTCATTAATGCTATAAACCCTCTTGAGCTGAGGGCCTTCCATCCACCCCCTTTTGCATCATCAGAGCAGCAAAAGTTAAATACACTGTGCCCGGTGCGCGCTTTACGCATCTATACAGAGCGAACCAGAGGTTTAAGGGAGAGCGATCAGCTGTTCGTTTCTTGGATGAAACCTCGTACGGGGAAGCCGATCACTAAGCAACGTTTATCGCATTGGATAGTGGAGGCTATTTCGCTGGCATACTCCAGTAAGGGTCTCGAACCCCCAACTGGCTTACGCGCGCACTCAACAAGGGGAATGTCAAGTTCATGGGCTCTATTTAAAGGAGTAACATTACAGGATATCTGTGAAGCGGCGAACTGGTCATCGCCGCACACATTCGCCAGATTTTATAAACTAGATGTTACAGCTCAGACTTTAGCTCATGCAGTACTGAGTGTAAGGACAGAATCTACAAACTAAACTCGTTCAGCCCTGTGTGTGTTGGTTATGGTTGGCAGAAGACTTCAAGACAGGCTATCTGACAATACGGGAGTTAGGATATCCCATAGTGAGACACCGAAACGTATGCTTGAAAGAGAACAATAGGTTACTTGCATAACCCCAGTTCTCTGATAGCATTAAGTGAGGTGTCTCACCAGATCACCCAACTTGCTGTGTGAAGTGAGGAAGAGGTTGCTTGTTTTGAATAGCGAAGTGACGTCGTGCTGCCCCCTTTATACGGGGGGAGGGAAGGCCACGCCAGGGCACGACGTCACATCTGCCAGCCAATTGGGGCTGGCGTAATGTAATAGGGCTTCTGAAGAATACGCGGAAGGGGCGTATCCCATAGTGAGACACCTCACTTAATGCTATCAGAGAACCGGGGTTACGCAAGTAACCTATTGTTTCTGTGTCTGATCATTTTAATAAACATATCCTCTGCAGCAGAGGTATCTCTTGGTCTTCTTTTTCTGAGACAGTTTTTATGAGAGTCAGGTTAATCAAAGTGTTAGGGTTTTGGCACCTGCACTTGGGGATACTTTCAAAGTTCTTGAGATTTTTCAGACTGACTGACTTTTATTTCTTAAATTCATGATGGACTGTCTTTTCTCTTTACCTAACCGAGTGTTACTTGCCATGATATTAATTTGTACAGTAGTTGTAGTAGCACTAATGGAGCTATTGACTCAGTACCCACACACTCTGACTCCGCAGAAGACAACTGATGGTCTAAAGCACACATACTCTTGACAAACTCTTGACACACCTGTTAATTAAAAACCCTTATAGATGACCTCATGAATCTGATGAGAGAATGCCACGAGTGTGCCAAGCTGTTATCAAAGCTAAATGTTACCTACTTTGGAAATCTAAAACATACAATCTAAAATATAAAACATAATCTGGATGTGTTTAACACGTTTTATTTACTGTACTACAAACTCACTTTTTAATTTAATTCCCTACATGCTCTTTCACAGTTTGGATGTCGTCAGTATTAATGTACAATGTTGAAAAAAAATAAATAAAGAAAGAAAAGACACTAAAGGAAAAGAAGGTGTGTACAAACGTTTGACTGGTACTGCCAATAGTGCTGTAAAAAAGTTTTTTTTTTTTTTTGCCTATTTGCTACACTACTTAAAAGATTCAGATTGTAAGAGCCATATCGTACTTGTTATGAATTTGTTGTTGTGTTTATTTTATTCTATTTGTTGTTATTTAATTTATTCTACCTTGTTCTATTCATTAGTAAAGCATTAAGCATTAATTTTGTTACATAAGCCATAAGCTTTAAATTTCTAAGTTATGCATCCATTTTGACAATCGTAAGTTGGTCTGTGATGTCATTCTACTATTACATGCATTTGTATGACTGTCATATGAAAGAGAGTTCAGTTTAGATGCGGAAGGCTATGGAAACACGAGCTTTTGACCGTAAGCTCGTGAGCTCCCGGTAAGCTAATAACGTAAGATACAACAACTAGGTTGTTGTAACCGTAAGCTCCCGTAAGTAGAGATATACAACAGGAGTGTTGTTATATACGTAAGCTAAGACTGTAATTTATAAGATACAGCAAATAAGTTGTTGTAAAAGTCAGAGATTTGCAAGATGCAGCAACTGATGTTGTAATCACAGTGGATTTACTCACCATGACTGTATGAAGTGTTGATTCTTTGATGCTGACAAAATAAACTACAAGAGACAAAGAGATTGGACTTCTGTCGTGTGAGTGAAACTTTAAACCAGAGTTACGCGTCAAAACTGGTGAAATAATATGACCGCATCTACATAAAGTCAAAAGCTTTCCGCTGTTTGAACAAAAACAAGTGAACGCTGAAAGAGAAAGTAAAAGAGAATAGCCGTTGAACTTCACCATGGCGAACAACAAGGACAACGCTCCCAGCACTTGGCTGGGGAGCCTAACGGCGCTCTACGCGACGAACCGAAAGAACCTCAACGAGGCACTGGAAGCAAGACAAGGCAAGCAAATTCAACGGAATGCAATGTCTACTGCATTAAAGACGCCTATGAACTATGCACGTAAGTTAGACATCGTTGGAACTGAGTACAGACCCAAATGCCGGAAGTTAAGCGAAGACTTCATGAGAAGTAACGTTGATGTGCTAGTGTACACTCATAAGGACGAACACAAACGCGATCAGGTCGCTTGCGGCGCACCTGAGGCGCAAGGCCGCACAGAATTCATAGCTAAGGTGGGTCGCTGGATAACGGACACCAAGGACACTAAGGGCCACTCTGTGATGTCGCGAACATGCGAAGATGTCTCGCCGGGCGACAGCGTGTCACAGATAACGGCAGCATCCAAAAGGTCTGTAACTTCTACATCATCCTCAGCCCGACTAAAGAGAGAAGAAGCCGACAGAGCAGCTCTGTTAGCAAAAGCTGCAACCTTGGACGAACGTCTCCAATTAGAAATCGAGGAAGCACAACTAAAGGCACAACTAAAGGCAAAAAGAGAAAGGCTGGAAACCAAAACGGCGCTCGCTATGCATGATGCCAAATTAAGAGTGCTTCAACGCCAAGATCGCAAATACAACAGCCGATCGCCCAAGAGCAAGAGCGCACTCATTGAATCGAGCAGCGCGCGTCCGAGCAGCGCACACGCTCACCTTTCCAACTCAACAGGTAATAGCCGAGCGCAGCCTGCTAACGAGAGCGCAGTCACTGAATCGAGCAACGCGCACCTAAGCTGTGCGCACTCTACGGACCTGGACGCCGCAACCAGCGACAGAAAACCCAGTCACACATCCCTTCAAGGACCCAAACAAAAGGGCCAAGGAAAACCTAGAGTCAGCGTCGCAACCGAGGACAGACAGGTTGGTAAAATTCACAAAGACTTGATTACAATGAAGAATGCCGGTACATTACCTGTCAGCGCCTTCACTAAACCGTGCGCACATTGCAAAGGGGAGCATATCTTAGACGATTGCTTCCAATTTAATGATAAGATATACTGTACAAAGACAAAGTAGAATTCTTAAAAAGAAACGGATTCGGTTTCGGATGTTTAACAAAGGGTCATTTATGGAAAGACTGTACCAGAAAAATTACATGTTCATTGTGTTCAAAGCCACATCCACGCATGCTACACATAGCAGTGCAAGATACGGCGCAGTCAGTTACGAGCGCCCACAGAAACGAAACTGAAGGTGACACACAAAATACACCAACTGCAGTGAGTCACGAATCAAATGCGCTCACTGGGGCTGGAGGTAATTGCATCATCTCCATTGTACCCGATAAAATAAAGTCCAAGAAAAAGGACACAATAGTAGAAGCCATGTACGATCACGTGAAAGTCCCCAAGAAGGACACAGATCTGCTGCGCTTCCTATGGTGGCCGAATGGAGATGTGAACCAAGACGTAGTTGACTATAAAATTGTAGTTCATCTGTTCGGTGCAAAATCGTCACCCAGTGTTGCTAACTTTGCCCTCAGAAAGGCAGCAGAAGAAAACTGCAGCAATGCACCAGCTGTGGCAGTTAATACAGTGCTTAAAAACTTTTATGTAGACGACTGCCTGAAATCCGTTTCAAGTCATGACCAAGCATGATCTCACAGATCAAGCAATGATCTCACAAGTCTCTGCGCAAGCGGAGGGTTTAACCTCACTAAATGGGCAAGCAATAGCCGTGCCCTACTGACTGTCATTCCCAAGAGCGAAAGGATCAAAGACATGAGAGACTTAGACTTGAGTAAAGATGCACTGCCCATAGAGAGAGCTCTGGGGTTGCTGTGGTGCATTAACTCAGACATGTTCAAGTTCAAAATTAGTTTAAAGGAACGACCTGTGACAAGACGAGGAATCCTGTCAATCACCAGTTCGATTTATGACCCCTTAGGGTTTCTCGCGCCTGTCATACTGCCAGCCAAAACTCTAATGCAACAGTTATGTAAAGAAAAACTAGCCTGGGATGATGACATTCCCGAGCAGTTCGCTAAAGCATGGAAAACCTGGATGCAAGAACTGCACAGACTGTCCGAGTTCAGCATAGCAAGGTGCATAAAACCAGCCGACTTCGGAGTTACAGCTACAGCACAACTCCACCACATCTCGGACGCAAGTGAAATGGGATACGGAGCTGTCTCATACCTCAGGTTAGTAAACGCTGAAGGACTTACACATTGTGCATTCATGATGGGGAATTCCCGTGTAGCACCCCTGAAACAAACCACCATTCCACGAATGGAACTGACTGAGGCAGTGATCGCTGTAAAAAATGACAAAATGTCGAAAGAACAGCTAGAATTGAAATTGCTAGACTCTATGTTTTGGACTGACAGTACAACTGTTTTGAGATACATTGATAACGAAACACTTCGTTTTAAAACCTTCGTGGCCAACAGAATCGCCATTATAAGAGAGACAACCAAGTCACAGCAATGTAGGTACGTTAATACCTCAAAAAACCCAGCTGACTCTGCCTCCAGGGGAGTATCCTGTGAAAAGTTCATGAAAAACATTGACTGGATCCATGGTCCCTCCTTTCTTAAAGAAGCAGAGTGCAAATGGCCTGAAAATATTCATGACACATCAATAACACAAAATGATGATGAAGTCAAGCTCTCAGCTTTTGTGAATATTGTGAGCGTTACAAAATGCGCATACGCAGTGAGTAAACTGATTAATCATCACTCCCCACACGGAAATAACCTATATAAAAATATATGTTTTAATATAGGTTTTTAACATATGTGACATATATAAAATTGGCCGTTTTCCTATATTATATGTACATATACGTACAGTACATATATGCGTGCATATACAGTATGCGTACATATATGCATGTATATATGTACCTATATAGACATATATAAAATTGGCCGTTTTCCTATATTATATGTGCATATATGCGTGCATATATAAAATTGGCCATTTTCCTATATTATATGTACATATATGTACCTATATACTGTAGTAATATATGTGACATATATAAATTTGGCCGTTTTCCTATATTATATGTGCATATATGCGTGAATATATAAAATTGGCCGTTTTCCTATATTATATGTAAATATATGCACATATATAGGTACATATATGCATGTATACATGTGTGCATATATGCACCTACTGTATATGTTTACCTAGATTAGTAAAATCTAGGTAAACATATACAGTAGGTGCTTTGAATTGATAGATGTGCCTATCTGCCTTCGGGTGGCTGCCGGCCACTTCTTCAATGTAGCATCTGGAGAAGACAAAAATAATAAGACAGTATAATAATAATAAATGATTATTTATTAAAACTTCAGACGACAAACTATTAGTGCCACGAGGTTATTTGCAACACTTATATGTTCTACAAAATAGAGGACTACACACCCTACAGCGCAATACCCCAGAAATGTGGCTTTAGAAGAGGAAAGGTAGGATTAAGAAGTGAGCAAGCGATGAATTAGTATTATAGGTACCAAGCAGATACAGTAACAATAATGGGTGCCCTACCTTATGCAGTCTCCATTGATGCCTAATAAACATTGATACAAGTAGGCTATGGTTAAAGTGGTGAACTTATAAAGTCTTAAATGTTTTTTTCCCTTCTCAACGCATTATGCATTTACTCACCAATAATGGCTACCTTTTTAATTTGGTCCAGTCTCCAAGTCGAAGGTGCCCAGCAGCAGATTCTGTACCATGGCAGTAGCAGAGGTGGCAAGGCGGGCTGCTCTTCATGCTTCTGCCTGGCAAAACACCCCAGAGCCCTTTATAACTTCAATCTGAAAAATTATTTCACATCACAATATTTATTTATTGGCAACTTTTAGAAACTTTTCATGTTTCATACTGATTCTCATGTTTAGCTTCCCAATAGTTAATAGGATTTTATGTATAAATGCAGATTAATGATACATGCAGGGTAAAACTGCAACAGGAACGGTACAAAATAAAAACTGAAAAAAGACGGACATTCAGAGTAAAACAGTGCAAGATAAAAAAAATAATAAAAAAAACTGTACAAAACATACATGCAGGGTAAGCATTGGTGGGAGCAATGTCCAAGCAGTGTAGAGAAATATTTCTGTACGACTTCATTGTTTTGTGCTGTGTAGTATAGTATTGTAATAGCTGATCAGAGTGATCAACTCCCCATGTGATGGTTGTACGCAGTCACAGGAAATGTCTTTGTAGTGCATGTACCTTGTAATTTCACCCTCATCTTCACCGCGTCTACTGTAGAAGCAGAATGGATGGTAGAACAGGTAGATACTTCTCGTGTGTCCATCCACTTCACAAATACAAGAGGTCCATCTGAACGGAGCTTGCGTGTCCTGATGTGAGGGGCTGGTGAAGGCAAGGGTGATGCAGACACATTCCTAAAAACAAATAAATAAAAAAATGTTAGCCTATACTGTTCAGAGTAAATGGATGTGCAATTAATATGGATGCACAATATATACAGAGATGACCAAAAAATGTATCCACACTTCAACATGAAAAATATACACCTCTCTTCTGTAGGTCACATGACAGCATCAATGATGGTGATAGATAATACTACACACTGCTGCCATAATTAAATTTGTGTTTTAAAAAAGGCCATAGATAACAATTGTGAAAGTGTGTATACATTTTTGTGCCCGTCTGTATTTTTGATGGGCAATAGGCTGGGCAAATATCTGTTGATGGACAACAGACCATGTAGTGGATCTCAAACATTTATAACTGAGACATTAGCAAACACCATCCATTGGACATTACACACATACTGAACACATTCTAAACAATTACATCTTATCAGGCATTTGTAAATACATGCTAAACAAAAGGGATTATATACATTTACACCAAAGAAATATTCATAAGCATCACTTAGCTACGTAAGGCAGTATTTTAGGCACCTGGAACTAGCTTGTTTGTGTTAAATAACATTACTGATAGCAGTGTTATAAGCTAACCAAAACAGAGCCAAATACACATTAGCAACCATAATCTAAAGCTATCCAAAACAAGGTGAATATAAACATCTGTAAACTCCATAAGGCATTAGCTTAGCCACCGGGAAATATCATGTTTGTGCTACATGAGGCAGCATGTTAGCATGATTTACCTAAACTATATAAATGGCATTGAAAGCCAATGTGTCACACAAGCTGACAAGAGCTAGCTGTAGTGAGGAAAATATTTACTAATATTAGTTTAATATTATCAGAATAAGAGTTATATAAGACTTAATAACTTACCCAGTGTAGCATGTGTCTATTCTCTGTTCAAAATGCTCCTGTTCGGCGTCGGAGTCACACAGTCTTCTTCTGAGGTAAATGTAAACTCCTCCAACTTTCCAGGACATTCTGAAGAGTTTCCTCGGATGTGTAAGCGCGTGCCATCTTCCAAAACGTGCAGAAACCTCACTGAATCTGAGTGTTTTCAAACCTGTCTCTCTGTGTGTGTGTGTGTGTTGATCAGGCCGGTGTCCGGGGGCGTGGCCTAGTATGTAAATTACCCGGACTGATTTCCGTGTGATTGGCATGTGGGCGTGTCCTGCCTCGGGTTATTAGCAGATAAGTGCGACAGAAATTCTGTGCCTCTCCTTGGTTTCATACGGATTATATAAACTGAGAATATTTGTTTTCAATGTGACTTGCATCATTTAAAAGTAGACACTTTAAGATATATAGATATATTTCTCATTTCAGTTAATTTTAGTGACGTGTTTCAAAAAGATTTTCACGGAGACTGAGGTTTCATATATGTGCATATATCCTCATATACTGTATGTGGGCAATTAGGATTAGTTTTTTGCATTTTTTTAAAGTTAGTTCTTAGTTATTGCCTTGATAATAGAAAATATATGCTAAGCATCATGTATGACAGTTGCCAAAGTGAGATATGAGCTAAAATGACCAGATCCTGCCATAGGAGACATATCTTGTATGTACATATAGGGCTTATATGTGCATATAAAGAAGCAATACAGGAGACCTATATGGCCTGTATATACGTATATATGCACCTCAATGTTGCCTATATGTGGCATATATACACATATATGCAGCATATATATTATCAAATATATGCATATATACTGCATATAGGTTTCATATATGCGCATATATCCTCATATAGGTGCGGTTATATGTGCATATATACTGCATATAGGTTTCATATATGCGCATATATCCTCATATAGGTTCTTTCCATGTGGGTAATTTGACAAAATCTGCTTTCACAGCGCTGATGCACTTTAACATTATGTTGTTAGATACTGTAGTGCTTTATACCTTATCTGGTATCACGGCTACACTGTAGGGAGGGGGCTGTTTGGTGTCCAAGCTTTTGTCAGGGGCACATCTTTTTATACATGCATCTTTATATAAAACAACTTTAAGGTTAATATCTCACTAATGTTACCAAATCAAAAAACAAGAATGTCTCCTCCTCAATAGGCTAGGTTTCGCAAAAAAAATATATGTGGTCGTAATGTGGCCAATTAGGGGTTTTCCCTTTCTTTGTGTGAGTGTTGGTCGTCCCTTTTCGCTGTTATTCACAGTTACTGTAAGTGTGTGTGGTTCATGTGTAATTGCGTTGGCTCTTGTGGGGATTTCCATTCCCCCCTCCCTCATATTCCGCACCTCCTCTGGTAAGCTGTGATAACCTGTATGTATTTTACCATTCTACTTTTAGTGTAGAATGTGATGGTGGAGTTGTTGAACATACCCAGTGCACTGACTCTTTGTGAAAATTAATATGTATGAAACCAGCACCTCTTGCTTGCTCAGTGAATGTACCTGGCTGCCAGTTGATGTCCTTGGGTGAAATTCCCAATTTTAATTGGTTACATTGTGACAAGGGACTTGGACTCCACCGATTATCCCCCCTCCTTTTTGCGACACAACGTTAATAGATCTAAGTCCAAAGTTGCAGTTTTTTTTTCAAGCTGAAGCACTTCCTGGTTTTAGCATGAAACACTGCACTTTAACACAGTCTAATCACTGTTGCTTGCATCACCGTGAGTTGAGCAGGCGAGTTCTTACTGTAGCTCTCTTCACGAAAACACAGACACAGGTCGCTTCTTTGAAACAGGTGTTTATTGCTTGAATCCCTGTTGCCTTAGTCACACAGTGAGAACTGCATCTGTGAATTAACATTACAAAATGCATTAGCAATTTGCACAGTACCTAGCATGAACATACACTGAAATACAAATAAGGTTTATAGAAGTTTATAAAATTAGCCTGAACTTTACCTTTGAAAAGAATTGCAGCTGGTGTGAGGCGAGAGAGAAGAGAAGGAGGGGGAGGAGGTTATTGTGTAGGATGACTTTCTCACATACTCACATGCGCACACAGAGAGCAGTGACTCCATTAGTGTGTGTATGCACATGTGAAAGTCGTCCGACAAAGGTGCCCTCCTCCTCTTCTCTCTCATGAGGCTTTGTGTGATTTTAACATGGAACTTCTCTAATGAAACATGCTTTTTCCTCCTTTTGAGGATTTTGCGGAAATGTGACGTTGCGTTGTCATTAAACAGATTCATCTCCCGCACTGCTACAGCCTGTTTAACCTTTTTCCTTACGAGGGTCGTTCTTGCAGTACAGTTACTAAAGAACAGTCACTACACTTAGACACAATATAAAAAAATGCTCTACGAGCGTGCACACGCGGTCACAATGTTACAGTGAACAGTACACACGCGTACGAATCTTGACTGTCCGAGACCAAGATCAAGCATACAGTAGGAGATGATTACCCACAATCCAGAGACCACAAAGAGAAAGACCATTGACTTACTTGTGATCACGTGACACTCAGCAGACAAAGCGCATGCATACTACTCGTACACTACTCTACACGTTTGTCAAATAAAAAATTTATTACAAATTTTTGCTCATCTTGCAAAACACCTGCAGACCTAGTTATTCACAATCTAAGGTTCCACTCTATATGGGCTTACACAGTGAAACCTTGGATTGTGAGTGTTAATAATGTAGGGAGGCTTCAGACTTCAAACTGTGCATTTGGGTTTTTGGATATAACAAGTAGACCAAAAGTTCATTCATTCATTCATTTTCTCTACCGCTTAATCCTCTGTTCAGGGTCACGGGGGACCTGGAGCCTATCCCAGGAGACTTTGGTCACTAGGCAGGGTACACCCTGGACAGGGTGCCAATCCATCGCAGGGCACACACACATACACACACACTCACACACCCAATCACACACTACGGGCAATTTAGGAACGCCAATTAGCCTAACCTGCATATCTTTGGACTGTGGGAGGAAACCCACCAAGCACGGGGAGAACATGCAAACTCCATGCACACAGAGACAGGAATCGAGCCTGGCCGGGGAATCGAACCGAGACCCTGGAGGTGCAAGGCTACCACTACACCACCGCGCCGCTAGACCAAAAGTTATCATTAATTTTACTATGTGTAAATTTGACCAAAATTTAAATATGGTAGTGACATCCAAGAATGTACAGTAGATCTCTAAAAATGAGCACATTATGAGTCTTCTTTTGGTCACAGAAACAACCAAAAACAACCATAAAAACACATGGTCATGTGTATCTGTGCTATTTCTTCATCCATGTGACCCATTTATGTTTTTTTGTTTTTTGCTCAGTTATGACAATGTTGTATATTTGGTTAAAATGAGTTCATCAGTTCATCATATTGCCTAGGTTGTGAAATGAATAAGAGTACAAAAGTAAGTACTACCAGAGTCGGTAGGGGGCGTGATGGATCCAAATGCAGATTTAAACAGGTGATCACTAATGATAAGGATGTGTTCGTGACTGCGCTTGTGTAGCAGACTGAGTCGGCCGAGTGGTTTTAAAGAGTAAGCGTGGGTCAAGCTCTGCGCTGTGGTGTGGTCTTGCTGGAATGCTGAAGTGCGTAGAGCTGGCATGAAGGAGGCACAAGCCGGGAGACACGGGAACGTGCAGAGCCGGTGTTCAATCGAAAAATGCTACTCATTGAGTTTTGCTAACTATCGGATCTGCGCATGCGCAGTCCCACAAGTTTGCACCCAGTTTCCACGCCCATAAATCCATACTACCTTGGTGCTGAGACTTCGGTTGGCAGTGGGTTTAAACCGTTTTCCTTTGCTTAATTTGACCGAAACATTTGAGTTTCTGCATAAATTGTCGTGAATGAGCCTTAAGGTTGAGGAAAATAAAATCTTGAAACTGGTTCAGTGTCTCAAATTTAAACACCTACGTTTACATCTTTTTGTATACTTTAGGGTGACCAAGCGTCCTCTTTTGCCCGGACATGTCCACTTTTTGCGTCCTGTCCGGGCGTCCTGGCGGGTTTTCATAAATTCACGAAAATGTCTGTTTTTTCATAGGACCATTACGCGTGTACGTAAATTGACTGGCGTTTTGCACACAATACTAGGGTACTACTTTTTTGCGCAACGTAATTACCGGGAGGCTGCCTTGTGGGCAGGTCTGCGCCGTGCGCACAAACACACAACCACAGACCGGGAGCAGTTCAAAGAGCGGAGCAGTATACAGTAGCAGGGAAATGCTGAAGTGTAAGTGCAGCTTCACCGATGAACTGCAAAGAAAATTTCCCACATACCGTCCCGGTCGGGACAAGTGGGAGGCGGAGTGCACCGTGTGCAAAGCTGGTACATACAGTATGTCTCGGGATCCAATAAAGATGCTGGGAACCTGAAAGCTCACATGGACACAGAGAAACATAAAAAAGCTGTGCAAGATGAAAGTTCATCTGCAAAGTTGACAGATTTTTTTTGTCAAGACCAGGAAAAACAGAGGATGATGTAAATGCAGCAGAAGGTGCAATAGCTTTTCCTACAGTGAAACATCACAACAGTTAAAGGTCCATGGATTGCACCAGTACTTTGCTTAAAAATGCATTTCCTGACTCTGACATTGCAAAAAAAAAATATTTCTTGTCTTTGTGAGACTCTTATTATTTATTTTATTACATTTAAGAGATATATTGTTGAAGCTGGAAGAGAATAGTTCATATTTAGAACAATATTTAATTATTTATTTGAAGAGTCTAAGAGAGCTATTACTTTAAGTTTTTACAGATTTCATTTTATTTTATTACAGAGGTTAATTCTGCACCATTGAAGTACTGTATAATAAATAATGTTCATCAACCACCAAGAAGCTTGTCTGAATTCGTCTGGAGGCCGTGCCGATCGTCCTCTTTTTTGGAAATCAAAATATGGTCACCCTAGTATACTTGAATATCATGTGGTTATCATATGTGTGCAGCACTATTCAGTGCACAGAGTAGTCCATACATAAATGCTTACGCATGTGATGGCATGCGTTTTTTATTTCATTTATGATAATGCTAATAAATACAATCAACTCTTCGAATAAGATTTAACGTCCACAGTGTTGTTGTAGTGATGCGGTAGCGTAAATCGACAGACTCTGCTATCGATTTGTGCTACGGTAGCATTTTTCGACAAGGCAGCAAAAATCGACAGAACACCGGCATGGGAAGTGAAAGCGCTGTGAGCTGGTTGGGGCGAGCAGCGTGACCTCGATGAGGAGCGCGGATGAACCGTGGTCATTAAACAGGCGAGAGTCGAAGCCGGGGAGTCGAGAGTCAGTCCGTGATCCAAGCTCGTGGTCGGTAACAAAACAAGGTCCATATCCTGGAAAACAATGACGAGAGAAACGGTGGTAGATTGGGCTGGTAAAGGCACACAATAAACTGGCGATGTGGTGGTGTCATACTATGGTTTAAATAGGCATGATAGGTGATCACTGATAGTGTACAGGTGTGTGGAGAGTGAGGCGGTAAGATATCAGAGGTGCTTGGGAAAATGGAATAGGAGTTCTCAGGTGATCATGGCAGAGCTGTGGCCTGATGTCTCGTGACAAGTACACCCCTCACATTTCAGCAGCCACTTTATGTTCTCAAAAGACAATACTAGAGAAATTAAATTTGGATAACGAGTTTAGAATAGTCGATGTGCAGCTTGTATAACAGATTTACTGTCCTCTAAAAATACTTTACTTTAATATTTTATTGTCAAAATAACTGGCAACGAAAAATGAGCACACCCACTCTAAAATATATAAGTTTAATTTCTATAGTATTGTACTTCGAGAAGATATACAAAAATGTTTGCTGAAATTAGATTGGTGTACTGACTTTTGTGAGTGGGTGTAGGTTTATTAAAAAACAAATAATGGCTAAAATGAGTTTTAAGGGTTACCTTTTGATTGACAGTGTTGAGAGAGAGAGAGAGAGAGAGAGAGAGAGAGAGAGCAAGAAGAAGAAGGTGTGAGGTCCACAGTTATGGTGGTGCTCAACAGGTGCAGAGGAGAGACGACGTATTAACATTGTGACACAGAGCTCATAAAAGACACGTTTGGAAAAATTGAATACTTTTCTTAGTGCACTGTTACTGCTACTGCCATCCTGATGCTCAAACTGCTGTACAATTGCATTTTTCTGTTTCTCAATAATAAAAATGAATTAAAAAAAATCTATAACTGTCCAGTTTCAGCGAGTCTGTGCTCATGATAGACCCAGATTATCTGACCTCTGACCTGATGTGGGCTTCTGCTGTTTGTAGCCCAGCCACCTCAGTGTTTGATGGTGATTGAGTGACTATAGACTTCCTCTCAGCCACACCAGTCTGGTCTCTCTCTCTCTCTCTCTCTCCTGATGTCTCTCATGTACAAGGTGTTTCAGGTTGCAGGATGCTTTTTATGTTACCAGCATTCTCTATAAACACTAGAGACTGTTGTGTGTGTAAAGCGCAGGAGATTAGACCTCAGTCTGAACAATAACTGAAGCTCTTGCTGTGTCTCTGCATGATTCTGCATGTCCTGTTGTGCTTTCACACCTCAATCCTGATTCTTGCTTCATGTGCTGCAAACCATGTTTTACCAACCAGTGCAATGTTTTTCTGCACACACACTGCAGTGCACCGGCTGTGACATGCACACTGGTGATATTTTAGGTAAACTGTCTTTTATAAAGACATTATACATTTAAAATGCAGGAACTTATTAAAACGTGAACATGAGTTAATACTGGGGTGCCTGTCTCAAGGTTAGTGACGCTTGTAGGTTATATACTGTATATATACTGTATAGTAGTTACATATAGATGTGTTTGAGGAAGCTGCATTGAAGTACTGTAGCAATTTCTCTGTCTGTCTTCTGCACATGTTGCAATACCAGAGCTATCAGAACACTACGCTGTTTATGTTGGTGTTAAATAAAAAAAGAAAGAAAAGAATCTGACAGTTGAAAAACTGAAAAAAAATGAGTGGATGTTACCTTGACATTAATCTGTATTGTTTTTATCAGTACAATTTTGATTGAAGTGCTTGTCAGTATTGCTGTTGGGAAGTTATAAAGCTGGAGATGTGTAATCAGGGCTGGACTGGGACCAAAAAACAGCCCGGGCATTTTTGGCCATAGCGGCCCACCATGATTATTTAAGCAATATGCTGAGGCGTATGACACATCAAAGGATATATGCGCTCACTGTTTGGTTTCAAGCATTAAACCACAGTAACCTGCATGGAACTGAATAACCTTGGTAAAAAATTATTCTTAATTATTATTATTGTTATTATACAGTCTTTTATTAGCAATTCTCTCTCTCTCTCCCACACACACACACACACACACACACACACACACACACACACACACACACACACACACACACACACACACACGTGAGTCTCCTCCAACCTAGCAAGGATGAAGTTCTGCACAAAACTCAGTCTACTATTCAATGTTTTTAAGTCTGACTGCAATAATTTGAGCATTTGCACAGTGTTAGCCTACAAATCCTCCAGATAGCTTACTATTTAGTGAAGATGTCGGCTACACTTTTATATTTATTCATACATTTTTATTGTTCATTCCATGGGCTTTCATCATTCTGCATGTGTGTAGGCTTACGTGTGTCTACCAAGAAATCCGATAGTCAGCCATGTCATTTAGATAACTCTGGGGGTTTATTTGTTGTACTGCGTGAAGATTGACAATTTCAATCAATCGTGACAGACGTAAGACCACTCGTTAATTTGATGTGGATGGCAATGTAGCCTAGCATAATTGGCAGACGGTTCATTTGCGAGAAGCAGCTAGGTAGGCTAGTGGTGCAAGTTGTCAATAAACACTCAAATGCACAAGTGACACACACACACACACACACACACACACACCATAAAAAAGCCCTCTGTCTTCCCTACGTAAATGTCCCTCTCTTCACTCTGCCAACATTTCTGCTACTTCTTCCCGGACTCGTAGTTATTCTGAAGCCTTCCTCAATCTGTCACTGCTGGGTCACATCTCTCACCACCTCCTCCTCAGAATCAATTTTAATAGCTACTCCTTCTTCATCTGCGTAACTAACGTTGACGTTACTCTGTTCTACACTCCCTTGTGCCGCTCCGGCAGCCTGAGCACTCTGCACTGCCTCTGCACTGTTGCTAGATGTTGATGGCCCTAAATGTGATTTTCGCACATTTTGTTGCTTCCACTTGTAAGCTTTTATGTCTTTTTTCACGCAGCTTCTCTGCACCCTCACTCCACTGCTCTTTTCTCTCTTTTTCTGGTTTATCCAATATTATAGACGGACTCATCTGAAACTCCGGTCGAACCCTAAATAGCAGACTTTGTCAAGGAGAGATGAGGGCTGGCCAGGAGAGAGGCGGGGCGTGGCCTAAGATTTCATTGGACTAACTCAATGTCCTTTAAGACAGTTATGTCTCAGATACTCTACCGTTGCCGTAATAAATAAATTGGCCTAATAAACTTTTTAAAATATATTAAATTATGACTGACAGCCCCGGCCCAAAAATGTGCGTCGGCCCACCGGGCATTGCCCAGTATGCCCTATGGCCAGTCCAGGCCTGTGTGTAACTGTGCTTTTAAGACTAATTGAGTATATATGTATTTTATTTTACACACACACACACACACACACACACACACACACATTTGAAATGACAGCTACTGTCCTTTTGTTAATTTGAATGTGTTTCCACAGGCTTTTAGAAACATTACTAGAGATACTTCACGTAAAATATTACGATGTAACGAAAGTAATGCAAAAGTTTGCATTACACACAATTACGTGACTTATGTACTTCTGAGTGAAAAGTAGTGAGCTTATATTGAGTTTAGGCCTAAAATCAGGACGGTCCATCACACATCACCGCTTTAACAGACTTTGTGACAGAATTTATACCTGCTGGTGCCCGGTATGATTTTACTTGTTCACACACTCCAGCTGATACTCAAACTCTCACACCGTCCTCAATATTACATTTATGCAACTCTTCTCCTAAATGCATAACCAGGTGCTTAATGTGCAGAAAAGATTCAGTAATAAATAAAATAAGCATTCATTACAAACTCAGTCAGGAAATGTTTAATTTAAAATATTCAGTAGGCTGCATGTATTAAACACATAACCTATAACTCACTAATAATTGCAACAATTCTTTCGTCTCATTTTCTGTGTGTAAACAGTAACACTAAACTGACACTACAGTAAATTATCATATGCAGATAATCCAGGTGGGTGCAGCACAATGAGCAGAGTCTCAGACATCAGGACACCAGCTAAAGTTTAGCAGTGACAATGAGACATTTTGTGGACATCATGTCCCTCACTCAAAGTCTCTGTCCTTTGTCCTGTCTGTGTGCAGCCCTGGGTTTTAATATTTAGTTTCTGCTCAAGTGGCAGTTTGTTTAATTATTTTTTTCACTAAAAACTCAGGATCTCTCCCCTACATACTGTAGCTGCCATAATTAATCTCGTAATATTAAAACTCAGACATGACTTTAACGGTGCAATACCGTGCTTCTCCACACTGAGCGCTGTTTACTATAAAATACAGCCAGCAACGGCGCTGAATAGTTTATTACCGAAACAGAACTCAAATTCAAATCAAATTCAAATTTTATTTGTCACATACACAGTCATACACAGTATAATATGCAGTGAAATGCTTACACGACCGCCAGTGACCTTAAAAAGAAAATAAAAGCTTGTACGTAAAATAAATATCAATAAAAGGAAATACTAAAGAAATAAATTTAACTAGTAAAATAGACTGTACAATAAGGGCATAATAAAATATTGCAAAATATAGACTTATAGGGGGGTCGGGGGGAGTATATATATATATATATATATATATATATATATATATATATATATATATATAATTTAAAGTGTCAGTGGTTGTGCAAATATGCATGAAAAGTTACTAGTGAAAGTGACATGTGCAATTGTCCAGATGTATACATATTTAGTGCAAGTGTGTATGAATGTGTCCATGATTGTCCAGTCAGTGTTGTGAGCTTAAAAGATGTTATTAGTCCTGTGTGGAGGTGTGATTGAGAGACCTTATCGCCTGTGGGAAGAAGCTCCTCCTCAGTCTCTCTGTGTTGGCCTTTAGGGAGCGGAATCTCTTCCCAGACCGCAACAAAGAGAACAGTCCATTACTGGGGTGACTGAGGTCCTTCATGATCTTCCTGGCCTTAGTCCAGCACCGCTTGCTGTAGATGGAGTGCAGGTCAGGGAGCTCAGTGCGGATGATGCGCTCGGCTGATCGCACCACCCTCTGTAGAGCTCGTCTGTCCTGCATGGTGCTGTTCCCGAACCAGGTCATGATGTTTCCCGTCAGGATGCTCTCTATGGTGCAGGAGTAGAAGTTCCTGACCACCTTGGAGGGCAGTCTAAAGTCTCTCAAGCGTCTGAGGTGGTACAGACGCTGCCAGGCTTTTTTCACCACGGTGTTGATGTGACAGGACCATGACAGATCCTGCGTGATGTGAACACCGAGGTATCTGAAGCTGTCCACTCTCTCCACTGGGCTCCTGTTGATGACGGGGGTCTGGTAGTTCCTCTCCTGCTTTGTACTGAAGTCCACTATCAGCTCCTTTGTCTTGCTGATGTTCAGGAGGAGATTGTTCCTCTGGCACCAGTTCTCCAGGATCTCACTCGGCCAGCTCGGATCCAGAGTTAAAAACGTCGAATTGTGAGTACATTGTATACCAATAGAAACAAGAGTGTCTCTATCATACCTAATGTACACAATGGTGGTGATTTTGCCGATTTTAAAACACTGAAAACTAACTTAAAGAACAAAAACAAAGAAAAGGTGGTCGGAGCAGTCGTGACGGCAGCCGACCTCATCGGCGCCATCTTGACTTGAACTTGAACTGTTAAACCAAGTGTTATTTTAAAAACTAATGACTTTTACTGTCTGAAAAAACTGTTAAGTAAAATACTTTCACATGTGCTGTAGTATTATTTAATCAGAAGTATGTACTTTTACTGAGATAAACACATCAGTGTAGTTTGTTTATCCCACAGTAAAGTGATTTACTCTAATAACATACCGCATGTGGAGAGCAGACAGGACATTACAGTGCTTACACACAGAGCTGGGTACTACACTGAAATACAGTACTGGCCAATCCTGGAGGATTCTGGGTAACTGAGTTCTCTCTAACTGTGCACCTCTGTCTCCCTCTGCTGGCAGGCGGTGGTATAGCGCGGCCTCTTACAACAATGAGCAAAGAATGGGCAAAACCTGCTGAGGGTTTATTAGATCAGGTTACATGAACAAGATCTGGATTTGACTGGATGATTAACTGCTTAAGTGTGAAGAGCTTCAGGTCTGTGCTGGAAAGAGCCGGAGAGTCAACGTCATGAGCAAAAGTGTTTATCACCTCATCACCTCATGCCCTTTACTTCTCATCTAATAACTCTAATAAAGTGCATATATCATAAAGAAAACCATGTAAGACTATATTGTTTACAAATACAGCTAAACACGGTTTCTAAAAAAATATTCATGACGTGTAAAATTTCTCTCATCCTTCCTTTCACTGTCATGGGAAAAGACAGTGTTAAAAACTGTACTGCAGGTGGCCACTAGAGGGCGTCAGAGGCATTACAGATGACCTTTTTATTTGTTTTCTACCTGCTATACCCTCCACTCATATATACTGTGCGATCATATGTAGACAGTAATAACACACTCCTTCACTACAGAGACAGAGCACTACACATCATCAGAGGGGAACCAACTCCTCATGGGGAAACATTCCACAAAGTACTGTGTCTTGAAACAGCTTTAGCATGTTGTTGTGCATCACACCTAATCTCTAATGAACCACAGACCATCGATAAAACTAGCAGAGAAACAGCATCTAATATGCATTTTGTTATTTGTTCATAAGATGTTATCTTCTGCATACATCATGTTTAACACGTGACCTCAGTGAAGTCTGTTCAGTCTGCAGGGACGTTGTACATCTCAGGAGTAAAGGACAAAATAATAGTCTCAGACTTTTCTTAAGTCATTTTAGCTAAGAATGTAGTGACCTGTACAGCACAAACAATCACATCCACACCGGGTCGAAATACTAGCTACAGTTGTGATAGAAAGTTTTCAGATCCTGTTGTTTTTTTATGTTCATTTTAAACAATACTCCACAAAGTAATGACAAAGTACAAACATGTTGGGAGTGTTTTAATCATTCATTTAAAAGATACATAAATAGATAAGCGTGAAATAGTGAATATAAACCTAATCAAAATAACAGAATGATCTTGAAGAACTTGGCACGTACAGTCCTAACTGGGATTTATTGGCCATTTTCACTGAGTGACTTTTGTACAAAATTAAGATTTGGGTTGGCAAAAAAAAAATTAACGAACAAAACAAACACCACACACACATACAGTGACAGTTTTCAAAGGCAAAAAATAATAATAATAATAATAAGCTACAGCCGGGGTACTCAATAGGCGGATTAAATCTGGACCGATGCCAAAACAAACATGCTAATTTAATCATAATCCAAATGAGTTCTCAAGTGCTCAACTGTGTTTCCGCGCGATATATCTTTGAGTCTTCTAGTGATGGTTGAACAAATCTTTAATGTGACTCAGAAGAACGAGTCGTCTCCGAGAGTGATTCGTTCATTTTCTACTGGGCGCGCATGCGCAAATCATCGCAAAACCTGCGTAGGCTATGTACAGGAAACAGAATTAAACGGTTCTCAACAAACGTCCCGAGTCGTTCGTTTCTTTGTCACGTGACTCCCATAGATGCTATGCGGTGCAGTAGATTCAAAAGAACGAACGACTCAGACTGGAAGAGGTGAGCTGCATTCTGTTTATTATAATATGTCCTTTACTCAAGACAACTGTACGAAGTGTTGAATCTTTGATGCTGGAAAAATAAACGAGAGACAAAGAAATCATCGGACTTCCGTTTTTGTGAGTAAATAATCAAACCAAAGATACGCGTCAAAACTAGTGGAATAATATGACTGCAAATACAGTTGTCCTATGGACAGATTCCCCCACCTGAGCTGTAGAGCTCTGCAGCTCGTCCAGAGTCACCATGGGCCTCTTGGCTGCATTTCTAATCAGCGCTCTCCTTGTTCGGCCTGTGAGTTTAGGTGGACGGTGAAGGGGTCGGGCGGGGCAGTAATGGAATGGAATAGACCAAACAAACTAATATTGAGGGAGGGCAATACAGTACATCCACATGCGTGGTAACATAAACACGCGCTCTTTGTCGGCGGCGCCTGTCTGGTTTTACTGTATATATTTGCGTACTGACTGGGCCGGCCCATAGATGGCCAGTCTGCCACTGGTAAAACCTAAGCACAAATAGAAAGGACGACTAAAGGAATGTACAAAGCATTAACACCTTTCCTGTGTTCAAATGAATGAAGAGTTACTGCATTATGTTTCAAGACATCCTTAATTTACATTTTTTTTTACTAATTATATTGTTAGGGGGTGCGGTGTGGAGATCCGCACCACAAGATGTTTTACTGATTATAACATGCTTGACGCAGGGCTTTAGAGGGGGTCAGTGAAATAGGAGTTGTTGTGAGAGCTTATGACAGACACAGGAAGACATTTCCGTTTGGAGAAAGTGTGGGATTATTAATTAAAAGGAAATCAAAAGAAAACTGAAAACACAAAATATCAATCAATCAATCAACATTTATTTATATAGCACTTTACAGCAACCAAAGTTGAACCAAAGTGCTTCACAGCACTAAAAAAATAACAATAAAATCGCAATAAAAAATTTTATAGTTATAAATAAATAAATGAACATTATAAATGGAAGTTATAGTATAACAATAATAATAAAAAAAATAAATAAAAATAAATAAAAATAAATTATAAAAAGCATAAAATTATAAAATTATAAAATATTAAAAGCCATTCTAAATAAGTGGGTCTTTAGTTGTGCTTTAAACAAAGGAAGGTCCTTAATTTTGCGTAACTCTGGTGGAATGGTGTTCCAGAGTTTAGGGCCAGCGACTGCAAAGGAGCGATCACCCCATTGCTTGTATCTTGACCGAGGGACCACTAGCAGGTTTTGGTTTGCAGAACGTAAGGCTCTACCTTGGTGATAGGAGCTTATTGTCTCACACAAGTAGGACGGTGCCAGACCATTAATCGCATTAAAAACAAACATCAAAAGTTTAAACTGAATCCGGAACTGTACCGGAAGCCAGTGAAGGGAATACAAAATTGGTGTGATGTGATCATTTTTTCGGTTATTGGTCAGCATACGAGCCGCAGCATTCTGCACAAGTTGCAGACGATGTAACCGAGCTTGAGTGATTCCCACATAAAGTGCGTTGCAATAGTCTAGCCGCGAACTAATAAAAGCATGAATGGATTTCTCCAGGTCGCTCTGGTTCAAAAAGGGTTTGACCTTTGCAAGGAGGCGAAGATGAAAAAATCCTGCTGGCTCAAATTTGTTAAACACAGATGAGGGCGTAGAAAAGGAAGAACGTATATCAAGACCATTTGAAGTGACGTTAATATTCTGCCTGACAGAGGCTATCTTATCAATAAAATTATTTAGAAATTCATCACAGAATGACCTTGATACCTGTTTCGGAACATTAGGATTTGTAACTGACTGAATTGTATTGAATAACACCCTGGGACGATTACAGTTGGTGGAGATTACGTTTGACAAGTACATACATTTAGCTTCTTTAACTGCATTTTGATAATCAGAAAGACTGTCACGCAGTATATCCAGTGATACTTGTAATCTGTCCTTCTTCCATCTGCGCTCGGCTTGTCTGCAGTGCTGCCTAAGGGCACGCGTAGTATCATTAAGCCAAGGGTCAGGTTTGGCTTTCATGGGTTTGTCCTTGTAAGGTGCAATTGAGTCCAAAATCCCTGAGCAGGTGGAGTAGAGGTTGGAGATAAAATCCTCTAGGCACAGGGGGGAAGCTAACTCGTCCTGGATGTAGAAACTAGTGTTCATGAATGCATCAGCAAATTCTCCAGCTGTGGTGGATGTAATGGTGCGGCGCTGGCAGGCTGGAGTAAAAGATTTCATAGCAGATAGTGAGGCAGTAAATTAAAAAATAACAGGGAAGTGGTCCGAAATACAGATATCAATTATTTCTGAAATGGATACTGGAAGTCCATGTGAAATAACAAGATCCAGTGTGTGGCCATGCTGATGTGTAGGGTCATTTACTGATTGGGTCAGGTCAAAGGAGTTTAAAAGACTTTGAAAGTCATTTACCAGTTGACTGGATGGACAACAGACATGAATATTAAAATCTCCACAAATGAGTAAACTGTCATATTTTGGCATTAATTCAGAAAGTAACTCTGAAAACTCAGAGATAAAGTCCTTATTGTATTTAGGTGGACGATAAACAATAGCACACAGTACAGGACATGCAAACTGAATCAAAAGCAGTTCTAGCTCAAAGCTATTGTAGCTTCTCCATGGGATTAAACGGCAGCTGAATTTTTGTTTGAAAACCGCAGCCAGTCCTCCACCACGACGCGACACTCGCGGCATACTCAGGAAGGAATAGCCCGGAGGGAGGAGGGATGAGAAGGCGCTGTTATCACCTTGTTTTAGCCAAGTTTCCGTGAGCAGAATAAAATCCAATTCGCGAGTGGAGATCAGATCGTTCAAAATTAATGTCTTATTTGTGAGTGATCGAGTGTTCAACAAGGCAGTACGTACCGCCTTACAGCTTTGCGCTGGGGTTCGACTGAGTGGGCGGAGATTTCCCTGTACACAGCCCCGTGCCTGGATCCTCACCGGCCGGCGACACGGAAGCGAGCAGCCGTCATCTGGGATAGCCGTTCTGAGCCACCGATAGCTGTACTCCTGAGAGCGACGCAGGTCAAAATTCCCGTATTCAGTAGATACTCCATTTGAAGCAAAGCCCGGGTTATCCACACAGGAGGCCAGGTAGGCTTTCAGTTTGATGAGAATACCTCCTCTTTTTCCGCGTCTCTTGCGCCTCTTATTGCGACGCAACATGTAAACAGGACGCAATAGATGGGCAGGTACAGACGCTAGAAAAGGTGGCGGTGTCTTTGAATGTCCACTGTTAGAGTCAAGCAAATTCTGCATAGTAGCCTGTATCTTTAAAAGTGTCAGGCGATCGTATATCAGCAGAGATGACACATCATAAGAGATAATTAAAATAAACACAGTAATTAATAAAAAACACGACAGAGTGGGACGGCGGACCATACACAGCGGCGCCATCTTGCAAGGGTTGCCTTGACTTGACTAACCAGTCAATATAACCAGAGCTCCGTCGTCTACGCGAGAACGGAGGGGATTCTGGAAACTAAAACAAAAAAGTAAAAAACTAAAGATCCTCTTGGGGCTTATGCTGAGGATTTATAGGAAGAGAGAGGGAGTAGAGTTTGTGCTTTGTGCACTTTAAGCCGAGAGCGCGCGCTAAACTGATGCGTGTCGCTCTCCCTCACTTTCTCGCTGGTGTCTTAGACAGACAGAGGCTTGGGCTTTGCCTGTGTCTTCTTCAGCGCGCTTTGTCTTTGGCCCTGACACCTTTTACCGGTGCGACCGAATGATCACATGGAGTGTCGCGGTATCACGACCTGGCCCGTTCTGAACAGTTTATGCGCATCTCTGCCCCTCGCGCGAGCCGCGTCGTTACATACATATCCACAAATACTTTAACAACATACACATCACGAATTGCATTTTATATGAATGCCACATTTGAGACGCTCGCACAAACACATACTTATATAATATATTCACATACAAACACATACTGTATACACATTAAAACATAATATATTCAGTAAATTTGTGAATTACACTCAAAATAAGTATGAACTCTTATTTGATTGGTTCCATTAAATATTTAATTTCTATTTATTCTATATCTTGGTCTTGTTAAATTGTTTTAAACGCCTCAATTCTGCCAATTCCCCCATCCGCGAAACCGGTTTGATAACTTCACACCTACATCAAAGGTGAGAAGAAGGATTATAGTATCTGAGCGCGCTGTCGCATTGTATATACTGTACAACATGTGTTTATCAGCCTTTTGATAAAAACGCTGCCTTTTGTAAAGTGAAAGTACGAGCCGTGGGTTTCCGCACGGCGAGGTCAGTCATGAATTCACATATGCCTGAATAATTTCAGTCATAACTCCACAATCACATTCCAGGTATAATTTCCAGCCCTGGTCAAATAATGGATGAAATAATTATTCAATGCTGGACACAAACAGCTAAAAACATGCTTATTATTATTCTAAAAAGCCCGAAGCACTTTGTGAATATTTACTTAATATGATCAAATTATATATATATATATATATATATATATATATATATATATATATATATATACATATATATTGTTCATTCATGATGGCGAGACACATTTTTACGTTTTAACTACGATATTTTGGCATATTGACGAATCAGGACATTCGCATAGTTAACACTATCAGATAGCCTACTATCAGGAAATTAAATTAATTTCAACACCATTTAATCCGAGGCATTGCCATGTCTTTCACTGTTTTGTCCATGTTAAGACATTACAAAAACGGTGTAAGAAACTTTTAAAGCATCTCATTTCATCATTATGAAAATAATATGAAGCACATATACACACACGTTCATTATCTGTTGTAAAACAAAATAAAATTCATGTTTGCTTCAGCATTGGAAACAATATTGTTTTAGTCTAACTAATTATACACAATTCTCCATCGTACTTGGTCTGGCTTTTAGATAAAGTCCTTCCATGCGCCATCTGGCAGATATTCAGTGAAGCACAACACATTTATTTAAATTCTCAAATGTTGCTTACGGCAAGTCGCGGGAAGCCGCGCGCTAAATTGCGGCATCTCGCAGGAAAACACAGGTTTTGTTGTCGCGATACGCTAACGACAGACGCCTCCCTCATGGGCTGGGGTGCGGTGTTAGATGGCCGTCCAGCCCAAAGGAGCTGGAGAGGCCATCTTCTCACGTGGCACATTAATTGCCTCAAAATGATGACTTTATTTTGGCCCTGAAACACCTCCTCCAGCAGTTGAGGCTACCATGTCCTAGTGCGGGTGGACAACACTACGGTTGTCTCATACATAATCACCAGAGCGGACTGTGCTTACACCGCTTGAATAAGCTAGCGCACCTGGTTCTGCTTTCGGCACAGGAAGAGTACCTGTCCCTCAAGGTGATTTACATTCCAGGGCATATGAAGTTGGGAGCCCTGGAACCTTCACGCACTAGAAGAACTCATGCCCTCAAGGTGAGGGTATTTGAAAGTAGTGCATGGTGAAACATGTAGACCCAGTCCACTGCCAAATTGTTTCGTGCTGGAGTTCTGCAAGAAAAGCTGTCCTCGGGCTTCTGCCCTAGTACCCTCAGAATGAACATAGCCGCTATTTCGGCTTGTCATGTTCTGACTGATGGGGTCTGGTTGACACCCCTTCCAAACCACTAGAGTCAGCGCCTATCTGGCTTCTGACCCTTAAGATGGTTTTTCTTATAGTTACTTCTTTCAAGAGAATTGAAGATCTGCAGGCTTCCCGTCCTGCCTAGACTTTGCCCCTGGGCTAGTCAGAGCTATTCTGCATCCTCACCCGAACTATTTTCATTCTTGACCATACACCCAGTCTTCCTCAAAGCCTCTGTCCTTTTACAGCTCTGGAACAGGAAAGGTTTCACTTACTGTCTTCAGTACGCACTCTTCACATTTACGGCATTGGTATTGTCGATCCCATAGCGTTTTCACGCAGCATTGAGTGTAGCTTTTGAAAGGGAACGTCTCCAAAAAAGGAAGTACTCACAAGCATAAACAGAAGCATGATGCAGATGTTAACGTATCCATGTCAGATCGGAACCTAGAATACTTTACTCCCTTGAAGAGAATGAACTAATTTCACTCACATCTTCTGGAAATTCATCAACCTGTATATTAGATCCTATACCGACTCATTTTCTTAAACAGATAGTACTAGCAATAACAGAACCCCTGTTGAGAATGATTAATTCCTCACTCAGCATTAGTTATGTTCCAAAATCTTTTAAATTAGCAGTTATCAAACCAATAATTAAGAAACCTGATCTCGACCCCTGTCAGCTGTCCAATTACAGGCCAATATCAAACCTCCCCTTTATCTCTAAGATTCTTGAAAAGATAGTAGCGGAGCCGCTATGCTCATAACAACGTAGAAATAGCATACATGAACTGTATCAGTCAGGATTTAGGCCTCATCACAGCACAGAAACAGCACTCGTTAAAGTAGTACAGTAAATGACCTCCTATTGGCCTCGATCAGGGATGTGTAACTATGCTTGTATTACTCGACCTCAGTGAAGCTTTTGACACTATTGATCATACTATTCTTCTTCACAGATTAGAAAATGTAGTAGGAATTAAGGGTATAGCCCTCTCCTGGCTCAGATCCTATTTGACCGATCGTTATCAGTATCAGTAGACTTTAATGGTGATGATTGGGTTCAGGTCCGGTGACTATGGAGACCTTTTTTTGTTAAGTACATAACTCCACATGTGTTCATTCATAGTTTTGATGCCTTCAGTGAGAATCTACCAATGTAAATGGTCATGAAAATAAAGAAAACACATTGACACATAGATGAGAAGGTGTCCCCAAACTTTTGGCCTGTATTGTATATTGAAATAAAATAAAGTGTACCTTTTGGCGGTCTCAGATCTGATTATTTTGGTACCAGTTTGGGGCCACCATGGGGCTGTTCCATGAAAGTAGCTAAATAAAGCCAGACTTCCGCGCAAAAGTGAGACTCAAATTAGCGGCATCTCCAAATTAAGCGTCATGTCGTTCCACAAACGTAGCTCAGCTGTAACTAATCGAGGCTTATTCAAGGCAGGCTTGCATAGTCTCACTTTGTGCGCGCGCCCACGATATTTTAAAAGCCCATATGAATGGATGAACGAAACATAGATCCGAAATGAGCCAGACAGGTAAAACACGGAGCAGGTGTTGTCTCCGCTGCTGAGCAAACGCTGCTCATGGTGATTTAATACACAGACATATTTTTGCACCTTGAATAAAGTATTCCAACTTGTTCAAATTATTGTTTTGTTATTTTTATTTATTGGGAAAGTGTATTTTACATGAAAAGATGTTATGTTCATGTTTAAAAAAAAAAGTTACTAATTAGACCATCTCTAGTTCTGAAATGCCATCTGTTCTGGACAATGTGAATAAAGGAAATAGTGTCCATTTTGAGCATGCAGGCATAACCCCTGTCTCCAAGCAGGACTCCATTAAACTCCCCTGCAAAAGAAGGTATCAATTACATATGCTGTGACATTCCTACAGTTCAAGACTGTATATATGTATGAAGACTTATAAAGTTATGTGTGCCTACTGACTGTTACAACTATTTATCTTTTAAAATTATGCTCACTAGTTTCCATGAAAAATGCTTGTGAAGTAAAAACCCTTGCTTGAAATGTTCTCTTGCCTTCTTCTCTGTGCCAGTGAGGATGCTCGAAAGATCCTGGAGTCATAGACAGAGCCTGTCCATTTTGCCTCAACATTAGTAAGTTGCTGTCACAGATCATCTGAACACAGAGAGTGGATTTAGTTATATAGCATATTTTGTCTGGCAGAGCATTAATTTAAGATCGCTCAATATATGAATTGATGAACAATGTCAAATTCAGAGCTAAATCACTGGCAATGTACAGTATGGAGTTATTGGCAATCTACATACCTGTACACTGTACATTGAGGCTATGGAAAGATTTCCTGTTTACATTTATATTTAGGCATTTGGCAGATCTTATCCAGAGCGACTTACATTTTTATCTCATTACACATCTGAGCAGTTGAGGGTTAAGGGCCTTGCTCAAGGGCCCAACAGTGGCAACTTTGTGGTTGTGGGGTTTGAACCTGGGATCTTCCGAACCGTAGTCCAATGCCTTAACCACTGAGCTACCCCTGGCCCTGTTCACATAGTATGCCTCAGTTGGTCCAGCTGGGGCCTGTATGTTGATGTGGGTGCCATCCACAGCACCCAAGACATTGGGAAAACCTGAGGAACAAATATAGTTTAATACAGGCATATCAATTTTTAAGTCTACTTTAACTGTCAATACCTGCTATTGCATAAAAGTTCTCCTTGATCCTCTGTGTTGGTAGATGGCCAGGAAAGGTGATATAAATATTTTAATATTGCCTCAGAGAAAGGTAGACCATCCTTATTTCACGGCATACGGTTGCTTTAAATGCTCAGCATCACCAACACTGTAGAGGAATGTCCCACTGGCGAAGAAACGCAGTGCAATAAAGACAGATTGCACTGTGGTTAGGCATTGCCTTCGCCGTGTGGGTTTGCTGAGGTGTGGTTCCAGCAGCTCATATAGGTAGACTATGCTGGAGTGGCAGAGAATTATGTTAGAGTGGTGCAGGACATGTCTGAGAGCGCTAAGACAGTGGTGAGATGTGCTGTAGGTGTGACAGAAGAGTTCAAGGTGAAGGTGGGTTTGCTGAGGTGTGGTTCCAGCAGCTCATAGGTAGACTATGCTGGGTCTGCTGAACCAGTATCTCTTCCACAGATAGTCATCTGGGAAGGCAAGAGGGTTTACTCTGATTTACTCTGTCCCTAAAGACCCTTGGGGCTGGTGGTCTGAAAGCTCTTTCTAATATCCGTGCACCCTCATCCAGAGGGTCTTCAATAAATGGACAGGCCATAATTACGTACTGGGGCTTCTCTGTTTCTCTTTCCTTCTGAATCTCCATGCAGGTGTTGGTCTCACTCAGTACTGCTTAAATAGGCCTGACCTTCATTAGGCAATTAAGCTGACATCTCGTTTTTTTATTATTATTATTATTATTATTATTATTATTTTGGTAAATGTAATAAGGCTTTTTTGTGTAACTGTTCATATGAATTTATTCATTTCTGAATTTCTGTTTTCAGTCATTGCATTTCATGTTTGACCTTTTTAATATGCTTATGATTTTATTTAAATTATCTTGGGGATAATTAAAATGCTGAGACATGATTTGTATAGGCTTAATATTTTTTTATTACACGTCATGATTAGTGAGAGCGCGGAAATTAAACTGACGGAACGATCTTTAGGGAATATGTTCCCACACGTCGGAGATTCTTTGAGACACCGCTTAAATAAGCGAGACAGTTAGCCTGCCCCGGACCAGGTTAATTTGCCAGCATAAGTTGCCAGGGTAACTGAGTTTGAACTTAGGGTTTAAAGTTTGATTTATGAAACCGATTCTACCAAAAATAAGCCTGACTAACCGAAATAAGCCTGGCTTATACTCTAATCTTGGTTTATGGAACAGCCCCCAGGTCACATGACCAAGAAGCTATTAAAGAAATAGCTTTTTTTTTTTTAATAAAAACTTTAATAAGAATTAATGAAGACATATCTTGAGATACAATCAGGTGTACCTTGTGTGAGGCTCCAATGAGATTATTTTGGTACCAATTTGGGGTCACCATCACATGACCTAGACACTATTGAAGAAATAGCGTTTGTTTTTTTTATTTAAAAAAAAACAAAAATGAATGAAAACATATATTGAGATAAAATCAGGTGTACCTTTTTGGGGTCTCAGATCTGATTATTTTGGTACCAGTTTGGGGTCACCAGGTCACATGACCTAGAAGCTATTGAAGAAAGAGCAATTAAAAAAAATCAATGAAGACATATCTTGGGATAAAATGGCTTCCGAATGTCTGTCGAATGTCTGAATATCAAACCAACTTCACTGCAGTGGGAAAACTCCCGCTGCTTCAGATGGCCAGTCTGCCACCGAGCTAGCCGATGATACATCTTTATTAATTAATTAATCAATCAGGAACATTTACGTTCAATTTGAGAAAGTCAAGTTCAAATTCAAAATCAAATTCTAATTTTATTTGTCATATACACAGTCATACACAGTACTATATGCAGTGAAATGCTTACACGACCGCCAGTGACCTTAAAAAGAGAATTAAAGCTTATAGTAAGAAATAAATATGAATAAAAGAAATACGATAGAACAATTTAATTTAACTAGGATAAAAATAGAAATAAAAATACACTTGGATAAAAATAGAAATAAAAATAGAAGTATACTGTACAATAGAATTTTTTTTTTTATTAGAAATTTGGTGGAAGAGATATGGTGTGCAAGTATGCATAAAACGTGTCTTATAAGGTGCTTATTAAAGTGTCTTTGTGCGAGGTACAGAATGTAAACATAAGCATGTAAGTTTAGATGTAAGGATTGATGTGCATGAATGTGTGCATAGTGTCCATTGATGTTAACAGATTGTATTAGTCCTGTGTTGTGATTGTGATTGAGAGACCTTATCGCCTGCGGGAAGAAGCTCCTCCTCAGTCTCTCTGTGTTGGCCTTCAGGGAGCGGAAGCGCTTTCCTGACTGCAACAGAGAAAACAGTCCATTGTTGGGATGGCTGAGGTCCTTCACGATCTTCCTGGCCTTGGTCCAGCACCGTTTGCTGTAGATCGAGTGCAGGTCAGGGAGCTCAGTGCGGATGATGCGCTCAGCTGATCGCACCACCTTCTGTAGAGCTCGTCTGTCCTGCATGCTGCTGTTCCCGAACCAGGTCGTGATGTTTCCCGTCAGGATGCTCTCTATGGTGCAGGAGTAGACGTTCCTGAGCACCTTGGAGGGCAGTCTGAAGTCTCTCAAACGTCTGAGGTGATACAGATGCTGCCGGGCCTTTTTCACCACGGTGTTGATGTGACAGGATCATGACAGGTCCTGCGTGATGTGAACACAGAGGTATCTGAAGCTGTCCACTCTCTCCACTGGGCTCCTGTTGATGACGGGGGTCTGGTAGTTCCTCTCCTGCTTTGTACTGAAGTCCACTATCAGCTCCTTTGTCTTGCTGATGTTCAGGAGGAGATTGTTCCTCTGGCACCAGTTCTCCAGATTTCCAATCTCCTCTAGGTAGTCCAACTCATCGTTATTCGTGATCAGGCTGACCACGACAGTGTCGTCAGCAAACTTGATGAAGGCGGTGGAGTGGGTAGTGGCTACGCAGTCATAGGTATACAAAGAGTACAGCAATTATCCTAATCTGCATGCCTTTGGACTGTGGGAGTAGCCAGAGGAAACCCACCATGAACAGGGAGAAGATGCAAACTCTTTTCTCGTGCATTCGTCAAATAGAAGAAGCAGAAAAACAAGCAGTAATGAATCACACAGAGTTTTTTTTTACTTCACTCACTTCATTTTTATGTATTAGCTACAGTGCCATCTAGCGGAGCCCTTAAAGTAGTACAACCATTCAGACACAACCAGACCCCGAGGTGGGAATTGAATCCGGACCCTGAAAGTACAAGACTTTCAAGACTTTTTTTTTTTTTTTTTTTACACCACTTTCATTATCATATCATAACAATTATCATAAAATAAGGACAAATACAATGTGCTGTTATTCTTCTTTATTCGTCTTATTAACAGTAACTCGATGAGCCTGGTACATTTTCATCGTCTTGGACTCTATGACTGCTTAAACCTCTGCACTCCACCAGATGTCATGATTCATGTGACACACCAAAACTGTATTCAACACAAAGAGGGAAAGGTGTCACACGCTTCATGTGGCTTTGTCTGTTATTACTACTTCAGACCTGTGAACCAAGCAAATTCCTCTTAATTTTATTTTATTTTATTTTATTTATTTGAAGCTAGGTTGTGGGTGCATTACATCCAAAATGAATATATAAATACATAAATAAATAAATTAATTAATTAATACAATTTCTACTACTACTACTAATTTACTAAGTTTTACGGTATTAAAAAAGTCTCAGTTTCAAAAGAGTCAGATTATTGGCCTGCATCAAACACCGAAAATAATTAAGGACATTTGAAATACATTTGGTAAAACTGTCCAACTCTTTATCTAAGCCTGTAAGGACAATGCTGAACCTTCAACATAATGGAAGAAGAAAAAATTGGGACAAAACAGCTTTGTGACCATAAAGAAAACTAATCAGTGAGACTAATCAGAGGAGCATTAAAATGCGACTTTGGACCAACTTAAAAAGGTCATGTGGTCTGATGAATTCAGATTAATTTTATTAAACTGCCACCTATAGGTATTGTAGATACAGGCACTGTCGGGCTGATGTCAATTAGTGTACACTGTAACAAATTGCTGTATTTTTTTACAGCAAAATTATACAGAACCTTACCGTTTTGCCATTTTACAATTTATTGCTGTAATTTGCAATGCATTATGGGTTATACAGGGTTTTACAAGTGATAACTGTATATTTCACTGTTAGCTGTAATTAATTTACAGGTAGGAGGTGCTTTCACTGTATCTTTAATATTTTTACAAGAATTTCCTGTGCTGTTGCATTATGGTATTGCGCCGGCTGATATGGTTTGAAATCTGGTGGACTGAAGCACAGCTACAACAGCTGAAGAAGTTCAATTAAATTTACTTCCATACTGTAAGTATTAATTATTTTAATGTAAAGTAATTCATATATATGGGGAATATCCTGATAAAACTTATATAACGTTATATAAGTTTTATCAGGATACTCCCTCTAAACGTTATATTTAGCTACTTTGTAATGGGATGTTTAGTTAACTTTATTTATCTGTTGCTTCAGGTGAGGAGGAGAAATGCGATGCGCACCATTTCAGAAAGCAGCCTAAACTAAAAGGTAAATTGTTATTGTCATGTTAATGTTGATATATGCTGCAGTTTGTTAGCTTTATTTGCCTTTATTTTCTAGAGAGTATTTGTAGTTTGGCAGGAACAGCATTGCTATGGAAGTGCGTGTGAGGCAAAATTAACGTTACATGAAGTGCTCAGTTGTCTTTGCTGTTGAAAAATGTAAATATTAACATCATTGGATGAGTTTCTCTGAAACCTGGAGTATATTTTGTATGTCGTTAATTTCTTTTTGTTCATTAATTGTTTTGTCAGGCAAGCTGAAACATAACGGAGCTAAAAGGTAAAATGTCATGCCAGTGTTGATGAATGCTGCTTTTTGTTACCGATTTATTCACCTAGCTCTCGATAGTGTATTTTTGAAATAATTCCATATAAACAGACACAACAGACTGAAATGCTGACCATTTTTATTTTTAGGCAAACAGTCCCTTTAACTTTTATTTAACTATTGCTTTATGCTTTAATCTTGAGTTGTTTGTAGTTGTTTTGTAACAGCTGATTTTTTATAAGTTTTTCTGTAGTTGAAAAAGTAAAATGATGTTACCAGTGACGGTGCTGAAGTGTTGTCAGGTGTCAGCGTTAATAAACAGTTAACTTACAACAGCTTTGAATTTGAGTGATTATTTTTCAAAATCTTTGTTTTAATGCATTTACATCAGTATAATAGTAAAGTACAGTTACAGTTCACAGCACAGTACAGGTCACAGTTAAAATAGTTATTTACAGGAATTTCATAGTAAAAATATTACAGCTACATCTTGGCTTTTGTTGAATTCACAGGATTTTATTGGCAACTTTTGTTGCCAGGTAAGTACTGTAATTTAGCGGAATTACAAAAAAAACCTGTAATGCCTTTTTACAAGCTTAATTTTATAATCCTGTAAAAAAAATAATAAAATACTGTATTCTGCAAACAGCAATTTATTGTAAATTGCTAAGCAGTATTATACTGTAAACCATTTTACAGCAATTAACGGTTATTTTACAGGATTTTATTGGCAACTTTTTTGCCAGTAAATTATTGTAAATTCTACAGTATGTTCTTTACAGTGTACAGTAGGACCATGTTCTTTGCTTTGACATTATCTACTCATCCAAAACTGTAAAAATTAGACTTTTTGTGCTCCCAACACTCCTGCAGGATGCCTTTAGTTGGCTGTGACTCTTTATGACCTTGTAAACGTACCCAATAAACAAGCATTAGCTTAAGCCTTCTAAATCCCATTGGCGTTTCTCCCACTTTGTGAATCACCGGATTCATTAGGTTTATAAGGTGGAGCCTTATAACAGAGATACCAGGGCTTCTAAGGTTGTGAAAAATAATTAATTAATGACATTTGCATTCTGGGAAATTGGTTAAGTCACCTAAAGTTACCTCCACATGGGGCAAACGTGTGCAAAAAGATCATATTTATTCCAATCCAAGAAAAACCAGCAGTGTTTACATTCTATTTATATAATATATGCATACTGAACAGATTACTAAAGGGTTACACCTCATTCTCACTCCTATCAGACCGGATTGAGTCAGACTGCTATCAATATAATGACTGTAATGCATGTCCATGTGTCTATTTCATCTGGACAATACCTAAATATGAAAAAACAAAAAATGTGCAATAACATAGATGTTAGAATTGATAACCAAATTTTGACACAAACATCACAATTCAATTACTGTTTTAAGCATAATAATATGCAATACACACCAGGGGCACCAGCAGGATTATACTGTACTTCATTATACAGTATGTACAAGAACTGCCTGTCCGCTCATATGCTACCGTTAATGTCTAAGTGCATATGACGCCTCATTGAGTGAGTGAGCAAGCAAGAGAGATTGATTTAGGCATTTATTTATGCATTTGTTTTTATTTATTTAACTGGTACAACAGTATTGTAACAACACCACCGCCATAAAACTCTGTCTTACCACATGCACTTTAGGCCAGCCAACATTCTTCACTGTGTACAACAGATTGCTTTCTAATGTCAAATGCTTGAAAATGTTCAGTTGTTTTCTTTTGATTACTTCTAAGCTACTTATTTGCCCAATATGCTATGTCAGGCTACATTGCTGCAGCACGCTTTAGCACCACAGTGCGTACAAGATTACGACTGCTGGCACCCCAATACATACCTCAGGGGTGCACACTGGTTTTTATAAATTCCCATGTTACAAACCAAACGCTTGCCAGGGGAGTTTGAAAAAACCTCTGATTATGCCAATGTACGTTTGCGCTTTTATAAACATTTGGGTGGCACAAATTTGAGAACAATAGCTTCAAAACCAGTGGACATGCTGAGATGCTTTAAAGATCACTACAGTTGTAAAGAGTGATGGTGAGTTACTGGATGGTTCTGGCAGCTCAGCTCAGCTCGATCCTCAGAACTACAGCTGATTTAATAATTATTTCATTTCCTCACCAAGACTTGTGTGTGAAAATCCTAGGAGGTAAGCAGTTTTGTGAATACACAAATGAGCCCATGATCCAAAAGAAAAAAAAAACATAAATGATGATCAATACACACACCCTGCTCCTGTAAGTAAATAAATAAATAAACAATTTTATATATATATAATATACAGTGGTGTGAAAAACTATTTGCCCCCCTCCTGATTTCTTATTCTTTTGCATGTTTGTCACACTTAAATATTTCTGCTCATCAAAAACCGTTAACTATTAGTCAAAGATAACATAATTGAACACAAAATGCAGTTTTTAAATGAAGGTTTACGTTATTAAGGGAGAAAAAAAACTCCAAATCTACATGGCCCTGTGTGAAAAAGTGATTGCCCCCCTTGTTAAAAAATAACTTAACTGTGGTTTATCACACATGAGTTCAATTTCTGTAGTCACCCCCAGGCCTGATTACTGCCACACCTGTTTCAATCAAGAAATCACTTAAATATGAGCTACCTGACACAGAGAAGTAGACCAAAAGCACCTCAAAAGCTAGACATCATGCCAAGATCCAAAGAAATTCAGGAACAAATGAGAACAAAAGTAATTGAGATCTATCAGTCTGGTAAAGGTTATAAAGCCATTTCTAAAGCTTTGGGACTCCAGCGAACCACAGTGAGAGCCATTATCCACAAATGGCAAAAACATGGAACAGTGGTGAACCTTCCCAGGAGTGGCCAGCCGACCAAAATTACCCCAAGAGCGCAGAGACAACTCATCCGAGAGGCCACAAAAGACCCCAGGACAACATCTAAAGAACTGCAGGCCTCACTTGCCTCAATTAAGGTCAGTGTTCACGACTCCACCATAAGAAAGAGACTGGGCAAAAACGGCCTGCATGGCAGATTTCCAAGGCGCAAACCACTTTTAAGCAAAAAGAACATCAAGGCTCGTCTCAATTTTGCTAAAAAACATCTCAATGATTGCCAAGACTTTTAGGAAAATACCTTGTGGACCGACGAGACAAAAGTTGAACTTTTTGGAAGGTGCGTGTCCCGTTACATCTGGCGTGAAAGTAACACAGCATTTCAGAAAAAGAACATCATACCAACAGTAAAATATAGTGGTGGTAGTGTGATGGTCTGGGGTTGTTTTGCTGCTTCAGGACCTGGAAGGCTTGCTGTGATAGATGGAACCATGAATTCTACTGTCTACCAAAAAATCCTGAAGGAGAATGTCCAGCCATCTGTTGGTCAACTCAAGCTGAAGCGATCTTGGGTGCTGCAGCAGGACAATGACCCAAAACACACCAGCAAATCCACCTCTGAATGGCTGAAGAAAAACAAAATGAAGACTTTGGAGTGGCCTAGTCAAAGTCCTGACCTGAATCCTATTGAGATGTTGTGGCATGACCTTAAAAAGGCGGTTCATGCTAGAAAACCCTCAAATAAAGCTGAATTACAACAATTCTGCAAAGATGAGTGAGCCAAAATTCCTCCAGAGCACTGTAAAAGACTCGTTGCAAGTTATCGCAAACGCTTGATTGCAGTTATTGCTGCTAAGGGTGGCCCAACCAGTTATTAGGTTCAGGGGGCAATTACTTTTTCACACAGGGCTATGTAGGTTTGGATTTTTTTTCTCCCTAAATAATAAAACCCCTCATTTAAAAACTGCATTTTGTGTTTACTTGTGTTATCTTTGACTAATAGTTAAATGTGTTTGATGATCAGAAACATTTTCTGTGACTAACATGCAAATGAATAAGAAATCAGGAGGGGGGCAAATAGATTTTCACACCACTGTATATAAACTGTATATGCCTATATATAAATAAACAATATATACACACAGTGGAACCTTGGATTATGAGGGACGCAGTTTGTGAGTGTTCCGCAAGACTTGACTAAATTTTGACTTGAAAAACGAGCATTGTCTTGGTTTACGAGCACCGAGTATCATGTATCACGCATGTTGCTTTTTGTTAAAATATGTTTCATCGATCAGTAGCCATCATTCATGACTTTTCTTTTGACACGTTTTATTTTATGATTTGATTATTTTAAAATTAGTTTCAGTTAAATGAGAAAATAAACTTGGGAGTTTCAAACACAGCATCCATTCATTTTTCTGAGTGATTGTAATGCTTAAAACCTCTACACTGTCATCTCATCGTATTCATTCCATAGTGCGCTGTACAACCTCAACCACTGACATACTTCACATTGTTTCTGAAGCTGGTGAAGAGTGTTGTCAGCAGTTTGTCAATCAACTATGATTGTATACCTGGTTCATTTCACCGCCACTACAGGTTACATAAAAATATTGGTGACAGTTTGGTGATTTAATTGATATATTTGTCTATTATGGCATGTTATTGATAAGTTAACCCATATCAAAATAACGTTATTGGAAGAAATTTGTGCAATGTTTAATTTGCATAGAAAGTGCTGTCTTTCTTAACGCAGTCATGCAAAAGGAGTGAAAAATCAATTCCTGAGCAACCGATGTCAGCTACAGTAATTCAGTATCTTCACAGTAGACAGCACCTTGTAACGTCGGTTGTAAGAGGGAGCAACTTCTAAGGGACAGTTCGGGGAACACACTTACAAAAGTAAACAACTTACATAAGACATATTAAGATTATATTAGACAATATTAAGAGTCTTCTGCACGAGCCTTCTGCACGAGGAATCATTTTCATACATGCACATCATGCATGATAATCAAATTCAAATTCAAATTCAAATTTGAAAGAACGCCGCTCAGTAAAATCTTATTTATGCCAGGCAGTTTATATTATATATTCCACAACTGTATTACAAATGATATTCCTCCGACTATAGACCACCACAAATAACTGTTTCATATTTATTAAACCATTAATAATATATAAGATTATGTACGCACTTTACTTTGAGCAAATAAATAATAGATAACATGTGAATCCACCATTTCAGTGCATCTCTTGGGTCGCCTGATTTTCATTTTAGCATATTGTAGTGCAGCATAATGCATTCCATCAGATTCAGCAGCCTGCAGGAACAAATAAACAGAGATTATAAAATATAAATATAAATAAATAATTAATCTGATAAATTAAATATCCAACATATTTCCCTAAATGCTTTATTGAGCAGAGATTAGTATTAAACAAGATCATAAAGCTCTGATTTTCAAAGCAATTTTTTGGGGGATATTTTCTCCTTTTTGTCCAGTATTTATCAGGTACAATATTATTTATTACTTTTATTGATATTATGTTAATCATTATTATAGTTATTAGCTATAATCCAAATATTTGGTTACTTGAATTCATTCATTCATTCATTTTCTATACCGCTTAATCCTGTGTTCAGGGTCGCGGGGGACCTGGAGCCTATCCCAGGAGACTTCGGGCACTAGGCGGGGTACACCCTGGACAGGGTGCCAATCCATCGCAGGGCACACACACATACACACACACCCAATCACACACTACGGGCAATTTGGGAACGCCAATTACCCTAACCTGCATATCTTTGGACTGTGGGAGGAAACCGGAGTACCCGGAGGAAACCCACCAAGCACGGGGAGAACATGCAAACTCCATGCACACAGAGACGGGAATCGAGCCTGGCCGGGGAATCGAACCCAGACCCTGGAGGTGCAAGGCGACAGTGCTAACCACTACACCACCGCGCCGCCGTTACTTGAATTAACAAATTTAATTTAAACCTCAATAACTAAAAACTTATAATTTAATAGCCAGTTGTTTATTGCTGTTGTTACCATCTGTAAGGAGGTCCTGGAATTGTTATTATTATTATTATTATTATTATTATTATTATTATTACTACTTTTTTAAGGTCATTACAAAGTTTTTAAATAATAAATAAATTTGTATAAAAACAACAGTGAATTGATTATGTTAAGTACAGTATATTATGTGCAAACTATATTTTTAGTTAATGGGTAAGATATGCTTTAGATGTATAATTTCTTGAAAAATTACAAGAATTAATATGATCTTCTCCACAAATATTAAAATATTAAAAGCTAAATGTGCTTCTCATCTTTAGACTTGAAAACTTGAGAACTTGAACAAGCCTTAATTTGAAAAGTCACAGTCTGAAAACAAGAAGAAACGACTGGATCATTTATAGAAGCAGAATATAACTGAACTGAGGAGTTCCTGGAGCCGCCTACAAACTTTGAATTTAATTGTTATATTTATATAATAATGTTTATTGTTACATTATCAATACCGTTAAAATTACTCAATACACTAAAGGCCAATTTACTGTAATTGATTTGGTATTTGTTTTTACTGAGTGGTTACAATTTTCTTATCTACAGAAGAAAAACAAATGTATTGAATTCTGTTATTGGGTAAATTAATCTAAACATTATAATATACTTAGATTTACCTCATTATCTTCTGCTGCAGCACCTAATGTAACACAACATGATGATGATGATGATGATGATGATGATGATGATGAGTATTGTTATTATTATTATTATTATTATTATTATTATTATTATTGAAGGAGTAGTATTTGACCTGTGTGAGCTTTTCTATACTTCAGTATGATGAGAATCAGGACACAGAAAAGAATTACGGTCGCTGAACCAAACCCCACAGTCAGCACGAAGAACACAGCAGAACACACACAGCCTTGGAAACAAACAATAAACAAAACATTTATATCATTAAACCTATTTCTTATTTTTATTAAAATGTACAGAAGCCTCAATAAAATAAAAAACAGCCAACCTGATTCTTTGCCCTCAGAAAATTCTATATTTACATCAGAAAAACAAAACATAAATTTACAAACTCAGTCATCTTAGCTTTTACTGCAACTAATAAATTGTAACTTTTACTGATAACTATTAAATTTACCTTTCACTTGTAAAGCGGTCGAGTTGCTGAAGATGATTTTCTCACTGTAGCTGCAGTAATAGAGTCCTGTATCAGAGACATTTACTGCAGTGATGGTGAGAGACGTGTTCTTGTCATGAACAGACATCACTATTCTCTCACTCTCAGTAAAGAAGTGACACGCTACTGATGGAGCTGATGTCCTAAATTTTTTACATCCCATAATAAGTGGAACTGAACCTATTATTTGTTTAAACCAGAAGATGTAACCTGTATTAGTCAGGTCATGTTGGCACCAAATAGTGACTTTATATCCAACTTCTGCCTCCAAAGTTAAAGAGCACAGAGTCTCTGAGAGCAAACCTGCATCACAGAAACACACACACACACACACACACACACACACACACACACACACACACACACACTTCATTTATAACAGCATAGAATTCTTTTTATTCATCTACTATATGGTTTAAGTATATATATATATAATGATATTTATATATTATTCAATTTGTAATTACATAACCATTTAATGAATATTGTATATAACGTATATTAATGTATTAAATCCATCATTAAGATGATTAAGACTTACCCATGGCACAGAACAACACAGTCAGAGCTTTAACCTGGACCATTGTGTATCACATGAGAAATAAACGGTCTGATGGGTAAAACGAATACTAGTACAGTATATCTGTGTGTATGGGGCGTGGAGATTTATGCAGCCTCCAACTCTTTAAAAAAATAGGTTGACGGGTAGAAAACCTTCAATCTAAAATGCATGTTTTAATTATCACCTTATCTTACATTTCAGTAAAAAGTTTTCTGACTCAAAGATTTTCATTCAAACACACTGCCAGGTTTTACTAAAAACTAAAGTATAATAACAGTATAAGATGTAGAGTTTACTTTTTAAACCTTATAATGTATTGGTGCATTTTACGAAACTACATTATTTTATTTACATTAGTTTATTTGTAAGTACACTATATGTTAAGTTCCCAGTATTACAGATGTTGTGTTAGTTGTACAATAAGGGTAGTATTAGTAATAATTTAAGTGCATGATAGTAGAGCAGGAAGTGCTGCTGCCTCACAGCTCCATGGTCTCACAATAATGTATTTTAGGTGAAAAGACTTTTGTGTAGTGTTTATTGCAGCAACATAGTGTGACCTCTCAAGGCTCAAGGTCGCCGTCTAGAGCGTCTGTGTATCAAAACCGGACTTATCGTTCACAAAGAAATGTATTCTGACCGTATGAAACAATACAAAACCGCTATTAATACAGCTAAATCCGAGTACTATTCAAATCTGATCACATCTAATGAAGGTAATACAAGAACTCTCTTTACTGTTGTTAAAAACATTTCAAAGCCTCCTGATTCTCTACCTGTACAGTTACATACATCTGAACTATGTAGCACACTACTCATTTATTTTTCTGAAAAAACAGAGAACATACATAAATCTCTGTTCGTTTTTGATCCTCTTCAAGCTCCTTTTTCCTTCACTCTTTCACATGTACTGTATTTAACTCTCCTCTCTCTACTTTTAAACTACCTACAGCTGGTGAGATCGCTTCTGTTATTCGGAAATCGAAACCAACTATCTGTCAATTAGACCCTCTTCCAACTCAATTAGTCAAAGTTTGTCTTCCGGTTCTCTTACCATTCATCACTGAGATCATCCACTCTTCTCTGACTTCTGGCATCATCCCCAATCTCTTTAAAACTGCATTAATATCTCCTATACTCAAGAAACCAGGTGCTGATCCAAACAACTTTGATAATTTTCGTCCAATTTCCAATCTGCCATTCTTATCAAAAATCCTAGAGAAGGTTGTCTCAACACAGGTATATAATCACCTGTCAAGTAATAACTTATATGAACAATTTCAATCAGGTTTCCATCCTCAGCATACAGTAGTATCGAGACTGCCCTTGTCAAAATATCCAATGATCTTCTGGTAGCAGTTGATTCAGGATTCTGTCTATTTTAAAACTTCTTGAATTAACCTCAGCATTTGACACCATCTCCCATAATAATCTATTAGAAAGACTGAAGTCCATTGGAATTGTAGATACTTCCTTGGCTTGGTTTTCTTCATACAGTATCTCTCTCATCGCACTCAATTTGTTCAGCTAGGCCAGATCAAATCTATATCTTTACCCATCATTGCAGGAGTCCCTCAGGGGTCAGTCTTGGGGCCCTTACTCTTTATCATATACTTATTGACCTTGGGGAACATTTTCCGGAAATACGGTGTCCAATTTCATTGTTATGCTGATGACACCCAGCTCCATATTTCCTCCAAACCTACTTCTGACCTTCCTCCATCTTCTCTTTCAAATTTTTTAGCTGAAATTACATCTTGGTTCTCAAATAATCTTCTTAAACTCAACAGTAGTAAAACTGAAATATTCCTTGTAGGCACTAAAAATACTCTATCGAAGGCCAGTAGTTTTTCCTTATGTATTGATGGTTTCCACAATCTCTCCTTCAACACAAGTTAAAAGCCTGGGTGTTATCCTTGATAGCATCCTATCCTTTAAAGCACATATTAATAAACTCACTAGGACAGCCTACTACCACATCCAAAACATTAACCGTCTCCGTCCGGCCCTCTCAATGAGGAGCGCTGCTATCCTGGTACACGCTCTTGACACCACACGCATAGACTATTGCAATGTTATATTTTTCGGTCTTCCCCTAAAACTGCTACATACAGTAAGTTGCAGTTAGTACAGAACTCAGCCGCTAGAATACTAACTAGAACTCCTACAATGGACCACTTACAGTATCTCCTGTTCTTCAACAGCTACACTGGCTTCCTGTTCAACAGCACATACATTATAAAATTCAGTTTTTTGTTTATAAGGCATTACATAACCTGGCTCCGTCATATTTAACTGATCTTCTCCTAACTTATACTCCTTCTAGAAACCTGAGATCATCATCGTCACTAAATCTGGTTCTTCCTCGTATGCGTTTGGCAACCATGGGATCTCGAGCCTTTTCCTACAGTATGCTGCCCCTTACCTGTGGAATCTACTACCACTTGATATCCGGAATAGTAACTCTACTTCTGTTTTGAAATCCCGTTTAAAAACACATCTCTTCAGGCAGACATACTTTTAACACTGCATTACTCGTATATTGTCCTTTACTACTGTATTGGTGTTGTTTTTTATATATTTATTTTTATGTTATGTAAGGTGTCCTTGAGTGTCATGAAAGGCGTCTACAAATAAAATCTATTATTATTATTATTATTATTATTATTATCTCCTAACTACCCAACTAATTAAATTATTTAATTTTAATTATAAAAGGCATAATCTGGAGACTAAAAGTGATGAATATGTTAAAAATGTATCTATATAATTATCAGTAGTGTGGATTTGTCTATAAATGTTGCAAAGCAGTCAACATTCAGTCATCATTTTAACAGAATTATTAGAAACACTTTCTGGTTCTTCTTCTACTTCTTTTGCTTAATCTTCATCATCATCAACATCATCATCATGATCATCATCAACATCATCTTTCTTCTTCTTTTGCAAATCGAATAGTGGAAAAATAGTGTATGTACAAAAACCAGTCAGTGGGTGAAACCAGATGAACCACAGGTGAGTTTTTCAGTTCTCACAGTTCAACATAAGCATCATACACGCAAATGTGACATGCCTCAGGTCTGTGGTCGGAAAACAGTCAAACGTTAAACATTTTCTGTCTGTGTTCGAACTAAAGCTTGTATTTTAAGAGATGGCTTCACATGACTACAAGACAGTTGAACTGATTACAGTGTAAAAAATTAATCATGAGGCTTTTCATTTTCATTAAAAAATTGATGTAATAATTAAAAATAATGTGCATATTTCATTAAAAAAATGGTTTTCTGTGTTTTTTATAATATATTGAGAACATTTCACTAATAAAATTAAGAAATAAATTTTACCTATTTTTTTTAAGGAAATCAGTGCAATTTTTAGGCTTAATTTGAGGAACCATTTAGTCAAAAAATTTGAGGAAAAAAGGCTTCATATTTATTTTAAGAGAATTGGCTCAATTATCCGGGTTTTATTAAGTCACCTTCATTTGAATCTCAACAACAGCAGCAGTGATCAGACGCCATTTTGAAGGAACAGGCGAACAGTGTAAAATGTTAAGAAGTAAGTTATTTTACTTTATTTTGATTTCTTAAATAAGCTCCTTTGTTGCATTAGTGTCAGCAATATAAATGAAATAAATTAAACATTGTGAACATTTCTGAAAACATCCTGTCCGCCATTAGCATACTTGGGTTTGTTGTTGTGTCTCCACAGTTCACTGAAACAGGTTTTGGGGAGTGCACCTACAGTATGCGGTTTCGCGCGGTGGCCGTAAGTAAGGTTCATTATGATTCACTGCGAGTTTTTGGCGCTGTGAGTACGTTTCCATCTTTCCGCGTCGGTCCTCGCGAAAGCTTGTGGACCTTACAGAACTTCGTGGAGCACCAGCGGAACGTCGGCAGGCAATCGCGCTGACTCACGGTGCCTGACACCGCATCTGAGTCAAACCGCATAGGAGAAATAGGGTTTTATTAAGTCGCTCTGGATAAGAGCATCTGCCAAATGCCTAAATGTAAATAGGGTAATGTTACAAAGATATGAACCTAGAAATGTTTTACTGTACAAGTTCTCTCAGGTTTTAGTACAGAATGTGACTATACCCACAAGAAAATATGCTAGCATATAATGCTAAACAGTTGATTTCAATGTTGATTTAAATAGAAACTGTCAGTTACAAACTGTTTAACAAATTGTTTTACTGATCTTTAAACTGCTGTAAATGTTATATACACTATTTTACACAGTGTTTAATATTTTAATACCAGTGAAACATGAAATAAAAGCATGTTTAACACCAAAATGCATTATGTATTCATTTCATTATAAATAGTTTTTTATATTATTAAGTAATTTTCCTTAATACATATGAGTACGGCGGCGCGGTGGTGTAGTGGTTAGCACTGTCGCCTTGCACCTCCAGGGTCTGGGTTGCATGTTCTCCCCGTGCTTGGTGGGTTTCCTCCAGGTACTCCGGTTTCCTCCTACAGTCCAAAGATATGCAGGTTAGGCTAATTGGCATTCCTAAATTGCCCGTAGTGTGTGATTGGGTGTGTGAGTGTGTGTATGTGTGTGCCCTGCGATGGATTGGCACCCTGTCCAGGGTGTACCCTGCCTAGTGCCCGAAGTCTCCTGGGATAGGCTCCAGGTCCCCCGCGACCCTGAACACAGGATTAAGCGGTATAGAAAATGAATGAATGAATGAATGAATGAATGAACATATGAGTACCTTTTGTTTTATCTGCTTAAACTAAAAAAGAGTATTCCACTAATAATGTTAAAATCATCATGTATCTGGCTAACTAATTTAGGATGTTTTACATGATTTATTTAAGTAGATTCTGCTAGGGGATAAAAGCAAGCAGTAAATACTTAAAAATAATATGCGTCTGGCTAAATAATTTAGGTTTAGATTTAGGTTTAGATTTTTTACATGATTTATTCAAGTAAATTCCATTTTAAAAAATCAAGCCTTAAAAACTGCTTAAAATAATATGTGCAATTTTGTTACCATATTTTTTTAAGTAGATAGCACATAAGATTTTTTACAGTGTACAATTAGAACTTATTATAAATGTAGTTTTTAAACCGATATAATTTACCCTTTTAGTTCATGAATCAATATAAAATATCTCATAATGACAAGGAACAAAACAGCAGCTTTGGAAACAGTTACAGCTTTTGTACACATGGATTTTTCTAAAATCTCAATCAGTTTTAGTGAATCAGGCAGGGGCAGATCTACACGGAGGCAAATGAGAGCAGCTGTCACCACCACCTGTATATGTTTTCGCACAGCTGCCCCCATCCACAACCAATTTAAGAGTCTTCTCAGTTGTCAATGTGTTCAAACTCTGACTGTAATCGATGCTATAAAGATTTGTTCTGATTGGATGAAGTGTGTGGCAGAAACAGGCAAAAATACATCCGTTTCTTGTGCGTCAGGGGTCAAGTTCATGGTGGCACCACATTTAGACCTTGTAACTCAGACCTAAGCTTTTTATAACTGATGCCTTAAGAGCATTTTGAACTCGATTGAGCGATTCCCTTAGGAGGAGTTTGTTAAAATACAATGTGTGCGAAATATAACATCTCACTTTTTTTCCAAAATAGCGGACTTCCTGTTCAAAATAGCAGACTTCCTGTTCAAAATAGCAGACTTCCTGTTCACAGAGGATACCTCCAGTCCCACTGCGCAATGTGACGTCGTAGCGACGTCTTTTCCATGTCATTTTGGACGTCCAATTTCCGTCCATAGATGGGGTTGTTTTGTAACGCCAGGCGACGTCTTTTTTTCGACGTCTACCGCACGTCTAATTCTGACGTCGTAGTGACGTCTTTTTCATGTCATTTTTGGACGTCCAATTTCCGTCCATTGATGGGGTTGTTTTGTAACGCCAGTCTAATTTTTTACATCGGTGGGACCATCGTAGTGATGTCTTTTTCATGTCATTTTTGGACGTCCAATTTCCGTCCATTGATGGGGTTGTTTTGTAACGCCAGGCGACGTCTTTTTTCCCACGTCTAATGTTAACTCCACCAAAGCGGCTGACGGCGCTGTAGCTTGCCCCGGCACTTGCGCAGCGTCACCATTGGGCTCCGCTTTGATCACGCTCGCTATCGTGGAGAGACGAGTTGGACTGATTGCTTCCCAATGCAAATGGCTTTACTTTACTCACCACAGCACGCACGGGAAAAGAAACGCAATCACTCGAGAACCAAACCCAATTCAGCCTTAGCATGAGCCGGAACACATTCAACAAGCCTCTCACACACACATACTCAATACACCTAAACTTGGCCGAAGCCATTAACCCAAACACATTTCCTCATCACGGTGACCACACGTACAGCAACCCGCCGCAAAGCATGATGGTCGTCAGCCGCTGCCCCGCCCACACCACAATATGTTTTTTTTTTACATTTTCCTGTTTCCCTTTAACAGTTTTAATTTTATTTAAAGCCTATAATCAAGTTATTTGTGTTTTTATTTTATATTGTATTACTATATATATATATATGTCTTTGGTCAGATTAGGTCAAATGTTGAACGTCAAAATGACGTCCAAGTTTGGTCATGGTTGGACGTCCAAATAGTGGACCTAGTTTGGACGTCAAAATGACGTCCAAAAAAAAATAAGATAGATTAGGTCGTCAAAATGACGTCCAAGTTGGGTCATGGTTGGACGTCCAAATAGTGGACCTATTTTGGACGTCCAAGTTGGGTCATGGTTGGACGTCCAAATAGTGGACCTAGTTTGGACGTCCAACCATGACCCAACTTGGACGTCATTTTGACGTCCAAATAGTGGACCTAGTTTGGACGTCGAATAGACGTCCAGAATTGGTCATGGACCGACGGACCCAATATAGACATGATCTGCACGTCTATCCGACGTCCAATGTTTAGTGGGGTAGAATTGATTTTTCATGCGGAAAAGATACCTCAGTGTTCCAAATTTCATGTCCGTATTTCTTACAGGGACCCAGATCACATTCCAGGTGGCACTGCCGAGTCATTTGGCCACACTACTCATGGATGAAATTTGTGTAAAAATTTGGGGACTTTTCGTGCATTTTCAGGCACCCAAATTAGCAGTTCTTTAGTCACGGCAAAGAATGCAGAATAATAATGAACGTAAATAACAATAATAACTATTCAATTCAATTCAGTTTTATTTGTATAGCGCTTTTAACAATTGACATTGTCTCAAAACAGCTTCACAATCAAAAGAATTATTTAAGTTTGTATGGAATGTGAATGTGTATGAATCAAAATGTTCAAATAGTCCCTGGTGAGCAAGCCCGAGGGCGACAGTGGCAAGGAAAAACTCCCTGAGATGGTAATAGGAAGAAACCTTGAGAGGAACCAGACTCAACAGGGAACCCATCCTCATCTGGGTGAAACAGATAGCAGGAAATTATCTGCATTTATACAGTGTTAATTGATCTTATAATAGTTGATGTAAAATGGAGTCCAGTAGTTATTGGAGACTCAGATAGACTTGTAGAAAGTTCCAGTCCTGAACTATCGAATTGTCAAGTCCTCAGAGAAACAGCTGACAACACCAGTCGAGGCCAGAACCATCTTCTAAGTAGATAGAATCATCCCCAGACACCAGATGCATCCCAAAGAGACACACGGGGCATCCATGCGACGAGACCTCCAACCAGAAACGGGGCACCAGGATGGATCAGAAAGGTCCGGAGGGCAGAGGGAGTCTGGATCACTGGCAGCTCAGGAACGACATGTGTAGCTCGACAGAGAGAGAGAGAGAAAGAGTGAAAGCGGGAGACAGGGGAAGAGAGGAAAGAGAAAGAGGGGGAGAAAGAGAAGAGGAGTAGAGATTGCAATTAGGTATGGTCACAGTCACAATGTATAAAGTGAATGTATATTTACTGTAGAGTGCAAGCAGGGACTCCGGCAGGACTAACTATGACAGCATAACTAAAAGGGAGAGCCAGAAGGAAACACAAACATGAGGGCTCCCTGAGATGTAAAGCAAACAATCACTTCACCGTCAACAAACCTGAGTGATCAAATGAGACTGAGGAAGACAGCATCTAAACATACCAGTTCACCATAATACTCTACGTCCATGAGTCCCCCAGATCTGCTCCTTTACCTTATGGCAAATCTATTTATAAAAATGCTTGGCTAAATAAATAGGTTTTGAGCCTAGACTTAAACACTGATACTGTGTCTGAGTCCCGAACACTATTTGGAAGACTATTCCATAATTTTGCGGCTTTGTAAGAAAAAGCTCTGCCCCCAGCTGTAGTTTTCATAATACGCGGTACTGACAAGCAGCCTGCATCCTTTGACCGAAGTAGGCGTGGCGGATCGTAAGACACTAGCAGTTCGCTCAGATACTGCGGCGCAAGACCATTTAATGCTTTATATGTCAAGAGTAGTATTTTAAAATCAATGCGAAATTTCACAGGGAGCCAATGTAGTGAAGATAGGATAGGGGTGATGTGCTCATATCTTCTGGTTCTAGTGAGGACTCTCGCTGCTGCATTCTGGACTAGCTGAAGCTTGTTTATGCACCTAACTGAACAACCAGACAGTAAGGCATTACAATAGTCCAACCTAGAAGTGATAAAAGCATGAACTAGTTTTTCTGCATCGTTTACCGACAATATATTTCTTATCTTGGCAATATTTCTGAGGTGAAAGAATGCTGTCCTGGTGATATTATCTACATGAGCTTCAAATGAAAGGCTGGAATCTATAATCACGCCGAGGTCTTTTACTGTTGCACTTGATGGAACAGAAAGGCCATCTAAAGTTACGGTGTGATCTCAGATTTTACTTCTAGCTGTATGCGGTCCTATGACTAGAACTTCTGTCTTATCCGGATTAAGCAGAAGGAAGTTAATTAGAATCCAATTTATTATGTCCTGCACACATTGCTCAACTTTAGTAAGATGGTTTTTCTCATCAGGTTTTGTTGAGACGTATAGCTGTGTGTCGTCAGCATAACAATGAAAACTAATACCATGGTTACGGATTATGTTGCCCAGAGGAAGCATGTAAAGGGAAAAAAGCAGTGGGCCTAAAACTGAACCCTGCGGAACGCCAAACTCCACTAGAGAACATGCAGAATAATCACCATTTAAGTCTACATACTGATAATGATCGGTCAAATAGGATCTGAGCCAGGAGAGGGCTGTACCCTTAATTCCTACTACATTTTCTAATCTGTGAAGAAGAATAGCATGATCAATAGTGTCAAAAGCTGCGCTGAGGTTGAGTAATACAAGCATAGTTACACAACCCTGATCAGAGGCCAATAGGAGGTCATTTACTACTTTAACGAGTGCTGTTTCTCTGCTGTGATGAGGCCTAAATCCTGACTGATACAGTTCATGTATGCCATTTCTATGTAGATATGAGCATAGCTGCTCTGCTACTATCTTTTCCAGAATCTTAGAGATAAAGGGGAGGTTTGATATTGGCCTGTAATTGGACAGCTGACAGGGGTCGAGGTCAGGTTTCTTAATTATTGGTTTGATAACTGCTAATTGAAAAGATTTTGGAACATAACCAATGCTGAGTGAGGAATTAATTATTCTCAACAGCGGTTCTGTTATTACTGGTACTATCTGTTTAAGAAAATTTGTCGGTATAGTATCTAATATACAGGTTGATGAATTTGCAGAAGAGATGAGTGAAATTAGTGTCATGCACACTCAATCTGCGCCCGGCACTAGGACCCGGAAGTAAGACGGGCGCCAAACCAGGAAGTATAAAAGAGGTAAACAAACGTTAGCTTACCGATCAGTCATTGAGTTTCGGCCCATGTCGGTTCCGGCTGTCCGTCTGCTAAACCGTGAGTACTCACTATCTTTGGTTTGTTTCCTTATATTGTGTGTGTATTTCTAGGACGCAGGTTAAATTTGTGTTTTTCCCTTGCTCCCCTTTCATGAGAGTCCTTATACTAAATCGCGTGGTTATCCTGCCTACTTGGGTTTACCATCCACGCTACATTGGGCTAACCGCTAAAGCTGCGTCTTCTGGTCACCGAGGATAGTTCACCCTGACAATTAGTTCATTCTCTTCAAGGGGAGTAAAGTCTTCTAGCTTTGAATCTGACATGGCTAGCTTAACATCTGTATCAATTACATTGTTATCACAAAGCCTCAATTTTATGCCTGATATTTACAATTTTATTATTAAAAAAGTTCATGAAGTCCTCACTATTGCATGATGTTGTTGTGGAGATTTCTGTAGTGGTCTTATTTCTGGTTAATTTGGCTACGGTATTAAATAAAAATCTAGGATTATTTTTATTTTCTTCTATAAGAGTGGAGAGATACGTTGATCTACACTAAGAGCTTTCCTATAGTTCAGGATGCTCTTTTTCCATGCTATTTGAAATACTAACAATTTAGTTTGACGCCATTTACGCTCTAATTTCCGAGCGGTCTGTTTTAAAGTGCGTGTGTGATCGTTATACCAAGGAGCGAGTTTCTTATCTCTAATAATTTTTCTTTTAGCTGGAGCTACATTATCTAAGATACAACGAAATGTCGACTCTAAATATTCAGTCGCCTGATCGAGTTCTGTGGGGTCAGATGGTGACCTAATCGAAGTTGGTAACACTGGGAGATTACTGATAAAACTCTGTGCGGTAGTTGATGTGAAAGTACGTTTAATACGGTAGCGCGGTGCTGTGCGTACATTATCACTGTGACACACTTGAATGGAGACAAGATAGTGATCTGAGATAATTTCAGACAGTGGAATTGTGAATACATTTCTTATACTTAATCCGAAAAATATTATTAAGTCTTAAGTGTGACCTGCTTTATGAGTGGGTCCTACTACACACTGATTTACACGTACGGAGTTCAGTATGGACATAAATGCTGTTCTCAGAGAGTCTTCTGTATTCTCAAAATGAATGTTAAAATCTCTGGCAATTAACGCTTTGTCTACAGAAATGACCAGGTCTGAGATGAAATCCGCAAATTCACTAAGAAATTCAGAATACGGCCCTGGAGGTCTGTAAATTATAATTAGTGGAATCGACTGAGCTGACTTAATATACTTAAGTACACTTATGTTACTATAAAGAATTTCAAATGAGTTAAATTTGTGTCCGTGTTTTTGTACGATAGACAGATTATCATTATGAATAACTGCGACGCCTCCTCCTCTACCAGTTAACCGAGGCTGGTGTATGTAGCTGTATCCAGGAGGACTAGCTTCATTTAGAGCTACATACTCATCCTGTTTAACCCATGTTTCAGTTAAACAGAGTATATCAAACACCTGATCTGTGATAATTTCATTAACAATAACTGCTTTTGATGCGAGAGATCTAATATTTAACAATCCTAGCTTCAGATCAGAGGTGCCGGCTGCGCTTTCAGTATGATCGGAGTTTGTGGACTTTATGTTAATTAGATTATTGACACAGACTTTCTGAGTCTTTCTATATTTTTGCTTAGATCGGGGAACAGACACAGTCTCAATATGGTGAACCCTGAGTGACGACTCTATGCAGCTAGCAGACGGTTGGTTTAGCCTGTCTGTCTGCTCCCTGGCCTGGGCTCTGGATTGTCACCGATTAACTAGACCTCTACTGAGACTATGAGCTATACTGCAGGAAATGAGAGCAGCACCTTCCCGAGTGGGATGGACACTGTCCCGCCCTAACAGGCCAGCTTTGCCCTCAAAGGTCTTCCAATTATCTATGTAGCCCACATTATTTTCGGAGCACCACCTGGACATCCAGCGGTTCAGCGACCATAACCTGCTGTAAGCTATGTCGCCACATCTCATTGGGATGGGACCAGAGCATACTACTTCATCGGACATCGCCTTCGCTAATTTAAACACCTCTGGAAAGTTATTCTTACTAACCTCTGACTGACGAAGGCGTATATCATTAGCTCCAGCATGTACCACTATCTTAGAGAACCTGTGCTCTGGCTCCCGGGATACACCTAACCACTGCCGCTGGCGCCCCTAAAGGTCTAGCTAATTTCACGTGTCTCAGTATAGAGTCTCCTATAACCAGAGCTCTTTCAGGTTTCTCAGCGGGTGCATCACTGAGGAGAGCAAACCTGTTGGACACGTGAGGCGCAGAGGAGGTGGGCTAGCCTTAGCGTTAGCTTTGGCTGAACGAGTATGCCGCGGAGTCGTCACCCACTCGCCCCGCTGTGAGGGCTCTAACGCCTGTGGCACCCAGACTGTCCGCTACCGGAATAATGCTGCTCTCACATTCTCTAACCCTCTCCAAAGTCTGGATGCGCTACTCTAATGCTGATATCTTCTCTGTCAGAGTGCTCACTAACACACACCTATCACAAGTAAAATTATCGCTAATGACGGAGGAAGAATGTCTAAACATCCTGCACTCTACACACTGAACGAGCTGAATGGTAGACATGATAACGTACCTCTGTGTCGGAGTTTCAGTTGTTTGGAGATCAATTCCGTTTGTTGTTCGTAGACGAGGAAACTCGCGCGTTCTCCAAAAATTGCAGAAAAAAGGCGAAGCCGAATAGTATGGAGATGTAAAAGCTAGTTGCTATTAATATTGTTATTGTATAAAGCGATGTAATTTAAACGCTGATACAAACACGAAACTTTCGCGGCAACGATACGAAAACAGGAAGCTACGTCACCAACAGGAAGTCCGGTTCCAACAGGTTCAACACAGGTTGCATATGAGTTGTTATTAGAGGTGGTAACATGCAGTCGAACGCGTACACCTCAATTTGCCATAAATAAATAAATAAATAAATAATAAAATCCCCCAAATGGGGGAGCAGTCAGGGAGCAGGCTATCTCTCTCCTGGGAGCTCATCCTCCCTGAAAGTATCCACACTCCCCGCCAAGCCGTGTAGACTAACATCTTCATTGGTGGGAAGACCTTTTTCAGGCAGTGGGTCAGGCTGGTGCTGTCCTGCCTACAATGGCTTTGCAGGCATACCAGGCTGATCTACTGAGAGATCTGAGCTACGCCGAACCACAGATTTATTTCTCCGTGGAACCAAGCAGTTCTATGGCTCTAAGATCGTTCTATGGCTGCCATGGTCATCGCGGAGAGAGAGCTGTGACCTAACGTCACAAAGATCAAGGACAGGGATAGCGTAAAAGTTTCCAATAAGGAATATAGTCTCCTCCCTGGCACTCTCAGAAGTCTGTGGTTCAATCTCCACCACCACTGGTGTTCGGGGAGTAGCAGTCTCCAGCGAAATGTTAGGTGTTCGGTTCCTTCCTGCCACGTTTCAGGATGCCGAACATCTAAACCCCCACATGGAGTCACATGGGATTCGACCTCAATGTGGGCACAGCTGTCTCCTGCACGTGCCGAATCCATTCTCAATATCCTAAAGGAGATCAAGCTAGGCCAGAAAGTAACTTTTTACTACTTTCAGAGAGTGTTACTGTAGGTCTCATGGCAGCTGTTCCACGGTGATACCCTTGGAACTTCTGCACATGAGACTGCTTCAGTTGTGGCTAAGAGCCAGGAGATTTCATCCAAGGGCCAATGCCCAAAGGCAATGAGAGAACTTTTTTTTACCCTTTCTATGTGGTTCAAACCCTGGTCTTTGACTCTGGGTCGCACTCTAGGTCCGTGTTGTCGTTGCAAGCTGCTAATGATAGACGCTTCTCTAATGGGCTGGGGACCAGTCTTAGATCGCCATCCAGCCCAAGGGATCTGGAGAGGTCATCTTCTCGCGTGGCTCATCAATTGCCTCGAAACGATAACTCTATTTCTGGCCCTGAAATACTCCCTCCAGCAGTTGAGGGGCTACCATCTCCTAGTGCAGGTGGACAACACTACGGTAGTCTCATGAATCATTGTCTGGGCAGACTGTGCTCGCGCCGCTGGGAAAAGCTACTGTAGAGCACCATATTCTGCTTTGGGGCACATGACAAGTTCCGGTCCCTGAGGATTATTTACATTCCAGGGCACATGAATATGGGAGCAGACTTGCTGTCCAGGCAAGCTGTGACACACAGGGTTTGGAAACCCCAACCCAACGTAGTCAGTCCTCTAGAAGAACGTATGGCCTCAAATGGAATATATTGAAAATTGGTGCATAGTAAAAGATGTAGACCCAGTCCACTGCCAAATTGTTTTAGTGCTGGAGTTCTTACAAGAAAATTGACCTCAGGCTCATGCCCTAGTATTCTCAGAATGTACGTAACCGCTATTTCGTCTTGTCATGTCTCTGCCCCTGGGCTGGTCAAAGCTATTCTGCATCCTTGCCCCAACCATCTTCCGAACGTTCTATTCTCGACTGTGCACCCAGTTGTTCTTGAACCTCTGTCCTCCACCTTTTATAGCTCCGGAGCAGGAATGACTTCACTTACTGTCTCCAATTCATGCTCTCAGATTTACAGTACATCCACCGCACTAGACAAGTGACCTAAATCGGAGCAAGTTTTTATACATCGTGGCGGCCGCCACTGGACAAATGCTGCCACACTGGGTGAGAGATGCTCTTGCCCTAGCCTATAAGGTGCGTGGAAGACTTCGCGTCTAGTAATTAAGGCCCATTCGACCAGGGGGCTTGCCTCATTAATTGCTCTGCAAGAAGCGTCCCCTTGTAGCAAGTGTGTGATGCGGCAGGTTGGTCCTCTCCGCACACATTTGTCAGATTTTATAGTTGGATGTCCATGCAATGCTAGCATCCCAGAATTAGGTCTGAGACTACTTGGGGGACTATGCGCACACTACACAACCCTGGGGGTCCAGACACTTGCAGTGCGACGGTGTTGGTATTCTCTTTCCCATTGCGTTTTCACACAGCATCGAGTGTAGCGTTTGAAAGGGAATGTCTCGGGTTACTTTGCTGTAACCCTGTTCCCTGCAAAAGCGGGAACAAGATGCTGTACTGCAATGCCGCACTGTAATGCGTGATTGGGCATCCTTTCAGACAAAATTGATCTGAGGATGTTTCCGGTTCATGCCTATTTATAAACTCCAGGTGCACCTAATCAAATGACGTCACCTGACCGAGGTTATATATGCCAAAATTTTTGCCGAGTTTGACACACATGCTTCAACAACCGGTCACGCAAGGAGCATTCCCATAGCGTTTTCACACAGCATCTTGTTCCCGCTTTTTCAAGAACAGGGTTACAGCAAAGTAACCCAAGACGTTTCATATAGTGTGAATGGGCTTGGTTGTGAACTAACAGACACTTAAGGTTAAATTGTCAGAAAACATATCTTGTGGTCTTTTTTATTTTTGTTACTTTTTTACTCTTTTTCACCAAATCCTACATTAATTTAAATAATCATATTTCATAACGTTTTGTCACAAAAATATTAAAAGTATTTGTACACATTGTAAATACAAGAGTATGTATGATTTTGTTACAAACATGTAAAAAGTGTTTGCAATGCCATGTTACTAGCAGCACACGTACGAGTTTGCGTGAGTTTTACAAGGAAAAAATTATAACCTCTTCATTTCTTTGTAAGCGGGCAAACTTAAAAAAATTGCAGGGGATCAAATACTTATTTCTCCCACTGTGCATCTAAACAGTCTCATTAAAATGTTTTCTAGTCTTGGTAAGTGTCCTGCCTAAGGCTCTGAGATTGTCGAAAAATATAAAAATTCATTAATGTATCATAAAAAAGTGTGTATTGTTGCTGAGAGCCCTAAAAATGTTTTACCTTCATTGTGATTAATCTCTGCTTTGCTCCATCTACGGTCACTTCAGCAACGTCTTTAGAATTATCTTCCTGATTCTACTGTCACACACTCTCAGAAAAAGAGGTACACAGTGGTACAAATAATCTTCCTTAAAGAAGAATTTGTAGCTTTTCGGTAAAGGTACCCTTAATCGTAAGTAAAAGACCTCTGATGATAGAATTTTTAGCTTTTAAGGCACAACTAAATTGAAGGTACATAAGTGTTCTAACATAAAACACATCTTTACTAAATGCCCGAACCACCTTAACTAACCATTTTGATTCATACACATTCACATTCCATACAAACTTAAATAATTCTTTTGATTGTGTAAAGCTGTTTTGAGACAATGTCAATTGTTAAAAGCGCTATACAAATAAAACTGAATTGAATTGAACTGACTCCTTTCCATGCAAAGGAGCAGCAGCTCTACTCTGACTAAACCTTATGCACTCCACAGATGTTTAATGATTTAACAGCTCAGAGCCCGCTTCGCGGCTCTCCCGGAAGTAGAGGATCATACGCTGGAGCTCATTTACTTGCTCCCGCATGTCTCGCACTCGCTCCGGATCCGGAATCCACCACATGAGCTCATTCTGCTCTCTCCATTGCTGCTCCACCTGGGGTTTTATTTCCCCCGCGTCACCGCCGTACTTGGCCTTCTTGGCCCTTCTCTTCCAGCCGGTGCGGGGAACCACGTGACCCCGTGTTGCGTCGCTCCCGAATGGTGTCCGCCTAATGGCGAGCCTGCAGTCCTCCCAGCTCTGTGGTGCCTCTTTCTCTCTCTCCTCGCTGCTCTCCCGCAAGTGCTCCTGTTCCGCTAGCGGGTTGTACTCCCAGCTCGATACATGTCCACCTCGCCGTCCTCCAGCCAGCAGTAATCCCAGCCACGATACCTCTCTTCCTCTCTTTCCTCCAGCCAGTCAGCCAGCTCGGGCGAGATCATACTAGCGCCCCCCAAAAATTGTTTAGGGGGAAATCCTCCGCCATGCCACTTGGATGGTCTAGCTTTCTGTCACGAATCTTTCGGTGTCTGTGTCGGGTGTGTGTGCGCGTCATGAAGGCGAGCTGACGGTTCAATTAGTTCTTTTATTTATAAATAAACAAAACACGTAACTCCAACACAAGACTAAACATCAACAAAAGCTAGACGCCTGACTTAAGTTCAGCCAGGCTATTTATAACGAACTAAACATAATTAAACATAATTAACTTCCCTCGGTTCAGGTGAGCTTCTTACGTCACCTGGCCGAGGTGCAGACTGGGAACTAAAGTATTACTTAACACAAAACAAAACTACAACACAAAATAAACGGGCGTTAGGCGCCCTCTAGGGGTTAACCGTTACAATTGGAGCCTACTGAATATTTTGATACAAATGTAAATTAAACATTTCCTGATTGATTAGTATTTAATGTTTCTTTTACTTATGGTTAAATTTTTGCTGTACATTAAGGTCAGCCATTCTGGAACAGTTCTCACAACAACGGTATTGTCTAGTACATTTGGAAAACCCATCAAGCACCATGATGAAACTGCAGAGGAGAAGTTCATTTAGAGTTACCAGCCTGAGAAATCACCAATTAAGAAACAGCACCTTAATTAGATTAGAGCCTTTATGAAGCTTTACAGAGCAGAAGTAGCAGACACATCTTAATAAACTGTTAAATTTATCCCCCTTTTTTTTTTTAATTTTCCAATTTTCTCCCCTAATTTATTAGTTTCCAATTCCTCCCCGTCACTGGAGGCTCACACATTAAGCTTCTACTGCCAATCAGTCAGGAGGGCTGCAGACCGACCCACGTGTTTCCTCCGATCCACGTGACCTCCCCGACCATTTTTCCAAACTGCTCGCTCACGTACCGTTGGGGGCGATGTAACACACTCAGAGGAACAGCGCTATCCGCTCCCTCCGCCTGCGCGAGCTCACAGATGCCGCTGATTGGCTTGTAGAGCCGTCATTAATGTGGGAGCACTGAGTACCTCTCATCCCTCCCTCCTGAGAGCGCTCGGCCAATCAGCTCTCTCTAGGCCTCTGGCTGTGAGATTAATAAACTGTTCAAAGGAGATTATTGTATATTTTGGACACCTTCAGTATTGCTTTACAGTGTAGAAAAATAACATTAAAAAAAACATAAAATCAGGATTGACCATGGAATTAGAAGGGGAATTACTTTTGACTAGTAATTCTTCTACATTTATGAAAAGACGGCTGGATAAATTCTGTGGGATATAAAGATTAGACATTATAATCACACAGTTCCAGTATTGTTTAATACAAATAACTGTTTTCATATTTAAATACTTCACAAAACCTGATAAAAAGTTTAGAATAAATATTTAGAAGAATTTGAATTAAATTATATTACATTATATACTGTAACTGTGATATAAATTATATACTTTCTTTCAACTACAGACAATCAGAAACTTCTGTAAACAGTAAATGATATATAAAATTATGAACACAAATTACTTTGGGCAAGTGGAGAATAGATAACGTGTGTATACACGTTCTCATCGTATCCTTTTTGGCGCTTTGTTTTCATTTTAGAAATTTGTTGTGCAGCGTAATACATCAAGTCAGATTCAGCAGCCTGCAGAAACAAAGAAGGTACACAGAGGTAATAAAATATTTATAATAAATAAGAGATAAATCAGTTAAATAACATATATACTAAAATAATATCATATTTTCTAGATGTTTTATTGAGCCGGAGTGAGGATTAAATGACATCATAAAGTTCTCGTTTATCTGAGAACCTTTTTTTTCTTAAACTTTCTTTGCTTTCATTCTTCCTGTATTTATCAGGCCTACTTGAATGAAAACATTTAATACAAACCTCAATAATTAAAAAGCAAGCAATTTATAATTATAATAACACCTGAATATTGTGAGTTTATGTATATTTTTTAACAGTTCGACAACTTTTTTAAATCGACTTTTTAAGGTGATTACAAAATCTTTAAATAATTAAGACATTTGTATAAAACAGTCAACTGATTATGCAAAAAATATTATATATATAACTATAACTATATTTTTACTTATTTGTGCTTATTATTGATTAAATACTTTAGATACACATCTAAAAAAATTATTCATCTTGAGCTGCACAAACACTAAAATATTAAAATCTAAATGAACATCTAATAAGATAATGCGCAAATATTTTCTTTTTTGGAATAAAAAAACACTTCATAATAATAATTAAGCTGACGACAAGAAGAAACAACTGGATCCTGTATAGATGCAGAATGTTTCTGAACTGAAGAGTTCCAACAGCTGCAGATAAACTGTAAAATATTAATAGCATTACTAATAGTTTAAGATTAATATTTAAGAACAATAAGATTAAAATGATTCATTGCATTAAGCATACTCAATACACTTAAAGTACACAGGAGACTTATGGTGTGAGGCGCGGTACATCCTGGACAGGGTGCCAATCCATCGCAGGACACACACACACACACACACATACACACACACACACACACACACACCTACACACACACACACACACACACACACACACCTACACACACACACACACACACACACACACACACACACACACACACACACACTCATTCACACACTACAGGCAATTTGGAAACACCAAAGCCTAATCTGCATGTGGGAGGAAACTGGAGAACCCGGAGGAAATGCACCAAGCACAGGGAGAACATCCAAACTCCATGCACACAGAGATGAAAAAATTATCAGAGAATAGAACCGGAACCCTGGAGGTGCAAGGCGACAGTGATAACCACTAAGCCACCATGCCACCTCACTTAAAGTACATTTGCTGTAATTTTTTGTCTTCAAATTATTATTTTTTTAGTTTTTACTAAGATATGAAAAATTCTTATCAGCAGAAAAAATACAAATGTAATGATTTCTGTTACAGAGTAAATCTGTATAATCATTATATATTACTCAGATTTACCTTGTTATCTTCTGCTACAGCACCTAATGCAATGCAATATTATTATTATGATGATGATGATGATGATTATTATTATTATTATTATTATTATTATTATTATTATTATTATTATTAAAGGAGTAATATTTGACCTGTGTGAGTTTTTCTGTGCTTCAGTATGATGAAGAAGATCAGGACACTGAGAAGAATCCCAGCACCAAACCCCACAGTCAGCATGAAGAACACATCAGGAAAGTCTGAACATTGAAGAGAAACATTAAAGAAAACATTTAGATCATTAAAACTGCATCATATTGTAATTTAAACATGTACAGAAATATTTGTTAGAAAAAGAAACAACCGACCTGTTGCTTTGTCCTTGGAAAACGGAATATTTACATCTGAACAAAGAAAGATTCAACATTTATAACCTCATTCATCTTAATCAACTTTTACAAAACCTACTGACTACTGTATAAATTTACCTTTCACATGTAAAGAGGTCGAGTTACTAAAGAACATCTTGACCTGTTCCATGTAGCTGCAGTAATAGAGTCCTGTATCAGAGACATTTACTGCAGTGATGGTGAGAGACGTGTTCTTGTCATGAACAGACATCACTATTCTCTCACTCTCAGTAAAGAAGTAACACGCTGTTAATGAATCTGGGATTATAAATTTTTTACACCCGATAGGAAGTGGAACTGAATCACTCGTGTGTTTAAACCAGAAGATGTAACCTGTCTTAATCAGGTCGTGTTGGCACCAAATACTGACTTTATCTCCAACTTCTGCCTTCAAAGTTAAAGAGCACAGAGTCTCTGAGAGCAAACCTGCAACACACACACACACAAACACACACACACACACACACACACACACATACAAGGAATATTATAATTTATTAAGCAATATTAATAAATGCATTTTTCTTCTTTCAAAATGGCATATTCTCAGTTACGTTACATCTTAGACAAAATATTTTTCTTTCTATTTTCGGCACTTGCACTTTTCTGAATAATCAAATTGTTAATTATACATTAATGTCATGAATAAATCAACTTGAAAATAATTTATTAAATCCATCATTAAGATGATTAAGACTTACCCATGACACAGAGAAACACAGGCAGAGCTTTAACCTGGACCATTGTGTATCAGCCGAGAGACAAAGAGGAAACGGTCTGATGGGTAAAACTAACGCTGGTTTATCTGTGTGTAAGGGGTGTGGAGATTTATACAGAATATAACACCTAGGAACAGCAGAAGGAACAAAACCTAACCTACCTAAAATAGATGTTTTTCCTTATCACTATTTCTGTAAAAGATTATTTGACATAAACATGTTCATTCAGATACAATGTCAAGTTTAATACAAACATGAAAATGTATAAGATGTAGAGTTTAGTGTGAAAACATTATAATACATTTAGATATTAGATGTTTGATATATGTTTGAGAAATTACACAAGTTTATTATAATATGTTTATTTATATGTATTTATATTTATAGCTTTTGTAAGTACCCTGGATGCTATGCATTCTGTACTCTAGATATGATGTTAGTTGTACAGTAAGTGTAGAGCAGAATGTGCTGAAATGGGCTCACAGCACCAGACCCTCCTGTGTTTCATCCAGGATAAAGTGTTTACTGTAGATCAATTAACAGATAATAATTTTTTTTCAATAACTTATACACCAGTTTAATATCTGTCTGTATCAAAGTTAAGATGATCTGAATATTTCATTAGATTGCAGTGCCGTGCTCTCATAGTAATGTATTACAGAGGAAAAGACCTTTGCTCAGTGTTTATTGCAGAGTGACATCAATTTAATTATGCAAACTAATTATAGCAATTTAGCCATTTTATAATACATGATCTTCGGAATCTAAATGTGTTGGATATATTTAAAACTATTTGAAAAAAATTAGTGTGAACTGGTCTATAAAAAAAAGTGTTATAAATTATTTAAAAAAAAAACAGCTATTAGAAACAAAATATTTTTTCTTTTTTTCCTCTTCTTCTTTTTGCAAAATGAATAGTGGAAATAGTGTGTATGGTAGCAAAGCAGCCGGTGGGTAAAACCAGATGAACCACAGATGAGAGTGTCAGTTCGCACAGTTCAGATGCAGCATCATGCGTGCAAACGTACCATGTGTGAGGTCTGTGGTCAGAAAACAGTCAAATGATAAAAATAAACATGGCTGCAGTGTTCAAGCTAAAATCTGTGGTTTAAGAGATGGCCTCAAATAATTACAAGATAGTTAAGATGATAAAGAAATTTAGCTGGCTATAACATCATTGTATTATTGGCCTCAAAAATTTGGAACATAAGCATTCAGTACAAAATATCCCATAATGACCATAAAGGTAGAAATATTTTAGTTTTTTTTCCCATTTTGTTCTTTTGATTCAGTATAGAAGCAGATTTATAAACAGCTTTTGTATACAGGGATTTGACCAGTTAACTATTAACATAGATTTGATCAGTCAGGTAACCGATAACATACATCCTCAGCTCTCTGTATGCTCTATAGGGCTTAAGATTTGGATGGACCGCTTAACTATAGAACATAGTTCTTGGAAAAAGAAATCACAGCAGATGCTCAGAATCTCCTTGAGCATTTAAAAATATATATATTTCTAAGGTGGTTTTCCGTCTTTTTAGGTTCTCCGTTCTCCATGGAGGACCTGTGAAGCTCTGTTAGAGTGGCCATTGGGCTTGAGCTCTTCTAGCCAGGTAATTGAGTTTGGTTAGGTGTCTAGCGCTTGGAAAAATCCTGGTACACCTACTATATGCTCTTTAAATTTCACAATCATGCAATGCTTCTAGAAATATCTCATGCTTTTAATGTTGTGACTCAACATCAAATTTAATTATGTGTTTAAAAATTCAGTAACAAGTTTGACTCACCTAAATAACAGGGTTCCATGTATGCATGATTGTGAAACTCATTTAACACTTCTATTCCACGGCACTAGCACCAGCACCTGGTTCACTTTAGTGGAAAAGGAGTAATAAAGGACTTAAAGGATCTGCTGCTAAAGCATCACATACGACAGCACACATTGAGAGGTCTTGTGCAGTCCAGGTCTCAAAGTGTCAGAGCTGATTTAGTCTCACAAGGGGACATACATGATATTATAGAGGTCGTTTCAATGATGTAACTGATTGATGTAGACACACAATTCTTCACATTCCTGACTTTCTTAACAGTACCTTCTTGGTATCTGCTCTCTCTGACTCCTTCATCACGTGCTTTGCTGTTGCCTTAGAGTTCAGTTGAACATTTTGGACCAATGTGTTGCTAAGTCAAGTTAACTGGATCTCGGGTTAGTTTTATCTCTTGGCTTGGTGTGTTTGGGCAGGTCTGAATGTCTGAGCTAAGAAACGTCCAGAGGAGCTCTCTGATGAATTCAGTCTTCTTATATTAGGACATGAGATTGCATGAGATTTGTTTTTATCCTGATAGACATGGTAATCTATCCAGTAGTGGGTTGAGTGTTTACCTTTTGGCCCATCATTACTTAATTGATTTGACTGTGCATGGTGTACCTGCACTGTTTTTTTTTTTTGTTCATAAGAAACAGGTCTCCTCATGCACACACACAGTACCTGGAGCCTCATGGCTCAGAATTATCTTTATTATCCTCATCTGAGACAAACATACAATTTTGGCAGGTCAATATTTATTAGGTACAAGGTGTCTCAGGCTTTAGGACACTTTTTGTTTTAGCACCATTCTGTGCAGTATATACACTAGAGACTTTTGCATGTGAAAACGCAGGAGATCTGAAGTTTCTTAAAAACTCAAACCAGCCTGACTGGCACCAAGCACCATGCCACAGTTAAATTTAGAGAGATCACACACTTTTCCCCCCAGTCTGAGCATTAACTGAAGCTCCTGGCGTGTATCTGCATGATTCTGCATGTCCTGTAGTGCTGTCCTGCCTCAGTACTGTTCCTTGCTTCATGTCCTGCAAATCAGGTTTCACCAACCGATATTTTGCTGCACACTGTTACAAATGAAAATAAGCTTTCTAACAGAATGGAACTCACCTGTGCCAATGTCATGCACAGGATGACCATCTCATCCTCGTCGCCAAAGCTGTTATACAGTAAATTATAATAACATTTTCTGGATCTGACCAGAGCATTAAATGACAAAGGAATCAGGAGTCTCAGAGCCAGAGTTCAGCTGGAGAAGACTTTTACTTTGTGCACATCAGTCAGTCAGTCTGGGCAATGGAATCTAAACATTTATGTATGACAAAATGACAAAACATCCATTTTATACGGAGATGTAACTATCAACCCAAGACAAGAAAAACACAATCAAGTTCATAAACATCATGTGAGAAATGAGTAAACAAGGACACTTACGGAGATCATTCTGACATGGATGAAATCTTAATGATTGTGCCATATCCATATTAAACATAAGAGAACATTGGAAATAAATCCCTAAACACACACTGCAGTGCCCTGGCTGTGACATGCACACTGCTGATATTTTGTTAAAGTGTGTTGCTTTGACATTGTAGATGTGAAATGTAAAATAGGGTGTCTGCCTCATTTAACAACAGCTAGTGGAGTCAGACATCATTTCCCCAAACTTCCTCGAGTCAAGTCAAGTCAAGTCAAGTCAAAGCTTTTTATTGTCATTTCAACCATATGCAGTTCAGTCCTCAGTGAAATGAAACAACGTTCCTGCTGGACCAATGAGCTACATACATACCACATAAGTTAACAACATAAATAATAAACTAGTAATCCAGTAGGTGTCCTAGATAACTTGGACACTTAAAAAAAAACTAAAACAAAAAAAAGCTAGCTAGTTAACTAAGGCATCTAATTAGTTGACTAGCTGAGACAAAAACAGATAAACACTATAAATTAACAAAGAACTATTTAAGTACTCTATGAAAAGACAACATGAATTGCATGTGCAAATGTGCAGACAAGAGTGACAACATGCAACAACATGACCAGAGGTGTCAAGTAACGAAGTACAAATACTTCGTTACCTTACTTAAGTAGAAATATTGGGTATCTATACTTTACTGGAGTAATTATTTTTCAGCCGACTTTTTACTTCTACTCCTTACATTTTTAAGCAATTATCTGTACTTTCTACTCCTTACTTTTTAAAAACAGCCTCGTTACTCTATTTTTATGATCAGAACGCGCAACCCCTCCGGTCGCATGATAAGAACGCGCACAACGCCCCCCCCCCCCCCCCGTCACATGATCAGAACGTGCACAACGCCCCCCCCCCCCCGTTGCATAATCAGAAAGCGAGACCTTCATGCTTTTGTCGCCCCTCACGGAACTTTTACTTTTATACTTTAAGTAGTTTTGAAACCAGTACTTTTAAACTTTTACTTAAGTAAAAAGCTTGGGTTGATACTTCAACTTCCAAAGAAGTATTTTTGAACCCTAGTATCTATACTTCTACTCAAGTAATGAATGTGAATACTTTTGACACCACTGGACATGACACAATCCAACACAATAATGCGTTGAGGTAGTGAGATGAGTAACAGGAAACATTTCTCATAATTAGCAGCAAAGATAGAAAAGAGTTTGTGTATGTGGAATTGATAGATGATCAGTGTGTTTGCGTGTGTGTTTATCAGTTTATTCACATTTTTGAGGTGGTTGAGTTTTTCTGAGTGATGCTGTTGGGCTGTTGTACTGTATATACTGTAGGTGTTTTTCAGCTACTGTACTGTATATCTATAGCGGTTCCCCGGTCTTCCTCATGCACATGTGAATCTACTCCCTGAGATAAATAAAAAAAATTAGAAAGAAAAGAAACTAACAGTTTAAAAAACTAAGAAAAAAATGGGTGGATGTTATTTTGACATTAATCTGTATCGATTAATACAGTGTTGCTGTTGGGAAGTTACAAAGCTAGAGATGTGTAACTGGGCTTTTAAAGTTGATTGAGTATGTTTGTATTTTATCTTACAAGCACACACACACACACACACACACACACACACACACAGTAAGGGAAACACTGCTTTGTCTGGAAACTTTTTTAGGGTTTTTAGGGTGGGGCTGTTCAATTTCTAAAACATTTTAAATGACAGCGTCTGTCCTTTTATTAATTCCAATGTGTTTCTACAGGATTTTAGAGAGATTAATAGAGATACCCGGCATAAAACATTAGAATGTACCAAAAGGAATGCAAAAGTGGGCATTACACAAAACCTAACTATAAAAAGTAGTAATTGTGTGTATTACTACTATGTATTATGCATTTTTGAGGAAGTCAACTGAGATGACGTATGTGTCCTTTTTTTTTTATTTTGTCAGTCTGTGTGTGTTTTGTACATCACACATTGTCACTTACCGACTTAATGACTTCCTACCAGTGTACAGTATGATCTTACATGAAACTTGCATGCAAGTGCACACACTCCAGCTGATGCTTGCATTTGTAGACACACACACACACACACACACACACACACACACACACACACACACACACAGACTCTCAAACAATTCTCAACATTTCATTAAAATGACACACATTAGATTAACATGTGCAGATAATCCAGGTGAGCACGGCACCATCAGCAGTGTAACAGTCACGGGCATCAGACAGTAACTTGTCCTTTGAAAATCACATTTCAAATATCTCAAAAACAGCCTTTTTCCATCTTAGAATTATTGCAAAACTGAGGAACATCTTATCCGTATCTGATGCAGAAAACCTAGTTCATGCATTCATGACCTCCAGACTGGACTATTGTAATACATTACTAGGTGGTTGTCCTGCATCCTCAATAAACAAGCTTCAGTTAGTCCAAAATGCAGCCGCCAGGGTTCTCACTAGATCCAGAAAATATGATCATATAACCCCAATATTATCATCCCTGGATCCTCACTGGATACCTGTTCAGTTTAGAATAAATATTTTATTTAAATAAATAAAATTACAAAATAGTATTACTTACATACAAGGCCTTAAATGGTTTAGCTCCCACATACCTAACCAGTCTTCTGATACGCTTCCACGAATAGCCTTCCAGACAGTGTTCGGGGAGCAGACATGGTTTCCCAGTTCAAAAGTAGACTCAAGACGCATCTTTCTAATCTGGCATACACATTACTCATCCCATAACCTCATAATCTGGCATACACATAACTCATCCCATAACCTCATAATTTACATTTAGGCATTTGGCAGACGCTCTCATCCAGAGCGACTTACATTTTTATCTCAGTACACATCTGAGCAGTTGAGGGTTAAGGGCCTTGCTCAAGGGCCCAACAGTGGCAACTTGGTGGTTGTGGGGTTTGAACCTGGGATCTTCCGAACCATAGTCCAATGCCTTAACCACTGAGCTACCCCTGGCCATAGCATAATCTGGCATACACGTAACTCATCCCATAATCTCATACTCCAGTACATCTATCCTGAATGGCAACTACGCTAATTCTCCGCATCTGTTCTGTATTTCTCTACCCATCCCGAGGCATCGGGAGATTGTGCCAGCTTCAGTAGACAAAGGCCGACCCTGCGAGGCTTCTGAGGCGTCCAGAGGCTTTGAGACAATGACCATTGTTAAAAGTGCTATATAAATTTAATTAAATTTAACTGAATCAGAACACCAGTCGAGGTTTAACATTAACAGTGAGACACTGTGTGGACATCATGTCCCTCACTGAAAGTCTCAATTTCACCTTTTTCCTGACTGTGTACAGCTTGGGGTTTTAATATTTAGCTGCTGCTTTAGTGAAGTTTAGTTTCAATTATTTTCCCCCCCCTAACAGCTCCCCTTCCATATGCACTTTCTAATGTTTGCTGACGGTGATGTAGAGGTGCGTCTGGCTTCACAGTGTGTTAGTGGTGTGACAGCGGCTTCACCTGATTGGTTAGTTCTTTTTTATTTATTTATTTTCACCATGGGAAGCTACATTCAGCCTGGCATCCCTTGGTATAATTCTGGCCAATTACAGTTTGATGACATTTGCCATAATTAATCTCTTTTGATTTATTTTAGAAAGGGCCACCTCGGCCTGGCTTCTCTTCGGACATGAGTGTAAAAGTGCAATACCGTGTTTTACCGACTAACATGGGGGGCGCTGTTTCACTCACTGTCAAATACAGTCAGCAGCAGCACAGAGGAGTTTAATACAGAAACAAAACTCTTAAACAAAGTGTTATTTTATAACCAAAATGACCTTCTGAACTACTTTCACTTGTATTGGAGTTACATTTAACCAGATCTACAGTGAAACCTCGGGATACGAGTTGAGTGTTAAGTACTGGCCAACTCTCTACAGGCGTCTGAGGTTAATGATCCTGGAGGATTCTGGGTAACTGAGCTCTCCCATACAGCTCTCTCACTGTGCACCTCTGTCTCCCTCTGCTGGCGGCCGGTGGTATAGTGTGGCCTCTATAATTCCCTGCTGAGGGTTTGTTAGAGCAGGTTACAGGAACAAGAGCTGGATTTGACTGGATGATTAACTGCTTAAGTGTTACTGAAGAGCTTCGGGTCTGCACTGGAAAGAGCAGGAGAGTCAGCTGTCATGGGCAAAAGTGTTAATCACCTCATCACACATGCTATATTAGCTTACAAATACAACTAAACACTATAAAAAGTAAATCATGAGGTGTAAAATTTTCTCATCCTCCATTATCACTAGAGTGGGAAAAGACAGAGTTGAAAACTGTACTGCAAGTGGCCACCAGAGGGCCTCAGAGACATTATGGATTAACTTTTTAATCATCATATATACAATAAAATGTAGACACTAATAACACACTCCTTCACTACAGAGACAAAGCAGTACACATCATCAGAGGGGAACCAACTCCTCATGGGGAAACATTATTTAGTTTTACTAGTTTAATTAGTTCATATTTTAATATTAATATTTAACAATTTTTAGTATTGGTTTAAGCCTTTTAGATGAGATTTTCTTAAAGGCACATTTTGTTTACATATAATGTAGAATCTTTTAATTTGTATGCACAGACATCGTAATAATTTTTCTTTAAAAAAAAAAATAAAAATCAGCCCAATTACTGTCAGCTCACACCAAGGCAAAAAAAATATATAATAAACCAAGCCTTGTCTCAGGAAGGATGTTTACACATAGATTTTTTATTTTTTTTTGCAGATCCTGGGCATTACTTTCTCTCAGGCTCTTAAATTTGAATAATCCTGAATAAAGTACACACTTTCAAAGTAAAACTAAATTTTAAGTAAACATCTGGCCCATCCTCTGCTGACTCTGGAAGTCTAGTTAAAAAGTGAATAATTGAATTTTTCAAATGTTTTACATGTAAAACGTAAATACAAAGTATTTCTCCACCTTTAATGTCATATAGCAACTAACATTCAACTTAAAACCAAACAGAAACACTTCAGGACAATAAAAAGAAAAAAGATAAAAATTTTGATCACTTACCGGTCCAGCCATGGTCAACTGACACACACACACACACACACACACACACACACACACACACACACACACACACACACACATGATGTCTGAGGATCTCTGTTTATTCTCAGCAAAGAGAGCACTTTTGAAGCACTTGGAAAGGGTGATGTGTCACATATGATCCCAACATCGAAAGAACCAGTCATTAACACGTCAGTCAACAGACAGAGTCAGAGACAAACAGGAGTGAGAAAAAACATTTGCATTCTAAAGGGTTCTAGTAGACAAGAGCTGTCTGGATGTATATTTGTCTGGATACAGGATATAGAAGGTGTTACCACATAAAGAGTCAGCAAGCACTGTTCTCAAGGCACAGGAATCTTCTCATCATATTATAATACCTTACAATATTTGAATACCTTAGGGGCAATGGTGGCTCAGTGGTAGGTTTCTCAGCCGCCATGCAAAAGACCCATGTTCGATTCCCAGCCAGTGCCCAAACCCCGGCCATCGGATACAGTGCTGGTTCCAAGTGCTGGATAATAAATGGGAGAGTTGTGTCAGTAAGGGCATCCGGTTTAAAACCTGTGCCAAGCTTGTACAGAATGTGGTGACCCCTCAACCAGAGCAGCCGAAAAACAACACCACATTTTAATACCTTACAAACTGCATGATGATATCAATATTATTATTATTATTAATCTGTTCACTCATGCACAGATGCACACATCCCGGTACGTTGTAGACACTCATGGACGTTGCACATTTGCACAGTTTCTGGACATTTCCATTTATTTCCATTTAAATTAGCTATTTTGTTTTTTGTACAGATAGATTTTATATTTCTTATATATTTTTTTTATATTTTGTTCTATTACTTATTGTTTCAGCTATTTCTTTCACTTTCTTATTGTTTTTAAATTTTTAAGGTCATGGGGGGTCGTATAAGCATTTCACTCCATATCTACTGTGTATAATTGTGTATGTGACAAATAAAATTTGAATTTGATGTTAAAATGGACGAAAATCTATAAAAACATGTTCCCAGGACCTTGTTGAATTTATGCCACAAATAATTTAAGCAGTTCTAAAATCAAAAGTGGGTCCAACCCAGTTCTACCAGGGTGTACCTAATGAAGTGGCAAGTCAGTGTATATATGTTCATATCGGATGGTCTGCTGTGGTGAACCCTTAAGAGTAGAAGGTGAAAGAACAATAGTATGTAAAGTACAGTATACGGCAAAATATACAGTCCTGAAACTCACATCTGGGACACGCATATGCATTTGTCGACGGGACATGGCTCCAGCCGCATGCGTTCCTAATAGTGTGAATTAAGTTGTGTTGTGCAGATGTGGTTGGAAATGGGTCACTCAATGAAGGAAAAAGTATTCATAGTCGAGTTTATTTCTGCTCATATGGTAGTGGACGTGAAAGGGGACCGAGTTTAAAACAGGTGGCAGAACATATTCACTCCCATAACCGCCCCATTCCCCCGATGCCTTCTAGTGGGGACTGTTAAAGGAGAGTGTGCTCAACTGTGAAGATCTGCCAAGAACTGAGTCTGCATTACACAAGTAAATCAAATCCTTTTGCATGAGTCTGCAGCGAACTTCATTCTGGGAATCCGGGTTGAAAAACTGTACACATGAGCAATCACGTTATGCATATTATGTTAAATCAAATGCTAATGTTAGTTTATTTAAAAAGAAATTCAATTAAAATGTCTTTGTACATCACACAGAATTAAAACATTATGGGAAATTTAGATGAAATGTGAAAAAATGTCTATGAATTAAAATGATTAGATTGTCCCTATATTAAAGAAAAATAAATAAACACACAGATGACAACCAGGTGGTTTTGTTCATCTGTTCCTTTCAGTACTGTACGTCCCCCTTTCTGTGACCCTGTTTAGGATCAGCACTATAGAGAATGAGTGAGAGTCAGTCAGTTCATACACGCCCATGCCATAGCACTGCCTCCACCATGTTTCTGGTATAATTTGGATCATGAGTCCTTCTTTTCCTTCTTTACATTCTTGTTTTGTAGTCATTCTGGAAGAAGTTAATCATATTCCAGAACTGGACAGGTTCTAATCTGGCCTTAATGTTCCTGAGTGTTTATAATGATATGCACCTTGCGGTATATAAACCTTCTGCATTTACACTTATCATGGTGTCACTTGACTGTAGACTTTGACACTGATACTCCTACTTCCTACAGTATGTTCTCAACTTGGCTAGATACAGTATTGTTTCTTCATCAAGGAAACAATTTGAATATGAGAGAATATGAATATATATGAATATATGAGTAAGTTCTCTCTCATAATATGAATGAGAGAACTTAATTTCAAGCAATATTGTTTCTTCATCAAGGAAACAATTTGGGTTCTTTAGATGTCTTCCATGATTTTTCAGGCCTATAAGTAATATACTATTAAAAATCATCTGTAATTTTCTCTTATTTGCCATTTTAAATATTTGCAGTCTGTAGATTATAGTTATTAGAGGGTCAGTCTGTGTGGATCTCGAATAAACCAATCAAGAAATCTAGAAGAGAAATGGTAATAAGAGTTCTCCAGCAATCAGAAAATATTGGAAAAGGCGTAAAACAGTTCTTTTTTTATTGTCCACTATGCATTTTGTAAACTACTGAGAGATGTTTTCTACTGTATACTATCTGGTGATTAGTGGAGTCTTCAGGGACGTCGCACAACTCAAGAATCATTACATTAAAAGTGTGGTGGCCAGTATAACACATTCACACACAAACACTGGGACAGAATACTATCTACAGTAAATTTAAATACTATAGGTAGAAAACAAAACAACATACACAAAAAAATGTAAATAAAAACACACAAAAGTATTGATCATTTTCGAAAACCTCTGTTAAGTGACAGATTTGTAAACAAACTTAGACCAAAATGTTGCCTTGGGACACTGAATATGAGAAAGACCTTAATTTCAAGTATAAAACCATTAAGCTTTTTGCTTGTATAGGATGTACTGAGTTTTGCATGTACTTTTATATCAAACTAGTACCAACATTATCACATTAAATACATTATCATTCTAAAACTGGTTAAGGTTAACAGTTTAAACAAATTGTATTTAAGCAGCTTTCCTTTGGTAACAGCTCAATACAGTAGGTACTCAATCGGAATTGCAATTACCGCTGCGGCAAAACGACAGCAGCCAAAATAAATCAGTTGCATTTCAAAGTCATTCATGAAATGACCGCCAGGTGGCGCAAAGTGACATTTTCACTCGCCGCAGTTTTAAAATATAGTGAAGTAATAAAAATCTATTTATACAAAGAAATACAATAGTGAAGGTAATTTCCACGAGTACTTTACACAACAAACATGAAAAATCTGAACCAGAGCTATTGATACGTACTGTACAATAATGAGTAAAAATAAAAACATGGGTTAAATGTTGTTTAGATCAAGTTCACTAGCTGACAATTTGATTTGTACAAAGTATAAACTGTTATATAGCGTATCTCCGTATCTGTTTATTGTTATTTAAGTTCTGGGTTATTTCAGGTACATTGTTGTGTTGCTCATGTTGGGTCATATGAGATGTAGTGGGTCATTTACAAATGAACACCTGGTTGGGTTATTTTAACCCAACAACTGGTTTATTCATTATTCCCTCGTTTCTCCAAATAGCAGCCGGGAAAATGTTTGAAATATTACTCTTATTGTGTCAAGTGTAGTTTTAAGAGTTGTTTAGGCAGGAATGTATGTGTGTATACAGCTCAAAACCTCCATCAGTTATTAACGATAGCGTCTATTTAGAAAAAAATGCCCCAACGATTTCTGAGATTTGAGCTCCAGGAAATCTCCCGGCGCTCTGCGCATAACACCGGGCCAACTCATGTCGGAAAGAATTTATAAACGTTTTCTAAACGTAGGCTATTGTTTTTTACTTATAATATTTGTTAATTTAATTTAAATGAGGTTTGGGCTCAGGACTTCAATTCAGCATCGTAATTCCCCTCTTTAATTTCCTACGTAGTCTAATCAGCGCTCAACCACACGCAAGTTCCAGAAGTAGACTAATGATTATGAATGTGTCAGGAAAAACAGCAAGCAGACTGACTCTGTCCATTTTAATAAGTCATTGATAAATTAGTGATGTCTTTGGTTTCGGCTGTAGTGATAAAGGTAATCATGTCATCTCGTTGTCTCTGCAACAGTGGATGCGCCAAAAATCCGCTTTTCATACGAATTACATTGTGTTCTCCATTAGTTTATATAAAAGCAGACATTTCGGTTTCTATAAGTATATATTCTTTACATCTGTGAGGCGAGTATACATGGAGTGTCGTTTCACTCAAGTTCACTGAAAACTATACAGAACAGCGCACCCTGTTTACTTTCATTATTTAATAAATTATCATAAAGTTTTTGCGTTATTGTGAGTGTAAGAGCCATATCTTATTTTATGAATTTGTTGTTGTTGTTTATTTTATTTCATTTTTCTAGGTAAGCGCCAAGCACCAAGTTTATTAGTTAAGTCTGTTAAGCATTCATGTGTGACAATCGTAGGTTGGTCTGTGACATCATTCCACTATTACACGTAGTTACATGACTACTGCACGGTAACAAGTCAGTCTTGAGATACGGAAATTGTGGAGACAAGCTTTTTGACCGTAATCTACCAAATACAGCAAACATGTTGTAAAAATAATTTAAGATTGTGACCTACAGATAAAGCGATTTGGTTGTTGTAACTTCAGTGTATTTACTCAAGACAATTGTACTGTATGAAGTGTTGAATCTTTGATGCTAGAAATAAAACGAGAGAAAGAACTCAACGGACTTCCGTGTCGTGAGTAGCAAATCAAAATAAAGATACGTGTCAAAACTTGTGGAATAACATGCCCGTACATGTAAAGTTAAATGGCTTTCTCCGTCGTTTAAGCGAAGATAACTGACTGTTGAAATCGAATCCGAAAGAGGACTTGCCTGCTTTAAATTTCACCATGTCAGACAATGATGACAACGCCGCCATTACCGAGCCTGAGCGTGAGATGGTGCTTGTGGACAAAGATTCGAAAGAGAAGCTTCAAGAAATGATGGAAATTAGAGAAGAAAGGTGGAGTCATTTGACTGCACTATCCAAAGAAATAGAGTTGCTTATGCACGATATCTGTAATTTGTATAACGTTGAAACTAAGTACCATCCGGACTACAAAAGGCTGCTAAAGCACTTTACTCAAAGCAACAGAAATGTGCGATTGTGCTTAAACAAAAACGAACAGGACCTGCACAACTTGTACAAGTCTAAATCACTGTCCCCCACAGAATTCAAGAAAAACGTAGAGTCATGGATCGCGGAAACTAAGAGCCTCCTCATGACGTCTCCCACGTATAACGATGGAGTTTCGTCAGATGACAGCGTGTCACAACTGGTAGCGGCTAAGAAATTTGCTACAAGTAAACACGGAAGCATAGCATCGGCAGCATCCAAAAGGTCCTCAACATCTACAGCTTCCTCAACTCATCGCAAGGAAGAAGCTGGCAGGGCAGCTCTGCTGGCTAGAGCAGCAACCTTAGACGAACGGTATGCACTAGAAATGGAGGAAGCACAATTAAAAGCACAATTAAAGGCAAAAAAGGAAAGCTGGAACTCAAAACGGCGCTTGCGATGCACGATGCTAAATTAAAAGTGTATCAAGCTTGTGAAGAACGACAACATCCTGCAAAGCAGAGCAGCGCATACTTTCCCAACTCAGAATATAATGAACATTACGAGCACAGCGCGTCCACAGAATATAACGAACTGCCAACACGTTTACAAGCAGCTCACCTAAGTGTGCCCGTAAGTGTAAACCCCCAAATGACAAGTACCTTAAAGGAATGTTCTAACCAAGACAATGAATATTCACGCCATGGCATTGATGCACGTCAGGCAGATATTACAGAAATGCTTGCGAAGAGTCAAAGGCAATCCTCTTTACCTCAGGCCTTTAAACATGCTGTTGAAACCAAAGCTGATAGAAAAGCTTATCCGCATCACTATCTTGAGCAGTATACTAGAGGAGAGCCTAGAGATCTCGTTAAGAGCTGCCAGCATTTGCCAGATCATCTTGGTTATATAGCGGCAATGAGACTGTTACAGGATAGATTCGGAAATAAACAAAAGATCGCAACCACGCTGATGCAAAAGGCAGTCAGATGACCGGAAATAAAGTCAGAGGACGGAAAGTCGTTAAGCGCCTTCTCCGTGTTTCTGGTAACCTGGTCACAACATCATGGCAAGCATTGACTACATGGACGAGCTAGATAATGCTACCAACATGCAGACCATTACTTCAAAACTGCCCTACAAATTGCATGAGAGATGGAGGGCCTACGCATACGATCATGAGGAGCGCAGTCAGAAAAGTCCCAAGTTCGTGCAGCTGATGAAATTCGTCGAACGACAAGCCAGAGTAATGTCAAACCCACTATCTCAACTAGTGATAAAAGGCACTTCAACAAATCCCTTCAAGGATCCAAGTTAAAAAAGGAAGCAAAAAGTGGGGTCAGCTTCGCAACGGGAACTGAACAGGTTGGTGAAAATCATGAAGACTTGATTACAGCAAAGAGTACTGGTGCATCAGTTATAAGTGCCTTCACTGAACCTTGTGCATTCTGTAAGAAAGGTCATGCCTTAGATGATTGCTTCCAATTTAATGACAAGGTACATAAAGACACAGTGGACTTTTTGAAAAATGGATTTTGCTATGGATGCTTAGTAAAAGGACACTTGATCAAAGACTGCACAAAGAGAATCATATGTCCATCGTGCTCAAAGAAACATCCTCGCATGTTACACATTGCCGTACAAGACACAGCTTGGGTAATTGTAAAAACTGATGAAACTGAAACAGTTAACACACCGCCCGTTGCAGTGAGTCATGAAACAAGTGCCTGCACTGGGGCTGGAGACAACTGCATTCTCTCCATAGTGCCTGTTAAAATAAAGTCCAAGAAAAGTGATGACAGTAGAAGTGCATGCATTTATGGACCCAGATAGCTCCGCCACTTTCTGTACAGAGTCGTTAGCAAGGCGGTTAAACGTTCAAGGCAGAAAAGTTGATATAACGTTAAGCACCATGAATTCTAAGAAACAAGTAAAAAGCTACGTGCTCACTGACTTGGAGGTTAGTGGCCTAGAAGAAAACACCTTTGTTGAACTTCACAAAGTGTTTGGACAAAAGAGCATCCCAGCCTCAGTGGAAAATATTCCACAACAGCACGACATTGATAAGTGGCCATACCTCAGTGAAGTAAAATTACCTCAGATTCATGCTGGAATTGAAATTCTCATAGGCAATAAAGAGTATAAGCTTCTAGAACCATGGCAAGTAATTAACAGCAGTTATGGCACAAAGGGCCATACTGTATGCAGTAAAGACTGCTCTTGGATGGACTTTAAATGGACCTCTTCGAGAATCCATCGAGGAAAGCATGTATAACAACGAGCAGGCCAGTGTTACAGTTAACAGAACTTCCATTGAAAGTGTAGAACGAATGCTGATACAACAGTACAACCACGATTTTTCAGAACAGAATTGTGATGACAAAGCCGAGTGGTCACAAGAGGACTATCAGTTTTTAGACTCTGTATCTAACTCTGCAGTTTACCGACAATCACTTTTACATCGGTCTTCCATTTAAGAAAGCAGCTATTCAAATGCCCAACAACCGAAGTGCAGCCATGCAGCGCGCACTAAATCTCAAAAGGAAATTCAAAAGTAACTGCTCATTTCACAAGGAGTATGCAAACTTCATGAATGACATGCTTGAAAAGGGCCATGCAGTCAAGGTCCCTACATCTCACCTAAGTCGACAAGATGGTCAAGTATGGTATATACCTCACCATGGCGTATACCATCCTCAAAAGAAAAAGCTAAGAGTGGTTTTTGACTGTGCTGCCAGCTATCAGGGAGTATCACTAAATAGCGAGCTCCTACAAGGACCAGACTTGACATTCACTTATCGGAGTGCTTACACACTTCAGACAAAAGGAAGTTGCCATGATGGCTGGAGTGGAAGCCATGTATTATCAGGTGAGACTTCCGGAAAAGGACACAGACTTGCTGTGTTTCCTATGGTGGGCGAATGGAGATGTAAACCAAGACTTAGTTGAGTATAAGATGGTCGTTCATCTGTTTGGTGCAAAAGCGTCGCTAACTTCGCACTTAGGAAAAAAGCAGAGGAAAACCGCAGCAATGCATCTGTCGAGGCAGTGAACACAGTACTTAAGAACTTTTATGTAGATGACTGTCTAAAGTCTGTTTCGAGCCATGATCAAGCAGTTCCTTTATATAACAACCTCACCAGCCTTTGCGCAAGCGGAGGGTTCAACCTCACCAAGTGGGCAAGTAACAGTCGTGCCCTACTGACCCTTATTCCTGAGAGTGAAAGAAAAAAGGTGCATCAATTCAGACATGTTCAAGTTTAAAATTAGCTTAAAGGAACGACCTGTGACTAGACGAGGTATCTTGTCAATCACTAGTTCAATTTACGACCCCTTGGGTTTCCTTGCACCTGTCATACTGCCAGCTAAGATCCTAATGCAGCAGTTGTGCAAAGAAACACTTGCATGGGACAACGACATTCCCGAACAGTTTGTAAAAAGATGGAAAGCCTGGCTACAAGAGATGCACCAACTGTCCCGAGTTCAGTGTGAAAAGATGCATAAAACCAGTTAACTTCGTCACAACTACAGCACAACTTCATCACTTTTCAGACGCAAGTGAGATGGGATACGGAGCTGTCTCATACCTCAAGTTGGTAAATGTTGATGGACTCGCACATTGTGCATTCATGATGGGGAACTCTCGTGTAGCACCCCTGAAACAAACCACTATTCCACAAATGGAATTGACTGCGGCAGTAGTTGCTGTAAACAATGACAAAATGTTGAAAGGTCAACTGGAACTGGAATTGTTGGACTCTATGTTTTGGACTGACAGTACAACTGTTTTGAGATACATTGATAATGAAAAATTTCATCTTAAAACCTTTGTTGCTAACAGAATTGCCATTATAAGAGAGTCAACCAAGCCACAGCAGTGGAGGTACGTCACTACGTCAAAAAATCCATCTGATCTTGCATCCAGGGGGGTATCCTGTGAAAAATGTCAACTGGATCCATGGTCCCTCTTTCCTCAAAGAACCAGAGGGTATGTGGCCTGAGAACATTCACGACATGTAGATAAAAGAGGATGACAATGAGATCAAACACTCAGCCTCAGTAAATATCGTGAGTACTACAGAGAGTACAGATACTGTGAGCAAACTGATTATCACTCCGGCGAGTTGAAAAGATCTGTTGCCTGGATTATTCGTATCAAGGACATGCTCAAACAGAGATCAAAAGGGGTTAAAAAAAAACGTGTAAAACGTTGAAAACCTGAAAAGCCCAAAAACAACATTCCGATTGAGTACCTACTGTACATGTTCAAATAAACTACAAGAACATTCAATATAAAAACACTGAAATAAGTGCATCTTCAATTTCATTAGAAGCAAAAATCCTTTTTCTCCATAAATAAGAAAAGGAACGGAATGCTGGCGAGGCACTATAAAAGGTAACAGGGAATAATAGGAAAGTAAACACAGTATTGTGAGGTGTAGTCAGACTGATCTGTACATTCTGAATAGACAGCAGTTTATTAGGGTTACAAAAGTCTGACTAGAACATTAAATTTCTTTGCTCATCATTTTCATAATTAAAACAACACTTAATTCTGTAGTCTCTCATGCGTGGTCCTAAACTCCATCCTCATCTCGCGCTCCTCGTGACCCTAAGACAGAAACAGGATGAGCTCTGAGCTGAGACTGAATGTTAGCGCAGGCTGGATTTTCACTCACACACAGATGTTTATTCCATATTACACTGTAAACTACATCATGTCTTACTCTCTCAGTTCAGCAGGAAGTCACACAGTCACACTTTGTAAGCTTGGGGTTGAAGAATCTCCTTCAGAGGAAATACAATAGACAAATCATTATTAGTTTAAGTTTGGATTTACACAGGAATTAAAAGCAAAGAAGAAATAAATCAGTCCAGCTGATAGCAGAAGTCCTCATGTTAGCCTCACATTAATGTGTATACACAGTGTGTGTTTAAGGTGACGTGGGGTTAAATAAAGGCAGGTCATTAGAGTCACAGGGATTCTGATCAGCTGAACAGTGTGTCGTTAGTATAATGATGTGTTTTCATCTTTCTTTATTAACAGGCACGATTCAGAAAAAATGTTGAATGATTGTCAGCAGAGGTGATGTGGGACTGATTGTTACTCTGGGAACGTCATCAGAGCCGCGCGGCCAAATCTACCCTTTAAACACTTTTTTAATTCATGATTATTTATTTTGTAAGATAGAGCAGCGGCCCAGAACTACAACACAACCTGAATAAACGACTGCAGAATGCTTAAAATAAATATGAAACCATAAAGATGATATCAACTGAAGACATTATAAAAAATAAAAAATAATTAAATGATAAATTGACTGAACACTAAACTGACATCATCATCATCCCTCTTTAATAAGCTGCTCACTTTTCTCCGCTTTAGATCTGATCTCTCACATGGTCTTTCTGGAATCCATTTGACAAAAATGTGCTGTAGCTATAGAGAACTTTACTCCCTGATTACGACTGAACACTGTATTCATTTTAAATATCATTAGAGAATCAAAGCCTAACTTACTGTCATTAACTGGACAGTGGGGTCTGTTCTGTGAATAAAATACACCCGTTCCTGTCGTCCTCCAACCAAATTTCCTCTTCTTCCAGACCACAATTCCAGCAACAACGGCAACGAGAGCGACAAGAGCGACGAGAGCCGCGACTCCAGCAGTGATGATGGCAATCGGTGCTCCGTCTGATCTTCTACCTGTTAAATCAGCACAGAGTCTTTATTATCTGCTGCAGCAAGAAATCAGCTTTCACTCTCTACAGCTCGAGTTTATTAGGACCTTTTGGTACTTCTCGCACTAACTCCTTCTCCAAGCTGCTGTGCTGAACCACGCAGGTGTAGTTGTGTTTCTGCAGCTCCTCAGCTGGGACTTTCAGAATGATTCTCTTCTGGAAGCTTCCATCCTGGTTGGGTAACGTCTCTCTGAGCTCCACGTCCTCATGCACGTCCTCTCCGTCCTTCTGCCAGGTGATGTTTAGTGCTTTGGGGAAGAAACCTGTAGTGTGACACACCACCTCTGGAGAAGGAGACGAGTGTCTATGGAACACTGACACCTCGGGACGAACTGCAGAGACACACAGAGACAGAAATATTACAACACTGTCAGTATTATTACCAAGAATGTGATTACTACTGTATGTTCAGTAATGTACTGCTCTGTGTGTGTGTGTGTGTAGGGATGTGATCATAGTGTGTACACTATAATGGTGTGTGCGCCCGGGGTAGCTCAGTGGTTAAGGCATTGCCTTACGGTTCGGAAGATCCCAGGTTCAAACCACCAAGTTGCCACTGTTGGGCCCTTGAGCAAGGCCCTTAACCCTCAACTGCTCAGATGTGTAATGAGATAAAATTTTTAAGTCGCTCTGGATAAGATAAGAGCGTCTGCCAAATGCCTAAATGTAAATGTGTGTGTTATGAAGGACTGTATTGGAGTCACTACACTAGCTGTGTGTGTGTGTGTGTGTGTGTGTTGAAAAGATTGGTGTGTACACTCTCAGAGTGACGAAGTGTGCATGTGTTGTGTAAAAGAAGAAAATTTAAAGTGTACAATATGTGAGTGTGTGTTGTGAAGGACTGTGATTCGGTGTGTACACCATCACTATGTATTGGTGATGTAATGGAGATTACATGCAGATTTCTTCCCACTGGTCAGCCCTCATCCCTCACTCACTCATCATCTATACCGCTTTATCCTGTATTCAGGGTCGCGGGGACCTGGAGCCGATCCCAGGAGACTCAGTGCATGAGGCAGCGTACACCCTGGACAGGGTGCCAATGCATCGCAGGGCACACACACACATATTCACACACTACAAGCAATTTGGGAACACCAATTAACCTTACCTATATGTCTTTGGAATGTAGGAGGAAACCCACCAAGCACAGGGAGAACATGCAAAGTCCATGCAGACGGGAATCGAGCCGCCTGCTGGTCAGCTCATGAACTATGAAGTAATTTAAAAGTTTAACCATCAAAATGCAAAGCAGTTTTAATACTATTCTATTGTCCAGGGTTCATACAATTTTATATCTTTAATTTTTATAGCTGTGACTTTTCCACAACCGGTCATTAAATATTCATGACATAAAAAAAATCTTTTTCACAATAATTATTTTATTTACTATCTTTATTCATGCTTTTTAAACGTACACTAGTGAGGCATGACCACTGGCCTAATACTCAGGTCCAATTATTGACAGAGGCACTATTATTTTTTTTGGTTTATAATGCACTCACGGTTTAACACATTTAGAACCAGATCCATGCTGGCTGAGTGAGATTCTAGAAACAACTGAAAAATGGAATCGGGGAAAGTCAAGCGCAGCATATGTCTAACAGTAGCTGGTGCAATTATAAAAGCACCTCTCATACATTCCTGCACACTCAACCTTGAGCTTCTGTCCATCAAATATCAACCTTTCTAGATTTCTTGGGAATTTACTTCCGTCATAGTCAGTGCCGTTTATATTCCACTTCAGGCTAACATGGACACGGCCTTTCAGTCCTCCTGAAATTCAGCAAGTTTGAACAATGTTTCAAAGGAGTTGATGGTATACTTTAGCACAAGGACCAAGCCCAGGAAGATAATGAAGGACCTCAGCTACCCTTTCCTCTGCTGCTCTCAGCTGTGGTCAGGAAAGCTCTTCCACTCCCTGAAGGCCAGCATAGAGAGTCTGAGGAGAAGCTTCATCCCACAGGTTGTTCATGCCCTGAACCAGAACTCCACCAAGGCCAAAATCAATCGATTTGCTTTTTGCATACATTACACAATAGTTTGCTAACGGCTCATTTGCACATAAAATGAAGACTAACTTGCACTTGAACAATCAGACCGATGCTGATGCACATCTCATATCATTTCTCACTCCCTGTTTTAAACCATCCTGCTGCTGTCATGCCCACACTATATCGTTACATTGCCATATTTTTATACTTTTATACTTCAGTAATATTTTTTGTAAATTCTGTTCCTGTGTAATTTAAATGACTGTTTAATTGTTTTTAATATAAGAAAAATTTCCAGCTTAAAATGTTATTTTATTGCAATTCTTTAGATTATTGCTATCTTTAGTCTAATTGTACTTTAGTGCAGTATTTTTACTCTAGTTTAATATTTTATAATTTAGGACGACGACATTTATAGAAGCATTTCAGTGCAGATCAAACTGCATATGTTTTGTATGTGACAATTTTAATCTAGTCATTTCTTTCTCATCACCGAGAGAAAAAAAGTGATCCCTAAATGTGACATGTTTCCTGTCCTGGTGAAAAATATCTGTGAGAGTTTTCACAGCATTTAGTGAAGGCAAGCTTGCCTGTTTAGTCCTGCTTTGTTAAGAAACATAAAGCATGTTCAGCCAGATACGTAAATGTTTAATATTTTTGTTCAAAATTCAAATGTTAATAAATTTGAATAGTGTTGTAATAATCAGCAGTCTTTCTTTGGCCTTTTCTCATCAGACTTTAGAATAATCTTTAAACTGGTGCCATTCCCAAATTATACATGAGGATGCACAATTAGGTCATACAGCATTTTGACACATATTGCATCTGCATCTTAACCTGTGATATGTAGCTATTAAACGTGCCATGTTGTATTCAGACATGTTTATCTAATAGGCCTAAATTCAGCATCTCTCACCATCTGCCAGTGACTCACACAACCAAGAGGAAGGGAAGGCAACTTGTGTTCAGCACTACATTCTGAAGTGGAGTACGTCCAAGACATACAAGCTAAAATCAGACGTGCCCTCCCTATAGTTCATCCACTGAGGGAGTTGGGAAGACCACTTCCACCACCATTGAAAGGTCCTCAAAGAGCTCAAAAATGTTGGCCTAATCAAACAAGTGTCACCTGGGACTGACTGAAGCACAGTACCAGTACAAAGCACAGTAAGAAAAAGGGGTGGAAGCAGTCCACCTCCACCCAACAACAAAAGCCCCCCATTCTACATAAACCCAACTTTGACCATCCCTTTCCTGTACAGTACATTCAGATGCCTCAGAAAACTAGCTCAAAGCCATCCTCCCTAAGATTTCAATGGTGAAGAACACTCCTCTGTATGAATAGGAAGAACAGAAATATGTTGCAACTGAGTGAGGAGGCCTAAACGAGGGTTAAGCGGGATGTCACTTCACACTTGTCACCGACCACGCTTCTCTACAGAGTATTAAAAAGATAATCAACAACCCTCACATGCCCAATAGTAATAATAATAATAATACCTTTCCTCTGCAGAGTCTTTTTGCCGTAAGTCATGAACTTCTTTAATCGATCAACACAGTCATTCTCCAGGAAGTCTTTCCAGTATTCAGCCTCAGCACCTTTAGGATCCCAGTGGTTTATAAATTTCTCAGCTTTATCATTAGCAGCAGTCCAGGTTCCAGTCCTCAGATTCAGACTGATGAAATCTTCTCCATCATAAGCGTATTGTATGTGTCCTCTTTTAGTGCCGTCATCAGCCAGCTCACAGCCGTGCACCCTCTGTAGTGTATGAGCGTCTGCACACACACAAGGTTTAGATGAGTTTCCTTTCCATTTACACACAATTCAAACAATTATTGCTCTTTCGAACAGTGTTACCGAAGACAACTTTAAGCGAGCAGTTTAATGTTACATAGAAAGCAGCTTGAAGTCTGAAGGGCCCGTTTCTGACAAATTTCACAGTTTGTGGGCTGTGACACTCCAGATACCCAAATATACTTACACACGCATTAAAAAAGGAATTTTATAGTGACTCTAGGAGTGAGCTTGTTTGTGAACTAATGGACACTTGGGTTAGGTTGTGTTTCATGTATGATGTTTGAAAAACGACTAAACTGATTCCAAACAAGCCTAAAACTTGTTCATCGCCCATTAAATTTGATTATTTTTAATGAAACTTGCTTTCGTTAAATGCTGACGGATCCAGTCAATTCACCATTCACAAAAATGTGTGCAGTGTAGTCTCTAGTGTGAGTGCATACTAGAAAAATAGACTTTCCCTCCATTTTTTCCATCTTTAAATTAGTACATAGACTGGTCAAAGAAAAAGAAAAAAAAAAAGTTACCAGCTGGATGTAACTTAGGGCTGGGCGATAAAACGATAACAATATGTATCGCGATAGACACGTGATCGATATCAATAAAAAATTAGTTTGATAAAACATTCGATAATTTTTATTCTTTGTCGGAAGTAAACAGAGGTCGCGAAGCTAGTTTGGTTGCCGTCATGCGCACTCGCTCCGCGACCGGCACTAGAACCCTGAAGTAGTACGGTCGCGATTCAGGAAGTATAAAAGGGGACAAGATGGTGCTTCACATTGCTCAGTCATTGAGTCTGCCCATGCCGTTTCCGGCGCTTCGCCGGATCTTATGCTATACTCAGCATTTTGGGTCCAATTCCTGATTGAGTGCGAGTTGCTTGAACGCATGTTTAATTGTATATTCAATTCAATTCAGTTTTATTTGTATAGCGCTTTTAACAATTGACACTGTCTCAAAACAGCTTTACACAATCAAAAGAATTATTTAAGTTTGTATGGAATGTGAATGTGTATGAATCAAAATGTTCAGATAGTCCCTGGTGAGCAAGCCCGAGGGCGACAGTGGCAAGGAAAAACTCCCTGAGATGGTAATAGGAAGAAACCTTGAGAGGAACCAGACTCAACAGGGAACCCATCCTCATCTGGGTGAAACAGATAGCAGGAAATGATCTGCATTTATACAGTGTTAAGTGTTAGGTTCAGCTATAATACTTGATGTTAATTGATGTTATAATAGTTGATGTAAAATGGAGTCCAGTAGTTATTGGAGACACAGATAGACTTGTAGAAAGTTCCAGTCCTGAACTATCGAATTGTCAAGTCCTCAGAGAAACAGCTGACAACACCAGTCGAGGCCAGAACCATCTTCTAAGTATAGAGAATCATCCCCAGACACCAGACGCATCCTAAGCTATCATAAACGCTTGCTCTCTGTGTGAGAGAGTTTTTACAATGACTCGTGTGGTTATCCTGCCTGTTCATGCTATTTCCGCGTTTGGGTTTACCGTCTACGCTACAAGGGCTAACTGCTAGTCTTCTGGTCCACCTCTGGTTGCCTGTGACAGTTGCATTAACAAAGGCACTCGCTCTCTGGTAAACGAGCAACATAGGGAGTGATACACTAATACATACATAGGGAGTGATGCGCCATATCGTTGTCTCGTGCTGCTCTGCTGGATTCCTCTTCATAAGTAGAAAATGCACTTTGCACTATTTTATTACACTTTATTATGCATTTCTTACATTTTCTTTCATTTTGCACCTTAAATTGTAATAGATAATTGTTAAGTGTTTATTGTGACCTTAGACTTATGTTTATATTTTAATTGAGTTTTCCATAGTTATTGACATTTCTGTCTTAATAACTGAGGGGACTATGATCAGAGGAAGGTTAAGTTTAAAATAAAAATGTTTAAATGTAATGCATTTTTCTCCTGGTCCTTATTTTAAATAGGTCATAAAAATATCAATGATTATCGATATCGACTGATATGAAACACTGATATCGTGATAGAGTTTTCAGCCATATCGCCCAGCCCTAATGTACAGTAACTACAGTAAGCAAATAGTTAAGATGCTTTGACTGGATAAATACTGCAGTGATTAATACTGTACGGTGCAACAAGTTATTTAACCCAAACTAATGCAGTGAGGAGCTTCTACTTTCTTAAACAACCATGTCAGATGACAGTTCCTGTCATCATGGCAAAGATGTTACTCTGTTCAGAAGGGACAAATAATTGTCCTGCATATAGCAAAGAAAACGACAGTGGGAGCCACGCCAAATAGCCGCGACAGTGTGGCTGAAGTGTGAATGGCGTGTGAATGGCCTTTGCACGCCGTAATCCCACTAATGCTCATATACGAGTGTTATATCGCTTAACTTATTTGTATGAGAAGCGCATTAAGTAAATTCTTGGTTAATTTAATGCAGACGATAATACAGACAGTCACTGGTTAACACTAACACTGTTCACTGGTTAACATTAGCACAGGCAGATTATTTACATTCCAGAATCCCCAAAACAGTATTTTACACACTGTGGTAAATAGGTTTATTAATATATATATTATTTCTATTAGAACTATATGTTCTGTGAAGTTTATTTATCTTTGTCTTGACTAAATTCTCCTGTTGTCTTTAAGCAGAGCTCCGCTGTGGAGGATTGGGGGGTCAGACGGCTGACGGCTGGACTTTAACCCAAACTAATGCAGTGAGGAGCTTCTACTTTCTTAAACAACCATGTCAGAAGAAGTTCCTGTGGTCATGGCAAAGATGTTACTCTGTCCCAGAAGGGACAAATAATTGTCCTGCATATAGCAAAGAAAATGACTAAGGAGATTGCAGGAACTATTACAACTTGATTTTATTTTGTGTTAGTAAGTGCCTGTGTACAGCGCACATGTACTGTTTATTATAACACGTGCACATTTTTACTTTTTAAAAGCAAGTCTCTTTAGGGGTTAAAAATCCATTTTCTCTCCCTCTGTGTCAGCCTGAACTTAGTTTGCGCGCATGATTGGACACCGTGCCCCTTCACACACCACCTCTCCTCCTCTCGCCTTCTCTCTCTCACACACACACTAAGGGAAACACTGCTCTGTCGTGATTCTTCTCAAAGGTAAAGTGCAGGTTAATTTGTTTAATTTTTACTTTACAGCAGTGATTCGTTAGTGTGCGTTCACGCGAGTGTTATTAGCAATGTCCCTTGTTAAATGTCCTTTTGTGTGTGTGTGTGTGTGTGTGTGTGTGTGTGTGTGGGTGTCAGTGTGTGTGAGAAATTAAAATAAGATTTTTAAATTAAAAATTTAATTTAATCTATTTTAGAAAAAGGCTGTGCCATAACAAAATGTGGAAAAAGTGATGCGCTGTGAATACTTTCCGGATGCACTGTATGTACGGCTCAGGATTGTGCAGTATGTAGTGACATCCTTTTTTTCCCAACACAAAATAGGTCATAAAATGAACTGAATTTAATTAAATTTTAACCAACCACACACACGACTGAGCAAAGTCAGACAGGCAAAGACATCGCACAGATACACACGATCATGTATTGCTGTGGTTATTTTCACTTGAGTTTTACATTTTTGAAACTTCATTTAAATATCCCTGCTAAAAATGACATGTTATAAAAGTAATGATAACTTTTCCTTATGTATGGGTTAAGATTCACTCCTCATTCACGACTTTCAAAATTATAATAATAATATTAATAATTAAAGAGAGGGGGCAGACGTGTCCAGAGAAAGACAAAGGGAAATAAGCGAGGTTAAGAGCACAGAGGGTAAAATAGGAACTTTGAATGTTGGCACTATGACTGGTAAAGGGAGAAAGCTAGCTGATATGATGGAGCAGAGAAAGGTAGATATACATAAGACTAAGTGGAAGGGAAGCAAGGCTAAGTAGATTAGAGTTGGATTCAAACTGCCTTACTATGGTGCAGATAAGAGAAATGGTGTAGGTCTAATACTGAGGGATAAATGTCATCAGTGCATACGCTCCACAGATGGGATGTGAATGAGTAAGAAGATTTCTGGAGTGAGTTATAAGTGCTAGTGAGTGTCCCCAAAGAAGAAAGATCTGATCTTAAAGATCATGTTGGGAAAGGTAACAGAGGTGATGAGGTAGGTATGAGGTCCAGGAGCTGAATGTGGAAAGACAGATTATTGTAGATTTCAAAAGAAAGATAGAAGTGGCAGTGATGAGTGCATATTTTAAGAAGAAAGAGGAACACATGGTGACATAAGGGTAATTAAGTAGATTAGTGATTATTTGTGAGCAGCAATATGGTTTTATGCCTAGAAAGAGTACATCAGATGCAGTATTTGCTTTGAGGATGCTGGTGGAGAAGTACAGAGAAGGTAATAAAGAGTTGCATTGTGTCTTTGTAGATTTAGAGAAAGCGTACGACAGGGTGCCGAGAGAGGAGCTGTGGTGTTGTATGAGGAAGTCTGGAGTGGGAGAGAAGTATGTTAGAGTGGTGCAGGACATGTATGAGAGCGCTAAGACAGTGGTAAGATGTGCTGTAGGTGTGACAGAAGAGTTCAAGGTGGAGGTGGGTCTGCATCAAGGATCGGCTCTAAGTCCCTTTTTGCTTGCTCTGGTGATGGACAGGATGACAGATGAAGTTAGACAGGAGTCTCCATGGACTATGATGTTTGCAGATGACACTGTGCTTTGTAACAAGAGCAGGGAACAGGTAAGAGAAAATCTAGACAGATGGAGGTACGCTCAGGAAAGCAGTTGAATGAAGGTTAGCCGCAGCAAGACGGAATACACGTGTGTGAATGAGAGGAACCCAAGAGGAACGGTGAGGCTTCAGGGAGCAGAGGTAAAGAAGGTGCAGGATTTTAAGTACTTAGTGTCAATGGTCCAGAGCAACAGAGAGTGGAGGATACGGGAACAGGCAGGTTGGAATGGGGGGGGGGAGAAAAGTGTCAGGTGTGTTGTGCGATAAAAGAGTATCAGCGAGAATGAAAGGAAAGGTGTACAGGACAGTGGTGAGACCAGTAATGCTCTACGGCTTAGAGACAGTGGCACTGAAGAAAAGACAGGAGGCAGAGCTAGAGGTAGCAGAGCTGAAGATGTTGAGGTTCTCTTTGGGAGTGACAAGGATGGATAGGATCAAGAAGAGGGGTAGGGAATTTTCATATTTAGCTCCAAAGCTTTGGAATAGCCTTCCAGACAGTGTTCGGGGAGCAGACACGGTTTCCCAGTTCAAAAGTAGACTCAAGACGCATCTTTTTAATCTGGCATACACATAACTCATCCCATAATCTCATACTCCAGTACACCTATCCCAAATGGCAACTACGCTAATTCTCCCCATCTGTTCTGTATTTCTCTACCCATCCCGAGGCATCGGGAGATTGTGCCAGCTTCAGTAGACAAAGGCCGACCCTGCGAGGTTCCTGAGGCATCCAGAGAAGGAGCAGCTCCAGCTGGATTCAGCTTTATGATGGTTGGAGCTACACATGCTGCTCCTGTGCGTCCAGTGATCCAGACCTCATCTGCCCTCTGCACCTACTGACTCGTCCCTATGCTGAACTGGTCTTCATGTCAATTTGAATAATTTCTGTCATATTGAATTTTCACCTGAACAACACACAAGATGTTATATCATTTCTATCTGTTATCGCCCAAATGAGGATGGGTTCCCTGTTGAGTCTGGTTCCTCTCAAGGTTTCTTCCTAATGTCATCTCAGGGAGTTTTTCCTTGCCACTGTCGCCGCCACCCTTGGCTTGCTCATCAGAGACATTTCATTCATTCGTCTCATTATTATTATCTGCACATTTTTCTCACACATACACACTTCCAATTATTTTCTTTTCTAAAATTATTACTATTATTATTATATTATTTATTTATTTATTTTTTGTAAATTTTCTTTCATTTTTGTGAAGCTGCTTTGAGACAATGACCATTGTTAAAAGCGCTATATAAATAAAATTGAATTGAATTGAATTGAAAGAATGAGTTCATCAGAGGGACAACCCATGTGAGATGTTTTGGAGATAAAGTCAGAGAGGCCAGATTGAGGTGGTTTGGACATGTTCAGAGGAGAGATGGTGAATATATCAGTAGAAGGATGCTGAGGTTGGAACTGCCAGGCAGGAGGTCTAGAGGAAGACCAAAGAGGAGATTTATGGATGCAGTGAGAGAGGACATGAAGTTAGTTGGTGTGAGAGAAGAGGATGCAGAGGATAGGGTTAGATGGAGGCAGATGATTCACTGTGGCGACCCCTGAAAGTTGTTTAGACAGACGTTCAAGATCACTAGCTGACAATTTTATTTGTCCAAAGAAAGAATTGTTACAGTATATAGCCTATCTCTGTCTGTATCTGTTTATTATTATTGATTTTATAAAAAAATGTTACATTTAAAAAGACATCAATCTTCAAATAACAGCTAAAGAAAATAGACTTTCAGAATAGAAAATTAGAATAACTCAAAAAATAAATTCTTACAATTGTGTAAATGTTTCATAGGATTTTTTTATCCTTGCTGTATTAAATAATATTTATGCAGCATAAACAGAGCCTCTTAATTCTCTATTTGTTCTCAGTTGTTGTTTTAGTGTTACTTTTTGTGGTTTACAATGTCAGACAACATTCAGATGGAAATAATTCACCCCTCCCCACTTTAAGCGAACTGAAGACGGGTTTATTTTTAATCCTCTGTGGTTTTAGGCCTTTTTGAAGACCTGCAGTGCTTCTCTTAAAGTGCTTCTCTTGAGATCTTAACCAAATTTCACTTATTTACATAAATTGGCTTTCAAAATGTGGCTAATGTAAATATGTATTTTAAACTTATGTCAAGGAAAATACAATTTTCAAACCATAGCAAAACTGTAAAAATGGAAAATAAACACACCCACAGATTGTTTTGAACACAGAACTGAGTTTATGATTATTGGGTGTGGTTTACAGCAAAACAACTGTGTTATAACACTAAGACTTTTTATTTGGGGTAAAGTGACTGATGTGCATAACTTACATTTACATTTAGGCATTTGGCAGATGCTTTTATCCAGAGCGACTTACATTTTTATCTCATTACACATCTGAGAAGTTGAGGGTTAAGGGCCTTGCTCAAGGGCCCAACAGTGGCAACTTGGTGGTTGTGGGGTTTGAACCTGGGATCTTCCAAACCGTAGTCCAATGCCTTAACCACTGAGCTACCCCTGGCCCTTAACTTTTTTCAGCAGAGCCTCTGTTTCATTGAATAATCCACAACTTTTCATGAATATATAAGACCTATTGACACCTCTCAGGTGACATCACACACACACTAGATCACGGAGACTGGCAGATCAAACATTATCAGCACGTCCCTCCCCCAAACAGTGCAGCAATGAGCATTGACTTACATCTAAACTGAGTCACTGATCAATAGCTCATCATACATACATTTAATGCATTCATTTAATTATTCATATAAGTGTACTGGTTTTTCAGAAGTAGACTAATGATTATGAATGCGTCGGGGAAACCAGCGAGGAGACCATTGACCATTTTAATAATTCATTGATACATAAAAGCAGAGTCTTATAGGCTATAGGCTATGTAGCGTATATAGATTTTGCACATTAATCGGACAATAAATGTGGCACACCAACTTTTTCTGATGCACGCCCAGAGTCTGTATTCTGGCTTACAAATGTGATAGTGATGGAAGAAGAGAGTACAGGTAGGGTGGAATGGGTGGAGAAGAGTAGCAGAAGTGATCTGTGACAGAAAGGTATTGACAAGAATGACAGGGGAAGAAAAGAGGAAGGCCCAAGAGGAGGTTTATGGATCTGGGAAGGGAGGACATGCAGGAGGTTGGAGTGACAAGAGAAGTTTAATGGATGGAAACAAATAGTCCGCTGTGGCCACCCCTAATGTCACCCCTTTAATATCAAACATACTGTAGTGTTAAGATACAGTATCATATTTTATAGCATTCATTATTTAATTAATTATTTATGTATATGCATTTTAAAAACTTAACAAATACAGCAACAATTCAGTAAAACTGTTTTGTTGTTAATTTACTCACTATATTATACTCCATTCTTCCCATAAGAGACACAACTTAATTTACATAAAAAAATTACTGTACAAAATACTGTATAAAGACAGTGGCATTGGAAACTATTTCATTTCTTTGAAGTATTAGCCTACAATATGACATAACCTAGACAGTAGGGGTGGGCGATATACCGGTATACACGGTTAACTAGTAGAAATTTGTCAACCGTTAGAGATTTTGGTCTATCGTCTTAATCGTGGTTGAGATCACGTGACGTTGCACGTTACGTAACCACGCAATACACATTCACTTCTATGGGAAGCCCCGCTAGGATGCGCACGTACAAACCAGGCATGGCAAGGCGGAAACCATATTAAACAGTCCTGATATTTAAAATAAATTGTTTTTAAATAAAAAACAGTGGGTTGCGCAGGTTTGTGATTCGAGCGGCGCTGCTCAAGTTGGTCTGCACTGCGCGATCCACTGGGCTGCACAAATAAACCAGATCATCTCTGCGCTATCCAGATAGTCGCGCTGCACTGTCCACTGGGCCGCGCAGATATTTGGTTCAATCGGGTGCCACGGTTCCGTCCCACTTTTGATGTGTTTGGCTTCACATACACTTCGACAATGGAAGAAGACGGTGCAGCAGCAGTGAGTTTACTTACATGTGACGAAACCAACAACGAGGAGATTGTAAAGAAAAAAGCTGCATCGTCTGTGGTGTGGAATTGGTTTGGGTATAAGAAAAGTGATTCGAATGAGATGAACGTGATTTGGAAGGTACACAAGTGCACTGTTTTAACAAGTGGTGGAAACACGTCAAACCTTTTCTATCATCTGAAATCCAAGCATCCAAACGAATATGGTCAAAGTAAAAAAATGCGGCAAACCTCAGCAATTCACAGTTTAAATAAAATTACATTATGTAAAACAGTTTCTTTGTGTTTGAATTTTTATTTATGTATTTTCAGATACAAATTGCTATATTGTGATATATATCGTTATCGAGGTAGAAAATTGCTTCTACCGTGATAGAAGATTTTGGTTATATCGCCCCCCCCTACTAGTCATAATGACATGATATTTACTGTGTCTAATCAGTCTTGTCTGTGTATTAGTGCTGAAAGTCCTGCATGTGTTTTACCTTCAGTGGGATTAATTCTTCTCTTCTTTGATTGATTCACAATGACCTGGAACCTTTCTTGCTGATCCGCCATGTGACGTGTCTCTCTGTCCCAATAACGCGGATCATCAGCTTCAATCTTCTTTATCCACTCAGTCTTTGGGATCATCTTCCTCATGTCGCTGTCATAGTACACAAACTGCTCTCCATCCACCAGACCAACAGCAATGAATTGCCCATTGACAGTGTAGAGGTACTGCAGAGAGTGTGTGTCTGTAAAAGTTCACATATAAAATGATAAAGTTCCACATATTGTGAAAAACTCTGTTTGATGTCACCAACACCTGACTTACTTAAAGACACAGTGCATAAAATTATCATTTTAATTTTTCATACCAAGATGCATAAATTCTCCAGCCTGATATTTTAGTAGCCATGATGACATGCTTAGACTCATTTGTTCACACTACTGCTTGGTATAATGATGCTCTGGTGGCCTAGTCAGTGATGGGAAGTAAAAGGTGAACCATGTGGTCTGGTCCTATACAAGAAGCTATAGTAGTTCGAATTGCTAGGAAATATAATGCTGGTTCTGATAGAAAAGGAGTCACAACACAGTGTGTCACAGTTTTCTGCGTATGCAGCAGTGTGAAGGATGAGATGGCACCAGGATGGAGGCAGTGTGATGCACTGGACTATGTTCTGCTGGGAAACCTTGAGTCCTGCCATTCATGTGGATGTGGCCTTGACACCTACCACCTACCTAAACATTGTCTCAGGATAAGTTACACCCCTTCATGGAAACCCTGATGTCGGTGGTCTCTTTCAGCAGAATAATGCGCGCTTGAGGAACACAACGAGCTTGGGGTGTTGAAACGGTTCGCAAATTCACATAATCCGTCTGTGGGATGTGCTGGAAAAACAAGTCTGATCCATGGAGCCTCTGAGGGCTTCACAGCTGTATTTATACTGATAGTATTTATAAATTACACACAGCTGGACTCTATTTACTAATTAGGTGACTTCTGAAGTCAAGTGGTGTCACTGGATTTTAGTTAGAGGTATCACATTGAAGCGGGATGAATACAAATGCATGTTATTTGTAAAAAAAATAAATAAAAAAAAATTAATCTAAAACCTTTTATCTTTTTCCTACCACTTCACAATTATGTGGCAATTTGTGTTGGTCTATCGCATAAAATCACAACACAATACTTTTACGTTTAAGGTTGTAATATGACAAAAAGAATACTTTTGCACGGCACTGTAGTAACCTAGTAACCTGTGTAAGGATCTATTCTATGACAGAAACTTTAAAGTACAATTGTAAGTCGCTCTGGATAACAGCTTCTGCCAAATACCTAAATATAACTAACTCTAAATGAACTTCTCCTCTGCAGCAGATGTCAGTTTTGGTCTTACTTTCCTGGGAAGATCTTCATGAGAGACAGTTTCATCATCGTGCTTAATCGGTTTTACAAACCCACTTGACGCAATACTGTTCCTGCAAGAACTATTTCAGAAAAGCCATGTCTTAAAATAATGGTGTTCATGTTTTCCTCCTGGCTGTCTTGCTTTTTCACATGCCCCGCCCCTTTACTCACTGGCATCCCAATCACAACTAATTTCTCCCGGCATTTAAGGAAGTGCAGAGCGCTGTCTCGCTGACAGATTTATGGAGTGAAACCACGGACATTTTCAAAAAGGAACTGCAAATTGCATTTGCGTTTTCCATATGTGGACGCATAAAGTGTGACACAATTCAAATGCAAATTTGAGCAATGGAGGTGAACCGAGATTATCTCATCTGTTCATCAAGAAATAAACACACAAAAATGACAAATCACATATTTTTACTTTATATTACTTTGGAGTGGACAGAGAAGCTGTTACAAATAAATATATTGTTAGATCTTCTCCTGTTACAGCATGCTGGAGCTAAATCTGTCAGAAACGCAGCTTTATAGCGATTGAGTCACTAAGGGACCGTCTAAAAAGTGCATGACCAAGACCCAAACGTTTGTTTACAGAAGAATACACAAGATTACAGAGAAATACCTCACATCTATCCTTGGTAATAACTACAACCATTCCCTTTGCAATATTCAGTTAAATGTTTTTTTAAATATTTTTTTACAAAAAAAAACAATTTTCAATAGCTTCATTATGTGGATTACACATGTAAAACCAGTTGTACTATAATCCACTCTATCATTGCTAATAACCCTAACCATTCCTTTTTCTTATTACGTTTGATTTCATTTTCCTTTATTCTTTTAGCAAAAAATTATTAAAAAAAAAAAAAAAAACTGAATTGATAAATTGAATATTGCAAAGGGAAGGGTTGTAGTTATTAGCAAGGATAGAGTGTATTATAGTACAGTTGGTTTTACATGTGAAATTTCTATAGCAAAAAAGTTATTGAATTTTGTTTGTCATTTTTTGCAACTCATAATAGACTGTACCACAGTGCATTTATTATGCAATATTCATGCATATATTTATACATATCTTTACAATTATTATTATTATTTAATAATAAAAAACACCCCAACTCTCATTTAACAAATTATCTGTTTTATTGCCACAAGAATTGTCTGTGTAATCATTTATTTGAAAATGTACATTAAAATAATTATAAATCAATTAAACAAACAAAAAAAAAAAAAATAATAATCCATACTGTAGCCTAACAGTGTAATATGTTTGATGTCCTGTGAGGTATTCCTCTGTAATCTTGTTTATTCTTCTGTAAATAAACGCTTGGGTCTTGGTCATGCACTTTTTAGACGGTCCCTTAGTGACTCTATCGGTATAAAGCGCCGGTACGCAGCGTTTCTGAAAGATTTAGCTCCAGCAGGCTGTAAAAGGAGAAGATTTAATAATACATTATTTGTAAAAACTTCTCTGTCCACTCCAGAGCAAGATAATATGCGATTTGTGATTTCTTGATAAACAAATGAGATAATCTCGTTTCACTTCCATTGCTCAAATATCCCCCTCTTGGTCGGCGACTGCGTGTGACCTCACTCCCCATACAATCCCACCCCACAGTATAGACCCGCCCCTGACGCTGACTGACAGGTTTCCGTGTAACGTGTTGGAAATGCAATTGCAAAAGGATTAGCGATTGCGTTTGAGTTTTGAAAGTGAAAAAGCAAACGTGGTGATTGATTTTGCTGTTTAAATATGACAGGTTCATGACTTGTAAGACAATGCAAACGGACTTTTCTTTTTCATTTTAAAACTGGCAGTCAGTGTGCGTTCGCGAAGGCGAAAAAGCAAACAGTAATGCAATTTGCAATTCCTTTTGAAAAATGTCCGGGATTTTACTCCATACAGATTATTGCGTGCCTTCGGAGCCCAGTTTCCTCGAGTTTCTTTTTTCGTGGAAGTTGTTTCGTTCTCGACCTTGCTTATTCTCGGTATACGCTACTTGCACGCAGACTCGTTACATACTTCCGCTTTGAAGTAATAGGGCTCGCCGAGTTCCGGTTTGTCGGCCATTGTTTAGGAGTTTGGAGGAAATGTTCAGTGTGTTTATAGATTTCAGAGACAGCAGAAGGTATAAAACGTACACTGTTGTGTTCCACTGTGTACATCTTCTGCGAAGTTCAACGGAACTTTAAGTTTTCACAGTTTTCCTTCAGATGTGGACCTTAGAAAACGGTGGCTTGTGAACTTCATACGCCGAGACGATTTTTGTCCTACCAGCAATTCTAAGGTTTGCAGTAAACATTTTAGCAGTGATCAGATTATTGAACCGCAAACACCAGAGGCACAAAAAAAGTTAGTAACTGGCGCTGTACCCGTGCTTTTGGAATGATTACGCTGTTAAAGCATCGCGGTCCTGCTGAAGTGGTATCTGTCGAACCCGTACCCATGGATGTAACGATGGATCATGATTACTGTAGCATTCCTGAGTATTCATTATTAGACCTGGAATGTGGTAAAATAGAAGAACTTTCTAATGAAGTGGAGGAGCTGAAAAAACACCCACAAGAGTTACACGTACATTTACAGAACACAGTACAGGGTAGTATTTACAATGTGTTATCTATATATATATATATACTCTTAGTCTACCTCATAAGACTGTTGTCTGTTACAGGGCTGCTCTCTCCATCACTTTATCATACTTACAAGCTCTATTTGCACTATACAGTATGTCTGCATTTGCACTTTCTGCCATGTGCCCTTACTTGTATATTGTATTAGTTTTTTTTATATATGTATAATTGTATTTATTCATATTTTTCTTTGTATTTTTTTAATTCTACTTTATGTATTTAATGTTATTTGTTATCCACCAAAGGGTCTGAGAGTAACGCAATTTCATTTCTCTGCATGTCCTGTACATGTGGCAGAATTGACAATAAAGCTGATTTTGACTTTAATATGTTCTTATACAATATATAATCATATATATTATTATATAATATGGTTGTTTTGCAAATACGATGCACGTCAGTAACGTTACTGCTTTGGAGATGCTGGAGACAGCGGGTGTAGAACGGAGTAGAACTGACTGAGTCCTATTGAAAAGAACGCAGAAGTAGGTGTGGAAGTAGCGCATTCGCTTCTTGCCTCTCGTTTTTGGATCTTGTTCGCTGTTTGTTTCCCAGCTGGTTCTGACCTTTAGCTTCGGGTTCACGGTTATGTCTCTGCTCGCTCTACTTTTGTATTTTTCGCTTCACTGACTGACTCCATTGGTTTTGAACTCTCGCACTGAGAGCAAGTCTCTGCAAGTCTCTGCTCGCTCCCTTTTTGATTCACGCACCACTGACTGATTTAACTGGCTTTTCCACTGGCTGTTGCACCGACTCCGAGTTACGTTACTAGGATTTCCCCTGAAAAAAGGAAGTGTTCAACTGCCGGCGTGCCACAGCTCCCTCATTCAAAACCGCGTCTGAGCCGCGTGGCACTCCCTTTAGCACAGTAAATCTGCACTTGGGTCCTGCTCCTCTAGCTTTCTTCATCTCTCTGCCATGCCTGATAAACTGAATGTGCTTGTTGTTACTTAATTATCTAATTACATTTACCATATGTGGAATATTACCTGTTCCAAATTATTACATTGCTTTGAGATCCCCAGTATTGTTCTAGAAATAGAAAATAAAATCATTAAAAAAAAAAACATTGAATTAGAAGATGTGTAGTTGATAAATACGAAGCACAATTATTATTATTATTTTTTTTGTGTAAAAAACAATTTCTGAATAAAAAAAAAATACATATACTTATGGAGTATACAATCGACTATTTGATTAAATAGACAAATTTAATTTGCATAAGAGTTAATTTTAGACACTTATTTCAAAGTGTTATTTATTAAATATGAATTTATTAGTAATATTTTGCCCAATGTAATGTTGAACTTGAAATCAAAGTTGGCAAACTGTAACTTATTTTATGCCTAAAGATATTACAAATTCCCCGGAGAAGAAAGGAGAAGGAATATATTTATATCATGTTTTGATAAAAGAAGCAGCTTAATATTTACAACAACAATGAACACTTGGTTCAAACATTCTGAAATGTGAGATTTAGAAATGTGCTCTTTAAAACTTGGGTTATGACAGTGTTATGAAACACGGACACACCACCCAGACTTTGCATCTACCATCTGCAGTTTTAGTTTACACTTTAAATAATAAATGTCATGTTTATTAATAAGTACAGTAGCTCATGTTTAAAACTGAACCTGAGAACTGGTTTTCTGGCAGAGACAGCGTTTAAGTGTTTTAGTTAACTGTATAACTGCCTGACTATTTGTTTAAATGTTTAATAGACATACACTTTAACATTGCGAACAGTGGAATAAACAAATGTAATTAAATGTATTAAACTGTATTAATAAAATGTATAAATCTTCAAACCTCAAACAAGTTGTTCTACCAATCAGCTGAAATGTTAAGTGCCCCTATTATGCTTTTTCAAATTTGACCTTTCATGCAGTGTGCCATGTAGCTGTATGTGGACATAAACTATCTGCAAAGTTGTGACGCCGACAGTGCACGATAAATTAAGTTTTTGTCTTTAAAAAAAAAAAAACAAAGAAAGAGTCGGCTCACATTCGCCTAAACAAGCCGTTAGCAGTTCTATCAGTTATATCCAGGCAAGATACAGACAAACCATCACTATGTCATGGAAAACACAGACTCTGCGATTCCTGCCCGCATGGGAACCTGGACCACGACAGGGGTCTGGATTCGGGATGGATCTCTTGTATTTTTTAAGAGGTTGCCCACATGATAAGGCTTCACCTGTGACTGCGCACAACCAGCACATGGACTGACCTCAGATTCCAGGAATCTTACCACTGCTGGTCACAAGGTCTGTCTGTGTGCATTGCAAATCAGTTTATGGTAAGCAGCAAAAAACACCATGGAAATACCAGGTACAGTATGTGATGTTTACTTATGTCTTCAGTTAAACAAGAACTGCTTTTCGAGAGAGGCACAAAGATGTATGACTGTGTATAGGGTGTAAAAGTGGGCTTTTACAAACTTAACACCCCTTCTTCATAGTGCATTGTTCCTGTTTGCACTGTTTTACCCTGAATGTCTGTTTGCATGGCCATATTTACAGTATGCCATAAATGTGCCTTCTGTGAATAAGTGTCATCTTATTACAATATTCGGGACTCATTATGGTTGTATATCGTGCTCTGAATAATAAATGTTCTGTTATGTCTTCAATCATTGTAATTTGACATTTATTTGTTTGTTTACTGTTTTTATGCTGAGCAAAATTAAAATAAAACATCACCCGGGGATCGAACCAGCGATCTCCGTATGATAGGACGAGCACTTTGCCGCTGCGCCATTCTGAAGCCCGTGTGTTTTTGTATAGTTGTAGACAATATTGGGTGATTTTCAAGTGCTCTGACAGCACATTTCTGCCAATCCTCTGCTAACCTCCGAAGTTACAAAAAAAATACCGTGCCCACCACCACACAAAATGACCCACCACGCAGTCATTTTCGCTGCGCGCACCTCTGAGAGTATAAACCAAGCTTTACGTGGTGACAGTCGCACGCAGCGGAGCCATGCGGACTGCCATGCGCACGCAGCGGTGCCATGCGGACTGCCATGCGCACGCAGCGGTGCCATGCGGACTGCCATGCGCACGCAGCGGTGCCATGCGGACTGCCATGCGCACGCAGCGGTGCCATGCGGACTGCCATGCGCACGCAGCGGTGCCCTGCAGACTGCCATGCGCACGCAGCGGTGCCATGCGGACTGCCATGCGCACGCAGCGGTGCCCTGCGGACTGCCATGCGCACGCAGCGGTGCCATGCGGACTGCCATGCGCACGCAGTGGTGCCATGTGGAGTGGCAGGTGTCAGGGCCATGCGCACGCAGCGGTGACATGTAGAGTGGCATATGCCCGTGGCAGGGGCGGACTGGCCATCGGGAGCACCGGGACATTTCCCGGTGGCCTGACGGTCGTTCTGGCCTGCCGGCTGCCGCTGTGCAGACGATCAACCTGGCATGTGATAGGCTGGTGTGCAACTACTAATTAATTGACGGATCTCTCAATCTACGAATCAGGCAATGGAAAGGGAAGATTAGACGATCAGGAGGGAAAATTACACTCCCACATGACCCCCCGCATGACCTCCCACATGACCCCCCACATGACCCAACGTCAGCGACGCACTGCCTAATATCTGGCTATATCCAGAGACAGGGTATATCTGACTAAATCGTTAAAAAAAAATGCAGCGTAAACGCAAAGGAGAAGCAGAGAGAGAGAGAGAGAGGGAGCGTATAAAAAGGGAAAAAGCCCCGGCCACAGACGCAGCAAGCTGCTGCAAAATCCCAGCCATGTTCGCCAGTAAGGGAACAGGTCGGTCAAGATTACATTTACATTATATTTATAATAATTTGGCAGACGAACACTTTCATCCAAATCACTTAGATAATCACAATAGATAAAATTAAACCAACAAACGAGCAACAATATGTAAGTGCTGCCGTGCTGTGTCAAGTCTCGTTTCGTCTACATGTAGCATATTTTTAATATAATAAATAAAAATGAATAAAAAGTAGACAGAATAGTGTTAGTGGGTCAAATTGTTTTAAATAATAAATAAATCAAGTAGTTGGTATGGAAAAGAATACAGTATTAGTTATTTTGATTTTTCATTTCTAGTCTACAATATTCAGCCTACAATGTGTGTTTGTTTGTTTATTTATTTAGAAAAGGTGAGGAAGGAAGTAGCAGTAGCACTAGTGCTGCAAATGCTCCTGCTGTTGAGCTACAGTAGAGGTGGTGGACAGTCCAGCGTTAGAGTCAGAGCAGGAACCTTCAGGTAAAGTTTAAGATAAGCAAAACTAAACATGCAGGTAGCAGCCTATACTTTTTAAACAACATGTGCTTTTTATGATTTATAAGATCAGTAGTAGGACTGTGATTTTGGGGACATACAACTGATGGCTGCACAATTATAAATACAGATTATTGAACACGCTTATTTCATATTGCAGAGCAACTAGATGTGCAGAGTGAGAGAGAGAAGGATTCAGGGAAAGATGAAGGAGACAGTGAAAGCCGGTGCACTAGTAGTGCTAATTACTTACTGTTTACTCTTACTGGTCTGTTCCACATAATGCCATAATTGAGTAAACATTGTTATCTGTTACTTACGCTGTCATAGGTTTTGTTAAGTTTATTTGTGTTTCTGATACATTTGGTATACTAGAGTTGAGCACTGAAAATACATAAAATGTAAAATTTCAACATGTGAATGTCTCTCTTATTATCTCTTTTAAAAAGCCAATTTTCTATTTGTCATTGGTTTGGTAGTATAAATGGTGTATTCCTAGTGAGTTGTTAAGGGTTATTTTTTTATTCATTTATATTGCATCTGGTAGTCTACTGTACCTGTTACAATAATAGGGTTCGCCTACAAGTTTATCAGTCCAGTAGATTACATGAATAGGGTGGTGGTGACTGCAGCAGCAGAGGTGGCCTGGGAGTGGAGTCAAATTCCCGGCCTGAATTATTGTCCCAGTCCGCCACTGGCCCGTGGCACGGAAAGATTTTACTCCCTCTCTGGTGACCAGCATCAGTAATGTGACCAGCACCAGCATCTTGGCACTATAATGCTGGTGATCAGCACATGTGCTGGTATAATAGCTGGTACATGCTGTTTTTTACTTTCTTTTTTTTCCCAGCAGGGTTACCGGACTGATAGTGAGATACAGTATGTGATTTACAGAGACTTATTTACTGTCTGGTAAACATTTAAATCATACAGCTTCATAATTATGTATTCCTGTATGTCTCTAAACCCACCTGTCCATGAAAGGTGAACAGCACATGTGGTTAACAGCAGAAGGTTCAGTACAGCACTGTAGTCCTCCATCTCGCCTTGTAGACTGTAGATCAATAAAAAATAATAATTAATTCATTATTAAATAAATAAATAAATAAAAAGTATCTCCAAAATCATAGTTTATGCTTCATATTATTTGTACTTACCATAATCACAGGGTTTGTCCAGTACAAGTCTCAGAACATGTGGTCAGTTATTTAATCTCCGGAGTTTGTGTTCCTACTTAATGCAGGAAGCAGCCATGCTGAAGCCCCCTCGTGCCGACCGACACATGCAACGTGTTCTAACTTAACAGAACACATTAGGTGCGTTCGAGCTCATACTGCGGCTGCGCAGACCGATCGGCGAGATTAGCCGAAAGCAGTCGGGGAGGAGCTGAAAACGGAGCCGTCAAGTCGGACACGTTGGGGATCTCGTGCTTCCTCAAACACGGCAGATCACGTGGCGTTTGGTTACTTTATTGCAGATGAACTGGAAGCTGTAGAAATACCTTTATTGTTGGAAGAAATGCAGCAGAATGAACAACGACGATAAGTTTATAAACAATATGTGCATGTGTAAATCATTTCATTTTAAACTAACTGAACAAATACTGTTTTACAAATCATACTTAATCAAATGATGTTTTGTTTAGTGTTGTTATATTATGCTTCTGTAAACAATAAATAATTAGCTGTAATTACTGTTGAAGAGTAAGCTACTTGTTTTGTGTTTAAAGTACAAATACAAATAAGTTTTTATATTTCATGTTCAACAGTCGTGTGAACCTTAATTGTTGGAATCTATCCCAGTTCTACAAAAAACACTGAATTACAATACATGTGTATATAATAAGTACAATAATAATAAGTACATGTTTTTATTGTATAGATTAGTTCCAAAAGTACTACAATTTGTGGAGGAGGTCGTCCCCTATACAGTCCCTCAGAATTTCACAATCATTTCAGGCTTTCCAAAGAACAAGCGGCGGTGCGAACTACATAATTTAACTACAATTTGGTATATTGTCCTGAACCCTTATGTTCTACCTATACAGGATGTCATTACTACCCTTGGTCCTGTTTATTAGCTTTCAGATAATTACAAAGATATTTGGAACCATGTTCTCCTCCACAGACTTCCATCGTATTTCTTTTCAGTACTATTGCTGTGAATGGGGGTGAGATATTTAGTTTTTCAATGACCTTTCCTTTGAAACAGATTTTCACTTCTGTAGCTTAGAAAAACCATAAATTGCATGTTACAGTACCAACATGCAATAATTTCAGTGAAAGTTAAAAATTGTAGACAGTTAATATAATTTAGTCTGTAAGACTTACTAGTAAAATTTTATGAACAAATGCAAGGCAAGAGCTCTGAAGTGTCACCTCAAAGTGTATTTTGAAATTGTAACTGAAAATAAGAGGCAATTTATAACATTGGAAAGATGACAATAAAAGTACATAGACATTTGCTTGAAACAGAATAAGCTTTATTTGCCATGTTTTCAAGAAGGTTTTAGTAACTTTGCTCTTTAGTAAATTTGCTCTTGTTGTCTTCCGATGTTCTTTAGCTCCTCCACAACAGTTCCCAAACTGGTCAACATTTTTTTTCCAAAAGATCGTCTGCGCCTCTCTTTCCGTTGACGCCATCTCTCCAGGTCCGGCCTTACAAGAGACTCAAGCACAGCTGTTCTTCGTTCTGCATGCGTGAGGGAATGTGAGGGTTGTGAGGATCTCTGCCTCCTGGACATGCTTGTACTGGCAGAGGTCCCCGGCTGCTCGTCTACAGAAGCACCTGCTGCCTGAGCTTGAGGAAGAGAGATTGATGGAGGCCTGTTTTGAGAAGGTGAATCTTCCAAACATAGAGGAGTAGAGCAGATAGTTCCAGGTGGTGCAGTTCCTATCCCAGAGGACCCGAATAGCTCATCCATTTGCTGCAGAAAAAGCACAATGTAATACGAAAGTGACTTTGTAATAAGATGCAAAATTATCTTATACAGTGCAGTCTTAGACTTATTGTGTAGTACTCCCAGGTTTGCTTTCCCTCCCCAGTTGCACGGCGGCGATCCTGAACTCTTTTGTAAGTGGTTAACATGTTGGTTAACTTTTTTCAAATTTTTTCACTTGACAAGGTGTATTCTTTTTGTGAAAAAGTAGTTTGTAGCTTTTTATAAAAAGCAGTTTTGTTACTGATAAGTTTTTGTAAGGTCTTGTAATTTTTATTTTATTATTTTAAATTTTGCTCTATTATTTATCTATTTATTTATATTTTATATATACTTTATTTTATATTATTCATGGTTTTTCCATATGACTATCAGCATCCTTGTGATTGTTTTGTGCATTGTAGAACAAATTAATTAGTTGTGTAGGTGTGTCTAAGTATTGTATTGTAGCCTATATGATATATCACATATTTATGATAGAACATAGATTAATTTATTATTTTACTTATATCATATAAGTGAAGCAGCAACTACAGATTTCAGCATCAATCAATGTTGGCCACATTACATTAAATGTCTGTGACATTTTAGTTATTCCATAAAAATTTTTACTTAAATATGCAGCTGAATACAGTGTGGTCTGTGCAGTATATGCAGTGGTCTGTATGGAAAAAGTGCATGTTAAGTTTAAAATGTAGAAGAAGTGTCCGAGCTAAGTTTTAAGCTAAGAGAATAAGAGTTATTTCTTGTTGTGTCCGCTGCACCCTGATACACTTACCGGTCCGGGCCCGATCGACCGGGAGAGACAAACACACACACACGCTGGCATGATGTCTGAAGATCTCTGTTTATTCTCAGCAAAGAGAGCACATTTAAACGCTGCTACGTCCCGAACATCAAAAGAACCAGTCATTAACATGTCAGTCATAGAGGGACCCGGAGACAGACAGGTGTAAGGAGATACATTTGCATTCTCCTGATTAAACAAAAGGGTTCTAGCAGACAGGAGCCATTTGGATGTACAGTATCCTTGTCTGAATACAGGATATACAAGGTGTTACCACAGAAGGCATGAGGAAGCACAGTGAGAGGTCTGTTCTCAAGGCACAGGAATCTTCTTATTAGATTACACTGTCTTACAATATTATAAAACCTTACAGTACAATAATAAACTTATGCACAAATCCAATATGAAGAATTTAAGGGAAAAAAATGTACTGCAGTCAAAAGATCGTAAACTATTTACAAAATGGCATGCAAATTGATTTGTTATGCAATTATATGGATTGAAGCAGGAAACGTCTCGGGTTACATTTCTGTAACCCTGTTCCCTGAAAGGCGGGAAGGAGATGCTGCGTGAAAACGCTATGGGAACCAGTTTGTCGTGTTGCCGGTCGTTGAAGCATGCTGTGAAAACACGCCAAAGTTTTTGGCTATATATAACCTCGACAGGTGACGTCATCTGATTAGGTGGAGGTTATAAAAACAGGTGAGCCAGCAACAACCTCAGATTAATTTGTCTGAACAGCCGTCCGGTCACGTGGTAGTGCGGCATTGCGACGCAGCATCTCGTTCCCGCCTTTCAGGGAACAGGGTTACAGAAATGTAACCCGAGACGTTCCCTTTCAAGGCTACACTCGATGCTGCATGAAAACGCTATGGGAACGAGAATACCAACGCCGCCGCACTACAGGTGTCTGGACCCCAAGGTTGTGTGGCACAAAGCCGAGAAGGTCTCAGAACCATGCCTGGGCAGCTAACTCGGGGCTTTGCCTGAGCCCGGAGTAGCATGAACATCCAGATTATAATGTAACGTAAATGTAATGTGTGCGGGGAGGAGCAACCCTCCGTGTCACACAATTTGCTGCAGGGGAATACCTCTTGCTGGTGGAAAAGGAGGCGATCTCCCTGGTTGAATGAGCCCTGCTTCCTAGAGGCGAAGTGAACCCACGCGCCTCATAGGAGAGGGCAATATGCATCTCTCACCCAGTGTAGTGGTGGCCGCTCCAGCGGCCCCAAGACATGTAAAGGCTGCTCTGACCTACACCACCGGCTGATGCGTTAGACGTAAATCTGAAGAGCACCTGCTGGACACAGTAAGTGAAGTCTCTCCTGCTCCGAAGCTGTAAAGGCGGAGGATGGAATGCTTCAAAACAATAGGGTGATGTTTATGGACTTAGGCCGATAGCTCAGTGAGGATGCAGTTATGTGCGTCCTGAGAGTACTTGGGCACAGGCCCGAGGACAACTTTCCTGCAGGGACTCCAGCACTGAAACAATTCAGGAGTGGACTGGGTCTACCTGCTTTGCACACACACTTGCTGCAGGGGAATACCTCTTGCTAGTGCAATAGATGAGGCGATCCCCCAGGTTGAATGAACCCTGATTCCTAGAGGCGAAGTGAGCCCATGCGCCTCATAGGAGAGGGCAATGGCATCTCTCACCCAGTATAGTGGTGCTCTGACTTACGCCACTGGCTCATGCGGTGGACGTACTGTAAATCTGAAGAGCACATACTGGACAGTAAGTGAAGTTTCTCCTGCTGGTTACAAATGGAACTTTTCGGGAAGATAGTTCACTGAGGACGCGGATAAGTACATCTTGAGAGTACTAGGGCACAAGCCTGAGGACAAGCTTTTCCTGCCGAAACTCCAGCACTGAAACTTTTCGGCAGTGGACTGGGTCTGCCTGCTTATCACACACTTGCTGCAGGGGAATACCTCTTGCTAGTGCAATAAACAAGGCGATCCTAGATCCAGAGTCAGGGAGTAGCAAAGGGGACATTTGCTGATCTTGCGAGGCAAAGCGGTCCACCTCTGCTTTTTAAAAAAAAACATTCCATTTGAGGGCATAAGCTCTTGAAGAGGGATAATAGATCCAGAGTCAGGGAGTAGCAAAGGGGACATTTGCTGATCTTGCGAGGCAAAGCGGTCCACCTCTGCTGCATGAAATCTCACCGAGATTGACTGACCACTTCGGGGTGGGGTTTCCATTCCCCGTGTGTCAGAGATTGACTGGGCAGTTACAACTGCTCTCACATTCATATGCCCTGGACCGTAAATCGCGCTGAGGGACAGGAACCTGGTGCGCTAGCTATTCAGCGGCGCGAGCACAGTCCGCCCTGGCGATTAATATACTGTATGAGACTTGCCATAGTGATGTCCACCCACAATGGGACATGGCACTCTCAACCGCTGGAGGAAGTGCTTTAGGGCGAGAAATAGGCCATCATTTCGAGGCAATTGATGTGCCGTGCGAGAAGAAGGTCTCTCCATCACCCTTGGGCTGGGACGGTCACCTAAGACCGCACCCCCCGCCCGTGAGGAAAGCATCTGTCGTTAGCATCTGCAACGACAAGACGAACTTAGAGTGGGACCCAGGGTCTGAACCACATAGGATGGGTACGAAGCACCTGGCGCGTAACCCCTGTTGGGGATTGGCCCTAGAGTGAAATCCCCTGTCTTAGCCACAACTGAAATGCTCTTATGGGCAGGCCCAAGGGTCACCGTGGATACGGCTGCCATAAGAGCTAAGATCTCTGAAAGTGATGGTCACTTTCTTGGTCTAGCTTGATTTCCTTGAGGGTGTTGTTAATGGATTCGACACGAGCGGGAGACAGCTGTGCCCGCTTAGGATCGAATCTCATGTGACACCCAATCCTCAGAACAGGAAAGAGCACGCTTTCGTGGCGTTGGGTCTCAATCCTAAGAGACAAGATGAGCTAGGACGACATGCTGATGTCGAAGCGCTAGCTAATGAGACTGGGCCAGCCAGTCGTCTATGTAATTCAAATATGGATGCCCTGGTAGTCGTAAGAGCCAGAACTACATCCATGCATTTTAATATGTGCTGGTGAGAAAGCTAGACCGACTGAAAGGACCCGATACTGGTAAGCTTGGCCCCCAAAAGCGAACCTCAGGTCTTTCCTGTGTTGTGGGAGTATTTCTATATGAAAGTAAGCGTCCTTCAATTGATTGTCACAAATCAATCGCTTGGTAGGATTGAGAGCAATCACTTTAACAGTCAACATTGAACTGTATTGTTTATTTTAGATAGTGGTACAGCCCGCGAGATCTAAAAATTTGGGCGCAGCCCCCCGTTCCTCTGCCAAGGAATACTGATTATAGTAGTCTGACTCATTGTCTGGTAGGGGAACATGTTCCATGACCCCATACCCAGCAACTTCTGTCAGGAGATGTGCACCTTCCGGTTTCATGGAAGTGGAGGCCACGCCATTGAAAACACAGAAGGTGAAGTGAGAACTGAATCCTGTAGTTCCTCTCTCCAGTGCTTAGTACCCAAGGAGATATACTTGGCAGTAGCTTCCATGCTGCCAGTTTCTCATCTGGGGGGGGGGGGGGTGTTAGATGTTCGGCATCCTGAAGCATGGCAGGAAAAACCGAAGAACTAACAGCCTATTGGAGACTGATGTTGCCCGAAACACCAGTGGTGGCGGAGCAAAACACCGACCTCCTGGGGGTGCCAGGGAGAACACTTATTCGTTAAAAAGGAATTCTGGGTGCCTCTCCCTATTGGGGGGCCACCCCCATTTATATATATATATATATATATATATATATATATATATATTATTTTTTTTTTTCAGTCTGACCTCCTGTGTGCAGTGGAGCACCAAGCTGACCCATTGCCTGAAAAGCTTTTCCCTCTAGGGAAGATAAAAGTCTACACAGCTAGAAAGGAAGTATAAGCTTACCAGGGAGGATGATGTCCCAGGAGAGAGATAGCCTGTGAAGCGTCTCTGCTATCTGGGCGTCATCATACAATCCCGCGTTTCCACATCGACTATATTTAAATAAACAAATAAGTCGATGGCAGGAAAAACACAGCATGAATACAGCTTACTCCATGAAAGGGTTAACTCATATGAAGAGAGCTAAGAGGGGGTGGGGGGGGGGGGTAGAGCGTCATTGAGGCTCCGCCCCCCGGCCACCCGACAGAAGCTGCCGTCTCCTGCTTGGGGTTTTTTTAATTATTTTTTTTAAGTGCTTAAGGCTATTTTCATCTCCGGTAAACAAGAGAGGAATCCTCGTGATGACAATGCGGAAGAAAGGAGTTTTCTTACCTCCGTCTGCCGCAGCTCTGTCAGATGCACGAGTTTTAAGCCAGGAACGCGCGGCTCGCAGCTTCTCACGGAATGCGCGGCGCGCGCAGCACTAGTCGAAGCAGTGTAGACATCGCACTCCGATATGGATTATCACACACGGAGGGATTTAAACTCGTCAAATTGGTGAGTTAAACACCTTATTATTTTGCTGATTTATCACAAGCACGCTTCACAACAAGGCTCTGAAGACAAATGATCTGAGGTTGTTGCCGGCTCACCTGTTTTTATAACCTCCACCTACTGTACATCTAATCAGATGACGTCACCTGTCGAGGTTATATATAGCCAAAAACTTTGGCGTGTTTTCACAGCATGCTTCAACGACCGGCAACGCGACAAACTGGTTCCCATAGCGTTTTCACGCAGCATCGAGTGTAGCCTTGAAAGGGAACACTCGTGATCGTCATGTGGTGAATGTGGCCAATCATAAGAAGCTGTGACATCATCACAGCCTGGTGCAGTCGCTCCTGAAATGCTGCGCTGGCTGCGCAAGCCGGCTGTTCTCGAAACGCTCTCGCGTTACTTTGATGCCACACGTGAACGTCACGTGGCGTCGGCGCCGGTTCAAGTCGGACAAAATTTCTAACCGGCATGCATTAGTTCAAGTCAGCCGCCGATCGGTCTGCGCAGCGCCGCATGAAGTCGAACGCACCTATTCTCCTCAGCCGTGGGACTGATGATCTCATGACGCAATCACTACTGCTGTATCAAAACAAAAGTCCCAGCGCTTCTGCAAAGTCAGATATAGTTTGCGTTAATTCCCCCACGGTCCCGTTATGTCGGTCAGTGGTGGTTCTACACTGAATTGCTCCCTGGGCGAGACTCCCTCCCGGCACAAAAAAAAATAAACCTTCACATTTTGTACACACCACACATTTTATTAAACTACTCATAACTAATCTAAGGGAGGAACAATTAGCTCCTTGGTTAATTTACTGCCTCAAATTATATGCTTTGTCACGTAACAGAGTTACAGCAAATGGAAAATGTCTTTTAAACTATCTACACATATGTAAATTAAACTTGCTATTTACAGTATACTGTAAATATATTGGCTATAGCCAGCATTAACATAATAAACAATGGAAATAAATAACTGTACTTGCAACAGTCTTGCTGCAAAGCATAATTTTGTGGTTACATTTTGTGATATTTATTAGAAACCATTAGAATTTCTTTGATGGTTTGTAAATTAGGCTTTTATTGTGTGTGTGTGTGTGTGTGTGTGTGTGTGTGTTTTTAGCAAGGTAAGCATAGCAAGCATCATAAGCAAGAAGTCTAACAAACCTAAGAGTTAACGTTATACCACTAATTAACATAATGACATGAATAACTTAATCATACAGAGAGAACATTGTTATATACCTTTATCTTTTCCCCGTTTCTCCTCATCTTCTTTTCTTTTTTTTCTAAATTGGGCCCCTGACAGCTTTGGCCTTTTTCTCTCCATCGCTGTGTTTACTTTATAATCGATGATTCGACAATCAACAGATTTCCCCCAACGCTGTCACTCACGACCAGAAGTCAAGACTAAACCAATTCACCTCCACAGCATCATCGCTTTTATTATCTATTTTTATTAGCCATTCCACACAATTAAATAAATGAAAAAAGTGCAAATTACTGGTGTGTGTTTATAATATTTTGAATGAAATGTGCGTTATTTGTAAGAAAGTCAGGTAGACTTGTCCGCTTCACTTGGGAGAGGTGAACTGTACTCTGTACAACCCCCCCCCCCCCCCCCCCCGTCTTCTCCGCTCGCTCAGCTTCTGTGCAGCTCATTCAGGGGCGGCGCGGGCGCAGGTATCACAGATAATAGAAAAGCACAGATTATTATTTTTTACTCCAGGTTCGTGTGCCGCCCCCCACGTGACATAAAAAAACGGCTGCCCACTTCGCCCTACCCTAAAACCGCCACTGATGTCGGTACAGTTACTTTGATATTCAGACATTCGGAAGCGGTATTTTAGGGACCGTCGACAAATTTCTGTCCAAGTGAAAAGTGAAAGTACTTGTTACTTACCTGGCTACAGTACAGTACGTGCCCCAGTTATTCTAATTTATTATTAAAGATACAAATGCCATGCATACTGCTTTTGTTTATTATTGATTGTTAAATTAATAGATGATATTAATGGACTATTGTGAATTAAATAGCAAATATTATATATTTTTTTATTAAATCACTATGGTCGTGTTTTTGGACCCTAAACTAGTACCAAAATAATCTCATTGATGCCCCACACAAGGTACACATGATTTTATCCTAAGATATGTCTTCATTCATTTTTATTTACATTTTTATTTTAAAAAAAAATGCTATTTCTTCAATAGCATCTAGGTCATGTGACCTGGTGACCCCAAACTGGTACCAAAATAATCTCATTAGAACCCCACACAAGGTACACCTGATTTTATCTCAAGATATGTCTTAATCAATTTTTTATTTTTTTTTTATAAATATAAAAAAATGCTATTTCTTCAATATCGTCTAGGTCAGTGGTTCTCAAACTTTTTCTGTCATTCCCCACTTAAGGGGGTGAGCGAATTTTAAAGCCCCACTTGTCAACAAAATAATAACGAAATCGGCCAAGTTTACTGTTTATTGAAATATCAATTTCTAAACCAATAAGATCAAACAACACCAAGTTAAAAACAGATAAAATACACGTGCAATTGTTATAAAAGGCTTACGTTGTCACTTATCATTGCATAATTGACCCCTTGTTTATTAGCTGCTCAGCAATCGTTTGTAGTTTTTTTTGCACTGGCCAATTCTGTATGCAACTTTGAATGCCATTTGTGCTTTGCTGTCCACTGATTCAGATTTTACCATGCGATTATCCTGCTGTCTGTATTCTGCCAGCTTTCTTTCAAAGACGTCCAGTGGCTTATTAACCTGACTGTGAGTGTGTTGTCTCTAAGTGTCTTTCTAAGTTGTTGGGTCTAATGCGGTCTGCTGCCAGCGGTGTAAGACACGAAACACACACGGGTCTCTCTTCTGCCCCCACCATCCCCACCATGAATCCAAGCTCAAGATAGGCTTCATTAGGGGTGGGTGATATAACCAAAATCTTCTAACACAGGAGAAGCAATTTTCTACCTCGATAACGATATATATCACAATATAGCAATTTGTATCTGAAAATGCATAAATAAAAATTCAAACACAAAGAAACTGTTTTACATAATGTAATTTTATTTAAACTGTGAATTGCTGAGGTTTGCCGCATTTTTTTTTCTTTGGCCATATTTGTTTGGACACACATCACTGTACTATAAACCACCTGAACTATTCAGCTGTCAGTTGAACAGATTGATTATTAATGACTTGGATTTCAGATGGTAGAAAAGGTTTGATGTGTTTCCACCACTTGTTAAAACAGTGCACTTGCGTACCTTGTAAATCACGTTCATCTCATTCGTATCACTTTTCTTATACCCAAACCAATTCCACACCACAGACGAGGCACCTTTTTTCTTTCCAATCTCCTCGTTGTTGGTTTCGTCACATGTAAGTAAACTCACTGCTGCTGCACCGTCTTCTTCCATTGTCGAAGTGTATGTGAAGCCAAACACATCAAAAGTGGGACGAAACCGCGGCACCCGATTGAACCAAATATCTGCGCAAATACAGCGCAGCGCGACTATCTGGATAGCGCAGTGATGATCTGGTTTATTCGCGCAGTCCAGTGGATCGCGCAGCCCAGTGGATCGCGCAGCGGCGCTCGAATCACAAACCTGCGCGACTGACTGTTTTATTTAAAAACAATTTAAAATGTCAGGACTGTTTAATATTGTTTCCGCCTTGCCATGCCTGGTTTGTACGTGCGCATCCCAGCGGGGTAAAATGTACTTTGATGGTCGGCGCGGTTTATTTCTGTCAGAGTCACACAGCGCTGCCCAGTGGGTCGCGCAGGTTTGTGATTCGAGCAGCGCAGCTCAAGTTGACCCGAAGTTAAACCATTATTGATGCACTATGGTTCCACTTTTTCTCCCGGCCCCAACTGATGTTATTTTAAATTTACTTGTATTAATGATCCATTTATTTGTGTGTGATTGTTTAGTTTTTTTCCTATTATTTTCCACTAATTTCCTCCCGTTCATTGCGCCCCACCTGTCATGTCTGTATTCCCCACTAGTGGGGCGCGCCCCACACTTTGAGAACCACTGCTCTAGGTCATCTGACCCCGAAGTAGTACCAGCAAAATGTACTTGGTCATCCCTCCGTAGAACACCATGTGCTATCCCAATATACACTACTCACAATATTACTGTTATTTACATGACTGCTTTTCCTATTTGCTCTGAATTTGAATGAAATAAGTAAAAGTTCCCTTTGATATTACTAATAACGTATGAGAAGAAACACCATTTTCATTAGTTAAGACAATAACAGGGATAGCCCTAAATAACAAAAATTTACATTTACATTTAAGCATTTGGCAGATGCTCTTATCCAGAGCGACTTACAAAAAGTGCTTTAAAGTTTACATCACTGGATAGATGCATACACTGGGTTAACTAGGTTAGTAAGTAAGTGCCATTAGTCAAACAAAACTCGGAACAGGTTTTTTTTTTTATGTGGTGGGGGGGGTTTGAGATGGGGGAATAGTCCAATTACTGGACAATGTCAGTAGCGGGTGTTTCCATCATTTGCCGCAATGACAGCTTGACAGCGATGCCTCATGCTCCTCACTAGCCTCATGATGTTGTTCTGAGGCAATGCGTTCCACTCTTCCACAAGTTCTACACGCAGTTCTGCCAGGTCACGTGGGGGTGGGGTACGATCATCCAGTCTCTGCTTCAACTGGTCCCAGACGTTCTCTATGGGGTTCAGGTCAGGGGACAGTGATGGCCATACCATATGAGGCTCTCCAATTCCCTGTCGAGCTGTGACAATTTTGCCACGATGTGCATTATCATCCATGAACAGAAAGTTGGGGGTGTGCTGGTGGAATTGGAGGATGATGATGGGTTATATGATGTCTCTGAGGTAAGAACGTGCAGTGACTGTACATAGCTGTTAATGGATGAATTGTACCCCACCCCCACGTGACCTGGCAGAACAATACAAAATATACAATGTAAGAAAAATATAGAAAAATAAGCAAAAACAGCTGTACAATATAGAATATAGAATTTATGGAAATTTGTGTAGGAATGAAATTGAATCTAAATGGAATGACCAGGGGTTGTGCAAATGTGCCTGAAAGTGTAATGATTCACATATCCACATATTTAAAGTGACTTTGTGCATCAGAGAAACAGAACGTCCAGGGGGGACGTTTGTGCAAATATGCTGGAAAGTAACTTATTTAAAGTGACTTGTGATAGAGTAATTAACTAATGTCCACAAATGTGCAGTTGTACAGTGACCACTAGTGTTGGTGAATGTCTAGAATGTTTAGAGTGAGTGCCAGAAACATGTGTTGATGTGCAGAATGGATCAGTACTGTGTAGTGTGCTGATTAGGAGACCATAACACCTGCGGGAAGAAGCTCCTCCTCAGTCTCTCTGATCTTTATAAATACTCCAAGATGGCGCCGGTGAGGTCGGCTGCCGTCACGACTGCTCCGACCACCTTTTCTTTGTTTTTGTTCTTTAAGTTAGTTTTCAAAATCATCACCATTGAGTACATTAGGTATGATAGAGACACTCTTGTTTCTATTGGTATACAATGTACTCACAATTCGACGGTTTTAACTCCGGATACGAGATGGCCGAGTGAGATCCTGCGGGAGAACAATGGACGCGACGCGAAGCGGAGACCTCGAGGCAGACGAGCTGGTGTGAGGAACCGGCTCCGAGCCCGTGCACACCGCACACCTCTGCCTAGCATCTTGCTCGCCAACGTCCAGTCACTGGAGAACAAACTGGATGACCTCAGGGCCAGGATAAAGTTCCAGAGAGACATTCGGGACTGCAATCTCCTCTGCTTCACCGAGACATGGCTGAACCCAGCGGTGCCAGACCACGCCATACAGCCGGCCGAGTTCTTCTCGGTTCACCGCATGGACAGGACGCGGGACTCGGGGAAGTCAAGGGGAGGCGGCGTGTGCTTAATGGTGAACAACAGCTGGTGCAACAGCGCGAGCGTTGTTCCTCTTACACGCTCCTGCACACCAAACCTGGAACTACTGTCCATCATGTGTCATCCATTTTATCTTCCACGGGAGTTCACATCGGTCATAATCAGCGCCGTTTACATACCTCCACAAGCGGACACTGAAACTGCCTTATGCGAGCTGCATGAGGCGCTCACACAGCACCAGACACAACACCGGGACGCTGCGCTCATTGTGGCGGGGGATTTTAATAGTGCCAACCTCAAACGCGCAGCGCCGAACTTTTATCAGCACATCACCTGCCCCACCAGGGGCGAAAGGACACTGGACCACTGTTATACCACGGTCAAAGACGGTTACAAGGCACAATCTCGTCCAGCGTTTGGTAAATCCGACCACGCCGCCATCTTCCTCATGCCAAAATATAAACAAAGGCTGAAACAGGAAGTTCCGGTTCGGAGGGAGGTCGCGCGCTGGACAGACCAATCGGTGGCCGCGTTACAGGACGCACTCGATGACGCAGACTGGGACATGTTCAGAAACAGCTCCGATGATGACGTCAGCGTGTTTACCGAAGCGGTTGTGGGATTTATTGGGAAGCTAGTGGACGATACGGTGGAGAAAAAGACTATCAGAACGTTTCCCAACCAGAAGCCGTGGGTGGATAAAACCATCCGCGACGCTCTGAGATCTCGCACCGCTGCCTACAACACGGGACTTGCGTCGGGGGACATGGAACCGTACAAGGCTGCGTCATATAACGTCCGGAAGGCGGTGAAAGAGGCGAAGCAGCGCTACGGGAGAAAACTAGAGTCACAGCTTCAACAGAGTGACTCTAGGAGCCTGTGGCAGGGACTGAGAACAATAACGGACTACAAAGCACCAGCATCCGGTATGACGAACTCTGGCAGACGAGCTGAACACATTTTACGCTCGCTTCGAGGCTGCAGCTAAAGACGCTAGCAATGCTAATGCTAACGGCGCTAATGCTAGCGGCGCTAATGCTAGCAGCGCTAACGGCTGCAGACAGGAAGACACAGTCAGCACCGGGAACGCGCTCATCATCTCCGAGCACGACGTGAGGAGAGCCTTCAAGAGAGGACGGCATCTCAGGTCGTATTCTCAGAGCCTGCGCAGACCAGCTAACACCTGTGTTCACTGAGATATTCAACATCTCTTTATCTCAGTCGGTGATCCCCACATGCTTCAAAGAGTCCATTATTGTTCCTGTTCCAAAGAAACCACATCCTGCTTCTCTCAATGACTATCGCCCTGTAGCCCTCACCTCAGTAGTGATGAAGTGCTTTGAACGCCTTATCAGAGACTTCATCATTTCTTCACTACCCGACACACTGGACCCACTACAGTTTGCATACCGTCAGAACCGCTCCACAGACGATGCAATCTCTCATCTCCTCCACACATCACTCACTCACCTGGACACTAGGAAAGGGAATTATGTTAAAATGCTCTTCATCGACTACAGCTCTGCTTTTAACACAATAATTCCTTCCACACTCACCACCAAGCTGGAGCACCTGGGACTGAGCTCATCTATATGTCAGTGGATCTCCAATTTTCTGACTGGCAGACCACAGGCAGTAAGGATGGGCGGGCATGTCTCAGCCACACTCACTCTCAGCACTGGGGCCCCCCAGGGTTGTGTTCTGAGCCCCCTGCTGTACTCTTTGTACACCCACGACTGCGTGGCCACTACCAACTCCACCTCCATCATCAAGTTTGCTGACGACACCGTTGTGGTCGGACTGATCACCAACAATGATGAGTCGGACTACCTAGAGGAGATTGGAAATCTGGAGAACTGGTGCCAGAGGAACAATCTCCTCCTGAACGTCAGTAAGACCTGCACTCCATCTACAGCAAGCGGTGCTGGACTAAGGCCAGGAAGATCATGAAGGACCTCAGTCACCCCAGTAATGGACTGTTCTCTTTGTTGCGGTCTGGGAAGAGATTCCGCTCCCTAAAGGCCAACACAGAGAGACTGAGGAGGAGCTTCTTCCCGCAGGCGATAAGGTCTCTTTTAAGCTCACAACACTGACTGGACAATCATGGACACATTCTTACACACTTGCACTAAATACTCATACATCTGGACAATTGCACATGTCACCTTCATGCATATTTGCACAACCACTGACACTTTAATTCTATATACATATATACTCTACCCTATATTTCTACCCTATTTTTGCAATATTTTATTATGCCCTTATTGCACAGTTAATTTTAATTTTGCTAGTTAAAATTATTTCTTTAGTATTTCCTTTTTATTGATTATTTATTTTACGTACAAGCTTTTATTTTCTTTTTTTAAGGTCACTGGCGGTCGTATAAAGCATTTCACTGCATATTATACTGTGTATGATTGTGTATGTGACCAATAAAATTTGAATTTGAATTTGAATTATTCTGAATAAAATATTGACATTTGCCATCTCCACATCATTGCATTCAGTTTTTATTCACAATTTGTTTAGTGTCCCAACTTTTTTGGAATCCGGTTTGTGTGTGTATATATATATATATATATATATATATATATATATATATATATATATATATATATATAAAATGTGTGTGTGTGTGTGTGTGTGCAGGGTTGTGCAGAGACGTTTAAAGGGGCGGGTGATCAAAGTTAAAAAAGATAGAACATGCTGAATAACAACAATTCACATTCATAACGAATATGGAATTGCATCATACTGTATGACTGTCATCAGGTCGGGACAATGCAAAGCAAACGTAGCCTATGTTTTACCTGATGGCGTACAATGTTGCTGTTGATTATTATATTATTAGTAATCATTTTTAAGAATCTATACACATAAAACACACAAACATGCACATGCAGTGCTTATTAAAAGTTTAAGCATCCTGAGTGATTGCATATACAGTAACTAGAGCAAAATAATGTCACCATAAATGGGTGTGATGTTGGACATTACCTGATCGGTGACATAGATTACCACATGCAGAAGTGACTTATGCAGCCTTTTTTGGACACAACAACACACCTACAAATACAGACTGAGTAGTGCACGATCTGTTGTGGAGATGTGTTTTGGGAGATTAAAAGACAATGGAGGTGTCTCCTAAAATGAGATGCAAGCTGGAGCTGAGCAAGAAGATGGTGGTGACCTAATGTGTGCTTCATAATATTTGTGAGGAAAATGGTGACATTTTCACTGAACAGCACCCAGTCCGGCATGAAAACAAAGTAGCCTTCTGTTCAGGCATTACCTGAGCATGGTACAGTACTTCAACAGAGGATTTAACATGATGACCTTTTCTTTCTTAAAGCACCACTGTTACAGTTTGATAGATGATGAACTACTGTAGCTCTGGAACTGCCTTAGTGGAAAAGGCCTTCTAGAGAGTCATGCTTGCTACCAGGGACATCCCACTGAGAACCTTGTCACACAAACTCTCACTCCATGTCATTGGACAACTACTTTACATGTGGTTCCATCCCACCTTTCATGTTTCCCAGATACACCATATCATATTCTGTATGTTAAATTTTCTCTGCTCTGATCTTCCATGCTTCTCCGACCACCCCTACAACAATGGTGGCAATCATGAATGATTACCACCAACATGTAAAGAAGCTCTGCTTTTTATATTTTTTTTTATTTCATGCATTCATGTTACTGAACTTTTGTCTCATGTTTTTCTCATCATCTTATTAACTGCTGTTTGAAACCATGGCTGGATTAATCTCTTCACTGATTGAAACCACAATTCTTTGACCTCTTTCGAATACAACTCAGTCACACCATTTGGATTTATTATTCTGTCATCTGGCTTCACATTTTGAACTCCTGTTCCAGACATTTAAACCATGCCACTGCCCAGCGTGCTGGATCTTGTGGACACATGCTTCATGTACATCAACGCCATGTTTTTGGATCTATCCTCTTAAGACCTGACAGGGACATATCTCCCTCAAAACAGCTTTGTAAGAACCCCTATTTTATTTAGTCTAATTATTAATTCTGAAGGTTATCTCATTAAATATAGTGATTTGTTTTCAAAGTTCAGTTTTCAGTTTTATAGTATCAAAAACTTAGTAGAACATGGTGATGAAAGCAATTCCTAATGGTTCTGTAACAATGTGCCTAAATCTTTAAATGCATCCTTAAGACATCTGGTGAACATTCCTCGTGGTAAAATCTGCTTTACCATCCTCTAGAAATTATAATAGTTCATTCATTCATTCATTCATTCATTTTCTATACCGCTTAATCCTGTGTTCAGGGTCCTGAAGCCTATCCCAGGAGACTTCGGGCACTAGGCGGGGTACACCCTGGACAGGGTGCCAATTCATCGCAGGGCACACACATACACACACTCACACACCCAATCACACACTACGGGCAATTTAGGAACGCCAATTAGCCTAACCTGCATATCTTTGGACTGTGGGAGGAAAGCGGAGTACCCGGAGGAAACCCACCAAGCACGGGGAGAACATGCAAACTCCATGCACACAGAGATGGGAATCGAGCCTGTGGTAATCTCCACAGCAATGTTAAATAGAATAAATAATTTTTCACCAATAAAATTGTTAATATTCTGCATAAAATTTACTTTCCATGTGCCTCATTTATTTTGGCACTGCCACTACTTCAAAAAATAGCCAACAGTCTTTAATCTGCTTTAATCTTTAATGTGGACTTTTACATATTAAATAAAAACATGCACTATAAAGTAAAACATTTTTAGAGGTGGTATTTTCATTAATAATGATTATTCTAAAATAAGGACAAAGACACATGCTGTTATTGCTCATAATTAGATCACATTAACAGTAACTCTATGAGGCAGGTACATTTCATCTAGACTGGACTACATGACTGTAGTAAACTCTGCACTCCACCAGATGTCGCAGTTTAATGATTCAGGTAACATATCAACACTTGAAACAACACAAGGTGGAAATGGTGTCACACGCTTCATGTGGCTTCATCTGCCTTCACTGCTTTAGACCCTGTGAACCGAGTGAAAATTCTTCTTCTACTTCAAAGATTTTTTTTACAGTAACTTTCAGAGGATCTATGATTAAGAATAGTTGATTTACGTACATGAAGTGGAAAGGGTTACAAAGTGATTTCAAAGACTTTACCAAAAAGTGGGCGTCCAGTCAAAATGACCTGAAGGGCACAACAAAGACTCATCAGTGAGGTATAGAAATCACCCTGAGTGACAGCCAAAGATTTGAAGGCATCACTGGAACTAGCTAACATCTGTGTTCATAAGTCACTGAACAAGTAGGGTGTCTATGGCAGGACACCGCAAAGGAAGCTGCTGCTTACTTAAAAGAACATTTCTGCACGCCTGAAGATTGTGAAAGAGCACATAGACACCATGACCGAGCTAAAGCAGTTCAGCCAGGAGGTTTATGTATCAACATTTCTTGATCATAGATCCTCTGAAAGCTTCAAGGCTCACATTAGCGTATCCTTCTTGTGCGGAGCAAACTCAAAAGGTTTGAGTGTTTTTTTCAGTGAAAGTAGATCTAGTCCACACCTCCAAACTCATTTTCTGAACAAGACTCCAGAAATCTAACGCCTGACTCCAGTTGGCTTTTTTGAGGTCTTTAACGCAAAGGTTCACATATTTTTTCCACTAGCACGATGTTAGTTTTTACGATTGTTCTCAATAAAGACATGAATGATCAGATTTATTTTGTGTTATTATTTTAGGCACATTATATTTGTTTCCTGACTTAGATGAAAATCAGATCACATTTTATGACAAATTAATGCAGAAAACCTGAAATTCTAAAAGGTTCACATACGTTTTCTTGGCACTGTATTTCTTCCAACTACAGATCATCAAAAACATCTGGTTCATATTTATAAATAAGTAAATGATATATAAGATTATTTACACACTTTACTTTGGGCAGTTGACGAATAGGTAACATGTGGATCCACCTTTTCATCGTGTCTCTCGATTCGCCTGGCTTCAATTTTAGAAAACTGTAATGCAGCATAATTCACAATGTCAGATTCAGCAACCTGCAGGAACAAAGAAGATACTCAGAGATAATAAAATATAAAAATAAATAAATAATAAATGGATTTTCTCTAGGTGTTTATTGAGCTGGGGTGAGGATTAAGAGAGATCATGAAGCTCTAAGATATCAGAAAACTATGAGGATATTTTACTTCATTCCTCCTGTATTTATCAGGTATAACATTTATTAATGTTAGAGATATTATATTAATCATTATTATAGTTGTTGCAATTTGGTCACTTGAATTAACAAATTTAATTTAAACCTCATAACTATTATAACTATATTGTGAGTAAAGGTATTAATGATTTAAAAAAAAAAAAAACCTCTATAACAATAAAAACAGAAAATAAATTACTACTTTTAAATAATGAGTCAAATAGTTTAGATAATATTTATTACTTACATGAACAACCCTGTAAGGAGGTCCATTTTTTTTAAACAAAATTCTTTTTACAGTTAAAAAAAAAAAATCTTAAAATAAGTAACAAATTTATATAAAAAAACAACAACAGTGAATACAGTCATAGTTAAAATATGTGTAAATTTGTTTCTTGAAAAGTTTCTTTGTTTCTTGAAAAATTACAAGAATTAAAAAATCTTGAACTCCACAAGGACTAATATATTATAGGCAAAATAAGTATCTTATTTCAGAACGTGAAAATATTTTGGGGAAAAATATTTTACTTGAAGAACTCAAAGTTAAACTAGTCGTGGTGGGCCTGATCACGAACAATGATGAGACGGCCTACCTAGAAGAGACTGGAAATCTGGAGAAATGGTGCCAGAGGAACAATCTCCTCCTGAATGTCAGCAAGACAAAGGAGCTGATAGTGGACTTACAGTAAGTACAAAGCAGGAGAGGAACTACCAGACCCCCGTCATCAACAGGAGCCCAGAGGACAGTTTCCAATACCTCTGTGTTCACATCATGCAGGACCTGACATGGTCCTTTCACAACACTGTGGTGCAAAAGGCCCGGCAGCATCAGCACCCGGCAGGGTGCTCAGGAATTTCTACTCCTGCACCATAGAGAGCATCCTGATGGGAAACATCACAATCTGGTTCGGGAACAGCACCATGCAGGACAGACAAGCTCTACAAACGGTGGTGCGAGAACCCAACCTAAGATCAAGCGCATCATCCGCGCCTTTCTCCCTGACCTGCACTCAATCTACAGCAAGCGGTGCTGGACCAAGGCCAGGAAGATCATGAAGGACCTCAGCCACCTCAGCAATGGACTGTTCTCTCTGTTGCGGTCAGGAAAGCGATTCCGCTCCCTGAAGACCAACACAGAGAGACTGAGGAGGAGCTTCTTCCCGCAAGTGATAACATCTCTCAACCACAACCACAACACCACACAGGACTAATACCATTTTCTAAAACATCCACAATCATGACATTGGCTCTCGCACTCATCCTGGACATCCATGGACACTTATGGACACATTCATGCTCACATCATATTTATGTTTCAATCTTGGACATGCACACAAGTCACTTTAAAAATGAGTCACCTTCTTGAATATTTGCACACCCCACAGTCATTTTTCTTTATTTACAAAAAATTCCATATTTTCTATATTTTTTCGATTGCATAGAATATTTTATTTGTACAGAAATATTTTTGCTTTATCTTACGTAGCTAAATTTTATTTTCTATTGTATTTTTTATTATTATTCATATTTATTTCTTATAAATAAGCTTTTACTTTTAAAGTCACTGGCAGTCGTGTAAACATTTCACTTCATATCGTACTGTGTATGACTGTGTATGTGACAAATAAAATTTTTATTTGAATTTGAATCAACTGGAACCTGTATATTTACCGAATATTACTGAGATCTGAGAGATGCTTGATAACTACTAGCTTTATTGTTATATTTAATTATTAATAGCATTAATTGTGTCTTATTTGTTATTTGTCTTTAAATAAAAACAGTTTTTACTCAGCTGTTAAAATTTTCTCATCAGCAGGAAAAATAGAAAAATGTCTGTTAGAGTAGATCAGTATAATCATTCTAAACTACTCCAACTTACCTCAGTATCTTCTGCTGCAGCACCTAATGCAACACAACACTATTATTATTATTATTATTATTATTATTATTATTATTTTGACAGGAGAAATAATTGACCTGTGTTAACTTTTCTGTGCTTCAGTATAATGAAGATCAGGACACAGAAAAGAATTACAGTCGCTAAACCAAACACCGCAGTCAGCATGAAGAACACAGCAGAACTCACGTAGCCTTGGAAACAAACATTTAAAAACAAGTTGTATCTTTAAACCTGTAATTAAAATTTTATATTGTAGTTTATAATGTACAGACGCCTCTGAGGAAAATAAAATGCCAACCTGTTTGTTTGTTCTCAGAAAATTCAATATTTCCCTCTGAAAAAAGAAACATTAATTTTACAACCTCAGTCAACTTATCATTTATGAAAACTATTGACTCTGTATAAATTTACCTTTTACTTGTAACGAGGTCGAGTTACTAAATTTAACTTGGTTCAGGTCTATGTAGCTGCAGTAATAGAGTCCTGTATCAGAGACATTTACTGCAGTGATGGTGAGAGACGTGTTCTTGTCATGAACAGACATCACTATTCTCTCACTCTCATTAAAGAAGTGACACGATATTGATGGAGCTGATGTTATAAATTTTTTACACCCGAGAAGAAGTGGAGCTGAATCACTCGTGTGTTTATACCAGGAGATGAAACCTGTAACACTCAGGTCATGTTGGCACCAAATACTGACTTTATCTCCAACTTCTGCCTCTAAAGTTAAAGAGCACAGAGTCTCTGAGAGCAAACCTGCAACACACACACACACACACACACACACACACACACACACACACACACACACACACACACACACACACACACACACACACAAACACACACACACACACACTTCATTACTAGCACAGCACAGATTGTATATTAATCTACTATATGACTTAAAGTTAAAGACAATATTAATATATATTATAACCAATTTTTTAATGGTGTATTATTAGTAAAATATGAATATTTAGATTTTAATTACACAACCATTTAATGTATGCCATATATAAAGGATAATAATTTATTAAATCCATCATTAAGATGATTAAGACTTACCCATGACACAGAGAAACACAGGCAGAGTTTTAACCTGGACCATTGTGTATCAGCCGAGAGACAAAGAGGAAACGGTCTGATGGGTAAAACTAACACTGGTTTATCTGTGTGTAAGGGGTGTGGAGGTTTATACAGCCTACGGAACATGACAGGAAGAAAACCAACTGTAACCTGAAATAGATGTTTTTATTATTTAACATTTCAGTAAAAGATAATCTGAATTAAAGATTTTCATTCGAACACACTGCCAGGTTTACTACAAATACACTTATGTATAATTATAAGATGTACAGTTCACTTTTTGAAACATTATAAAGTGTTGTTGTGTTTTAAGAAACTACTATAAAAACGTATATATACCGATGATGTTACATATCCTATATTACAGATATTATTATGTTACAGTAGTTGTACAGTAAGTGTAGTAATGTGAATAATTTCAGACCCTGATGGTAGATCAGGAAGTGCTGCTGCCTCACAACTGCCTCACAGGGTCTCACAATAATGTATTTTAGGAGGAAATAATTTTGTTTAATATTTATTGCAGCAATATAATGTGACCGCAATTTAATTATCCAACTAATTTAGTCAATTAATTAGCCATTATAAAGACATTTAGACTCTAAATGTGTTGAATATGCTAAACATGTTTTATATCTATTTATATAATTATCAGTAGTGTGAATTTATCTATAAATGTTGCACAACAGTCAACATGCAGACAACACTTTAAGAAAATTATTAGAAAAATAATCATTCTGCTTCTTCTTCTACTTCATCATCATCATCATCGTCATCGTCACCATCATCTTCTTCTTCTTTTTTCAAATTGAACAGTGGAAAAAAGTGTATAAAAAGCAGCCAGTGGGTAAAACCAGAAGAACCACCGGTGAGTTTGTCAGTTCTCACAGTTATAACACAAGCACATGCACGCAAATCTTCCGTGTCTCAGGTCTGTGGTTGGAAAACAGTCAAACAATAAACAATGTCTGTGTTTGAGCTACAGCTTGTGGTTGTAGATATCTCCTCACATGACTACCAGACAGAACTGATTTCAGTGGGTTTGTTAAGTAAGAGTTTAGATTTACTGTAGAAATAACTCTCTCTCTCTCTCTCTCTCTCTCTCTCTCATCATCCTACACAGTAGCCCCCTTGCACTGCTTCTACTCTTGTCTAACATCAGTCACGATTCTTTTCAAAGGTAAAGTGCAGGTTAATTTGTTTTATTTTTACTATATTTTGTATTAATTATTTATTGGACTATGGCATTGGACTATAATTCAGGAGCTTCCAGGTTCAAATCCCACGACCACCAAGTTTTCCCTGTTGGGCCCTTGAGCAAGGACTTTACCAGTCAACTGCTCAGATGTATAGTGAGACAAAAGTGCAAGTTGATATGGATAAGGGCATCTGCCAAATGCCTAAATGTAAATATACGTGTGCTTTGATATACAAGCATGCTTGCAGTCCAAGGTTCCACTGTATATACAGTACATGAAACTTTACAGCTCATAAGCTTTAAGCCTCCTCCCTCAAACAATCAAAGAATCTCTAGCATGGTTGATGTCTCTGATATAAGTAAAAGTAAGTAAAGCCTGTTACATACTCTCTTTCTTTGAGGGGAAGCAACTCTCTCTCTCTCTCTCTCCCACACAAACACAAACACACTCACTCTATATCTGTCTCTGATGCTCTCTCTCTCTCTCTCTCTCTCTCTCTCTCTGATATCTGTACAGGGTCATGGGAAGCCTGGAGCCCATTCTTGGAGACTCCGGGCACTAGGCAGGTGAAATTTATTACCTCGTTAGCTCCTCTCATTTTAGTTAGTTTCTATTCATTATCCAGTTTCGCTCATTACGTTTCTGTTCTTTTTATCAGTTTCGGTTCTTTTTTACTGTATCAGTTTCTGTTCTCAGCTGCATGGGCAATGTTCAGGTATTTTTCAATCCCCTGGTACCGCTGTTTCTGACTTATTCCTGTCTATGCTTATAATGGTAAATTTGTCATTCTTATTTATATTTCTGCATACATAAATATATGTTGATTAAAATATGCTTACATATTTCCCCCTCTGCGACTTTTAAGTCGCATAATGGAAAGAACTCTGGTAAAGTAAAGGAAAATACATCATAGAGAAAAAAAAACTTTAGGTGATTATAGTTCCATTATAGTAGTTCTATTATAGTTAAGATGTAGGTGATTATAGGATTATAGTTATAGGATTATAGTTCCACTTACATATTACCCCCTCAGCCAAAAGAACATTCTTAGAATACCAATCACAAACATCTAATCAGGAGAATATACCAGGTACACACGGTGGAGTGAGAGTGAGATCCTGCCCCATGTAGAGGAGTTTAAGTATCTCGGGGTCTTGTTCACGAGTGAGGGTAAAATGGAACCGGAGATCGACAGGCGGATCGGCGCAGTGTCTGCAGTGATGCGGGCTCTGTATCAGTCCGTCGTGGTGAAGAAGGAGCTGAGCCAAAAGGCAAAGCTCTCAATTTACCGGTCGATCTACGTTCCTACCCTCACCTATGGTCATGAGCTGTGGGTAGTGACCGAAAGAACAAGATCGCAAACACAAGCGGCCGAAATGAGTTTCCTCCGCAGGGTGTCTGGGCTCTCCCTTAGAGATAGGGTGAGAAGCTCGGTCATCCGGGAGGGGCTTAGAGTAGAGCCGCTGCTCCTCCAAATCGAGAGGAGCCAGATGAGGTGGCTTGGGCATCTATTTAGGATGCCCCCTGGACGCCTCCTTTGTGAGGTGTTCCGGACACGCCCCACCGGAAAGAGACCCCGGGGAAGACCGAGGACACGCTGGAGGGACTATGTCTCTCGGCTGGCCTGGGAATGCCTTGGGATCCCCCCGGAAGAGCTGGAAGAAGTGGCCAGGGAGAGGGAACTCTGGGCATCCCTGCTGAAGCTGCTGCCCCTGCGACCCGACCTCGGATAAGCGGAAGAAAATGGATGGATGGATGGATGTATTTATAAAAAGGAAACTCTCAGAGAAGGTATTTGTTACTAATATCATGGAGCATCAGTTTCTATTTTACTAAACCTCTTTAAAAAAGTTTAAAAATCTGAAACAAGGTGGCGCCGGTGAGGTCGGCTGCCGTCACGACTGCTCCGACCACCTTTTGTTTGTTTTTGTTCTTTAAGCTAGTTTTTAGTGTTTTAAAATCGGCAAAATCACCACCATTGAGTACATTAGGTGTGATAGAGACACTCTTGTTTCTATTGGTATACAATGTACTCACAATTCGACGTTTTTAACTCACATGTCACCTCCATGCATACTTGCACAACCACTGTCACTTTAATCCTATATTTTTGCAATATTTTATTATGCCCTTATGCACAGTTAATTTTACTAGTTAAATTTATTTCTTAGTATTTCCTTTTTATTGATTATTTATTTTACGTACAAGCTTTTATTTTCTTTTTTTAAGGTCACTGGCGGTCGTATAAAGCATTTCACTGCATATTATACTGTGTATGATTGTGTATGTGACCAATAAAATTTGAATTTGAATTTGAATTTGATAGCGAGGTGTATGGTACAAGATAAGAGAAATATAATTATAATGGAAGAATTAATTAATAGAAACTGGAATAAAACAATTAATAGAACTGGATTATAATGGAATAAAAAAAATTTGTGTTCAGCAAAAAGAGTGTATAGAGGAGGGGTCGGGAAATTCCCTGGGACTCCGCCCCCCCCCCCCCTCCTTCTCCTGAAGTGTATAAAAGGTGTGTGCTTTTACTGTGTGCTTTTTATTCAGTCTGCTCTTGACAGTGCTTGTATTTACGACCTAAGCATTGCAAGTGCGGCTCACTGGGTTTTATTGCTGCAATAAATCCTCTTACTTCTTCCAGTTCTGTGTGGCGTCTGAAATCTTCTTTAATTTTGATTGTAAGTACTGTAATTTGTTAACTGTTTGATATTTTAAATTGTAGGCAACTTTCAACAGGTGGAAGATTTTTCTCCCACAGCCCAAAGAAGTAAGATTGGCGATTGTAGCTAACCTTGCTGAGCAAGTTGGGGAAGGGAACAGAGGTGATGAGGTGATGTGTAGGTATGGAGTCCAGGAAAGGAAAGTGGAAAGACAGGTTATTATAACATTAGAAGCAAGATGGAGTACATGTGTGTACAGTAAATGAGAAATGTGTGGAGTGGAAAAGAGGAGCAGAAAGATCTGTAACAGAAAGGTATCCCCACGACAGAAAGTTTATAGGATGGTAGTGAGACCAGCAATGTTATATGGTTTGAAAACATTGACGTTAAAAAAAAGACAAGAAGCAGAGATGGAGGTGGAACACCTGAAGATGCTGCAATTTGCTTTGGGAGAGACAAGAATGAACAGGATTCTTCTGATTCAGAAATGTGCAGAGGAGGGATGAGGGGTATATTAGGAGGAGAAGGTTAGCGATGGAGGTTTTAGGCAGGATGAGAAGAAGAAGGCCAAAGTGGTTTATGGATGCGCTGAGGGTGGACATGCAGGAGGATGGCAGATATGGTAGAAAGAGCTAGATGGAGACAAATGGTCCACTGTGGTGACCCATATCAGGATCAGCCAAAAGAAGGTTCTCAAATGATTTAACCCTTGGAGCATACGACTGGTGCACACTTCCAGTTTCTTAACTGTAGCTTCTATTTTGCTTTGGACACCTTGAAGATTAAGGGCGTTTTTTCACTGAGGTCCGGGAACCGTTTCTGAGCACACTTGGCCCTGGGACCAATTGATTTTTGTCTGTATCCATGCAATCGTTCCAAGCTCGGGAACGAATCCCTGGACCGATTACAGATTACGAAATTCGATATTTACAGAAGTATCCGTAAGTTTTTAGATGCATGCACGTACAGTACAGCTGCACTAAGCCCAATATTGGGTCTCGTGATATGTTCACCTATTTGCCTCAAATGTATTTTAAGTAGGAACTGTCACTTTTTGACAAGTTTAAAGTCTCTTTCCCTAGTTTAACCCCTCTATTTATAATTATATTTATTTATTGCTAAATAAAATAAATTCGCACAATAATGAATTAAACATCAGATCTGTTGCACTTTTACCCATATACCCACTTTTACTCTTGTGACATGTCTCTCTAAATGTAACTTCTCCACATGAATGAACTTTTCTGGCATATAGATAAGTACATTTCTTTATTTCAGAAAAAGACTATATGTTGATTTTTATGGATAATTCATAAAATTAAGTTTGTACGTAATCATACTTTTAACTTGAGAATAATTACTTTACTACTATAATTTACTCCTATTACTTTATACTACATGGATGTCATTTGTTTCTTTCAAGGTAAACACTAAACTTAAATATAATGTTAAATTAGGTTTTTCTAAAGTGATATAATCAAGTTGTTAGAAAGTAGAAAAATAAGTTTTACTGGCCTCAGGCATTGTAATAACTTTTGTTTTTTATTTGGATGGATGAATTTATTTTTGCTTTGGGGAAACTTTAAAATATACAGTATTTATATTTAATAAAAATTAAACCTTAAATAAAACTATAACATTTGATTTGAGAGAAAAATTTTTTTTTTTTTTAAATTGCTTGTAACAAATTGAAGCAATTTTTTTAAGTTGATCCAAAGTATAATTTTTTTCAGTGTGTCAGTCTGGGTTCTCTCACTCTTTTCTGATCTCTCTTATCTTCATGGTGTTACAGGCCCCAGATCTAAACTCAAGACACTGCCAAGAGGTCGGACGACAAACCAGCCTGTCGGCAACAACCACCAAGCCACAGTTTAAAGTCACAGACTTAACACTTTCTCCATTCTGAACATTAACTGAAGCTCTTGATCTGTATCTGCACGAGTTTATACAATAAGCTTATTATTGGCTGATAAGATAACTGCATAAAAAGTAAATGGTGTCATCTCTGTAAACATTATGTAGTGCTGTGTAAGACCATCAACTGTGACAAAGGGGATTTCTAAAGAGGATACCAGAGTTGAGTTCAACGATGGTGCAAATGACTTGTGATGGAGACTATATTCAGTAGTACCTTCGTATGGAGAAGAGTTACTCTACCATGCAATTTGAACCATAAAGTCAGTTCATGAAACTGTACTGTACAGCTGAGGCCACCTCTGGGATGGTTCACCACTGTTTCAAGTTTTCTCCATTAATGGCTCTCACCATGGTTTCCTGGGGACCTCAGCCTTAGAAATGACTTGTAACCCTTTCGAGACTGGTACATCAATTACTTTGTTTCTTATCAGTTCAAGAATATGGCATGTGAGATTTTTTAATGTGCTTTACTTTATCAGTTCTATTTAAGTAATTTCTTGATTCAATAGGTCTGGCAGTAAACAGGCCTGGGTCTGGCAAGGGAAATTTAACTCAGCTTTTCATTACATGTGGTAAACCACAGTTCATTCATAATTTAGCAAGGGGGTGGGGCGATGGGGTGCAGGTGAATTACTTTTTCAAATAAGGCCAGATGAGCTCATCACTTAAAAACAGCTTTATTTACTCTGGTTATTTTTGTGTAATATTTTAGTTTGTTATATCCTTAGAATCATAAAAGTGTGCTAAATATGCAAAACATAAAAAAACTGGTAAGGGGCAAATATTCTTTTCATTGCACCTTTAAATTTACTCAAGTATGAAAAATATCCAATATACAGTGGCTTGCAAAAGTATTCGGCCCCCTTGAACTTTTCCACATTTTGTCACATTACAGCCACAAACATGAATCAATTTTATTGGAAATCCATGTGAAAGACCAATACAAAGTGGTGTACACGCGAGAAGTGGAACGAAAATCATACATGATTCCAAACATTTTTTACAAATAAATAAGTGATAAATAAACGTGGGGTGTGCGTATTTATTCGGCCCCCTTTGGTCTGAGTGCAGTCAGTTGCCCATAGACATTGCCTGATGAGTACTAATGACTAAATAGAGTGCACCTGTGTGTAATCTAATGTCAGTACAAATACAGCTGCTCTGTGACGGTCTCAGAGGTTGTCTAAGAGAATATTGGGAGCAACAACACCATGAAGTGAAGTCCAAAGAACACACCAGACAGGTCAGGGATAAAGTTATTGAGAAATTTAAAGCAGGCTTAGGCTACAAAAAGATTCCCAAAGCCTTGAACATCCCACGGAGCCACTGTTCAAGCGATCATTCAGAAATGGAAGGAGTATGGCACAACTGTAAACCTACCAAGACAAGGCCGTCCACCTAAACTCACAGGCCGAACAAGGAGAGCGCTGATCAGAAATGCAGCCGAGAGGCCCATGGTGACTCTGGATGAGCTGCAGAGATCTACAGCTCAGGTGGGGGAATCTGTCCATAGGACAACTATTAGTCGTGCACTGCACAAAGTTGGCCTTTATGGAAGAGTGGCAAGAAGAAAGCCATTGTTAACGGAAAACTATAAGATGTCCCGTTTGCAGTTTGCCACAAGCCACTGTATATATGTCATTTATTTATTTTAGGTTTTCTAAATAGAAACCAGGCTCAGTGGTAGGTTTCTCTAACCCTAACCCAGGTTCAATTAGCCGGTCCACTGGATGCAGTGCCAGTCCTAAGCCCAGATAAAATGGCCAGGTTGTGTCAGGAAGTGCATCCGGTAAAACCTGTGCCAAGTTGTTGTGCGAATTGGATGGTGTGGCGACCCTGCGAAAGGGGGAGAAGCTGAAAGACTAACAACAACAGTGCTTTAAGTATCCCATTACATAAGTAAAAGTTTGATCAAGATAATTTCACTTGTATTGGAGTAATATTTAATCACAAATATGTATACTTTTACTCAGATAAACACAGTTTTTCTCGATTGCTTAAACACATTTGCCCACTCTGACATCACATTTTCAAAACAGTTAACACACAGGAATAAACTGAAGCTCAATGGCCAAAATGACTCCTTTTGTTAGCAAAATGCTCTAACACTCACAAAACATTAAAAACATGCAACATAAGCAAATATTTCCATCAAACTCCACAGCTTGTGGTCAAATTAATTTATTCTTTCAATCAATCATTACACGATGGATAACAAAATACAGCCATCAATATGCAATATAATACTTTACAAACTCAAATGGATACTGAAAAAAAAAAACTACCAAAGATAACTTTTGAAAAATTTACATTACTGTATGATAAATTACAGTCACATAAATAGGACTGATAAAACATCTGCATTACTGTAGACACAGTTTGTTCTGCTAACTGGGCAATGCAGTTGAAATACACAGTGGTATACATTACAGTAACACTGTGAATTACCTGTTCTCATTCCTACAAAGCCAGAAAATAGATGCCACAATGCTCCGACTCAGAATGGGCTGGACCCTTTGTCCAGCCTCTCTAAAGGACAAACCATGATTGATGACATGGTCAATAATTGTTGCCCGAATTTTATTTGGAACTTGAGCTGGATTTTGTCCTCTTGCTGCTGCTGCTCCTTCACCTCGCATACGAACTCCTCTTCCTCGGGCCCCTCTGCCATGGCCTCTTCCTCTCCTTCCGAGGTGGCATCTTTGTAGAGGGATGAGGATTGATTGCTGATTGAAGAGTTGTGCAAACAAGTTTCACACAGGTGCATTGGATATTCATAATTATGCAAGTACTTTCTATCAGCTGTTAATAGATAGTTTTCATTTTGTTCAACACAGTGAATCCAATGGAGTTTGGGATCTTTCAATGAGATCTGAGGTGACTGTTTTGACAAAGGGTGTGAAAAATGTGTGAAACAAATGAAAAAGTGTTAAGGCATTTGAAAGAGATGACTTCTCCTGTGCTAAGAATGTGATGATGAGGATCAAGTGAATCCCAGTTTCACTCAGCGTGTCTTAGCAAATGAGAAAAACTGTAACATACAGCATGTGGAGAGCAGACAGGACGTTACAGTCCTCACACACAGCACAGGGACTAACTGCCTTTACATACACTTTGTTTCTTATATGTAAAGTTTTAAAGTTGCATTGTTGAATAAGTGAGTTGCTCAGTCTGTCCGCTGTGCTTCGATAAGCTTTTTTTGTTTTTATATGTTTGACCAAATGCCTGTGCCATCGACATCTGTTACTACAAAGAACATAAACCATTGTAAAATGTCCTGGTGAAATCCTGAAAAAGAAAAGAGTGGAAGTTGGACAGATGTTGGTCCAAAGATGAACCAGGAAGTGTTGGCACGAGTTAGGAGGACAGGAGGAGAGATGGGGGGAGGGAGAGAGAGAGAGAGAGAGAGAGAAGGTGAGCATGGGAGCATTAATGTAGCACCTTAAGAACAAAAGCAAGAGGAGACAGGAAGAGGAAGGTGTTAGTAAGGAAGATTTAACATGTTAATATCAGATCTATGAGGAAGAGAGTAGAATTAACTTTTTTATATAAAATAATTCCATTACATCATAGAATTTATATTAAAAACAAATAAGTAAATAAGAGTTCTCCCACATGGGTCTCTCACTCTGCACCTCTGTCTCCCTCTGCTGGCAGCCGGTGGTATAGCGCTGCCTCTTACAACAGATTAGATCTCACAATGAGCAAAGGATTCCCTGCTGAGGGTTTGTTAGAGCAGGTTACAGGAACAAGAGCTGGATTTGACTGGATGATTAACTGATTAAACGTCAAGACCTTCAGGCCTGTGCTGGAAAGAGCCGGAGAGTCAACTGTTATGGACCAAAGTGTTAATCACCTCATCACCTCATGCCCTTTACTTCTCATCTAATAACTCTAATAAAGATCTTTCTGATCTTTTTATCACAAAGGAGGCATGCTGGTTAGCACTATTACTTTGCACCTCCAGGGTCCGGGTTCGATTCTCGGCCCGGTTCGACTCGTCTCTGTGTGCATGTAGTTTGCATGTTCACCCTGTGCTTGGTGGGTTTCCTCCTGGTACACTGGTTTCACCTAGATTGGGCTAATTGATGTTCCCAAAGTGTGTGTGTGTGTGTGTGTGTGTGTGTGTGCCCTGCGATGGATTGGCACCTTGTCTAGGGTATACCCCAAAAGAATAAGATTCTTAAGAGATTCAGAAGCTGTTCTCCGTGTGGCCAATAGAGGTAATTGCACACACATTCACTACAAACTTGCTTTTAAAAGATTTATTTTTTGATATATTTTACTGTATATAAAATTAAAATAACAGTGTAAAGCAACTGTAGTGTAGTGGTTAGCACTGTCCCCTTGCACCTCCAGGGTCTGGGTTTGATTCTCGGCCAGGCTTGATTCCCGTCTCTGTGCGCATGGAGTTTTCATGTTCTCTCTGTGCTTGGTGGGTTTCCTCCCACAGTCGAAAGACTTGCAGATTAGGCTACAGTAGTTGGCATTCCCAAATTGCCCGTAGTGTGTGAATGAATGAGTGAGTGTCCAGGGTGACCCCGCTTTGTGCCCTAAGTCTCCTGGGATAGGCTCCAGGCCCCCTGTGACCCTGAAACTTGATAAAGCGGTATAGATGATGAGTGAGTGAGTGTAAAGCAATATTTCATTAAATGCTAAACTAAATACAAACAAAGCAATAAAATAATTTTTAAACTGACCAAACACCCTCCAAGATGCAGTGGGGGAAATAAGTATTTTTTATATATTTAATATTAAAGTATACTTAATTCATAACATTTGTATCATGTGCTTTTTCTGGATTTTTGGTTGATATTCTGTCTCAATCCTTTACCCTAAACCTATGATAAAAAATTATAGACCCTTCATTTCTTTGTAATGAAGGGTCTATAGAAAATCTTTAGAAATTCTTTAGAAAATCTGTATGGGATCAAATACTGTAGGGGATTGCCCCACTTTATATAGATTAAATGGTGAAACACGGCCGGTGGCAGCAAATGAGACAATCAAAATATGAAAAATGCTTACAAAAACCACAAAGAACCCCCTGCTTCCTTAAAAGGCTCTGTTGAAGTTATTTGAATGAGGCCCATCAGTCACAGCCCAAACTGTTCAACCAAACTGTTCACCTTGTCAACCATACCCTTTATTTCTCTTCAAATAACTCATATTGTATTTATTATAATAAAAACTATTAGATGAGATATAAAGCAGACCTATTGTAAAAATGACAGGACAAATTGTGGAGGTGTAAAAGTCACCAACTGACACAGCTGATTCACTAACACAGAAAAAGGTGGGCTTAAAAACAAGCCTGCAGCCAGTCACTAGATGGCTTCAGAGACATAATGACTTTCATAACTTTTTTGTTTAATGATATCCACTGATTTACACAATTAGTGGTACAGAGTTAGAACACAATCCTTCACTAAAGGCACAGAACACATTACAGTACATCAGAGAGATCGCGACACGCCTCATGAGTGGAAAACATTCCAAAGAAAACTGAGGGACACTGTTTCTTGAAAGAGCTCTTGCCATTCATGGGGATGTTACTTTAACATGTACCACTAACCTAAATAAATGCAGTAATGGCAGTGGCCTCTTTGTGTAAAGGATAAAGCACCCTGACACACTGCAATAGTTGTTCAAGAATGGTTTGAGGAACAAAGTAACGAGTTTCAGGTGTTGACTCAGCCTCCAAATCTCCAGATCTCAGTCCAATTGAGCATTTGTGGGATGTGCTCGAAAAAAATGTCTGACCCATGGAGGCCCACCTTACAACATAGAGGACTTTAAGGATTTGCTGCTGATGGTTTGGTGACAGATACCACAGCAGAGGTCTAGTGGAGTCCAGGCATCAACAGGTCAGGGTTATTTTGGCACAAAAGTGGTCATAATGTTATGGCTGATGTTGGTAATACATACACCTATCAGCAATAACTTTACAATGCAAAACATTGTGCCCAATATTGTATAGGCTCCCATTGTGGCACCTGAGCTCTGTCCTCTTCGTTCATGGCTCCACAAGAACTCTGGAAGTGTGCTTCGGTGTCTGGCACAAAGAGACTGGCAGTGGATCCTTCAGGTGCTGTGATTTTGTAAGGCCTCCATGATCGGATTTGAATCTGGGGAGTTTAGACGCGGGGCGATCCCATGATCCTGCCAGCAGTTTACTGGTATGTAACTGATAATCTTAATGTGTTAATATTATGGCAGATCGATGTCTATAAAACATAATGCTAAAAGCACCACAAGGTGAATTGAATAACAATGATTATCAGTTATACATAACTGGTGACATGTCAGGTGCTGGAGATTTTCTTTTCACACTTCGGGCCCCTTAGTCACAATTGTCACTGACCATGTACATCCCTTTATGACTAAATAATATATTACACCATGCCACAAAGCTAAAATCAGCTCAAACTGGTTTTGCGAACTGTGCTCAAATGGACTCCACAGTCACCAGATCTGCAACCAGTAGAGCAGCTGTGGATGGGTGGGAGATTAACATCATGGATGTGGAACCAGCAAATCTGCAGCAACTGTGGAATGTCCAAAATCTCTAAGCAATGTTTCCTGCACCTTGTTGAATCTATGCCAAGATGAATTAAGGCAGTTCTGACAAAAAGGTGTCTATCCCAGTATTGCCAAGGTTGAATGTGTATATAAGTTAGATGTTTTTTTATTCTTGAACGATTAATATGTTACTGTGTAGCTTAACAAACAAACATGAGCAAAAAAAAGAGGAAATGTTGAGTACTATTGCTCAAGACTACATTAAAAGTACACGAAAGTCTGAAACTTTGGAAGATAAATATGAAGAAATAAGGGGGCTGAAGGCCTTTGCACACTATTGCATACAGTAAATTTGAATTATAGAGTCTCACACCTCTTTCACTGCAGAGAGATGGAGGATCATGTGGGATATTTGTGGGTAAGGTATGTAGTAAATACATAATTATTATTCTGTTAAGTTTTGTATTTCTTTAACATTTTCAATATTCACAGTTTGCAGGTGTTATTAGGGTGCCAGTCTGTATGTATCTATAATAAACTACAGACCATCAATAAATCTAAAAGAGAAATGGCAAGAAGAGTTCTCAAGGAATCAGAAAATAATGTTTATCTTTGAATATACATTTTGTTATTAATTAACCATTAAAACTCATGTGACATGGATCTGTGCCAGCAATCCAACACTGGTTAATGGCCATAATTAACCTTTTTTTTTAATTGGGTCAAACTGTGAATTTGGGTTTTTGGATATGTCAGGTAGAACTGAAGTTATCATTACTTTTTTTTACAACATGTAATTTTGACTGATACAGTAATATGGGAATCTCAGTGCAAAAATGTTGAACTCACCAAATGTTTGTATTATCATTATTATTATTATTATTATTACATTTGATCATGTTTATCTGTGCTTTTTTAACCTATGTAACACATTTTATATCTTTTTCACATGCATGCTTGTACTGTTGGTTAAAACAAAATCAAATGTAATTAACCATATCGACTATGTTGTTCTGAGAAAAATGTCACTCCATATCTTAACCCCCATATATATTTATTAAAACACTGTAATGTACAAAAAATGCTTAAAAAAAAGTTATTTTTCTTCTGCATACATTATGTTTAACAGACCTGTTGTGTTCAAGTCTGTTCAGTCTGTCGGGAAGTTCGTCTCATGAGTAAAGGACCAAATAATAATCAAATAGACACACAAATTTTTTAAAGTCATTTTAACTAAGAATGTGGTGAACTGTATGGCACAAACAATCACATCCACACCCACACTGGGTCAAAGTACAATCTACTGTGGGGACCGAAAGATTGGCACATTTCATTATGATTCACCCTCATCTTAAAATTCAGTTTGCTTTTTCATAATTCTACACACAAACTCCACCAAGAACAAACAAGTGTTTGGAGTCTTTTATTTATTTAGACTATATAAAGAATGAATAAAAACTAGTGTCCAAGTATGAGACTGAGAAGGACAAGGCAGTCCTAACCAAGGATTTACTGACTGCACTTTTCTTTGTGGGACTCTTGAACAAAAGAATGATTTAAGGGTGTTACAACCTGCAGCTTTAAAAAAAGAAATGATTTTCTACAAAGTGATTTTTGTAGCGTTAATGACAACAAGGTAAAACATTCCAAAATAAATAACACTACAGCATTTGTACCAACAAACATTAAAATACTGGGATTAAAATGATATAGTCCTCAATTTCATGTAACAGCTTAGGAGGACTGTCCTTAAAAACACTGAAATAAGTGTGCAATTAAATCCGAATCTAATAAATATATATTTTTTTTCAGAAATAAGAAACACCACATAATGTACAAATAGAGATACAAACGTGTGTGGAAACCATAAAGGTTATAATTAACACATTAACATGAGGGCCGTTCAAGTCAAAGTGGGACTTGTGGAGGAATTTCTGGTGACTAAATGCGTAAATGTGATTGACATTTACAGAAGACTTCATGTATGTAGAGTACAGTGATGAAACTCTGTGCTGCAGTAAAACATTTAAATAGTGGAAACTTTTTTAGGAAGGCCATACATCCTTAAATGACGACCCCGGCCGAGGTGGCTCGCAGTTTCTGTAAACATTCGGCATGGGAACGCCTGATCCTTAAAAGCCACTGGATAACTTGATGCCAACTTGCGGCAGACGGACACACAGCTGCCTGTGGGAACCGTACACACAATCATCAACCAACACCACTTGCACAGGAATTCCTTCTTTGACTTGAACGCCCATCGTAACATGAATACAGTATGTATAGGCAGTGGTGTAGTGCAGGGTGTATGCAAGTATACTGTGTACACCTATTAATTTTTCAGTCAGCACTGCGTATACAAACTTCTCCATCCACCCTGACACACAGACATGGAGATACATTACTGTCAAAATCAAGCAGGAGAAAGAGCACATTATGTGCGCATTGGTCTCAAAACTCTGACAGTTATGAGGGGTTAAAGTGGGCTGGTCAGGAAAAGTGTTTCAGCACCCTCAATGAATAAATGAATAAATAATTTGGGAGCTCATACCAAAAATCCTTGACTGCTACGCTCTGTGTTCATTGGTTCAACCATGGCCGTCTCTAGACCCCTATTATTGGGAAATTTGGCCCGGTGTCTTTCTGCTGTGCCTCAGGAAAAATCTCAAATTCTAATTTTAGCAAGCTATTATTACCGTATTTTAAAAGCAATGCAGTTTATCCCAAACCACAAGCTGAGGCACACGTTGTGGGCTAATCAATGTAGGAATTATTTTGAGGTGAGTCTTTTTTCCCGCTATTCTGGGTTTTAGGTTCACCACCTGATGAATCCCACTTTAACCCCTTTTTAAAGGCATTGATTTGGTTTGCTCCGTGCTCTCAATAATATTACATCCACTGTGACACACACCAAAATATAGCTTCTTGTGGAAAATTAAACTGATGGAATTATGGATGTAGAGAAGTATCCAAACAAATATTAGCTTTCATAACAAATGACCGGGCTATATCACATCAGTGCTGTTAGGTATCAGCAGCTCGAGTAACCACAGCTCAGCTACTGGCCCTTTCTATTATCAACTAAATATACATGGACCGGTCAGTTTAAAAAGGGCATTAAATTCACAGTTTACTCACTTCTCCAGGCACCACTCCATGTAGAGGGTATTTTGGATCAAATCTAATGCTATGTATTAACATTATATGGGGATATAATAAATGTCTAGCAAAAATATTTTAAAAAGTTGCTATTTAGTTTATCTTTTTAAATCACACTTTAGGAAATCTCACAATATACTGTAGCTTTGGAAATGCAATCAGACCGGTCAGTGATAATGTAGGTCAGTGATAATGTAGGTCAGTGATAATGTAGGTCAGAGGTAGCTTTGGAGTATGATCTTGTTCTTAAGTGAATTGAGAGCGATCCACTCATAACGTTAGCTGTTTGTTCCTGCTTTACATAAGAACAGTGTCTTGATAAGCGTGCACTCAAACTTCTTGTGTCTCTGTTTCCAAAGTATTTGATGTTGGCACTTTATGCACACAGTACAGCTTCAATGGTAATGTTACTAGTCAGCTAGGTTTACTAAGGCTAATATTATCTGTGCACCATCATGCTACTTCCAGTTTTAAGTTTATATTTAATTTGAAGTGGAATTGAAAAATGACAGAAGACAAATGAAAACAATATTATATTCCCACTGAAACAAAACATTATAAAGACATAAAAAAACTGCCTGCAACAAATCCTTACTTAGAAACATTAAATTAGAAAATGAAAGATATAGAATTAAAAATGGAATGTTTTTACAGTATCACAAAATATAATGAAGGAATACAATTGTACAGATTTTTTTTTCTTTACACCAAATTCAGTCAGGAATTGTTTAGGACTGATGAAGATCTAACCAGACGTGTGTCAGAAACAGGATGAGCTCTGAGCTGAGGCTGAATGTTAGTTTAGGATTTTCTGCTGGATTTTGACTCCACACACATTTTTATCACATATTGCACTGTAAACTACACCATGTCTTACTCTCTCAGTTCAGCAGGAAGACACACAGTCACACTTGCAGGAAGAATTGTTGCAGTAAGAATCTCCTTCAGGGACTGTAAAAAATTCACATCATTATTAGTTCAAATTATGATTAACATTACACATGGATTAAATAAAGAAAAAACATTAGACCAACTAATTGCAGAAGTCTTGACTATAACGTGTATAGACAGTGTGTATAGACAGTTTAAAGCGGTGTGTATACAGTATGTCTGGTGTTCAGGTGTAGGGCTGATTTTATCAGAGCCACCCAGACAAAACTGGGATGTCCATACAAATCTATATTTTAAACATTTTCATTATTTAATTATGAGGATCAAAGGCTCACTTACTGTCAGTGGCGTTTTGTGGAACAGGTCTAAAGCTTTAACTATTGATGATACATGACCCGTTCTGTGAATACTTCACATCTGCCTCCTTCCTCCTTCCACCAGAGTTCTTCTTCTTCCAGACCACAATTCCAGCAACAACGGCGATGAGAACGATGAGAGACACGACTACAGCAGCGATGATAGCAATTGGTGCTTCACCTGATCCTTCTTCTGATTGTCCATCTGATCCTCCACCTTCTGTTTCTGTATCTAATCCTCCATCTGGGCCTCCGTCTGATCCTCCACCTGTTAAATCAGCACAGAGTCTTTATTATCTGCTGCAGCAAGAAATCAGCTTTCACTCTCTACAGCTCTAGTTTATTAGGACCTTTTGGTACTTCTCGCACTAACTCCTTCTCCAAGCTGCTGTGCTGAACCACGCAGGTGTAGTTGTGTTTCTGCAGCTCCTCAGCTGGGACTTTCAGAATGATTCTCTTCTGGAAGCTTCCATCCTGGTTGGGTAACGTCTCTCTGAGCTCCACGTCCTCATGCACGTCCTCTCCGTCCTTCTGCCAGGTGATGTTTAGTGGTTTGGGGAAGAAACCTGTAGTGTGACACACCACCTCTGGAGAAGGAGACGAGTGTCTATGGAACACTGACACCTCGGGACGAACTGCAGAGACACACAGTGGTATAAACATTAAAACATTTTGAGATGTTTTTAAAACTTATAAATGACAGAAGAAAAGCGTTTACACTATTAGTGTGTGTTGTTGTGAAGTATATAATATTGATTTTTGCACTATGAAAGAAAGTTTGTATGAACCTTTTTGTTCCAGAGTCTCTCTTCCATGAACATTTAACCGATTCAGGAAGTCAATACACCCGTTCTCCATGTAGTGCTTCTGATGTTTCCCATAACCTGAAGACTCCCACTTGTGTTTGATGATCACAGCTTCAGGTTTAGCAGCAGCCCACGTTCCAGTTCCAAGATCCAGACTGATGAAATCTTCTCCATCATAACCGTATTGATTATATCCTCTAGTGGTGCCGTTATCATTCAGCTCACAGCCGAACAGCTTCTGTAGTGTATGAATACCTGCAGAAAGAGGCAAAGGAAAGATTTTAGAAGTGTACTGGGGGCCGAATTGCAATCAAACGGCTGTGATTTTTATCACATTCATTGTGGTGGGAAAAATTGTTGAGGTTAAGAGAAGTGCACACATTCTGCAATGTCTAGCTATAGCCAACAGGCTGAATGTAAGAAATGTATATATTTATGTGTGCGTGTGTGGGTGACTTAGGTTAGGATAATGTAACTAGGTATGTGATGCTGCTCATTCAAAACAGTTTTCACCTCCAAAATGTCACTATTTGATTAATATTCACTTCCTATTTATAGACCTGTTGTATAAACTTGCACTAAGAGTACACTACAAGTTATTGCTGTTATTTAAGTGCCATCACAATTTCATTGAATTCTAATGGTCATACTGGCAGATCATAGGATCCTATTGATATTTAAGAATGGAGGATCCTCCTCAGCCAACCCCAACTGCCTGATGCACACCACCTAGGTGTGTGACAGATGTCACCATGGATGTCTCCCAATGGTTCAAGATTCAAGATTCAAAGAAGATTCAAAGATTCAAAGATTCAAAGAACTTTATTAATCCCAAAGGGAAATTGCTTCAATGGTGCAAACAGAATTAAATGTACACCAATGAGATAAAGAATTACGAGTCTCTGCCCAATAGGATGTTGGTCCTAGTGCCAAAGCTCCAACATGCTGAGGCAAAAACACTGGAAATGCCTTGGGGGGTGTGGCACCAAGACATGTGCAGCAGATTCTGGAGAGCCTGTCCTATAGGTGTGCTTGATTAACCAAATCCTGAAGACAATTCACTGGAGGTGAATTTTGGGTAAACTTGCATGCCAGGGCTACACTTTGAATTCTTCTTAAACTGTCCGTAATGTGTGGAATGTAGGCACGCCTGAATTTGCTTAGTTTGTAGATGGTACCTCGTCCTGGAAAACACCTACATACTGTAGCTTAACCATTCACTTTTGCTAATAAAGGATGCTTTCATAACCAAAATGTTCCCATAATTCCACTTACAATGAAAAAAAAACCTACATAATCTTTTTTATCAAAATCAATCACAACTGTAGAAACTATTCCTCTTTGTACAGTATGAGTCTACAAAAAACTGAAAACACATGACAACATAAAATCATGTTCTACAGCTTATTAAGATATCGCCATGCTGCTGTTAGTATCCATTTATTTACAGACCGTTGGGCGAATGTTGTGTCACGGCATATCCCTTGTCAGACTTGAACTGAAAACTATAAAAATTAACACAATAACAATGAAAATGTGTTCATCTTTACCTTTACTGTTATTAAACTCTTTTAGTGCTGTTGTGAATGTGTTCTTAAAATCATCCTCATTGTCCTCCATGCGCTGAGCCTCACTCTCCCAACAAGGTTCATGTTCAATCTTCTTTATCCAGTCCTTCGGGATCAGTGTACGGTTGCTGCTGCTGTAGAACATAAACTGCTCTCCATCCAGCAGACCCACAGCTATGAACTCTGGGAAACCAGCGTGTCCAGGTGTGACGGCAATGTAGAGGATTCGCAGAGAGTGTGTGTCTGCAAAGACAAGAAATAAATTTTTTATTTTAAATTTGGTAAATGGTATTTTTTAATTACAGTGTCGCAGTGTTACACAAATTTTTTTACATTTACTATTATTTGTGTTTGTCCGAGAGAACGACAATTATCTATGATAAACTAATTTAAGGAAACACACAGACTAATTTAAAAATGTTTAAACTTTAGTTGTACATGTTTGTATCGTGTATCATATTATTTATATATAAATGAAATAAAGTTCATGAGAATGTTGTAATCTGTAAAATATTGCTAATATGTAATATTGTATAATTATGTAGTACTACAGTACTTATTTAGCTAAGAGTTGTCACTCTTAGTTTGTTAGTTACTAAACTTACCTAATTTAAACACATTAAATCAAAGCGATTAAAACATAATTTTACACAGACACCCAAAAAGTGTGGTACAGCCAAAGCCAATGGTTTTGAGAATGACACAAATATTAATTTTCACAAAGTTTACTGCTTCTGTGTTTTTAGATCTTTGTGTCAGATGATACTCTGGTATACTGAAGTATGATTACAAGCATTTTATACTGTAAGTGTCAGAGGCTTTTATTGATAATCACATTAAGTTTATGCAAAGAGTCAGTATTTACCCTTCTCTTTCCAAACCTCTGTGATTTGTCCTGGGATACTCTCAATCACCTTCTGTACCACATCCTGACTGATCGCAGCCCGTTCTTGCATAATCAGTGGCTGAAGTTTCTCAGAATTTGTGGGTTTTTCTTTGTCCACCTACCCCAAATAAAAATAACTACAGTAAGTGGGGAATAAAACTATCGAAATGTTGGGTCCATGGCCAAAAACTCCTCAAACTTTAACCCCATTGAGAACCTGTGATCGATCCTTAAGAAAAAAAAAACCCCACAAATTCTGACAAACAAAGACAATAAAATCAAATCAAAGCTATTGACACTTATGACTTGCTTGCTTATACTTTAGGGTGTAACATCTGACCCAAAGATCTAAAAACACTGAAGCAGTAAACTTTGTGAAAATTTAATATTTGTGCCATTCTCACACACTCACACACGTGGTTTTTGGTACAAGTGGTTCTGAGAAATGGACTCATCCGTCAAATCCAGTAAGAACATGTGAAATCTCATTGTGTTCAGTGAGCTCGTGTTAAATCTATATTCTACATTATTTATCACTATACGGCTTTAAACATGCTCCTGTTACACATTTAACTAATCTCACCCCAGGGGCAACAGAATCAAAGCAGGGTTTAAAATAACACTTAACTTTATAATAACTTTAAAAGTTAAATAAAAAGTATCCGCTGAAATACTTCAAAGAGTGAAATATAAACTAACATTTATACTGTAATGTATCTGACGCGGCGGTCTGAGGGGGTTAGTGTCAGGAAAAGCGCTTTTTATATTATATAATGTGGAGGAATTACAGTCATGATGCCATAAAGACAAGTAATTATACTTATTAAAACACGAGACTGACAGAAACAATCGGATTATGTTTTTTTATATAGTTAAACTGCTATATTGCATTGAAACAGCGCTCTTAAATAAAATAAATCCTTATACACACACACACTCCGCCTTACCTGCAGAAACGCAGAGTAAACATGTAGTAAAGACTATTAAGTATCTGCTCTTCATCAGTCCGGTCCGGTGCTGTAACACTGCGGTATTTAATCCAGTGTAGAGCAGCAGCTTCTCATTCAAACTCTCCTCAGCTGATCATCACAACCTGCCCTCACTAGCGTCTCTTACAACTTACTGCTCAATTATATATATATATATATATATATATATATATATATATATATATATATATATATATATATATATATATATAATATTAAACACTTAACCCCGAGACACCACACATCATATATACTGTACAGTAGGAAATAAACTGCTAGAGGCATGTAATCGAGGAAAACTGTAACTTTTTTTGTAGAACTTTTGTAGGACCCGCTACATGAGCCGTCAGCGCAGGGGCGGGGCTTACAAAGACCAATAGGAATTTAGTCTTCTGGAACGTCATCAGTTTCTAAGAGGAACTGGCGACTGCAGGTTGTGATTATTTTCGGGCGCAGTGTGTATTGGAATACTGGGAATCTGAACTATTAATGTGAATGTCATATATTTTAATTATAACAACACGTTAATTAAAATATTTTTTCCTCTGTGGTGTATTTAATAAATTAGCATTTTAAACCTTTTATTTAAATATTTGTTTTAACATTGATAGAAAGAAAAGTGTTTTTAATGAGAAATCTGCATCTACAGTAAATTACAACAAAATTTCCAAGTCAAGAGGTCAATCACATGAATCAGGGAAAAGTAAACACAAGAAGAGAACTGTTCAGAAAACGCAAATAGCTGGACGCATTATTAGCTTGCCAGTTTACTCCACAGACACTTTTTTTAATTCTTCTGTTTGTTCCTCCTCTATTTTGGGTCATGCCCCGTACATGACACATGAATAATACTGGGCTCATTCAACTAGGGAAGAGAAAACTGCTGAAAATCTTTTTGTGTATAATGTACAAATGTGTTCTTTTTTCCTTTTATTAATCTTGATGAAATATAAATATAATAGCAAATTAAATAATTAAATCATACTCCAAAATTACTTTCTTTCATTTAAAAAAACATACTGTTTTGGCAGACAGTGCAGTCTGTATGAAATCTCTTTTAAATCTTTTTTTTTTTATCTTCATGTCATTTATGAACTTGCAAATCAAATAAAACAATAATGTCATTTGCGCTGACAGGACTGCAGGCATTTACCCTGACATTTGGCGGCTCACTTGGCTGCCATGGAGTGAGTGACTCTGTGAGTGAAGGAGCATACGGCCAGGTTCGTTTTATACAGGAAACAAAACCTAAACAAATCATTACCTTTTCTCCACAGTAAACTCTTTGTCCTGTTTGGATGCATGGCTTCTTTAAATGATGATTAGGAAATCTCGCAGATGGGCAGAACTTCATAATCTACTGCTAATTACTAAAACAGTAATGGACTTACAGTAGCACCAGTCAGACTCACAGTGTGTTGTATCTGCAGCAGTTACTGTTACTATTATTGCCATTCATTTCAGATTATTTATTTATTTATTTATATTTGTTGTTCCATAAAACTTATGTAGCTAGTATGACTTATAATAAAAACAGTAGTTGTCAATATTGAACATTAGTTTTTGTCATAAAATTGTATTTTTATGATGTATAATTGCTTACACACACACACACACACACACACACACACACACACACACACACACACACACAAAAAAACATTTAACAACAAAAAAGACGGTGAGACAGTTTTGTTTGAGCCCTGCTGAACTCAACCACAGTGAACACTGTTTGGGCACACTTTGGGTCAATCGGCACAAATCTTATTTACCACTTATTGCAGGTGTAAACAAAGTATTATCTCTCATCCCATCCTCATTTATACAGCACCATTTGTACTTCATTAAATTATAATTAGATATTATATATAACTTATCTGTCTCCTTTTATGGATTTATATTGACTTGCCTTCTTTCTTACATTTTTTTTGTGCTTTATTTAATGCTATTAATATGAGTCAACCCAGTTCCAAAGGATTTTTATTATATTTATGATATTTAAACTGATATTTAAAACTGACAAGGTACAGTAATGTGTATATAAAAATTTAATAACTAACAATTATGTGGCTATAATAATTGTAAATAAAAAAAACTAAGTTTGATTTCCAATGAATATACTTTACTGATCTTTTTTTTATGTATTCAAATGGATGCCACATTTGGTTAAGTGGCTTTCTTCATTTTTACAAAGTGAAAATGCAGTCATATGAGGTAAAACATTTTAAGGCTATACATTTTTACATATTATGTATACATTTTTACATATAAAACTGTAAAACTTGCTGAAGCATTTGTTAAATTTCCATATGATAGGGTAAAAGTACAACAGATATCTATAATATAACCTCATTTTCATTTATCCTATTTTTCCCAATATGTAAGTTACTGTATGTATTTATTTTCAGTGCAGTAAAGTGGTTGAGACTAAATTAACAGTTCAAAAACTAAATGTAAAATGGTTAAAATAATGGTTTGTTAATAAAAGTAATAATAGTGGTACACATTGCTAACCTGTTATGGCATGAATTTTTATTTTAGAAGGAAAAAAGTATTTCACAAAAGTCTCTATTATTCTGTATGGAAACTCAGGAAGCAGTTGCTGGTGGATGTGAAACAAAGGTTTACATCACATTTTTTGGCACTTGGCTTTAGGTGTACCCTGCATCTCCCTCACATTTCCCTTTCAAGAACCCGAAATGGGTGTGGCAGGTCCTTTCTCCCCTTTTATGTATACCGCTTAACAGTTGTGGAACTAGGACAACCTCTTTTGCCAGATTCTTGACACTTTTGCACAAGCTTTCTTTTCACTGTAAATTCCAATAGCTTAGCTGACTCGCATATAAATAGTAAACTTTACTCAAAAAAATTTAAACTATACTTCTTACAAGATTTTGGCGAGTTACACTTAATTGCAGGGTGAGTAAAAAAATTTACTTAATAGTTTTAGTGATGCTTACTTGCAACACATAAGTAGCAACAAAGGAAGCAATGACGTTATTGTACCACTGAGAGGCAACAGTGCACCAAAAAGAAGAAGAAGTAAGACTTGTGAGAGCATGCGTAATAGAATTTGTGCGTGCTGAGCTTGTGAACGGGTGAATTGGCGCCAATTTTCAGAAGAAGCAGCAGGAAATTTTTAACATCTGAAGCTTCGTTACGGTTTTAAGTTACATGTTAGGTTAAAATGTGTAAGAATAGTGATGATTTGGGTCAGATTTCAGTTGTTCATGACAGTGGATATTGATTGAAGTGTTAAATCTGTTGGTTTAAGATGTTACAGTCAATTGTAAACAGTTACATAAAATGTATTTTATGTAGAATTCTAAATAAATTTATTTTACGATTGAATGGATTGTATTTTATTTTTAAAATGTTTAAAAATTGTAACCTAAAGTGAATATTTGATATTTGGACCATCCCTGTGCCTGTCAGTTCTTAAGAAGAAGAAGAAAAAAAAATACTGTGGCGTAGGCGGGGCGGCGGCTGACGACCATCATGCTTTGCGGCAGGGGTTGCTGTGTGTTCACCATGTTTGGGAAGTGTAGTTGGGTTGGTGGCTTCGGCCATGTTTGTGTGTTTAATTTATGTGTGACCTGGTGGATGTGCTCCGGTTCATGCTTAGGCTGAATTGGGGGTAGGTTCTTGAGTGAATGTGTTGCTGATACTGTGTCACATAAAGTACTCCCATGAGACTCTTGAACTGTCACTGTATTAGAGTATTTGTCAAGGTGTAAGTCAATTCTGTGTGAAATTGCGAACAACCGCTCAGTGTTTTATACATAATAAACAATTGATGCACTTAAGTTATTGGAGTAATGCTTACTTGTTTTTTTTAAGGCAATCGGATTACATGGTTTTAATAAGTAAACTGGGTTGCTTTTGAAGTAAATTAAGCTTAGAAATTCATGTTGAATGCAGAAAATGTCAAGTTATCTCCACTTGCATAAATCAGTAGTTTGGAATACATACAAAGTATCTTTCACTTGAAATTCTATAGTTGTTAAAAATAGTACTTCTGAGTAACCTGTACTAAAGATGAGTACATCTAAAGTAAACGATAAAGCATATGCTTCAATTTAGCTTTAAGTTACTAAAACTCTCTTGTACAGTAAGTATACAATACTATATAGCCGATTGTTACTGTAACAAACAGTTTCTCCTCAGATGGAACTGTCTCTGCAAACACACAATCAACGACCACCATGAACTCAAATTTTCACCACTACTGCTGAAAAAACGGCCTTAATCTCTAGAATTTAGAGCAGAGAGATGCACATCTCTATAAGAAGATGAGTGAAAGCCTATTATTCATTAAAAGTTTTGATGTCCTACTTTATCACTGCCTGACCAAAAGAAAAGGCCATTTTTATTATTAGGGTATCAAAACCTGGAGGAATAGTGGAGTAATAACTCACGAATGAAAATCGCTTAATCACTTGGTGAAGGTGCATGAAAAAAAATCAACAGTAAATACCAGAGCTACTGTATGTTTAATAGTGACAGTAAGAGCATTTCCATACATACTGTAGAAAATGTGATGAGGACAGGACTGGGACAAAACAGCTGTGTGTCCATAAAAAAAAAAACACTTCTTAGTGAGACTCATCAACAAAGACATCAATGTGCTAGGGAGCATAAAGATTGCCCTTTGGAGCGATGGGAAAAGGTTGTGACCAGAGTGACCCTATCTCAGAGCGACTGGTGCATAAAGTGATGTACCTTCTTTTTTTTTTTTTTTTTTGGGGGGGGGGGGGGGGGTTAGGCAGTGCTGTATATACAGTATTTCACTTCAGACTGTTTCACATACAGTATAAAAATCTGTGTAGCCCACAGTGGTTAGAACTGACACTTAGCACAGGCAGGGCTGGGGGTTTGAATCTAACCTACAGACAAGAATACATTTCCAGAAATACATGAAGATTGAGTGAGAAAATGCAAATAGGGGGAAAAAAATTATCATACTGAAATCACTTTATTTGTAAAACCATGATTTTAGGGTTTAGATTCTTTAAATACCTTCTTTAAATAATACATTTTGTTCCCCGACTCTCAATGTGATATTATTTGTACCCCAATGAAGTTCAGCTCAGAACAACACCAACTTTTTTTTAATAGGAAGTGCATGTTAATAGGAAGTACATCACGCAGGATCTGTCATGGTCCTGTCACATCAACACCGTGGTGAAAAAGGCCCGGCAGCGCCTGTACCACCTCAGACGTTTGAGAGACTTCAGACTGCCCTCCAAGGTGCTCAGGAATTTCTACTCCTGCACCATAGAGAGCATCCTGACGGGTAACATCACGACCTGGTTTGGAAACAGCACCATGCAGGACAGACGAGCTCTACAGAGGGTGGTGCGATCAGCCGAGCGCATCATCCGCACTGAGCTCCCTGACCTGCACTCGATCTACAGCAAGCGGTGCTGGACCAAGGCCAGGAAGATCGTGAAGGACCTCAGCCATCCCAACAATGGACTGTTCTCTCTGTTGCGGTCAGGAAAGCGCTTCCGCTCCCTGAAGGCCAACACAGAGAGAATGAGGAGGAGCTTCTTCCCGCAGGCGATAAGGTCTCTCAACCATACCACATTCACACCACAAACACAGAACTAATACAACCTGTTAACGTCAATGGACACTATGGACACTTTCATGCACATCTACATTTACATCGGAACTCATGTTTATGTTTACATTCTGGACCCTTGCACAAAGACACTTTAATAAGGCACCTTAAGACACGTTTCTATGCATACTTGCACACCATACTTCCTCCACCAAATTTCAATAAAAAAAAATAAAATAATAAAATCTCTATTGTACAGTATATTTCTATTTTTATTTCTATTTTATGTACAGTATACTTTTATTTTTATTTCTATTTTTATTCTAGTTAAGTTTAAATTTTCCTATCGTATTTCTTTATTCATATTTATTTCTTACTATAAGATTTAATTCTCTTTTTAAGGTCACTGGCGGTCATGTAAGCATTTCACTGCATATCGTATTGTGTATGACTGTGTATGTGACGAATAAAATTTGAATTTGAATGTTGCATTTAAGTTAAAAAAAAAAAAAAAACATGACCTGCAATGCTGATCAGTCTTGCTCTCAGCTCACCCTGACCCTGAGGGTAGCTTGATCAGGGGCTTGAACAGTCGTCTTCTGTACTGTGTTGGCTTTGGGCACATTGCTTGTGAATCACTTCAGGTCTGTCTATCAGGAAAGCATATTTCTGGCAGTGACAGTAAAGTATTTCTACTCTCAGTTTTGATGATGTCATAATATTTGTGTTATGAAACGTACTCAGATAGTGAGTGGTCAAGAGCGTGAGCATCATTACAGTGTCTATGGCCTTTAGTTTAAAGATATAAATGACTTACTTATGCAAATGATTTACTTCACTATGTAGAGATGTTCATGAGAGCTTAGAATATTATAATATGGACATAACATTTTACAACATCATGTTGGGCAAATATACTGTACACACAAGGGGTGTTCAAGTCAAATCACAACTAAGTGTTCTCTTCATTTTTTTTAGTAGTAGTATATATCAGTAAAATAACAACTGCACTGAGGATAGTTTCACTTTGTCTCTTATACTAGTACTTAGGATCTTTTACTTTATATTTTTATCACCTAATCATTACTTCTAAAGAGGAATTCTAAGTTGGAATTTGAGTATCTGACAGCACGAATTCAGCATACATAAATAAACACTTCATGGGAATAAATATCTTATATATGTGCATTAGTTTCCTGTCATTGGCAGATAAAGAGTTTATCACCATCTGACACAAAATTCTGACCAAACATCACCTGCTTAATTTGTTCCCCAACAGCCTTTTACAGCCTGATGACTAAATTAAAGTGAGAAATAACTCAATACAGAACAGAAGTTTACAATTTTTCTTTAAATATCAGTTGCATCTCCTAGTGATTAGTCTTATTCTGATTGGTCTAAGATTAATGCAAAATTTATCCAATTATACAACAGTAGAAAAGCACATTCTATCTAAAAATGCTGAAATACAAAGTGTAATTCTGGTACATTCTACTGTAACTCTAGCTTATGTAATAATTTCCTCTACACTCCAAAACCCTATTAATTAAAGAAAGTAAATAGATTGTTTGCTTATAAATAAATAAAATAATGTATCATGTTGCAAGAGCACCATACATTAGCACAAAAGCTCATTTCTGATACAAAACATACACCTACCGGCCAGTTCATTAGGTACAGTACACCGTAATAGTACCGGATTCTGCCACTTTTGCCTTCAGATCTGCCTTAATTCTTGATGGCCTAGAATGAGATCTGATGACTGTGGAGGTTGTGTGAGTGACCTCACTGTCATGTCCAAGAAATCAGGTTGAGATGATGTTAGCTTTGTGACATGGCACGTTATCCTGTGCTCTTAAAGGGAGGAACACGGTCAGAAATAATACTCAGGTAGTCTGTGGCATTTAAACCATGCTCAATTGGTTGGGAAAGTGTGCCAAGAAATACTACAGTAGAACCGTTGATGCAAGGCAGAATGGGTCCAGGCTTTCATGTTTACGGCAAATTCTGGTCCGGCCATCTGAATGTCACAGCAGAAATCAAGACTCATCCGAATTAAATCAACATTACCCCATTGTCTATTGTCCAATTTCGGTGAGTCCATCTGAATTGCAGCCTCGGTTTCCGGTTCTTTCTGCTCTTAGCGGGTGTGGTCTTCTGCTGCTGTAGTCCATCTGCTTCATGGGTTGACGTATTGTGTGTTCAGAGAAGCACTTCTGCATACCTCGATTGTAACAAGATGTCACTTGAGTTACTGTTGGCTTCCTATTAGTTTGAATCAGGCTGGTTAGAAGAGAAGAAAAAAGCAAAATAAGAAAACAGATGAAATTGAAGAAAGAAAAAATAAATTCTGTAATAGCTCAAAACTAATAAAAATTTCATCTGCAAACCAAACAGAAATCAGACTGTTTTATAATTCTGGAAGCCACTGTATATACTTACGTTGACTTATTTGTGGCTTCAGGTTTGTCAACTAAAATACCTAAAAAATATTTTTAATGTATATGAATTATTTAATTTGTGCATTATTATTATTATTATTATTGTTGTTGTTATTATTATTATTATAATAATAGTAATAGTTGTTGTACTGTAGTTGTATTGAAGTAATAATTTACCTTTGTGTGTTGTTCTGTACTTCAGTGTGAGGAAGATCAGGACACAAAAAAGAATTACAGTTGCTGAACTAAACGCCACATTCAGGATGAAGAACACTGATGAAGAGTCTGAAACTGATAGTAGTAGGTGGTTTTAAAATGAATAAAGTTAATGTCATGAATAATTGATGTACAGTATTTACACAGTGATGCTGCTGCACAAAAGAATAAATAACTGACAGACCTTGTGTTGTGTCTGTGTTTTTGGGAAGTGTTTTATTTCCACCTGAAACACATACACATTATTTACAGTATGGAGTTTTTAAAAACAAAACGTATACTGCATATAATTATACATATTCATGCATATTATATACATTTACCTTTCATCCTCAAGTAGCTTGAATTGCTGAATGAGATTTGGTTGAGCTGCATGAATCCGCAGTAATAGAGTCCTGTATCAGAGACATTTACTGCAGTGATGGTGAGAGACGTGTTCTTGCCTTGAACAGACATCACCATGCGCTCAGTGCCACTGTGGAAGTAACACACATGTGCTGGGCTTGACATCTTAAAATGTCTGCAGCCAATAAGAGCTGGTACTGAAGTGGTACTTAAAGCAGCAGTACTGAGGTCCTGATAGAACCAGAAGATGTAACCTGCATGATCCAGCTCATGCTGGCACCACAGAGTGACATTATCTCCAGGATCTGCTTCAAGTGTGAAAGAACACAGATTCTCTGAGAGCAAACCTGCAACACAGAAACACAGATTAGTTGATCATATTCTGTGTATAATAAAAAAAAAATCATTAAATATACAGTGTGAAACAAAATGTTGTCAGGGTAACAATAGCCCATAATAGGACTTTATTAAAATAAAATAAAAAGAATAAATAACGGGTAAAAACATTTTCTTATTTCTATTTTTTTTAATCAGAAATATTTTACAGATTTTCACCTTTCAGAGATCATTAATGCACAGAAATGTAATTAGTGATTTAGTGTGAAGCTTAATAGTTAAACACTATTGTTTATTTACAAGGTTTTAGTGTTAGAGATGTAATTTATTCAATATTCACACTAAATTTGTGATTTTATTTAATAAAGCAGTAAGTAATATTCTTCACACTTACCCATAACAAGAAGAAACAAAAGCATGATGGTAAAGTCGTCCTTTTCTGCTTTGTGTCAGGTGAGAAATACAGAGGAAATGGCGATCTGGAGAGCGAAACAGTGTTTGTTCAGTGTGCAGGAGGTGTGAGCGGTGTACAGGCTCTAGCGGTTTATTTGCTCGCTAAAAGCTTTCCCAGTAAGTTTCATTTCCTGCAGCATCAGGACTGACCTAACTATATAATATAGACTAAATTCATGTTTTTGTCAATTGCAAAGACATTGTCCCACTTGTAGCCTTAACTGTTACAGTGCCATTTTTGTCCAGATTTGTGATTGAATATTTTCCTCACTGGAGATTTTGGTAAACAGAGAGTTGGGGTCACAGTCACAGATCCAGTCTAAACACTGTACACAAGGAGGATTTTAGTTGGACCTAAATGTGATTGACCAGAATTCTCTTTGTTTAATAAGACTTTAAAAAAGCAAAAAGGGTATATACTTTATGTCATTTGATGCAACAGAAGTGTCTGTGATACAATGAAAGGATGTACATTTTTGTGGTTTGGAAAACACCAATGCACAGTTTCTCAGAAATGGACAGATGGTGGCTGTTTCTCAAGAGGTGGCTTGTGGTTTGTGTCTAAGCTGATTTTTAAAAGCCTAAGAGAAAAAAAGAGAAAAAAGCTCTGAAGCTGACCAAAAGTGTTGAAATCCCCAATCACTGTGGAACTCAACAAATATTTATATACGTATATTAATAAACTTTTTTTTCATGCTTTTTAGTATTACTTTATTATTATTATTATTATTTTACTTTCCCATCCAAATGCAAGCCATAAAGACACAAAGTATCTGTTTTCTTTGCAATGTATTAAAGGGGAACTGCAACAGGGCTCCATCTGACCCTACACATCTCCAGCATCAGCAGGGATCTTCTTCATGTGGGAGGGCTCAAACCATGTGTAGACTACTACAGCATGAACAAAGTCTTGGTTAAATAATATTATAATTTGCCTATGGTCCGCACTGACTTGAAAGGACTTAAAGCTATACCTGTACAGTGTATTCAAGAGGAAAACAAGGGAAAGAGCCAATTAGCCCCTCCTACTGTATGACCACTATGAATACTGTGTCATGCCATACAAGCTCTCTCCAGCTCCTGCAGCATTTCGATGCATGATCAACAGCGTGCTGGAATTAGTATTATCACCTACATTGACATCATCTTGGTTTACTCGTCTGATTTTTCCACCAGCATTTGTCATGTCTAAGCATGTCTATGTCATCTCCTGGACCATCATAGAGCCAGAGGGAGGGTGATGGACCAGGATGAAGTAGTATCAGTCAGAGAGTGACCCGCTTAAACAGTAAATCAGCTACAGTGTTTTTTTTGTGATTTGATAATTTCTTTCTCTGCCTTATCCAGATGTTCAACTCCATTGCCTCTCCACTAACATATCTGTTAAAGAATTGGGCCAAATGTCTCTAATGTAGATTAGAAATTGGGGACATGGGAGTTGGACTGTTTTTTTCACAAGAGACCACTCAATACAATATTATATACTGTACCTTTGTGCCAATTTTAAAAATCTTAATACAATTTTTTTTTTCAAATTTTGTTACAATTCTAAACAAAACAAACTGTGCTGCCTGTCAATGTGTGAATAGTTTAGAGCATACCACTTGAAGAATTATTAAGAAACTGACATTTCACTACCTCAAAGTAAACATACTATATATATATAATTAAAAATTTATTTAAAAAATTAGATTTTTGGGTGGGTGTCCTATTTCTAGTCTGCAGCCTGAAAAACATTGTTGAGGAGAGAGGTCTGAGAAGAATAAGGGCTACCAGGAAGTCTCTTGTAGCAAATAATGACTCTTTACACACGTGAGCAACCCTTTTCCAATTAGTTCATAGACCGAATGTAAATCAAAATAAAATTGAGGATGATTAGGGCACCATACAGCTTCCATCTTTTCATTTATTAATTTACTTGGTACTGACCTTTGGTGGTCAGATCTGGCATAACCGCAGATGGCCATTGAGAAAATACATCAATAGTGAATAACATCTGTATTTTGTTCATGTGTGCATTACATAAATAAGGAATGACACACATTAGGTTATGGTGTTATATAATCCACTGTGAGAAAAGAGTGATGAAGCAGCGTTACTGTTCCACCCTGAAGCATGACCTGAAGTTTTAACAAAGTCATTGTCCATACAGTATGTCTGTGTCTTCATCTCGCTGTTTTTTCTCTGTGCCTGGAAGATGTACAAACAGAACAGACTGAGAGAAAGGATCTACACATCACATGCACATTGAAAAATCCTTCTCCACCACTGTGTACTTGTTTCACACCACAGGACTGAGGGCAAAGCGAAGCATGGTGAATAGAATAGGATGGTTGTGGTAGTGACATCTCCTCACAGGATTAGAGCAAACAAATGGATAAATTAATTCACTCACTCATTCACTCATTGTCTGTACTGCTTTATCCTGTGTACATGGTCATGGGGGACCTGGGGTCTATCCAAGGAGACTTACTGTAGGGCACGAGGTGGAGTTCACCCTGGACAGGATGCCAATCCATTGCAGGGCACATACATACTCACTCACACACAAGTACTCATGCTCATTAAAACAAGATCACCAATTTAGGAATGGTAGTTAGCCTAATTTGCATGCCTTTGGACTGTGGGAGGAAACCAGAGCACCCAGAGAAACCCACCAAGCTAGGGAAGAACATGAAAACTTCATGCACACAGACACCAAAGTGGGAATCAAACCCAGACCCTGGAGGTGCAAGGCAACAGAGCTAACCACTAAGCCAACTGAATAAGCTGAATAAGTTCCTTCTGCCCAAAAATGAACTGAACTGAATAAAAAGCCCACAAGCTCATCAGACCACATTACAGTAACTTTGCCCAATGCCCACAGTCCATTATTTACGATTCCTCACTGATGAGCCTAACTGATAAGTGATTTTCTTTAGGCTTAATGCTCCAAACACTCCAAATATTTAAATGATCTCCGATAACAACAATCATTAAAAATGACCCTTCTGAAATAGAGGAACATCTTTGTTACCTAATGAAGGTTTACTTCCCCCATAACTCTAGTTCACTTTTCTAATCAACCAGTGAAGCTAAAGTAATTATTATGTGGAACAGCCCTTTATGCCCAAACCAGTTCCATACATTATACAAACTAATTTATCTTCACTGTGTACAGTAACTCATTTCTTATATAGCTGTGCTCGAAGAAAAGATTTTGGAAATGAATGAAGCAATGCACCAATCATGTGCCCACAGTACAAGCATCTGGAGGCAGTGTTATGATCTGGTCAGGTCTATACTAAGCAATGTTATGTGGTAATAAAAGTAAATCAGCTGATGACCTGAAGGAATGACCAAGTTATCACATCTATGAAGGTTTTCATCCCTGATAAAAACAAACAAAGACAAAAAACATATTACAGCACTCAGATTGTAAAAGAATGGTTTTGGGAGCATAAGAAATCATTTTCACACATAAACTGAACATCTGGATCTTATCTCCTCGTTTTTAGAATATGCTGGAGATTTTGGAATAATTCAATTCCTGCTTTTAATACATAAAGATCTCAGACAAACATACAGTATGTTGTTTTGTGATGGTATTAAATGAAAAAAAAGAAAAGAAACTGAGAATGAAAATGTGCGGGCATGTTATTCCACAAGTTCTAACGCATATATTTCTTTCATGAATGTCTCTTAAGATTAAAGTTGTGATATGTGAATCTTTAGGTATAACGACTGGGTGTTTTACGTGCTCAGGCATTGCAGACCTACCGAGACGTCCTCCATCTCTCAGCACTCCGTCCTGCAGTACCGGGTCTAGTTTGGAGAGACAACTGTTCCTTTTTACAGATGCATCACCCTTTTCCAACATGGAAATTTCTTCTTTGAATTTTTGGCTTTGAACGAACTTGATGACTTTGTTTTATGCTCTTGTTAAGTCCTGAATTGTCAGAGACTTGTGGTTTTCTGTCATTGGGTCATCTCCACATTTTTTTTTACCTTTTTTGTTCTCTGTTTGAGCATGTCCTTGATACGAAGAATCCAGGCAACAGATCTTTTCAACTTGTACCAGTCAGAGTGATAAGTAATCAGTTTGCTCACAGCATCTGTGCTCTCTGTAGTCCTCACGATATTCACTGAAGCTGAATGTTTAATTAGATTAGATTAGATTAGATTCAACTTTATTGTCATTACACATGTACAAGTACAAGGCAACGAAATGCAGTTTAGGTCTAACCAGAAGTGCAATTAGCAGAAAGTGCAGGATAAAGGTATACGTTTAAAAAAAGGGATATGTGCAGGGAGAAGCTATGGGTAACTATTAAAGAAAGATATTATGTCAGTATAATATACAGATTACTAGTAACTATACTTATAAATTTACAATGGATGAACCGTATGTACAGGTTGCTATTAACTGTAGGCAGGAATTTGCAAATAGATATCAACATAATGTACAGGATATTATATGATCATAGTATACAGATTGCAAGTGACTATAATTATAAATTTACAGTGGATGAACAATATACAGTGGTTACAAAATCGGAGCGTCGTATTTAACGTTGCCGCCGCATTACGGCATGTGCATTTGCTGTGCATTTGCTGGCTTTTACCACTGAGTGGCGCTATATAACTACAGACTGACACCTCATGCCTTACTTCATTCTCTGCCTCATTAATGAGACGCGTCCCATTAAATAATACACGTAGTAGCCGATAACATCAAGTGAAACACTGTAGTTGACCGAATTCATAATCACAGTACTATAATTACAGTACAAATGTAGAATTCAAATTAAATCAAATCTTATTAAGATCAAATTTAAGCACAATAAATATTAACACAGTGAGCCTTTAGATTTTATCACGTGTAATTAGAAAAGAAGTGTGTAGGGTTTTATTTAAATATAAATTTCTAAACCAATAAGATCAAATAACACCAAGTTATTATTATAACAGGCTTACTTCGTCACTTATCAAAGAAGTACACTTGCTTTCAAAAAGTCGAGTGGCTTATTAACGTCTCTGGGGTGCATTGTTTCTAAGTGGCCGCTTGGTGTAGCGGTTAGAACGCTCGACCAGAGATCTACAATGCGCCGGTTTGAATCCTGAGTGATGATGTTTTAAAATAGTTTTATTTTAAAACTAAATAAAATGTTTTAAGTGCGCTTAAGGTAGAGTCTTATAAAGGCTATGTAGACTTATATAGTTTTATTACTTTTGCACATTAATCTGAGTCCTCATCTGTTAGATCTGTTTAGTTTTTTTTTTCCAGCCGGCACAAATGCACGGCTCCATCCCTTTCCCGCCTATTCAGGGAGCCTACGGAGTGAGCGATTAACCATAGTCGAATCGATTGGTGTGCTCCCAACTCACGTTACTCGTGAGCCGGCCTATTCATGCCGGCTGGTGATAATTAACGTTAATATGATCTCGGGCTTGCTCACGATGCTCAACATCTATAAAAATAGCAAAGTATTGTGTATAGAGTGATAAAAAAAAAAACTATCTAACACATGTTAGAAAACATAATTTCCTGCATTTTTTTTCTGCTTCAGGAGTCAGTCTGTTCTGAGACAGTGACAGGGATTAAAGTTCTCCGTCGTTACGACGGATTTCCGTTAATTGTAGCGAGTCATCGACGGATTTCCATCAATCACACTGTTCCGCCTGTCCTTAATGTTTAAAATTCACTTTTCATAATTTTAATGCTGTGTATATATAGGCTTACATGGGTCTTAAATTAAGGAAAGACAGTGTATTCAGCCTGCTGAGGAGGATGTGATCAAAGCCTGGAGTGGAGCGAATGCACGTTCCTCTCTCCACTCTAAGCGTTTTGTTCACTCCGGTATGGATCCACTCCGGGTTTTGGTTTAGTTTTGAAGAACTACATGTCAGGCTACGGTATAACTATATTTAAGATAGCATGGACACACTTAATGCAGGAAGGCTCAGATGGCAAGAGATGGCAGATGGAGAATGGCAAGCCTTTTAGTTCGTGGAATAAAAAAAATCAAACATCCAGGTATGTGTCTTTGCACAGTATGCCACAGGAAACTTCAATATGGCAATAATGGCAAAACAAAGTGCGAGCTCGCCATCAGTCAGCAGCTAGTCACAATGCTGTGGTTCGTGCTCTAACAGTACACATGCTCCCTGTCTGGTGCGACAAGAACCACAACGGAGATTCACGCATCTGTGGCCAACAGTGTGCGCGATGTAAAAGTGCGCGTATGTTCTTTCATAGCGGAGCATGACCTGTCGGTCACAGTCTCACAACCACTAGTTAATTTAATGCAATCAGTTGTCAAAGACAAGAGTGCACTTTCAAGATTGTCTATCTCTAATGCACATGCCTACTACTTGCACACATGGCATTGCTGCTTACTGGAAATCCGATTTGTCATCTAAGCTGAAAACGAAGATGTTTTCTTTAAGATACATAAAACATGCACTGAAAAAGCACTTTTTGGAATTTAATGGTGGTGCTATTACTTTTTTCTGTTAATTATTAAGAGTTTCACAAAACATTGTTTGGTGTTATAAGATAAATAAAAACATGCACTGAAAAGATATGTGGTAGATGGTTGATTATTTGTCAAGGTATTTTTTTTTTCAAAGTATTTTAATAGCTTTTAAAATATGCAAACTGGCAATATTAAAACGGTTTAATCTCCCCTAACCGCTATTGGTCTCGACTATTTAAATAAAGTGTTTGTTAAAGGAATATGCCTTGGCCTGAAAAAAGTTCAGTCAGAAGACTTTTTTTCACTTTAATCCCTGCAGTGAGAGTAGAGGAAGGGGCAGATTCAGAACCAGGGAGGGAGCCGGAGACAGCAGAACAAAGAGATGATATTGCCAGCACCAGCACAGGGAGCACAGTTTTTAGTTTCGATCTCATGTTTACATTTTATTGTATGTTGATGGCTTGACTGTAAACAACATAAACAATGCAATAAATTTATAAAAATATATATTTATTGTCCCCCCTGCTGTTAAATGAAATTTGCGTTATTTTACGTTAACGTTACGTTATTACATTATTAACGTCGACAGAATAAAGTAAAGTTTTATTTCTGGAATTGATGCACGGGCTTCATCTTAGGCTTTTTTTTTTCTTTCGGTTCTTTCGTTTCTCAGCGCCGGACTGTTGATGTCTCTTTCCAGGACCAGGCATATTGTTCAATTATTATAATTCTTTTGGCCAAATACTGTAGGCAGCCGTAACAGAGGTGAGGGCGCGCGCGTCATCACGTGTGCTTAGCCGACTCTGCGTTCACCGTAAACTTCAATATAGACGTTTATATTTTTGTTTATTTGTATATGTATGTTATTAATATACATTTTTTAGAGATTGTGTGTGTGTGCACGGAGAGTTTGTGTTGATAAGTTTATGTGGATAAGTTGATAAGTGTATGTTGTCAAAGTATTTGTGGACATATAATTAGGGAATTTTTTTTAAATTAAGGATGTCTTGAAACATAATGCAGTAACTCTACAGTATTTATTTGAACACGGTAAAGGTGTTAATGTTTCGTACATTCCTTAATTTGTCCTTTCGGTTTGTGTTTTATGTTTGACTGTTTTCAATATACTGTACATACTGTAAAACGTATGGACAACAATGTTCCGGAAGCATTATTAAATATTCAATAAGGCACACACACAATTTAGTTGCAATAAAGTTTTATTAAATATATAATAAAGCAGGCAGTACTGTATATGGCAAATGGTCACTCAAAATCTTTACAAAAGTAAGAGTATTCATTAATTATTTTTTTTTTAGAAAAGAGAAAACTCAATCTTTTCTTTCTAAGAAGTTTGTTAATTAAGTCTCTTATTTGCTTGTTGTTGTGGGCTGTGGGGTGGAATTTCCTAGCAACAGCATCGGAAAGTGCTTGAAGCAGAATTATCCCATCAGCGAAACCGGTTTGATAACTTTCACACCAAGGATAGGTGAGAAGGGGGATTACAGTAACGGTTTCTGTGGGTCTTCACCAAGAGGTGATGTGGGTCGCGTTGTATTCAGCGAATAGACTAAAACAAAATCATGTTTGCTTCAGCATTGGAAACTATTGTATTAGGCCAACTTTATTTAAGATTAAAATAATAGTGGGTGTAGATGCGGTCATATTATTTCACCAGTTTTGACGCGTAGCTTTGGTTTAAAGTTTCACTCACACGACAGAAGTCCAATCTCTTTGTCTCTTGTAGTTTATTTTGTCGGCATCAAAGAATCAACACTTCATACAGTCGTCTTGAGTAAATCCACTGTGATTACAACATCAGTTGCTGCATCTTGCAAATCTCTGACTTTTACAACAACCTGTTTGCTGCATCTCACAAATCACAATCTTAGCTTACGAATATAACAACACTCTTGCTGTATATATCCACTTATGGGAGCTTACGGTTACAACAACCTAGTTGCTGTATTTCACATTCTTAGCTTACCGGGCTTACGGTCAAAAGCTTGTGTTTCCTTAGCCTTCCGCATCTAGACTGAACTCTCTAACATATGACAGTCACACAAATGCATGTAATAGTAGAATGACATCACAGACCAACTTACGAGTGTCAAAATGGATGCATAACTTAGAAATATAAAGCTTAAGGCTTATGTAACAAACTTAGTGCTTGATGCATTACTAATGAATAGAACAAGGTAGAATAAATGAAATAACAGCAAATAAAATAAAATAAAATAAACACAACAACAAATTCATAACAAGTACGATATGGCACTTACATTCCAGCCCCTAATTGACAGGCATGGAGACTGACAATTACAATTTTGTGTTTTTTTTTTTTTTTTGATAAAGCCTTGAAATCAAACATTCTTAACCTTCTAAAACGTTTTAAATCTTTTAAGTGTGTGATATTTATCTCAGGTGTTTATATTTGCATATCAAATTTCACAACATATTGCCACACATTTAACAGTCCATTTCATATATGAGGCACAGCTTGTCGATGGGTCTTTCCAGAGTGTTGGTCTTAGATTTAACTAGCACACGTCTCACAAGTCCCCCTTTGTCGGGGAACACTTTCGTGATTCTTCCCATGACCCATGAATTTCTTGGAGACGACTCATCAGTTGTTAAAACTATATCTCCAAGCGAGAGGTTTTTTTTTTTTTTTTAGCCATTTTTGCCATTCCTGGTGAAAGGGCAAGTGTTCACGCACCCACCGCTTCCAGAGCAGTTCTGATAGATGCTGGATCTGCTCCTCCCTGCGACGTGCATAGATGTCTTCCCACAGATCTGGAACCTCTGACACCTAACCACCTGCCGCTGATGAAAAAACAGCCAAACCTTCCCCCGGGATCTTTCAAAAGGGAAGACATCTATGCACGTCGCACAAACATTAACTGACAAGAGCCTGCATACATTCATTATCGCTTCTACTTCACACATGAATGTATGCAGGCTCTTGTCAGTTAATGTTTGTTCTTTCAGCACTGATCTCAAAATCTTTCTAACTGACTTGATCTGTCTTTCCCATATTCCGCCAAAGTAAGATCCAGAGGGCGGGTTAAATGTCCACTGTATGTTCCCTTGAGTGAGGAAGCTTTCAATTTGTGACTGATTCCATTGCTGAATAGCCTCGCGCAGTTCAGTCTCAGCGCCTATGAAGTTTGTTCCATTGTCACTTCGCATCACTGACAACTGACCTCTCCTGCTTATGAAGCGTCGCATGGCATTCACACAAGAGTCTGTGTCCAGCGAATGAGCAATTTCAATGTGCCCGGCTCTTGTTGTCAGACAAGTGAAAAGTACGCCATATCTTTTAACGTTACTTCTGCCACGTATGACCTTGAAGGGTCTGAAGTAGTCTACTCCCACATTGGTGAAGGGTGGGTGGTCTGGTATTATTCTGTCGAGTGGCAATTCTGACATTTTTTGCTCACATGCTTTAGCTCTAGACTTCTTGCATATTACACACCTGGAGAGAAACTGTCTTACGAATGAGTTAGCAGTCGGAATCCAGTATTTCTGCCGCAATTCTGCAAGCATGTAATTTCTGCCACTGTGTCCTATCTTGTCATGAACATCTCTTAATATTAACGTTGTGATATGTGAGTCTTTAGGTACAATGACTGGTGTTGTGGAAAAATACTCAGAGTCGGGCTTTGCTTACAGAAGATTACGACCTTTATTATCAAACAACAAGGCCGGAGCTGTGTCCGTGGAGCAACTGAATTCTGTTGATGTGCGTTATAGTACATATGCAGTGCCTGCCCCTCCTCTCTCCAACATCTGGGTTTCATTAAAGGGCCGTCTTTAGCCCCCCCAATGTAAAGCTTGGGTTTCCTATATGCAATGCACACAAAGAAGCCTATGTCCCAGCTTGCACGCACATCCACGATTATATACTGATAAGGTATCTTCTAACCCCCCAAAAGTAAGTAAAATCAAATGAAATCAAATAAAAATTTCTACCATATATCCCCCCTCTGGGACTTATAAGTCCCACACTAATTGGTTAATCTAGAGTGCGACTCCATGAGTCAGTCTTCCTTATACTAACTGGTGATTAAATTAAATCACTGGACTTTTATCAATGACCGACCCATGGATTCGCCCTCTAGTGGAGAATCGGCCAAACCTCTCCTTCCACCCTTGACTAGGAATAGGAGTAAAAGACTCGACCTCCATGACATCGTACTTCCCATTACTCAATGACATGACATGAACATGTACTTAATACAGTGATTTTCTAGGATTACATCAATTGGATAAATCATATAACCTACAATGGAACATACATTTATACATCACACAATACATTTTGTAAGAATGGATATACATTTAAACAGCCTTGTCGTAATATAATAGTCTTCAACTCAGGTGCTTTGCGCACCGCAGGGAGCCAGTTGGAGCCCACAAGAGAGGTTGCTAGCACGTCATTGTGGGCTCATGCCTTGGAAGATACTGTACACTTTAATATATGAACCAGTAAAGTCTCTTGTTAGAGATATATATGGCTGAGTTCGGGATATCCTTGATGACTGTGTCCAAAAAATTCATCCTTGTCTGTTGTTGCTAGGAAATGCTGGAATAAAAGAGAACTGTGTTTAGTGGCATTACATATTGTCATAATCTGGTTAAGGCTTGCTTCCTTCTCGTGCATTTTTACTGTGGAGGAAATTAAAATTAGTTGTCGCTGCTGCTGTTTTATCTGTAAAAGCAATATAGTGTTAGTTAAACAGAAATGCATTTATACAATGTAGAGGACACAGTTAGTTGTCACACATAATCTGTACAATTGTTTGTCCTGTTAATTGTGTCAGGAGAAACCTGGTCGAAGTCAGTCAGTCAGTCAGTCTTGTTTGCATCAGAAGTAGATGCTGCTCTCAAGCAGATTCTCATTCTTAATGTGGAGCAGCGGAGTGTTCAACGCTGCACAATTTGGTATCCAACTTGTGCCAATAGTTGGTTATTTTCCAATAATGATTTAATTTCTTTGTATTTTTCTGATGTTAGGTTCTTCTTTCTTTCTTCCTTCGTTTTCGGTATTCATAGCTCTTTATGACTCTCGTGTAATTGTTCAAGTGATACCACGTGGTCTTGTCTTTCACTTGAATCACTGTTGGAGTGGCTGCCACACTTTGCGGGGCCCCTCCCTCCTGGGCTTGTGCCACTTCCTCCTGAACACTCGCAGATAGACCTGGTCTCCTGGAGTGATGGGACACGGAGCGTCTCTTCCTCCTTGTTCTTTTCCTGCACATAGATTACTTCATGTACGGCAGTTAGTTTCTTCATATAAGATTTTTTAAATTGTTTAAGCGGTGGGCCTTTATATGGCCTCTACAGAATGGCACAGGCATGGGTCGACCCGTAAGCATTTCATGCGGGGTTAGATGTGTATTTGTGTTAGGTTGCATGCTTGTTAGCTCATTGGTACAGCATCAGTTAAAACCTAGTTTAGCATTGTACTACTACAATTATTATTAAGCTTGGCTTTGAGATTACCATTTACACTCTCTACCTTCCCCTGGGACTGTGGACATCCCCAAATCCTAGCTTTTTCCCAACCGTTGCAGCACCTGTCTTACATTTTCTGAATGAATATTGATCCATTGTCGGAACTCATCTCTGATGGAATTTCAAATCTAGATATCACTTCCCTTACGATTTGATAACTGTTCCTTACTCTTCATCTGCAGATATTATTGCTTTTACTCATCTACTAAATCTGTCAGTTATTACAAGCATGTATCTTTCGCCCAGAACACTACTTTATCCTACCCACATAGTTCACCACTAAGTGATTAAATGGTCATTCTGGTACCGGTGTATAGCCTATAGGTGTCACTGTTTCCTTCCTGACATTATGCTTAGCACATCTCCCATGAAGCTAGGAACTCTTCAACCATAGCATGCAGATATGAAGTCCAATACCCATGTTGCCTGATTTTTCTCACAACCTGTCTTCTTGCACAATGGCCCAGTCCATGAGCATTTAAACCAGAAATATTCACCAGTGCTATGGGTGCTATAATCAGACCTTCATGTGGACACCAAATACCCTGTTCGTCCTTCTGCGCTCCCCTCTGGAGCCACATCGAGTGCTCGTACGGACCTGCTTGATGTTGAGTACAAATGATATCCTCTTACTGAGGCTGTGGTTCTATAAGGACTATGGGCGCTTGCACAGCTAGTTGCCATTTTGATGCACGCTTCATTTCTAAATGTGCCATGTTGTTACCTTTAGCAACACAGTCATTTCCCTTTTTTACGGGTCTGACATTTAATGAAAGTCAATCATCTTGGTAGCATCAGAGCAGACATTAGTTTACTTATCCGTTCAGCATTTTGAATGGGAGTTCCTTCATGCTTTTTAAACCTTTGCTTCCATACGGTTCCAAACAGATGACATACACCATGGAATAGGCTGAATCTGTAAAAATATTTGCCACTAGTCCTTTGGCTAATTGACAAGCAGCGGTGAGCGATTTCAACTCAGCTAAATGAGCAGAACACGGTTGTGTACAATGCTGAGATAGGATAGGTTTAAAATCTTCTCCATCCTTCATCACTACTGAATACCCTGTGTGACTTTCTACCTGGTCTTTAAACTAGATCCATCAACAAAATAAGTCACTTCCGCTTCAGCTATAGGCTTAGATTCAAGATCAGGTCATAACCTAGTAAATGCCAATGAGTTCGCCACAAAACTATGAGTCACTCCTTTATAGGTTTAAGTGAGTGATTTAGCTGGATTAACTGTGTCACATCGCTTTATATTAATGTCGGATATGTGAGCAGTGAAGAATGTGCTTGGAGGCGAGCTTGGGTTAGAACACCTTCCCCTTGTTTTTATCAATTTATACAATCTATCGGTAACCTGTTGTCAATGAAGATGCTTTCCTATATGTATAATGTACAACTACAAAACCCTGTTGGTAGCATGTTGGGTCACCTTGAATTATATTATCTAGCTTAGTGCTGTAGTAAGCTAGGGACTGGTTTTTCCTATCACTGCAAGTTTCCTGCATCAGTATAGCTGAGGTAGATCCATCAGCTTGGTTCACTACATACCGATAGAACGGATTGCTATAATCAGGTACTGTATACCTAAAGTAGGTGCAGTCTGCATTTCTTTTTGATGGATTCAAATGCTAACAGTATATCTGTGTTCTATTTTAAGGGAGCACTTAGATCTTGCAGTTCTTCTTTTCTCGTTATTATCTCTCTTAGTGAAGCTGTTTTTTCCTGCATATTCCTTACTCCAGTCAGCATAATACCTGTTAACCCTAGAAAGCCATCACTGTTATGTGTGGCTTACTTATGCCTTCTAATTATGTATGTACTACGGCTGTCGTATCATGTGAAATTAGTCACCTTAACAATTTAACTTGAGGCTTACAGTATTGTAGTTTAGTTTATGACACTTTATGACCTCCTTACTAGCTTACGGTGTACCTTAATGGAATCATTCTGGCATGTTTCTAATGATGATAGTCATATTAAATCGTCACCCATATGCTGACTAAGGCTATCTTCTATCCTTTAACCTCCTAAATCAGCTTCCACCTCTGATTGAATATATACAGTGAATGTTTGAACCACCGTGGCATTTTTGGTATCTATTTTGTCAACTTGCACTTGTAAATGCAAATAAATGCAGTAGTTTACTCTTTTCTGCCATTTGAACACTGAAGAAGGCTTGAACAAAGATCATTACAATAAAATATTTGGCTTAGGGAGGGACATTAGTTAGCGCTGTGTGTGGATTTGGAACTTCTGCTGGATACTTTCCTGTTATACTAGTAACTGCATGTAAATCATGCACATGATGCCATTTATTTGTACCTGGCTTGATCACCAGTGAAAATAGGAGTATTGCAACAACTGGTCTGTTTTAGCACAGATGCTTTTACAAGGCCTTCAATAGTGTTCTATATACCCGCTTTTGCCTCAGGTCGTAAAGCATATTGTCTTACTCTGGGCGGTTCTACATCTGGTTTACGTTGTACTTATAGTTGGCTGGCTGATTTAAGTAGGCCTACATCTGTATCATGTTTAGACTATAATCCAGATGGGACTTGACTATCCATTTGCCTATATAGCTAATTTCCCACAGTCGATTTCAGATGCTGATGCCATTTGTGTTTGTGACTTGTGGCTAACTACAACTTCCTTAAGAAGTACGAATCAATTTATTACCACACAAGATTTTTACACAGGTTTTATCCGCAGAATGAAAATCAACATAAATCCTATGAGCTGCAATTCTATCCTGCAGTACATACAATATCACCTGAAGAACAGAATCAGTTACATTGAACCACCTTTTTACAAAATCACACTCCTCTACACTGATAGCTGCTCCTTGCCGGCCTATGATGATGTGAAAGTGAAAATCATCAGTGAAAGTCTGACAGGGTAATTGTGCTTCAGGAATTTATGTTCAACATACACCCCTTCTGGAGAACACCATATTTGCAGTCCTAATTCACCTAATGATTCTCTTCCTTAACTTTCCTTAAAATTAACTTGTGTATGACTTGAGACTAATACAGGTATGGTCACACTCTTATTGTTGGGTTGTAGTAACTACTTTTTTCTTCCCGAGAATCCTACGGTTCTGGCAAACTTTTCCAGATGTGAGAGGAATGACTTATCGGACCTGGGATGTTGTCTCCCCCCCCTCTCATCCCTCAGGGCCGGGCAATGGCTATGCGAGGCAATTTAATCCATTCACTCTCTCTTCCCTGGCTTTGGAGTGAAAACGTTGGTGACAGACGCAGGCATCTGGCTTGAGTTTGGAGAAAATGCTGCCGGTGATGTCATCACTGACTGAAGCTGGCTGGATTTTTGATGAAGGATTGTTTGTGGCCCTCTCTGTTTTTTCTGGTAATCAGAGTAGCTTGAGCTTTTTTTTTCTTGGTTCGCTCTGTAAGGTTTTCAAGCTGTAACTGCCTCCAGGTCACTCTTTAATGTCCTTGGGTCAACACTCTGCATGCAAGGCCTGCCATACAACAGCCTCAAAGCCTCAAAGACAGTCCATCTATGTGGTATGTATGTACAGCCTCACTCGAGTCAGAAGCACGTTTTTTCCTCTCCACAAAGTCTTATGCTCGTTTAAGACCATGTCCCTGCACCCTCGTTGAATGCTGGGGAGGCGGTTGACAACACCCTCGAGACCTTGAGTTGCCCATGCCCCACCTTTAATTAAAATTGGGAATTGTGGAACTGCCCATATTAAATAACAAATCCTCTTCACCCCCATCCTCTCTACTGTACAAAGATCTATGTCCAGTCTTTAATGGTGTAGCTATCTGCTTTTTACTGGTGTTTTAGTGCTTCTGTCTGACCTCTCTCCACATGTCTGCACCCCCTCCTGTTCCTCTACATCCTTCTATCCACATAGCTTTTCCACTCTCTGTAAATCTACCCCCACTTTATTATACCTCTCTGCATAACATTCCTTCTCCGTCTCACCAGAAACTTCCCCCATTCCCTTACGCTTAGAAATTTGAATGTCTTCCTGTACCTACTATATGGGGGAGGTGTAACTAACTTCTCTCTCGCTACTTCGGCCTCACTTCCTGACTTTCTTAACTTTTTCCATCACTTCCTGTTTCTTTCTTACCAACTTCACTTATTCTTTCTTAAACAAAGCTAGGACCACTCTTTCCTGCTGTCTTTTCAACTTCTCTAGACATGCTTTCTCTCTCTTGTCGCCGCTTTGTAATTTTCTTACCAAAGTGTCCATCTCAGAACACAGTGCTGAATCAAATGTCCCCTCCTTTGGCCATTTTGTAATCATATCTTTAGTCCTCTTTTTGCTACTTATTGGAGGTCTTAGTGATGAGATCTTCACACAAAGGATGCTTTGGCACTAAAGTCTCCACCGGAGAGGCTGCCATTATGCTTTAGCCTATGTCACCACTTAGATATTTATTTATTAAATTTTTTATTTTATGCCTATGCACTTACTTAATGGCTAAATTTACTTATAACAATCTACTCTCTTTTAGAACCACAGAAGTATCCACCTCCACTTACCAAGACTCATCAATGATAATCACTCCTGAATCTACACCACTTCACTATTTTCAGATTACCACTTGCCAAAAAGCACAGTATTTTTATGCACCGTGAACACTTTTATCAATAAGTGTGTAATGCCACAATATTAATATGGGGTTCATACACATTCACCACTCCACACTATTTATTTATTTATTTATTCAGAGGCCTATGCATTCAGACTTTATCCCTCTTTTCCTAGAAAATTGGGCTTATTCTTTTCATACTTGTCCCCCTGCTAAAAGGGCTCATTGTTCCACTCACACGTGTCCCTTTATTGATTAATATTTATCTATTTAATTATTAGGCTAGCTATTACTTAAATAGGGCTCATTCACACACACACGTCTCTGGTCTGGCAGCAAGCTGCCCCCCCTCTGAGGGTTGCACACACAATTCCCTCGGGAGGTCCAGCCCTGTTCACAGAACACAGAGCTTATGGTTCTCATTCAACCATTCTCTCTCTCTCTCTCTTTCTCTCTCTCACACACACACACTAGGCGAACATAGAACTCTCATACACTCAGACAGAAACAGATAGACACAACATCAATTAGACACAAACAATTGCAATTGCATTCAACTTAATGGCACAAAATAGTGCTCCACATACGAAAAAGATATTAATTACCCCTGTCACTCATATCAATAAAACATAAGGGCTGATTTCTTATGATGTACAATTGTACATTCCACATACGAAGGGTATTAATTAATTACCACCAAACCTCATACCATATACAGTGGGAGCCACACCAAATAGCCGCGACAGTGTGGCTGAAGTGTGAATGGCATGTGAATGGCCTTTGCACGCCGTAATCCCCCCTCCCTTTTCTGGCTGAAAGGCGTGTCAAGATTTCACAGTAAACACGCCCATTCAAGCCCAATTTATTCATTTACCTGGTGCCACCACTAGATGGCGCTTCGTTCTCAAGAACACGTTAAAACAAGCCAGCTGCGCTGAGTTGCAATCACGTGATTTTAACAACCCGCCTCCACCCCCGCCGAACTGACGCTGCCAAACTACAGAGATGAAGATGACGGCTTAACGGACTATTCGTGGTAAGTGATGTTTTATTTTATAAAATGTGTTTGGGGTAGTTTACAGTTTATTTCCCAGTTTAGTTTTTTATTGGCTGTTTTAAATATCACTGGCAGCACCAGCAGCGGTCAGATGTGACTTTAGAGAACTTAATGATCTGTTTACCAAGTCTGGAGTTAATATTACAGCTTACTGTCAGTGTCACACACTCACAATGTCACTCCACTTTAACTCAAAAACATGCTCAAGCTTCGACAATACTATTAATGTCCCTATTACAAGAGCTGCACTACGGAGCCCCCCAGGAGTCATGAGGGAAAAATATCAACAAACAGAGCACGCGGATTAATACATCATGCGCTCGGATTAATAAATCATGCCCTCGGATTAATAAATCATGCCCTCGGATTAATAAATCATGCCCTCGGAATAATAAACCGAGTGCACGGAATAAAATATCCGTGCGTGCGGATTAATAAACCTTGCGCGCGGAATAATACCACCGTCTGGTCCGATTAATAAACTTTGAATACGGAATAATAAACCGAGCGCGCTGATTGGTTTACACGTCTGGATTCGAAGTTATGACCTATCGGACATGAACGGAGAAGAAGAAGCTCGCAGCTCAACGACTTTAAGGTATGTCACCAACTTTTAACTTAATATTTAAACATTTAACTTATTTTTAAAGGTTTGTGTATATGTTTGCATGTTCCACACTTTCATGGAACATTTTATGAGGCTTTCCTGTGCCCCATCTTTTGCTCCAGGCCACGGGCATAGAATAACGCAGCATGCAGGTTTTCATTGAAATTTAAATATAGTGTAAGAACACACTGCTTCCCCCGAACACACACACACACACACACACACACACACTATGATATTCTGCGATCATATCTGTCAAATATATATAAACCCCATCTTTTGCTGTTAATAAACAGAGACCTTTCTGACAGACAACGTGTGTGTGTGTGTTTGACTGAGTCTCTCCTGGCGCCAGAAAAGCTTACCGAAGCACAGCGGACAGACCGAGCAACTCGCCTCTTCTACTACAAAACTTTAGAAAAACTTTACACTGTGTTTATAGTATTTGTGGATATACATAACATTATGCACATGGGTTACATGGCTGACAATTACCGTTAATAATTTGTCAGTCTTTAATCAAATACTACAATATTTAGCATTATAAATATATGTGTCAATTTGAAATATGGCTTAAGGCTATAGTGCCATTTCTTGTGTTTATTGTTATTGTTTATTATATACAATAATCCCTCAACTCTCCACTGCAGATAGACTGTTATGCTGTAAACGGGATGTCAGATGAGCAGCTAATGAAATATGTTCCCAAATTTGGAGACAGAATTGCCATTCGACAGTATTGCAGAAGAGAAGTGGCAGCATTTGAAAAGAGTTCCTCGATTGTGTCAAAAGCGACTCAAAGTCTACGAGAAAAAATTCAACTACGGAGGACTGGTAAAAGATCTCATTCAGATGATCGTTCTCAAAAATTAGCTGGCAACTTAAATGCCCTCAAAAACAGCCGTACATATCAAATTGGCTTGTTTGAAGAGGTCGAAGGCTCACTTATTCAAGTCAGAGAAAGAAAAGGAGGTGGAGTCAGACATCTCAAGGCATCGAAGGACACTCCAGTGAGTGAGCTGTTGAACACTGGCAAAGATCTGTTTTTCCCGCAGGGAAAAAACAAGCTTGGAAATATAAATCAGTTTGAATTTACACTAAGAGACTTCACTGAAGCTGAGCTGGACTCATCCATGACACTTGGTCAGCTGTACAATTTGAGAAAAGTGAAACTGCTTAGACTTTATGTGTCATGCAAAAGGATTTTCACGGATGCACAGGACATAACTGCAAATCAAGTAGATTCACATATAGCTTCATCTCTGCACACACACTCAAAAAGCACAGGAATTGTCGTTGATGAGCATGCCAGTGAAGTTGCTATGTTGACAAGCACTCCCATCAAACTTACCACTGACACTGTAATGGCAAGCACATCCACAACAGACACAAGGTTTCTTTTTATTGATGCTAATGATGAGAAATTACCATCACCATTGCATTTTGATGACCATGACCTGCTGCAAGAACAAAACACATCAGTTTCAGTAGATGAGGAGATCCAAATAGGGTACGTTTACCTCCCATATGACAATGATGTCCTGGATGACACTCTTCCAGTGGAGACTGCTGTAGTACAACCACCATCAATAGGACTTCATCATGAAAATAAGGTTGTTAAACTAAGACTTCGAAGGGGAAACATATTTTATGAACTGAATGCTGCATTTAAGGATGGACAGATAACAGTTGATGACATGCTGCTGGAGATTGAGATGGTCCTTCCAAATGGCAATGCTGAAAAGGGAGAGGACAATGGTGGGGTCTTGCGTGATGCCTTGAGTGAGTACTGGGAAACATTTATACTAAAATGCACAACTGGGAATGTGCTGAAAGTTCCAATGATCAGGCATGATATGAAAGACGAGTGGGAGAATGTGGCCAAAGTGATGGTGTTAGGCTACAACATGGCAAAGTACTTTCCTGTGGCCTTGGCTAAGCCCTTTCTTTCTCACTGCCTTCACCAGGAAATCAAGGATGATGAACTGCTTGCTGCATTCCTGGAAACAATTCCAAGTGAAGATAAGGAGATTGCAGAGCAGGCAATGAGAGATTTTAAATCCATTTTTGGAAAAGAAGAATGGTTTGAATTCCTTGAGGCACATGACATTAAAAGACATGTCACGGAGGACAATTTGAGGAGAACTCTGCTTGAAGTTGCACACAAAGAAATGGTGCAAGACCCAGCCTATGTAGCAGAGTGTTGGAGCAATATTCTGCAGGGACTCCATCTTCCTACAGGAGGACTAGATGAAGTGATGTCTAATCTCACTCCCACAACCAGGAAGGTTGTAGCAATGTTGCAACATGAAACTCTCAACAAACGAGAGTGTCAGATTCTGGACTTCCTTAAAAAATTTATCAGGACCTGTAGTGATGTTCGCCTGAGGAAATTTCTCCGGTTTTGCACAGGTAATGTTTTTGTTTGTATTTTCGCACAAGTGATATTTTGTAACTAATAATTAAAGATACTACCATAAAAAATGTTCTGGGGAATTGTAATATAATGTAGATTTAAAAAATCTCTCTAACACCTCCAGATTTTCCTCACTTTTTAACCTCACTTTGCATTTATGCCAACCATTTCTTCCTATACAGTATTTTTTGGGAAACCTGCTATACAGATGTCGCCTTTAAAACTGCGCGTGTTTTCCCGCGAGAGGCCGCAATTTAGCGCGCGGTGTGCCGCGACTTGCCGGAGGCAACATTCGGGAATTTAAAATTAATGTGTTGCGCTTCACTGAATATCCGCCAGATGGCGCATGGAAGGACTTTATCTAAAAGCCGGTGGTCCGAGAAAGTCAGTTTCCCTATGTTTCCCCGGTGGCGCGCAGATTCAAATCATGACGTCACTCGCAACCTAACGCTGAGAAGGCGAACGAGGATTTTAACAGATTTTCTCTCGTTTTAAAGTGTTTTTACGAACTTTTTGAATTAAACAAATAACCTATGCAAAATAATCGAGTGTCTTTTCGCTTTTTTTTTTTTTATATTTGAAGATAATTCATACGTTTTAAGCCGCTGCAAAAGGCTGGTTTGCTGGGCGAGTACTGACATCACGACTACTTTTATTACACCTACATTTGTTTATTTGTATATGTATGTTGTTAATATTAATTTTTTTAGAGATTGTGTGTGCGTGCACGGAGAGTTTGTGTTGATAGGTGTATGTGGATAAGTTGATAAGTGTATCAGAAAGCATTAAAATGTTCATTTGAATTAAAATGACACACACACGTCTGTATATACAGTATATCAATTACATATATATCAATTATATCAATTTCACTGAAGCCTATCCCTCGCCATATGACAATTCGCCATTCATTCTCGCATTGATAATCAGCGATATTTTATAAGGAGATTTAGGGATTTAGCTCTACTTACTTTTCTAACGTTTTAAGAAAATTCATTAGTTCGTTCATTCTATTTGAAGCTTCGGATGTTTTTGAAGCTTCGGATGTTTTTTTTTTTAGATTAGTTCTGAACGCGCTTACGTGAAACTATCGCTAAAACAATGTACTGAGCCCTCCTGAGGATGTAAAGCTTTATTATTGTATTTGAATAAATAATCAGATCTACCACAGCAGGTAATAAACTATGGTGTGTCATAACCGAAGCAAACACTACGATTATGCCTCGTTTCGTTCGACGGGAACGTGGTTCACTTGGCCGCGGTGTATTATAAACCTGTGGAATGTTTCACTGTTTATTCTCACATAAGAGGAATAAAAGCGAGTGAAATGTGGAAATGATGTGTGGCAACTCAATGAGAACTAAACCAACGATTTCGGTAACTCCACTGAGTGTAACATCTGCATAGTGACACTGAACATCTTCACTTTTCCGTTTACCTCTGAAAAAAAGCTGTATTTTGTTTGTTTATATTTAGAGTTTTTATAACAGTAGAACAAGTACCCGCGCGCACGCACACACATAGACACACACACAGACACACACACACACACACACACAGACACACACACTCCCCTGAGCCCTCGGGAAACATCCAATCACCGTCGGTATACAAATGAGTCAAGACGCAGCCTAACGTGGTGTCGTGTCGGATTTCAGCGGTCACGGAGCGGGAAGACTTTGAAGAAGCTGCAGTGACAGTAAACAGCTGAACAACTTCACTTTTCCGTTTACCTCTGAGGAAAAAAAGCTGTATTTTGTTTGTTTATATTTAGGATTTTTATAGTAGTAAGAGAGAGTTATAGTTTGGTCTGTATTGTAGTTCGCACCCTTGTAGAGAATAAATAAATGAATAACACCTTCATATCCCCTCTCAAGAGTGCCATAGTCCATTGTTAGTTTTAATGATTTGGCTGAAACTAATTATCACTACATAAGTACCCTAACACCATTGATCATGAGTCTCAGCTCAAACTAATTCTATACTTGTAACAGAAAATGTAGATGCAGATTTCAAATGTGTATTTATATGATAGATAGATAGATAGATAGATAGATAGATAGATAGATAGATAGGTGTGTGTGTGTGTGTGTGTGTGTGTGTGTGTGTGTAGGCTCTACGCAGGGGCAAGAGAGGGCAGCGCACCCTCAAATAAATGTCTGCACATGTTAATATATTCCTAAAATGTATATATTACAAGTTGATAAACTGATCTGCGGTAGCGGAAAAATCCGCTGAAAAAAGGACAGGCTGAAGCGCACGCGCACACACACACATACACACCCGCACACACACACACACAGACACACCTCCCTTGAGCCCTCTGTGTGTCGGATTTCAGCGGTCACGGGGTGGAAAGACTTTGAAGCAGTTTATACTGTATATGAATCTAAGCTTGAACTTATCAGCATTGTAAATATATAATACTTTTCAAATAAAATCGATATTACTTTGACCCTGAAGTTTAGTTTAGCACACACAAAAAACAGAAAAGTCATTTCTGGTAACGGAATGTGTAGTTTATTTACAGTAATTCATTAAAAAATGAATATACATTGTACAGTACACAGTAAACACGAGAAAGATTACAAAATGAAAAAACAAACAGTATCTACTTTATAAACAGCTTAGTATGTGCGTCGAGATGCTGAAATCCCTTGCATGTTTTTGCTTCCAAGTGGAGAGATATTTGACCGATAGCCTAGAACAAAAGATATATAGGTGTGATCACAACCCCCTCCGACCGACCGTGCCATCAATCACTGACCACCTCAGAAGTTCCCTCCAATGTATGGCTGCAATACTTGTTTTGCAAGTATTTTTAACACCATTCAAAGGCTTACAAGTTCCATTCAACATATAATGATGTCTGCAAATGTTAATATATTCCTAAAATGTATACAGTATCTCACAAAAGTGAGTACACCCCTCACATTTTTGTAAATAATTTATTATTTCTTTTCAAGGGACAACGCTAAAGATATGAAACTCTGATAGAATGTAAAGTAATCAGTGTACAGCTTGTATAATGGTGTAAAGTTGATGTTCCCTCAAAATAACTCAACACACAGCCATTAAAGTCTGAACTGCTGGCAACAAAAGTGAGTACACCCCTAAATGAAAATGTTCAAACTGTGCCCAGTGTCAGTATTTTGTGTGGCCACCATTATTTTCCAGCACTGTCTTAACTCTCTTGGGCATGGAGTTCACTAGAGCTTCACAGGTTGTCATGGGAATCCTCTTCCACTCCTCCTTGATCACGTCACGAAGCTGGTGGATGTTAGGCACCTTGTGCTTCTCCACCTTCCGTTTGAGGATGCCCCACAGATGCTCAATAGGGTTTAGGTCTGGAGACATGCTTGGCCAGTCCAGCACCTTTACCCTCAGGTTCTTCTGCAAGACAGTGGTTGTCTTGGAAGTATGTTTGGGGTCATTATCATGTTGGAATACTGCTCTACGGCCCAGTTTCCAAAGGCAGGGGATCATGTTCTTCTTCAGTATGGCACAGTACATGTTGGCATTCATGGTTCCCTCAATGAACTGTAGTTCCACAGTGCCGGCAGCACTCATGCAGCCCCAAACCATGACACTCACACCACCTTGCTTGACTGTAGGCAAGACACATCTGTCTTTGTACTCTTCACCTGGTCGCCGCCACACACGCTTGACACCATCTGAACCAAATAAGTTTATCTTGGTCTCATCAGACCACAGGATGTGGTTCAAGTATGCCATGTCCTTAGTCTGCTTGTCTTCAGCAAACTGTTTGCGGGCTTTCTTGTGCACCATCTTTAGAAGAGGCTTTCTTCTGGGACGACAGCCATACAGACCAATTTGATGCAGTGTGCGGCATATGGTTTGAGCACTGACAGGCTGGCTCCCCATCCCTTCAACCTCTGCAGCAATGCTGGCAGCACTCACACGTCTATTTTCAAAAGCCAACATCTGGACATGACGCTGAGCATGTGCACTCTTCTTCTTCTTTGGTCTACCATGGCAGGGCCTGTTCTGAGTGGAACCTGTCATTTTAAACCGCTGTGTGGTCTTAGCCACCGTGTTGCAGGTCAGTTTCAGGGTGTTAGCAATCTTCTCATAGCCTAGGCCATCTTTGTGTAGAGCAATAATTCTTTTTTTCACATCCTCAGAGAATTCTTTGCCATGAGGTGCCGTGTTAAACGTCTAGTGACCAGTATGAGAGTGTGAGAGTGATAACACCAAATTTAACACACCTGATCCCCAAGGACACCTGAGACCTTGTAACACTAACGAGTGACATGACAACGGGAAGGTAAAAGGGCTAATTGGGCACAATTTGGGCATTTTCATTTAGGGGTGTACTCACTTTTGTTGCCAGCAGTTCAGACATTAATGGCTGTGTGTTGAGTTATTTTGAGGGGACATCAACTTTACACCATTATACAAGCTGTACACTGATTACTTTACATTCTATCAGAGTTTCATATCTTTACCGTTGTCCCTTGAAAAGATATAATAAAATATTTACAAAAATGTGAGGGGTGTACTCACTTTTGTGAGATACTGTATATTACAAGTTGATAAACTGAACTGAAAAATCCGCTGAAAAAAGTGCACTGCAACTAACACGACAAACACCGTTTCCCATGCAGTGTTTTATTTGTGACGACTTGGCATAATGTTAACTTAACATTAACGGCCACAATTAGCATATTGTTTAGCTGTACATTTACTAAATGAGCACTGTGCCTAGTCCGAATTGTATATTTTTGTATAATCAATATCCATTCTGTTCTAAGTGTCTTAATTAATTTTAAATACAATTTTGAACCTTTTTTTATTCCTTGTTTTTATTGTTGTGAGTATTTTTTGATAGTTTTACTTTCTTTATGTAAAGCAATTTGAATGACCATTGTGTATGAAATGTGCTACAGTATAAATAAACTTGCCTTGCAGTGTCATAGATAAATGGACATAAGATAATTTTTCAGTGACTTAAACGCCAAGTAAGTACAAGTTCACATATTAAGGAAATTTGGCTTTAAGAATGGGTGCTTATGAAAATACTAATGTCACAATATCAATCACAGGCAAAGGAGACAGAAATTATTGAGGGACAGGTAGACCAGGGTCAATCAGATGTACAGTGTTGGGTAAGTGTGGTGCTTTTATTGAAGGGATAGAGAGTATTTTTTTGAGAGTAGAGGAAGGGGCAGATTCAGGACCAGGAGGGAGCCGGAGACAGCAGAACAAAGAGATGATATTGCCAGCACCAGCACAGGGAGCACAGTTTTTAGTTTAGATCTCATGTTTACATTTTATTGTATGTTGATGGCTTGACTGTAAACAACATAAACAATGCAATAAATAGTTTTGAAGAAAAATCTGCTTTGTCATTGAACCTGAGAAAAACTTTGAAAATAACCATAATGGTGCAGTCTCCGTGCTACAATAATAATGATAGAAGCAAAGTTTTTCACTGTGGGGACATACTGTATCTTTATAAGTACAATTTGACTGTATTATATGTGTCCCCTTCAAAAATTGCTCATGAGAAATTTTATATTTATTGTCCCCCCTACTGTTAAATGAAATTTACGCCCATACTTGAGGCATCCTGGAGGCAAGAGGCGGGTGCTCAAGCGCCCGCCGCCCTCCCCCCTCTGCACGTGCCTGTATGTGTGTGTGTGTGTCTTTACAGTAAAACGTGAAAGCGCGCTCAGTTACAGCTCAGTCCCTCTTCTCACCTTTGATAGGTGAGAAGTTATCAAACCGGTTTTGGATGGGGGAATTGGCACAATTCAGGGGTTTAAAACTATTTAACAAGACCGAGACGTCTCTGCCTAAAATGTATTTCTCCAGCAAAGCATAGAATAAATAGAAATGAAATGCTTAATATTAATAATATTGATCTTAGCTGGATGGTCTAATTCTCAAAACCGTTTAAGAAAGACTTAACACACTATAACTAGAATATTTACAAAACTGAAAGGTTGTCTTATGAATAATAAAAAACAACTCATAACTCAAAAAGATCATATGTTTTTATATTTTTTTAGATCATAGACATGAATTAACTATATATATATATATATATATATATATATATATATATATATATATACTGGACACAAACAGCAAAAAACATGATGAAAAGCAATAAAGTGCTTAGGGCTTTTCATATTTTTTGCTGTTTGTGTCCAGCATTGAATAATTATTTCATCCATTATTTGACCACGGCTGGGAATAAGAGCTGGAATGTGATTGTGAATATACAGTATATATATATATATATATATATATATATATATATATATATATATATATATATAGAGAGAGAGAGAGAGAGAGAGAGAGAGAGAGAGAGAGAGGTGTTTTGCTGGCGAAAAACATTTTAGGCAGAGACGTCTACTCGGCCTTGTTAATTGTTTTTAAAAACCCCAAATTGTACGAATTCCCCCATCAGCGAAATCATGAATGAAAGGTGAGAAGAGGCATTATAATACAGTGGGGGTTCTGTGGGTCTCCAAACTCAGAAGGCTACGTGTCAGCCGATAACTGCTCCTTTGATCTTCTGGTTACAGCGGGGCGCCGACTGCTGATGAGTAGCCTGTACAAGCCAAGCTCTTCCCCAAAAAATAATGTGAATGTCTGCAACAATCACTAACCATTAAAATGTTTTTTTTGTAATTAAACACGAATATATAAATTGTATTTTCTTTACACATAATCAAAGAAACAATCAAAGAGATCAAGTAAGTTACATAATTATATTTAATGCACAAATTAGATTTATTTAAAATAGCCAAGTAAAGGTAATTAATTCCCAGATAGCAGACACACTTCGCAGAGATAATGCTCCCTAATGCATGTTACAATGACCAAATATGATAAATAAATAAACCACACTATCAGCAAATAATAAAACAGATTCGTTTATTTTTTTAATAAAAAATACATTTAATAACAAGCAAACATTTGATTAATTTATAGAAAAACGAGAAAACAGTAACTTACAAATGAGGTCTCAATTTGAAAAGATGTACAAAACATAAAACACCACAAATAAGTATTAATCATAGAAACAAAATTAAACACTAACAGAAACGTTTTGTACGTTATGATTTTTAAATATGACCGTTAGATCCGGATGGTCAGGAAACTCCTGAAGTCAGATGCAGACACACTTTCAGTCACAAACTGCTGTGAAAAAAATAGAGATAGATATTCTATTAAAATTCATTATACTTAATTTAGCAAATGAACAATATTTATACTTTGTTCCTCTCGCTTCACAACTCATGAGAACAGACCGAAACCAGAACCGAACCGGAGATTAAGGAAAAAGTGAGAAGCAAGAATCATTTGTGTAAAGATTAAGCATGCAGGGTCACAGGATGACTCGACTTCTTTTTCTTGTCTGCAATGCGATTTAGACAAATTAGAGCTGCTGTCAATACTGTATGAACATAGGTACAGGTTCTTTACAGTTGAAATTTAACTTGTAACTTATTAATAAAATTCGGATTCAGAAAAAAACGTTTATTGCTAGTGCTCTTTTACCATTTAATGCTTTAACACACACGACTCAGTTTGTTCAGAAATGGCATCTAACTGGCGAGGCTTTGTCTGAACACGCCGTTTTCACTCGGGGCGGGGGTAAGAAATACACATCTCGGTGTATTAATCCGCGCGCTCGGTTCGTTATTATTTTATTTATTTATTTATTTACCACAGGACCCCTGGGGGGCTCCGTAGGTTCAGGTTTTTACACGAAAACGGTGTTTTGTGAATCTCCACACTATTAAAAACTGAAATATTGCTAATTGTACGTCCTGACATTAAGATGAACATTAATTGGGAGTCATGAAAGCGAGAATCACATCCAAAAAAGAAAGCTAAACTTACCTCGAACTCGACAAACTCCAGCTGCAGCCATGCCGTGTTGTAACCTCCGTGATGATCCACAACCGACTGATACACAGCGCGGGCACAGCGTCTCCAAACACGCATGCGCAGTTTAATTTGGACACATTTTCGGGCTTCAGTAGACACACAATACTTCAGACTGAAACACGACTGCCCCCTACAGGTAATGAAGGGCATGTTCACAGCTTGCCGCACACAGCCGCGCAAAGCCGCGGCAAGTCACGGGATCCCTTTTCTCGAAACGCGCGTTTTTAATGGCGACATCTGTACACTGATCAGTCTCCAGGCAATCTCAACTTCTCTAAATGTATTCTGTCTAATCATATACTTGGAGGAAGTGCTCACCTTTTTCCAAAAAGGCAAAAGGATGGATGTTATATGAAGCTTTTGCCATGATTTTGTGGAAACTCCAGGGCCTTTATTTACTAAGCCTCTCTGAGTAAGAAATCTCTCCTAAGTGGCCAAAAGAGTCACATCATTTTGGTCCTGCTTTCAGGTGTAGGAGTTTTCAACATTATTAAAACAGGAAATCACTTCTATCCCCACGAAAACTTAGAAGGTCCTAACTGGTTATTGGTTGTGAGGAAATTGTGTTCCTATATATATTATTTTTTTATTATTATTATTTTTTTTTTAATTGATTAATTTTATTTTATTTTTATATATTTTATATATCTGTATTCAATTATTTGACAGTGTACACAAATGTTTTTTGAGCCACACTTCATCACTTCATTACCACGGCGTACCCCCATTTCTCACACTCCTTTGGGGTATGTGCGGCAAACTGACACATGGTATTGATGCTTTCACAAATTTCCGCCACTTGCTTTTTATCGTTAGAAGTAAGAGTAGGGTGAAATTTTACCTAAATTATTTCTTTACATTTTACTCCCTCCCTTGCAAGCAAAATGCTCTCATTCTCTCTCCAGTTTCGCTTTCTTTTCGAGGTCATTTTCATCAGATTGTGACAGTCTTGCATAGCTGTATTATAGGGCTTTAAACAGTTGTGATTGGAGCAATCTGATTAGCATGACATTCTGCATCCGAGTCGCATGTCTATAAGTTTAGCTTTCAACCAACTGCCACTGATTTCAGCATTTCACTTTTTCACTATTTTAAACAATAAACAAGTCAAACTACAATACCCACTATAACATGCAGCCTAATTTGCTGCTCTTAAAGAGTGATATCACATGCTTTCAAAGTAGGCTGCGCGTTATAGTGGGTGTTGTAGTTTTTACTGGTTTTTGTAGTTTTAAATGGTGGAAAAGCGAAATGATGAAATCAACATCAGTTGTGTGAAAGCTTTGTGCTCAACAGACAGTTTAGTTTGCAAAGAAGGGAGTAAAATGTAAAGAAATAATGAAAGTAAAATTCTGCCCTACTCTTACCTCTAAAGGTAAAAAGTGAGTAGAGTCAATTTGTGAAAGCCTCAATGCCACCTGTCAGTTTGCTGCATGTACCCCTGAGGAGTGTGAAACATGGGAATACACTGTGATAAAGTCCTGCTTATGACAAAGAATGTCAAGAAACAGTTACAGTATGTGTACACTACCTTCAAAAGTTTGGGGTCACTTTCTAACTCCATGATCATTCCTGATTTTTATTTCTTTCTACATTGTAAAGGAATGCTGACGATGTCCAAAATATGCAATAATCTCCTTTGAACAGTTGATATTGAGATGTGTCTGCTAATTCTGCTCTGTAAAGACTTCATAACGACTCTTGCAAAGAAATTTGCAAGTGACCCCAAACTTTTGAACAGTAGTGTATATTATGTAATTATGTATATATAGAATATATAAATATAATTGGATTTCTATATTTATAATGATGCCCTGAACTCAATAAATGCAGCTTGTTTTGAATGTATGAATCTGCGCATGATCAGCGGTGCTGTAAGAACAGAGTTTAATTTATTATTTCCGACACTGCCGTCTGTGTTTCAAAGCTGCATCTTTGCTGTTACTAAAAAAACAGAGTAGCAGAGACAGCATACAACATGCTCATTAATGGAGAAGTTACATACACAACGTTATTGGTTTTAAAACCAATATGTCCAAACATCTTTTATGAGATCCATGTCCGCTCACGTCTCTGCCTGATCCATTTCCTCACGACTCATACCTCGGGAACTCTTCTACATTTTGGTGGAGAAAAGCGTGATTTTCTATGTTAAGAATGTTAATGAATTGTTCTTATTCCTACTCCTAAAAGTTTGACCAAAATGTTTGAATTTTGGAGCAATTTCATACTTTGAGATGCTTAGTCAATATGCGCCCTGGTTTTGGGCACTTTCCATTAAGAAAACAGTGTGTTCTTATGTGACAGTGGAGGTATTGTTTAGGTAGCACAGGTTGTCCTCTGAATTAACAATAATTTTTGCACACCTTTACAGGTGCTGATCTACTTGTATCACAGTCCATCCATGTGCGCTTCACTGAGCCAAAGAGCACCTTTACCAGAAGCCCCCAGTCACACACATGTGGTTGTGTGTTAGAAGTGCCAAACAACTACGGATCATACCTTGAGCTTGCTGAAGATTTTACAAGTGTACTTGATGCCAACATGTGGGTAATGGACATTATTTAGAGGTAAGTTTCAGGTGCACAGTACATTTACATTCATTCATTATTTTTCCATTTAATCGTCTATTTTTCTTTGACCAAGTATGTTTATGTTCATATGCATTTGCTTTTGTCTTCCCTAGGTTTTAGGACTCCAAACATAATGTTGACAGGGACATCACAATTTTTAGATTAATAAATACTATTGGACTAGTTTAAACATTGGTATGTTAGTGGTGTTTCACAGTATTTGATTTCTTATCTAAGTGAAATAAGGTTTACAAATAGTGTTTTTCTTTACTGAATAATTACATTTGGGGAATTTTATTTGATATAAATAAATATATATATTTAGATATAATGTTTGATATATTTGATGGAGGGTCTTTCAAATTTAAATTGATGTAGTGCAAAATAAATTTGACCAAATTGCATTAACTTGACAGAATGAGATATAATCTGACAACATATGGTTTAGGATGGATTAGAATTATTTTATGTTAAGATCTGTTCATTAGTTCATTTTATGTTCATAAACCAAAAATATGGTTTTCTATTGATGGTTTCAGCTCAAATGATAATATACAGTAATATCACTTTACTTGAACAAGGACAGTTCATTATATATATCACAGTTTATTATACAATAATATATTATATTTATATTATAATTATTATATAATAATAAGTGTTACATAAAGTTACAAGCATTCTAGTATTTGGGTTTCAATTATAAACATGTTAGTATGAATATTTTATTTTTCTGGATTAGGGTATTTTCACAACATACCTACAGTACAGTAAGTATTCCAGAACAAGTAGGAATTTTTTTGTCTCTACTCTTCAGTTAAAGTTGTTGTGATAAATACAATGCACTTGTTTTTATGTTGTTTGTTATTCTGAAGTGTTTTACTGAGTTTACTATTTTTGTAGTGAATTCTACATTTCTACTGTAAGTAGACGTTGGTAATTATTTGAGTAACTCCCAACACTTCAGTGTAGTTATTGATGTTCATGTATCTATGATGTTTAAAAAAAACTTTTACAGAGAACATTTGTTATGGGTTATGTTTTATATAAAATTTCTTAAATAAAGTGTTTGTAAATTACTGTTTGTCTTTTAATAATTTTTATTAGATTTGAACATTAATAAAATGCTGTTAAACCTTAAAGGTAAATATGATAACTTAAGCACCTCAATATAAAAACAGTGACCTGCTTCCACACTTAATTCTAATAATTTTAATGTTGCTTATCAAAGCATAGCACTTGTGAAACATTGTAAAAAAAATAAAAATAAAAATAATAATTTTTAGAAACCAAAACCACATTTTTTTTGTTGCCAGGATGTGTTGCACTGTATTAGAGATAAAAAGGGGAATTAATCTGATCTAATGTTTATTCCTGTACAAATGCATTCAAAAATATTGATGTCAGCAACTTGACTTGAAGTTGTAAAAGATTGTCTCCTTTTATCTGAACGGCTTCCTCAGTTCTGAGTAGTGTGGACTCCCAGATGTGGAGTCAGTCTGTCAAAGTCACATGAGTTAAGATAAGTACAGTATCTGTGGGAAACTGCCTCAGAGGGATGTCAGTACTGATTTTTAAGAGGCTCATCGGTGGTTTTGCAGACTTTACGGCCAAAATATTTCTATCTTCGTACCTCTGAAGGATCAATATAACATTTACTTTTAATTTTACATTTACCCAGGAAAGGGAAAAGATAATTTTCCTTGAGACAGTACATTGGCATGCATGAACACAGCCCCATTCACACAATCTTTATCTTTCAATGTCTAGACGATTTGTTAGTTCTTGTCGTAGGAAAAGGTAGCGGTCCAATGCCATGGACCTCCAATGCCAAGTGTCCCCAGGAACATGAAGATTATTTTCAGCCATGATGGAGGTGCACAGTGTAAAGACGTCGTTATCACAAACAATGTTGGATCGGTGGACACACTCATTTTCATAATGGTTGACTTCATCCTCTGGAATCTGGCATAAGTAGTCCTGTGTGTTGTATAGTTCCGGTAATAAATACATGACTTCAGGGCGTCCATGGGGAACTCTCTGGTTTCGTGACGGACGAATAAGGTGACTATTCCATGACTCTTTGACAGCATCCAATTCAGTCTGAAGACAGAAAGAGGAGGGTACAAATAAATTAAAACAGAAGTATACGCAGAATAAATAAATATTTAAATATCTATTCAATTATTTTATAATGGAGATTTTTTGTGTGAGAATGACTTACTTGTATGATACCAAGAAAGCAGAAGATGATAAGATTTTTATCTAGGAATTCCCCATTGAAAACACCTTCATTTTTGAGGCTATGGAGTTGCTCCAGCCAAAACTCCACACACTCTTTGCGAAGAATTCCCCACCAACTTTCAATTCTTTGGTTACTTGTGCTTCGCCCATAGATTAAACTCCTTTCACCACTTTGTAAGTCAACATCATTTTGACGCAAGGACCGCTGAATGTCTCGGATAGAGCTGTTCTCGGTTCCCATGTCTGCTCTTAAAGTGCGAGGACAACCACCAGTTTCTCTTACTGTCTCGAGAAAATATCCACCAATAACTTTGGGATCACTGTTTGTGTTGTATGCATTGAGCCACAAAATCATCCTTGAGAATCCATCTATGGCCCCGTTTATACATATGCCAAAAGGCTTTAACTTGTCATATGAATCAACATGCCATACAAAATTTGGCCCTTTTGCGAAGTAAGCTCTTCTGTTGAGTCTCCTCTGCCTTCTCAAGTCTCTGCCTACTGGATCCAGACTTGAAAGAATTAAACGAACATCTTCTTTTCGAACATGTAATCCCTTGTCTTTACATTTACTGTACATCCACCGGTAGCCATGCAGGGCCCCTGAGCCCTCCAGTTCTTCTTTTATGAACTGAATAACATTTTCAAGGTTGTCAAAGTGTTTACGACGAAAGCATCCATTCTTCTTGAGAAATCGCTTCAGTATTTTCAGACTCACAATAATTCCATGTCTTACACTTAGAATGTGAAGAATGTCTGTATATTTAAGACCCAAAAGAAAATAAAGTTCAATTAGCTGTGATTTATCCATGCCAGGGAATATCCAGGCAAGGCAGTAACTGTTCACAAGTCAGTGAAGTACCAGAAGGAAAGAATGATTTATGGTGCAAAACAATTATTTGCAGTTGGAATACTCTGCTCCAAGGTCAGCCACCTGTCAACATAAGATATAAAGAAAGAAAAGTTGATTTTGTCAAGTCCTTAATTATAGATATAATTCAAGATTCAAGATTCAAGATTCTTTATTTGTCACATGCATAGTTATACAAGTACAACACGCAGTGAAATGTATCCTGAACCGCTCCTACTTTGTGCAAATAACAAGAAACAAAAGAAAAGAAATAATCTATAAATAGAAATAGAAATTGAAATTTAAAAAAAAAAAAAAAAAAAAAGGTGCAAATGTAAACATAATAATAAAGTGTGTATCTGAGCAGGATAAAGATGTTAGTGCAAGTGATGCTTACAGTCCAGACTAAAGTGCAGTGTGCAGTGTGGAATGTCAGCACAGCAGTGTGTGGGTGAACTGTTACCAGTCCTATGAATGGGAGAGTGGCCCATCATGGTTGAGGAGTCTAATCGCCTGTGGATAAAAACTCCTCCTGAGTCTCTCCGTTTTGGCCATAATGACCCGGAACCTTCTGCCTGAATGCAGAAGTTTGAACAGTCCGTTATTGGGGTGCGACAAGTCCTTAATGATACGAGCTTCCCTGGTTTTACATCTCCTGGTGTAGATGTCCTGCATGGAGGGGAGAGTTAACCTGCAGCAGCGTTCAGCTGCCCGGATCACTCTCTGGAGGGCTTTCCTGTCCTGTACACAGCTATTCCCAAACCAGGATGAAATGTTCTGTGTTAGGATGCTCTCAACAGCACCCGAGTAGAAAGCCTTAAGGACAGCAGGGGAAACCCCAAACTTCCTCAACTGCCTCAGGTGGTACAGACGCTGCTTTGCCCTTTTCGTCTGAGCACAGATATGCTCAGTCCATGTCAGATCCTCGGAGATGTGGACGCCCAAGTACTTAAAGCTGCTCACCCTCTCCACTGGAGCTCCATTGATGATGAGGGGTTTGTGGTCCAGTTGTCCCCTTCTGAAGTCCACCACCAGCTCCTTCGTCTTACTGACGTTCAGTCGGAGGCAGTTTTCTTCACACCATAGTGCCAGGTTCTCCACTTCATCTATGTAGGCCGACTCATCGTTGTTGGAGATGAAGCCCAGCACCACCGTATCGTCAGCAAACTTAACGATGGTGTTGGAGTCGAACATGGCCACACAGTCTGAAGTGTAGAGAGAGTATAGCAGTGGAGAGAGAACACATCCCTGTGGAGCACCTGTGTTGATGGTGATGCTGCTGGAGAAGCACTTGCCCACTCTCACCGCTTGAGATCTGTCCGAGAGGAAGTCCAACACCCAGGCACACAAGCGTTTGTTAAGTCCTAGATCTCTCAGCTTTGTGAACAGTCTGTTAGGCACTATTGTGTTGAAGGCAGAGCTGTAATCTATAAAAAGCAATCTCACATAGTTACCTTGCATCTTGTCCACGTGGCTGAGGAATTCAAGGAATACTATGCATGTCTACACTGACCAAAGCGTCATAACTGCCCATTCATTCATGTATTTGGATGTCCTACATGAAATGTAATCACATGATGCATGAAACGTATTTATGGCCACCACGCAAAACCGCATAGGTGAGATTGGGGTATTAAACAGACTGTAAAATATTCACTGCGCATACTGTATGTGACGTGACATTTTCTGCGAGTAACGCAAGGACAAACTGGGTACTGTTACAGTCAGCATACATAATGTTGAAGTATAACCAAAACCGGACTAGCCCGCGGTGATGTTGGTATGAAGTTAGACGTTGGATATTCGTGCTCCGGCTTCTATACTCCGGTTTGTGGCGGACATTCGCTATCAGAGTCCGGCGACCGAACCTCGTCACTGCGCGAGTTAGTGACCGTCTGCAAATTACTGACTGAATACGAATAATATTCATATTATAAATATTCATATTGTAATATTTATTCTCCGCCACAAATCGGGATCTAGAAGCCGGCGCGCGAATACCCAAGGTCCAACTTTAAACCAACTTCAGCGCGGTCCGGAACCGGTAGAATAAACAGCCTTATGGAAAATGAGATCGCAGAATATCATAGTGTGTGTGTGTGTATGTGTGTGTGTGTGTGTGTTTGGGGGAAGCAGTGTGTTCTTACACTATATTTAAATTTCAATGAAAACCTGCATGCTGCGTTATTCTATGCCCGTGGCCTGAAGCAAAAGATGGGGCACAGGAAAGCCTGATAAAATGTTCCATGAAAGTGTGGAACATGCAAACATATCCACAAACCTTTAAAAATAAGTTAAATGTTTAAATATTAAGTTAAAAGTTGGTGACATACCTTAAAGTCGTTGAGCTGATGTGAGCTTCTTCTTCTCCGTTCATGTCTGATAGGTCATAACTTCGAATCCAGACGTGTAAACCAATCAGCGCGCTCGGTTTATTATTCCGTGCTCAAAGTTTATTAATCGGAGCAGACGGTGGTATTATTCCGCGCGCAAGGTTTATTAATCTGCACGCACGGATATTTTATTCCGTGCACTCGGTTTATTATTCTAAGGGCATGATTTATTAATCCGAGCGCATGATGTATTAATCCGAGGGCATGATGTATTAATCCGCGTGCTCTGTTTGTTGATATTTTTCCCTCATGACCCCTGGGGGGCTCCGTACTGCACTACCCGATGAAGAGTGTTTGTGTTCTCTGTAAATACTGAGAGAATCTCACCGCGTGTTGTCTGGATAAATTCAGCGATTATTTATTCTCTGGTTAAGAGTTAATCTGCAGGTTATTTCTGTGACTGTAATATAATGTGATGCAGTTGATGAGGGACACAGACTGAGGGGAGCTGTACAGGAGCTAGTAACGCTCATAACCCGGTTTATATTTTATACACTTTGGTCGTGACTTTCCGCGGTAGCGCGAGCGCTTAGTTAAAGAGCTGAATAACAACACTGAAGTGTTTATCAGTTAAGGCGGAGGAGGGGGAGGTGTGTGTGTGTGTGGGGGGGGGGGTGTGAGGGGCTTCAGTAAGTTATAGTTTGGCTTCAGGGATGAACTAATGCTCATATACGAGTGTTATATCGCTTAACTTATTTGTATGAGAAGCGCATTAAGTAAATTCTGGCTTAATTTAATGCAGACGATAATACAGACAGTCACTGGTTAACACTAACACTGTTCACTGGTTAACACTAACACTGTTCACTGGTTAACACTAACACTGTTCACTGGTTAACACTAACACTGTTCACTGGTTAACATTAGCACAGGCAGTTTATTTACATTCCAGAATCCCCAAAACAGTATTTTACACACTCTGTGGTATATAGGTTTATTAATATATATTATTTTTATTAGAACTAGATGTTCTGTGAAGTTTATTTGTCTTTGTCTTGACTAAATTCTCCTGTTGTCTTTAAGCAGAGCTCCGCTGTGGAGGATTGGGGGGTCAGACGGCTGACGGCTGGACTTTTGGAGCTACAGGACTGGCGGAGCCTGAACAAGCTGATGAGGGAGCTGTAGGAGGGATGACGTCACAGTCCGACAGCTTTAGAACGATGTTTGATCAGGTCTACTGTATATTCTGAACATAGAACTGCTAAGTGTCTGATACAGTACTTTGGGGGAAACAAAGACTTAAACTGTTCCATGTTTAATAGTTTTGATATTTGAAAAATTTATATTTTAATGTAAAAGGACTATAGATAGAGACTTATAAGCAGCTGGTGTATCCGGGTAGTTTAATGAACTTTAAGCAAAAAGAGAACATGTATTCATCTGTTTTATATAAATTACTGTTTTAACTTTGACTAGTTTTGGAAGAATAAATTGAATTGTTAAAGTCATGTTTTGCGTGTTTTAATTTTGGGGGATTGTTTGGGTATTTAAAAATTGTTTAGTTGAACCAACAACTTCAATGGGCAAAAAATGGGACACAACTTTGTTTTAAATAGTCAAAGAGTTGGGCTGAAAATAATAATAATAATTATTGATCATAGAAACAAATGAAACCAGTTAAACACTTGATTATATGTGATTGTGACCCATAATAATTTTTTCTCAGTATAAATAAATGTTTTGGGTTTTAAGAACTCCAAAAGAGCAACGACAAACTTGGTATTCTCCATTGAGGTTTCTCACCTTCCACTCCTGAGTAGGACATGGTGTTAATTGCTCTGTGTGTGCGTGTGTGTTTTTGGCGGGGGGATGGGTGTGTGTGTGTGTGTTTTCGGCTGTTCAGCTGTTCTAAACACAAGAACAGTTTTTGTCCTTAACTAAAATACTTCAATACGTTAATAATGAATTTATTTTGTTGAATAAGGTAATAAGCGATGTTTAAACCAAACCAGTAAGTTAAGTAAGTGTTCCATACATTAAAGTACTGTGTATAACCAAGTGCCCTAGCAAACACAGTTACAGTACAGTTTACAGTACAAACAGAGTGTGTGCGCTGGGGGGATTGGAAGGTGAGTGAGAATACTCATTTACAAGACAAAAGACGGTCAGAGGCAGCGCCGTTCTAGACCAGACAACACGGGGTGGGGGGAGGGGGGCATCATGTTCGAGCACTGTTTTTACCTGGCCTTACTGTATAGTAACAGTATTGTATTTGCTGAATTGTGTTGAGGCACGCAAACCCCCTGACCACAATAAGGTGGCAATCCCTCAGGGGGAAACTAAAAAATAAATATATATATAATTATATAATATCCTTAATCCAGATTTTATCAATCAATGACATAACATTTATCTAAGCTGGATGGTCAAATTCTCAAAAACGTTTAACCTAAAGTGAGACTTAACACACTATAACTAAAATATTTACAAAACTGAAAGGTTGTCTTATGAATAATAAAAAATACAAACTAAATTAAAACAGATGGGCTATTGAACAGATCATAATATGTTTTATGTTTTCTGATTATAAATGATATATGGGTTGATTTTAGAAAGGCTAAATGAAATAGCTAGTTTTGGTCATGTCAGTCCAGTAACTATACTATGTAAAAGTAATTATAATATGAATTAATTAAGGGCAGGACCTAACCTAATGTTAATAATTTACACCATGATAACATTAGTATTCATGTTTTTGTATATATTTTTAAATGTTCAAATGAACGTTTCAGAGTATATAATTTGTCGTGTCATCTGTGATTGAGACCCATGAGTTAAATTGAAATATTTTTTATAGGTAGTAAGCCAGGTTTTAGTAACCTTGGATAAATCATCATGAAAGCCCTCTCTCGCGCACACGCTCTCTCGCTCTCACACGACACACACACACACTACACACACAGACACACACAAATAACACATGAAATCGCGTAAAACCAAATGAAACTAGGGTAAAAAATATAAGCAGTAAAATACAGTAGTATCCTGTAGGTGATTCCTGTCCTGTGATAACAGGCACTAACACTATAGAACTGTTTACTTCTGTTAGTTTTGTTTTCAAGTGTGAATGTTTATGGGGATTAAATCTGTCTCTGCTGCTGCATCTATACACCGTTGTGATAAGTGATTTATGCCCCATCAGATCTTTGATGTGGGACATTATGCTGGTTAAATGACTAAAGACACACTGATCCGTATGGACAGATATTTGTTCCAGATATTATGCGCCATTAATCAATTTGTTATGCCAATTTGACTTTCAGCGAAAACATTAAAAATATAACGAAAACAAACCCAAGCAGAAGTTACATTTTAAGTTTTACTTTCAAATAAAAATTTAATTTTTCACATACACAGTGCGATATGCAGTAAAATACGTTGGGTGCTTTCGGTGAGACTCGAACTCGGCATTGCTTCACTTGGACCGCTTTATAAGTATCACGCGCTAACCGATTACGCCACGGGAGCCACACGGAAGTTGGTCTTGTCAGAGTATCCTCTCTCTCGTGCACACACACACACACACACACACACATGAAATTGCGTAAAACCCAACGAAATATAAGCAGTAAAAAAAAATCAGTAAAAATACATTAGTATAACAGGCGCTAACCCTCTGGAACTTTTTTACTATTGTTTCCAAGTGTTTATGGGGATTTAATGTGTCTCTGCTGCCGCATCCATTCACAGTTGTGATAAGTGATTAATCCCCCATCAGATCTTTTGACGGGGGAGCATTATGCATGATTAAATGACTAAAGAAATACTGATCCATATGGGCAGATATTTATTCCAGGTTGCATGCGCAATTAATTGCCTTTCTTATGCCACTTGTAGACTATCAGTGAAAAAATCAGCGAAAACATCATCAAAAATATAACGAAAACAAACCCAAGCAGACATTACATTTTGAGCTTTACTTTGCAGCAAAATATTATCTATCAGTATATTAAATGGAACTAGGTAAAATACACAGTAATGTAAAATACTGTACATAGCCCGCGTTTTTATTCCGTACCTACAATGATCGGTATAGACAAATTACAGCCGCTACCGTGTCTTTAAGGATCATTTCAGGATGTCTTAAAAAATATTTCACTAACTAATTTTATTAATTCATTATTAAATAATAAATAGCATAATCATCATGGGTTGTGTATTGAGTGATTTAACAAATCTGTTTTATTAATCGGTTTGTTGTTGTTGTTTTTTCATCTATTTATGAAACTATGTTGACAATGCAAGAACTGTCTGTATATTAAAGATACGGTATTGGGCTTCCTGGACACTGCAGTTAACTGTGCCAGTCAATGCTCCATCTGGCGGAATTATACCATCTTTTTAGAAAGCGCATGGGGGCGGGGCATCATTACCTGCGTCATCGCGGGGGATCACATTCCATGCACGAAGCCTGCATTAACCCTTCATGGACCTGCCACGGAGCCGTCATGCTCCAGGCGGCTGTTTGACGTGGCTCCCACTGTAACATTTACAGTGGCTACAAAAATTGCTTATGACATATAACAGTATGTTCCTCATACAAAGGGTATTTTTTATTAATTGCTGGGTAACCTTACACAAGCAATATAACTAATTAAGCGCAATTCCTTATTAACTTGCTGCACTACTCATGCCATCCAATCAAGGCCCACTTGACAATGAGTACAAATTAATATCGAGATTATCTACCTTTTTCCTGTCCTGCTATCTATCAAAGCCCACTTAGCAACACAAATAGACACCCAAATGCGCTTCCTCATACCGTCTGTTACTGTTGCCATCAATCAATGCCCACTTGACAACACCCAGACCAATGCAATGCTTATCTTCTCAATTCACTATCAGTACAACTGTTAGTAATCTGATGCATGCATTCTCTTCTGGAAACAAAGCCCATTTTAAATTACTTGAGCTGGAGAGGCCTTTATTAGGTGTCCTTACCACCATGGGTGATCCTCAGCCAACAACACAACCTAAGTATATAAGCAAAAGTTGCTTACCTTTGTAAGTGGCCACCTGGTTGTGTTGCCGACCAAGGAAGCCCACGTCGGTCAGTCACCTTTGCCCTTTTTCCACCCTGCTCGCAGCGCCATTATGTTGTGGAAAAATACTCAGAGTCGGGCTTTGCTTACAGAAGATTACGACCTTTATTATCAAACAACAAGGCCGGAGCTGTGTCCGTGGAGCAACTGAATTCTCTTGATCTGCGTTATAGTACATATGCAGTGCCTGCCCCTCCTCTCTCCAACATCTGGGTTTCATTAAAGGGCCGTCTTTAGCCCCCCCAATGTAAAGCTTGGGTTTCCTATATGCAATGCACACAAAGAAGCCTATGTCCCAGCTTGCACGCACATCCACGATTATATACTGATAAGGTATCTTCTAACCCCCCAAAAGTAAGTAAAATCAAATGAAATAAAATAAAAATTTCTACCATACTGGGTGTTTAACGTGCTCTGGCATTGCGGACGTGCCGAGACGTTCTCCGACTCTCAGCAATCCATCCTGTAGCACTGGGTCCAGTTTGGACAAGCAACTGTTTCTTTTTACAGATACCTTGCGTTTTTGCTGTGCGTGAATTCCCTGTTTGAGTTCTGCTGCTGCTTTATTCTTTTGCAACGTGAGAATTTCTTCCTTAAAATTTTGTCTTTGAGTAAACTTAATGATTTCGTTTTCTGCTTTTGTTAGTTCTTGAACTGTTAGCGACTTGTGATTTTGTGTCTTTGGGTTATCTACTTGTGTTTTATCCCTTTCTGTTTTTTGTTTCAGCATGTCTCTGATGCGAAGGATCCAGGCAACGGATCTTTTTAACTTGTGTCAGTCAGAGTGATGATTAATCAGTTTACTCACTGCGTCTGTGTCTGTGTATTTGGTAATGCTCACAATATTCACTAAAGCTGAGAGCTTAACTTCATCAGCATTTTCATCAAAATTTTCTTTTATTGATGTGTCATGAATATTTTCAGGCCATTTGTACTCTGCTTCTTTGAGAAGGGAGGGACCATGGATCCAGTTGACATTTTCATAAACTTTTCACAAGATACCCCCTTGGAGGCGGAGTCAGCTGGGTTTTGTGAGGTATTAACATACCTCCATTGCTGTGGCTTGGTTGACTCTCTTATATCTTTCAACATTTTGTCATTTTTTACAGCGACCACTGCCGCAGTCAGTTCCATTCGTGGAATGGTGGTTTGTTTCAGGAGTGCTACACGGGAGTTCCCCATCATGAATGCACAATGTGTAAGTCCATCAGCGTTTACTAACCTGAGGTATGAGACAGCTCCGTATCCCATTTCACTTGCATCCGAGAAGTGGTGGAGTTGTGCTGTAGCTGTAACTCCGAAGTCGGCTGGTTTTATGCACCTTGCTATGCTGAACTCGGACAGTCGGTGCGGCTTTTGCAGCCAGGTTTTCCATGCTGTTGCAAACTGCTTGGGAATGTCATCATCCCAGGCTAGTTTTTCTTTACATAGCTGTTGCATTGGGATTGTAGCTGGCAGTATGGCAGGTGGGAGAAAGCCTAACGGGTCGTATGTTGAGCTAGTGACTGACAGAATTGCTCTTCTTGTCACAGGTCGTTCCTTTAAACTAATCTTAAACTTGAACATGTCTGAATCAATGCACCACAGCACCCCCAGAGCTCTCTCTATGGGCAGTGCATCTTTACTCAAGTCTAAGTCTCTCATGTCTTTGATCCTTTCACTCTCGGGAATGACAGTCAGTAGGGCACGGCTGTTGCTTGCCCATTTAGTGAGGTTGAACCCTCCGCTTGTACAGAGACTAGTGAGATCATTGTACAGGGCAACTGCTTGGTCATGACTCGAAACGGATTTCAGGCAGTCGTCTGCATAAAAGTTTTTAAGCACTGTATTAACTGCCACAGCAGGTGCATTGCTGCGGTTTTCTTCTGCTATCTTTCTGAGGGCGAAGTTAGCACCACTAGGCAACAATTTTGCACCGAACAGATGAACTACCATTTTATTTTCAACTAAGTCTTGGTTCACATCTCCATTCGGCCACCATAGGAAGCGCAGCAGATCTGTGTCCTTCTCGGGGACTCTTACTTGATAGTACATGACTTCCACGTCTGCCATCATGGCAATTTCTTCCTGTCTAAAGCGTGTGAGCACACCAATGAGTGAGTTTGTTAGGTCTGGTCCTTGTAAGAGCTCACTGTTTAGTGACACTCCTTGATAACTGGCAGCACAGTCGAAGACCACCCTTAGTTTATTCTTTTGAGGATGATAGACGCCATGATGCGGTATGTACCACACCTGACCGTCTTGGCGATTTACGTGATGTGTAGGTACTCTGACTGCATGACCCTTTTTTATCATGTCACCCATGAAGTTTGTGTACTCCTCGTGAAAGGAGCTGTTGCTGCCGAGTTTTCGTTTAAGGCACGTTGCATAGCTGCGTTTCGGTTATTGGGCATTTGAACTGACGCTTTCTTAAGTGGGAGGCCGATGTAGAAGTGATTGTCTATGAACTGCAGGGAGTTATTAACGAGGTTTAAGAACTGATAATCCTCTTGTGACATCTCTGCCTTGTCATCGCAATTTCATTCGGGAAAATCATGGTTATATTGCTCTATCAGCATTTGTTCTACACTTTCAATGGAGGCTCGGTTAACTGTAACGGCCACTAGTTTGCCGGGTTCTCGGAGAGGCCCGGTCACAGTCCATCCGAGAACACTCTGCGCCGCGTATGGCCCTCTATGCCTGCTATTGATTATTCGCTGAGGTTCTATGAGTTCGTGCTCTTCATTTCCTATGAGAATTTCGATTCCAGCGCTAATCTGGGGCAGTTTTACGTCACTAAGGTATGGCCACTTATCGATGTCATGCTGTTGTGGAATGTTTCCCACTGTAGCTGGCATAGTCTTTTGTGTGAAGACGTTGGGAAGTTCAATAAAATTGTTTTCTTCCAGGCTACTGATCTCCAAATCATTGAGCATGTAGCTTTCTACTAGTTTTGTGGAGTTCATGGTGCTCAGCCGTATCTTAACTATTCTGCCTCGTGCATTTAGTCGCCTTGCTAATGACTCTGTGCAGAACGTGGCGGAACTGCCTTGGTCTATAAATGCATACACTTCTGCAATTTTGTCACCTTTCTTGGACTTTATTTTGACAGGTACTATGGGGAGGATGCAATTACCTCCAGCCCCAGTGAGCGCATTTAATTCGTGACTCACTACAAATGGTGTATCTTTTCTGTCACTTTCGGTTTCGTTCTCGTCAGCGCGTGTAACTGGCTGCGCCGTGTCTTGCACTGCGCTGTGTAACATGCGCGGATGTGGCTTTGAACACAATGAACATACAATTTTTCTGGTACAGTCTTTCCACAAATGACCCTTTGTTAAACATCCGAAACAGAATCCGTTTCTTTTTAAGAATTCTACTTTGTCTAAACGTAGTGCTTGATGCATTACTAATGAATAGAACAAGGTAGAATAAATGAAATACAGTGGGTGCACAGGCAGTATGCGACTTCTACCGTCGCAGCGTATGGCGTCAGCATTTGGGTTTGTGCGTTTGCTGGCTTTTACCACTGAGCGGCGCTATATAACTATAGACTGACGCCTCAGGCATCAGTTCGTTCTCTCCAGGCTTAATGAGGCGCAGGTCGTCCACAGCTGCACGTCGTTGCAGATAAAATAAAGTGAAACATTGTAAATAAACGAATTCATAATCACAGTAGTAACATTACAGTACAAATTTATAATTAAAATTAAATTCAGTTTTTTAGGATCGAATTTAAGCAACGTAAACATTGTAAACTGTTTAATTACAGTAGAAAGGCTACACGTGTAGGGTCTTGTGTCATCTTATATTTTGTGTTCTTTAAATTTGTAGCTTTTATAAGACTCTACTTTTATTTAGGTGCACACACAATGACGAAAAAACTTCATGATTTTGTTAAATAAATAAAGTAAACGGGGTTCTGTATTGATTTTGGTGAACTTGAGCGCGTCAGAAAATGAACCCAAACTCCGTGTATACTCGCCTCACAGACGTGAAAAATATATACTTATAGAAAGAGAAATATCTGCTTTAATATAAACTAATGAAAAAAAATATTAGATTATGTAATTCGTATGAGAAGTGAATTACTGTATAGGCGCGCTCACTGACGACGAGATGACATGATCAGCACAGCCGTAGGAATCACTAACTTATCAATGAATTATTAAAATGTTCAGAGTGAGTTTCCTGGCTGTTTTAACAAATATTTGAATTAGATAACAGTAGCCCACATTTATAAAAGCATTTTTATTTATATAAAACTATAAATAAAAAAAATAATAATAATCCGGCATTTATTATTAGGTGTGCCCGCTGCCAAAGTTCTTCAGTAACAAACCTATAAAACATGTACATCTGTATGAATAAATAGTTTAAATGTGATCAGTGATTTATGTAAATGACTCAGTTTAGATGTAAGTAAATGCTCCTTGCTATAGGGACTGACATCGGCGTGCTGAAAGATCTAATCTCTCATATCGGCGCGCGCGTTCATCTGACTTTAGATCAAAGTTAAAGGCGCACATGCGGGATCATGCAAACGTTTCCCCTCCTCTTTCATAAAAAATGAACAATCCGACACGAGCAGATTTGTTTCAGTCAGAATATTTATCAATCATAAAGAGAGGCGACATATACTTGCTGATTAAACACTGCATTTTTAAAGTGAAAGCGCGCGATGTGAGCAGCTTTAATTATTGATAATTAAATCATTATTAAATGGTGGACATAAAAAGCAAAAAGAATAATAATATTATTTTGATTATTATTATCATGTTCTTTTGCTGTTTGAGCGTCTGTGGATTCCAAAATTGACATTTTTACCGTTTTTTAATCACTGAAATGGAAGAGATACTGTACTGTAGAAAGGTTCCTTATCATAACGTGCCTTGTATTGTTTTTTAATCACTCGATACACGACCCATCATTTTTAATGCTATTTTACAAAGGGTAAATACACATGGAATAATTTTATTTGGTTTGTTTATTTATAAATAAAATTAAAAGTAATTAAAAACAGTGTAGAGTGATTAATAACACTACATGTTATGGTAAGAAAAATCTCATTCTTGCTCATTCTAGTTTCTCCGAGTGTATACTGTAGGTGAGAACAGCTATTCACCCTTAGGGGGGTGTATCATTTGCATGTGTCTGACTTTGCAAAGCACACCTGTAAAACCTGTTTAAATGTAAATGCTCCTCGCTGCGCTGTTTGGGGGAGGGGCACGCTAATGACGATTTGGTCAGCTGTGTGAACGCTCGCCCTTTAGATGTTGCGCGCACTACACGGCAAAAAATATGTTAGTATATCATGACTGAAATCATGACTGAAATATATGTTAGTATATCATGACTGAAAAAAGGTTATGTAATTTGTATAAAACGTGGATTACTACAGCGCATCCACTCACAGCCGAAACCAAAGACATCAACGGCTCTGCCTATTCAGAGGCTCTGCCTATTCAGTAAAGAAAAACACTACTGTTATTATTTCAATTCATACTGTACAGTTGTGAGAATTGGGGCAGGGATATTATGCCAATATTAAATATTATATACGATTTTAAATTTCAAGTGAGTTGGGAGTTTGCAAGGCAGAGAAGGATGCTCTTCGGAGTGAGTTGCGAGTTTGATGAGACGGCATAAATATTTAATACAGCAAATTAAATATTTTGGTTTATATTTTGGTTTATATTATATGGTTAATGTATTTTGGTTTATATTGCAAACGAATAACGAATCAAGAGCCTGTGATTATATTGCATAAATATTATTTTGTACAGACAAATATCTGAATTTTTATTTATTTATTTTTTAGATTTTTTTAAAAACAAATCTCTCAAAAATAGTAAGATGTATTTTGGTTTTATACTGCAAACGAAAAACGACCTATAAAACATGTACATCTGTATGAATAAATTGTTTAAATGTGATCAGTAAATGCTCCTTCCTAGTGACTGACATCGGCGTGCTGAAAGATCTAATCTCTCATATCGGCGCGCGCGTTCATCTGACTTAACGTTTTAGCCATTCACACATGCATTGTGCTGTTGTTTGTATACACTTACACACTTACACACTGGTTGTATAGCGCACTTATGGAATGAATACGATGAGATGACAGAGTGGAGGATTAATACCTCTATCTCACACGCGGGGCCGTAAGTGCGGTTCATTATGATTCGGTGCGAGTTTTGGTGCTGTTATTACGTTTCCATCTTACCACGCAAAAAAATAAACATGTTTAACATGCGGAAGATCTTCGCGGAATTTTTCACGCGGAAACATGGAAACGTAATCACAGCGCAAAGACTCGGGGTGAATCATGATCAAGCCTACGGTCACAGCGCGAGACCGAGCAGGTGAGATAGGGGTATAACACACCGCATCTCACAGCGAGTCAAACCGCATACAGTAAGTGAATACTGTAGGGGTATTAAACATTACAATCACACAGAAACATGAATGGATGCGGGGTTTGAAACTCCCATGGTTATTTTCTCATTTAACTAAATCAAATTTCATAAAAATAAAACGTGTCAAAAGAAAAACCCATAAAGTCATGGATAATGGCTAATGATGAATGAAACATATTTTAAACAAAAAGCAGCGAGCAGCTGGACATCGGGACGGGGAGTGTAAGTACGACGCGTTGGTCTGGCACGCGCAGGTCTGAGCAGCTCAAGAAGCTCCATAATCTGTTGCCTTGGAAGGCAAAACTTTTACAGTATTTATATATATTTTTTAATAACGACCACAGGGAAAATATGAAAAGGGCTGAAGTTTTAGCTTCAAATCTTCAAGTTTTAGCTTTTAACTTCAAATATTTGAAGTAGATAACAGTAGCCCAAACCTGTAACTTTCCATGTAAAACAGGTACATCTGTATGAATAAATTGTTTAAATGTGATCATCTGACTTTACAGTAGATCAAAACTCGGCAAAGCGCACTCTTTTCCATTCACACACAGCTGTTGTTTGTTTATCTTTCATAAAAAATGCTCCCGATATGAGCCGACACGAGCAGCTTTATTTATTGATAATTAAAACATTATTAAATGGTGGAAATAAACAGCAAAAAGATTAATATTATTCTTTTGATTATTATTATCATGTTCTTTTGCGTCTGTGGATTCCAAAGTTGACATTTTTACCGTTTTTTGAAGAGATAGAAAGGTTCCCTATCATACAGTAACGTGCCTTGTATTGTTTTTAATCGCTCGATACACAACCCATCATTTTAATGCTATTTTACAAAGAGTAAATACACATGGAATAATTTTATTTGGTTTGTTTATTTATAAATACAATCTAAAATTTAAACATTGTACAGTAATTAATTACAATTTTACAACCCAGTAGCACCCCCGCTGCGCTGTACCACCGCCGGCAAAACCTTCTGCAGATGATCAATATATTTACTGCATGCAGTTTTGATCAAGCGATCCTTCCAGAAAGTCACAATGGCATGAAGAAGCTCATTTTTGTTCCGTGGCTTAGCCTCACGTCTGACGAACTCCTTCAGCGCGTGCCAAACCATCTCTATTGGGTTGAGATCAGGAGACCTGCATGTAATGAATACAAGTTAGAGGAAATTTTCATGTGAACATTTCATAAACAAACGAATCTAACATAACGGAACACAGGGCGTAAGAAACATACTCGGCTGGTGTTTTCACCCAGTTGATCCCCGCCTCTGCAATACACTGTCTCGCTGCTGTATGCTTTGGGTCGTTGTCTAGAGCGTACATGAAAGAAACGTTATAAAACACATTGATGAATTATAAACACTATAAAACATATATTCCACTAACAGAAATTACAAAATATCACAAGCTCATTATTTTCTTTACCCTGGAAGAAACGATGAGGTCCTTTAAATTGTTTTTGAATGTATGGCGCCAGATCAGATTTTATTATGCTTTCTTCATAATAATGCCGGTCCATAATTCCTGTAAATTGATAGAAAGTCGAAATTCAGTAATATTAATCAACTATACAGCTACTGTAACTCATTAAGTAAAAATGTGGTGTACATTATACAGTATACTGTAGAACTTACCTTCAAATACAACTATTGGTCCTGGTCCCTGACGGGATATGGCCCCCCAAACGTGAAGTTTTATGGGATGTTTGGCCTTAGGTTTCGCTACGTGCCGACCCTTTTTTCTATAGCACATCAACGCAAAGCGCTCCAGGAATCTTTGGAAAACAGGAATCTTTGGAAAACAGAGCCCCTCGCCCTCAACCGTCAACAGAGAGGAAAGCAAAAGCTCCTACTGCTATCAAAAAGAAGCGCTTGGTGCAGAAAAAAGCGGTAACGTACAGTACTTTGAGTTATATAATTATATAAGTATATAATTGTACATGTAAAACTGAGAAAAAATACTTTAAAGATTTTCTGTTCGTCCAGTTTGGAAATTACTATTAAGACAAGCCATTTTTTTCTCAAGGTAAAAAACGAAGTTGCCCACACGCAGATTTGTATTAACACATACTGTATACTTTATCCCAATATACAGGCAGCTACAATGTATAGCTGTGAGGTTGACCAAAGACAGACTGTGGTGGACGTGAGGCCTGAGCTGGAAAAGCGTGGCGCAGGAATTGAGGCGCTGAAACAGCAGCTGCGTGTCTGCAAGGCAGAGAAGGATGCTCTTCGGAGTGAGTTGGGAGTGTGCAAGGCAGAGAAGGATGCCCTTCGGAGTGAGTTGGGAGTGTGCAAGGCAGAGAAGGATGCCCTTCGGAGTGAGTTGGGAGTGTGCAAGGCAGAGAAGGATGCCCTTCGGAGTGAGTTGGGAGTGTGCAAGGCAGAGAAGGATGCCCTTCGGAGTGAGTTGCAAGTCTGCAAAGAGGCACACGCAGATCTGAAAGCCACCCACAAAGAACTCGCTGCTGTAGAGAAACTAACAGAGGTTCTTAATACACGGTTAAACTGTGTGCACACCCCAACACCAGACTGTGTTACACCGAGTTGTACTGCTCATGTGGATGCAGAGAGCAGGGAAATTATATCTCCAGCTACAGCATCAATTACAAGCTGCCATCCTGAACTTCAGTTTACTCTTCCCACTACAGAGCTGCTTGAGTCGCTGATGATTGAGAGTCGAGGGCGGCCAGATCGGCTTGGTAGCTTGCTGTTCCGCACTGTGGTACCGCAGGCTGTCTATGATGAATGGGCAACCACAACGAACTGGGATGGTTCAAGAGGCAAACGTGGACTGCCAGTGAACCTAAGAAATTATTTGATGGTGACAGTGGCCCAGCAGTTTCCCTTCCTGTCTAGCAGTGACAGCAAGCGTGTCAAGGACCGAGTAAACGAATTTCTACGCTCACCGAGGGTCACTGTTGGTCAGAGACACTTACATTACTAAGCGTCATTACACATTACTACTGTACATTATACATTACTAAGTTTTTGCTCTGTTTTATTTTATTTTGTCAGTTCTCAAACTTTGTACATAGTTGGTTCTTTTTTTATTGATTTATTTTTTTATTATCTATTCTGAAAGTTTGCTCTATTTGTTTTAGTTATTTCTATATTTAAAACTTGATGTCTTAAACTCTACTGTAAGTATTGTCAAAATAAATTTTTTTAAAAAGCCCTAGTGCTGTTGTTTGTGCTGTTTTCTTTAATAATAACACTAAACAGGGCCCGGTTTCTCGATAACGCACACTATTCGCGCGCTAAGAAGACTCTTAAGATATATCTTACGTTAAGTGATAACTTTTCTAAGTGTATTTCTCGAACTGTCTCTCTAACAATAACATGTCATAATAGACAAATATATAAATTAATATTAATTAATATAATAATATAATATATAATATTTTCATGTAACATGTGGCCGTGAAACGAACCGGGTTTACAATCATAGTTTGCGCGATTGCCCACCACGTTCCTTTAACGTTCCGCGAAGTTCTGCAAGCTTCCGCGAGGACCAGCAAAAAATTAAACGTGGAATTTTTCACGCGGAAAGATGGAAACGTAATCACAGCGCAAAGACTCGGGGTGAATCATGATCAAGCCTGCGGCCACAGCGCGAGCCCGTGCAGGTGAGATAGGGGTATAACACACCGCATCTCACAGCGAGCCAAACCGCATAAGTGAATACTGTAGGGGTATTAAACATTACAATCACCCAGAAACATGAAGCTCCATAATCTGTTGCCTTGGAAGGCAAAACTTTTATTTAAATATATTTATTAATAACGACCACGGGGAAAATATGAAAAGGGCTGAAGTTTTGTCTAAAGGAAAAATGTACATGACCCACACGGCTCCACGGACCGCGCCGTCTTCAGTTTAACACAACACCACGCTGTATCGCTGCCTAATTGTTCGCCACCTGTTTAATATTAATAGTGATTGGCAATTTTAATGCATTAGTCACATTATGAAATAGGCTAATTAAAAGTCACTCTATTAGTTCTGATATCAAATAAAATAAAATTCTTAAACAGGTCTAATGTAATGAGAGGCCCCGATTATACTGCATACATCTTTTTTATTGATTTATTTTTTTATTATCTATTCTGGAAGTTTGCTCTATTTGTTTTAGTTATTTCTATATTTAAATCTTGATGTCTTAAACTCTAACAACTGTAAGTATTGTCGAAATAATTTTTTTGAAAGCCCTAGTGCTGTTGTTTGCGCTGTTTTCTTTAATAATAACACTAAACAGATAAAAACAGAGAGTCTGTCTAAACAAAATAAAACCAATGTTTTCTAACTCATATTTTTTTTATATACAGTAAACATACAGTAAAACATCATTCATCATTAAAACATCACACAACTGAATCGCAGAAAAAAATCAGCAAAAATATTATTTAGTACAAAGCAATCTTTGGATCCTTGATGAGACGGCATAAATATTTAATACAGCAAATTAAATATTTTGGTTTATATTTTGGTTTATATTATATGGTTAATGTATTTTGGTTTATATTGCAAACGAATAACGAATCAAGAGCCCGTGATTATATTGCATAAATATTATTTTGTACAGATAAATATCTGAAAAAAAAACTGTTTTTTTTACGACGAATCTCTCAAAAATAGTAAGATGTATTTTGGTTTTATACTGCAAACGAAAAACGAATCCAGAGCCTGTAATTATATTTATATTTAATTATGTCATAACTATTATTTTGCACAAATACTGTAAATCTCTGAATAAAACAATGATATTTTATTCACAAATGTAAGACAATATTAGCTCGCACTTCGTCTGGCACTGAACCAAAATATAATGTAATGAGAGGCCCCGATTATACTGCATACATCTTTTTTATTGATTTATTTTTTATTATCTATTCTGGAAGTTTGCTCTATTTGTTTTAGTTATTTCTATATTTAAATCTTGATGTCTTAAACTCTAACAACTGTAAGTATTGTCGAAATAATTTTTTTGAAAGCCCTAGTGCTGTTGTTTGCGCTGTTTTCTTTAATAATAACACTAAACAGATAAAAACAGAGAGTCTGTCTAAACAAAATAAAACCAATGTTTTCTAACTCATATTTTTTATATTTATAGTTTTACATGTTTGTTGGATGTGTAAATTATCATAATTGTAGTATTACTTTGCTACAACATATTGTTTTGACTTTATTATGACTTAAGCTCTGAATATATTTAAAAACCGATACGACGGAAAATGTCAATTTGCGCCACCTGGCGGTCATTTCACGAATTATTTTGAAATGCTCCTGGTTTATTTCGGCCGCTGCCGCGTTTCCACGGCGGTGAGTGCGACGGTAATGAGCAGTCTGGTTGTCACACCACTGTAACAGCAAATAAAATAAAATAAAGACAACAACAAATTCATAACAAGTACGATATGGCACTTACAGTGGGTTAGGAACGTTATTCTTCATATAACTTAAATGGCTGAATGAAGTTAAATATACACAATAAATTAATAATTGCGTTTGCTTTACATTTGAGCACTCGAGTAAATAGCTTTTTCATTGTATATACTACCATATCGTATATCTGTGTCTAATACTGGTTTATTCATATTTTACATTACATTCAGTTTGTAATTTACTTGCGATTGTACTTTTAAAATGTAACCTATACGTATATACAGTATAAGCATATTTAACTACGTCAGCAGTGAATTAGAAACTTGGTCAGTCTGGCTTTTAGATAAAGTCCTTCAGAGCAAGCATTGTGTAAATATAATATATAAAAAAAATAATGTAATATAAAATAAAATAATATAAAATAAATATATAACATAAATGGTTAATGATAGCAATAAAATCAGACTTAATAGTTGGATTTGATACTTTTCTTTTTATTTACTGTATAGACATCTTATTATGCTTTCTCTGTTATTAATCTCTCTGTTCTCTAATTATGACTTGAATAAATCGGCTCACATCGGAGCGCGCTAGCGTGTTGGAAAAGCGAGTACTGTAGTCTATATATTTGTGTTTGTTGTTTTCCTGAGGGGTGGCGTGTTTATGTCTGCATTTTATCTATAAATCGTGTGTGTGTGTGTGTGCACGGAGAGTTTATGTGTGTGCACGGAGAGTTTGTGTGTGTGCACACGGAGAGTTTATGAGTGTGCCCCTTTGATCTGCTGGGTATGGCGGGGCGTCGATTGCTGATCAGTGTAAAGTAGCGTACTTTACACACACTGATCAGCACTCGACGCCCCGCCGTACCCAGCAGATCAAAGGGGCAGTTATCGGCTATGACACGTTGAAGGAGAACTTAATAGTTCTCAAAAATAGTGTAAATGTCTGCAACAGTCACTAACCATTAAAATGTTTTTTTTTTGTAATTAAACATGAAAATATTAATTATATTTTCTTTATACATATTTCCATTTTATATATATATATATATATATATATATATATATATATATATATATATAATTTAAAACTATTTATTCATTTGTCTTTTATTTACTTACTTACTAGCGAATGCTTTTTTAGGGCTCTAAAAACTACGACAGTATGAGTGACAATGGCCCTTGCACCGGTCTCACACACACACACACACACACACACACAATAGAGAGAAAAAAAAAAAAAAATATATATATATATATATATATATATATATATATATATATTCGTGTTTAATTAAATTCTTAAATCATCGTGTTCACCATTCACTGAAAAAAAGAACTTGTAAGATTTACTTGATAAAATCCTCGTAACAATTTGGACACATAGATTTTAAGTAAATTTTATTGCTCCAATATTAAGGCTGAATACCAATTCTACCCCTTCCCCCTACCATTCCACTTGGCGCATTCACGTGAAGGGGTAGGGGTGTCTCATTTCTCTTTTGGTTGGAGGGGTAGGGGGAGGGAGAAGGGCCAGATAGCCCTCCAAACGAAGATTTTTCGGGACCTCACTTCAAATGAAGGGCTAAGCGAAGTTTTCAACATGGCTGCTCACTCGAGCAAGCAGAGACATAAATGTTAATTTTTACCATTAATAAAGATTTTTATGACAAGTTTTCATTATATGTATATTACCTTTAGTCTTGTGTTTGTGTTTATGGTGATGTTCTGTAAAGAAACGTTTGCAAAAAAATCGCTAAAGTTTGCTAGCGGATAGTACAGATTGCACGATATTACAAATATATATTTTATGTCACATACACTTTACTGCATGCTACAAAGAAATATGAAAGTTCAGTAGCACGGCTGTTTGCCGAGCATTTGATAACGCATTGTTTGTTTAGCTTACGGCCATATGTGTACATGTAAATGAACAGTGCTTACACTATTCTTACTTATTGCAACGTGACTACAGTTTTGTAATTTATATTATAGGGACAGCTGAGGAAACTCGAAGGCTCATCCGTGTTCGTGGTGAAAATGAGCAACTTTTTTAAAAATCGAAATACGGCACAAAGAAAACTTTGGGATTTTTTCACGAGGTGTGGGGGTAAGAAACACACATCTCGGTGTATTAATCCGCGTGCTCGGTTCGTTATTTATTTATTTATTTACCACAGGACCCCTGGGGGGCTCCGTAGGTTCGGGTTTTTACACGGAAACGGTGTTTTGTGAATCTCCACACTATTAAAAACTGAAATATTGCTAATTGTAAGTCCTGAGATTAAGATGAACATTAATTGGGAGTCATGAAAGCGAGAATCACATCCAAAAAAGAAAGCTAAACTTACTTCGAACACGACAAACTCCAGCTCCAGCCACGTCGTGTTGTACCTCCATGATGATTCCCAACCGACTGATACACATTTACATTTAGGAGACGCTCTTATCCAGAGCGACTTACATTTTTTTTTTATCTCATTACACATCTGAGCAGTTGAGGGTTAAGGGCCTTGCTCAAGGGCCCAACAGTGGCAACTTGGTGGTTGTGGGGTTTGAACCTGGGATCTTCCGACCCGTAGTCCAATGCCTTAACCACTGAGCTACACCTGGCCCCCACAGCGTGGGCACATTCTCTCCAAACACGCATGCGCGGTTTAATTTGGACACATTTTCGGCTTCAGTAGACACTCAATACTTCAGACTGAAACACGACTTCCCCCTACAGGCAATGAAGGGCATTTTCACAGCTTCCCGCACGCTGCCGTGCAAAGCCCGCAAAAAAAAACTAAACAGATCTAACAGATGAGGACTCAGATTAATGTGCAAAAAATATATAATAAAACTATATAAGTCTACATAGCCTTTATAAGACTCTATCTTAAGCGCACTTAAAACATTTCATTTAGTTTTAAAATCAAACAATTTTAAAACATCATCAATCAGGATTTGAACCGGGGCTTTGCAGATCTCTGGCCGAGCGTTCTAACCGCTACACCAAGCAGCCACTTAGAGACAATGCACACCAGAGACGTTAATAAGCCACTCGACTTCTTTGAAAGCAAGTGTACTTCTTTGATAAGTAACGAAGTAAGCCTGTTATAATAATAACTTGGTGTTATTTGATCTTATTGGTTTAGAAATTTATATTTAAATAAATAGTAAACTTGGCCGATTTCGTTATAATTTTGTTTGATGAGTGGGGCTTGAAAATTCTCTTGAAAAATATGGTCATTTATTTCAGTTAATAAATCTACTATAATTTTTTTTTACTCATTATTGTACAGTACACATCAATAGCTCTGGTTCAGATTTTTCATGTTTGTTGTGGAAATTACCATCACTGTTGTATTTACTGCGATGAATGAAAATGTCACTTTGCGCCACCTGGCGGCCATTTTATGAATGACTTTGAAATGCAACTGATTTATTTTGGCCGCTGTTGCCTTTAAACGGCGGTATGCGTGGCGGGATGGTTATTCCGATTTTGTAACCACTGTATACAAGTTGCTGTTGTCTGTAGATGGGAATTTTCAAATAGATATGAGCATAATGTATAAGTTGCTATTTTCTATAGACAGGAATTTACATATGATATGAACATAATGTACATATGAACATAATGTACAGGAATTTATCAGTAGACATGTGCGAATATATATTCAACCAGAAGTTTACAAATATGTTGTGCATGGATATTTGTATTTTCAAATAGGTGTGTACATTGTAGTGCAGTCCATATTAAATAGTGTAAAGTGTAAATAGAGTAATGGGAAGAGTATAGGGGTGTGTGAGGGGTGAGCAGGTGTCAGTGGGGGGCAGAGTTCAATAAGGAGATAGCTCTGGGAAAGAAGCTATTCCTCAGTCTGCTAGTTCTTGACCTGGGACACCTGAAGCGCCGACCAGAAGGCATAAGAGAAAACAGTTTGTGGGCGGGGTGGGAGTAATCCTTAAGAATACTGCGTGCTCGATGCACACAGTGCTTCCTTTGAATGTCCTCGATGGCTGGAAGTGGAGTCCCTTGCCGGTTCCGCCTTTATGCCGGATCACGTGATCAGTTCGCATCCGGGTCCCTCGCGTCGCGATCGCGCATGCACGTGGGAGCTTGCCCGGTGACCAACACTGTCTAAGGGGAAAATAATAAACCGTTCGGGGCACATCTTAGGCTACAGGTGAGCAGCATTAGCTCTTCAATTATTTGCCTGTATATAAAATGTCCCTTTTGTGGCCGCGCTACATAGACCCCCCCCCCCCCAAGCTTCCGGCGTCTGAGGAGAACGTCTGTAAAAGCGCTTTAAGTTTACCACATTGATAATGTCGTTTTTTTGTGGATTGCCCCAAGACACCGTGTAATTAATTGGTCCTCGTTTACATGTTATTTCAGCTGGTCCTTCCCACTTAGGCGCTAGCTTGGCTGAAAATCTTTTTGCTGCGGAGGAGAGTGGGTGAGTCTTAATCCAAACTAGATCTCCTGGTTGAAAGTGCGCATCTTTCCTCTGGGCATTGTAGTATCTGTCTTGTTTGGATTGTTGCTGTTTTCCTCTTAGTTACACCTCCTCCGTGATCCGTTGTTGCCTTTCAAGAAGTGAATAGGCAGTGTGATTGGGTGTTGGAGGATGATTAATGAGCCTTTCCAGAGGACCCTTAAGCTGTCGACCAAGTGTGAGTTCTGCAGGCGTTTTCCCAGTGGTTTCCTGTTGAGCTGTGTTGATGGCGAATCTCAGTTCCGGTAACCATTGGTCCCAGTTTTGGTGGTGGTCCCCGACATATGAAGCGATCATCACCTTTAAAGTTCTGTTACCTCGCTCAGTCAGGTTGGTTTGCGGGTGGTAGCTCGTAGTTAGCTTTTGGATGCTCCCCCATGTTTGGCAGAGGTGTGCCAGCAGCTGAGATGTAAACTGGGGTCGTCGATCGGATACTAGATATTTGGGGACTCCACATCTAGTAAAGGTACTTTTACCAGCTTTGGCGTCTTTACATCCCTGAGGGGAAACATTTCCACCCATTTGGTGAAATAATCCACCACCACCAAAAGATATTCATTCTGCCTTTTACTTCGTGGAAAAGGACTCATGATGTCCAGTCCCACGGTGTGTCCAGGCTCTGGAACCATGGTACTCTGTAGTAGCCCACTGGGTTTAGTGTTGTCATTTTGTACTGTTGGCACACGCTGCAGGTGCTCACATAATGCCAGACGTCCTTCCGCACAGTCGGCCACCATGCCACATCTAATAACCTTAGCAAGGTCTTTAGTTGCCCCAAGTGTCCTCCTAGTGGATTGTCGTGGTAGTAGTGAAGAAAGTTTTTGATTAGTGACTGGGGGACAACGAGCTGGAATTTTTCTCCGTCTCTTACGGGTACCCGGCGATATAACGCGCCCTGATGATGTTCGAAGGAGACCCTCTGATCTTTTATGCCTCTTGGGTGATCTTTAGAGAGCAGCTTCGTGATAGTTGGGTCATTCAGTTGAGCTTGGGTTATCTCACACAGGTCATTTGGTAAGTCGGACGAAAATTTTGTGACTGTGATGGCAAGACATGGAGCGGTGCCTACTTGTAGCGGCGGGGGCACCCGGGAAAGTGCATCAGGTCCCAGATTTAGGCAGCCTTTTCTGTGATGTACTGAAAATATGAACTGCTGTAGGCGTAATGTCCATCGGGTGAGACGAGAGCTGGTTTTCGGGCAGTTGAAGGCCCATGACAGGGCGGCGTGGTCGGTAAAGACCTCGAAAGAGCGACCTTCTAAGTAGTGTCTCCACTTCTCTACAGCCCAAACCACGGCCAAACACTCCTTCTCTGATGTGGAGTAATTCTGCTCAGCTCCTCTCAACATTCACGATGCATACGCTACCGCTCGTTCTCCTTCTGCTGATTTCTGGGTGAGTATGGCTCCCAGGCCCACTTCACTGGCGTCCGTGTGTACTTGGAACGGCATATTTAGGTTTGGTTGAATTAGTACTGGTGGGTTTTGCTTTTGCAGGGCGTGTTTGATGTTCTCCATGGCGTTCTGGCATTCTTCGGTCCACTCCCATTTTACTCCCTTCTCCTTCAAATGGTTTAATGGGGCTGTCATATCGGCAAAGTGGGGAATGAATTTATGATACCATCCGGCGAGACCCAGAAAACGCTGAAGAGATTTTACGTCTTGTGGAGGAGGATATTCAGCCACCGCCCTGGTTTTCTCTGGGTCCAACTGCACGCCTTCTTCTGAGATGATATGGCCTAGGAACTTCAGCCGCCTTTTGAAGGTGTTTGATGTGTTGCTCCTGTGTCTGGGAGTAGATAATTATGTCATCTATGTAAACAAAGCAATATTTCCCTCTTAATTCAGCCAAGACTTTCTCCATCAAACGCTGGAAGGTGGCTGCGGCGTTTCTGAGTCCGTAGGGCATGGACCGAAATTGAAACAGCCCTTTGGTGGTGATGAAGGCGGTCTTCTCACAGCTGTCTTTCTCCATCTCCACCTGCCAGTAACCCGATTGCAGATCCAAGGTTGAGAACCAGGAGGCGCCATCCAGTGATTCAATGATGTCATGTATTAAAGGCATTGGATAAGCATCAGGTTTGGTCTTGCTGTTTAGCTTTCTATAATCCACACAAAAACGGTAAGTCCCATCGGGTTTAGGTACTAACACAACGGGGGAAGACCAGGGTGAACATGAAGGTTGGATGACGTTATCCTTCAGCATCTGGTCTACTTGATCTTCTATAATGGTCTTCTTAGTGGATGATACTCTATAAGCTCTGGATCTGAATGGTGTGTCGTCTGATAAAGTGATTGTGTGTCTCACTACTGCTGTTTTGCCTAGGGTGTTGGAGGTGGTGCGTGGCCAAACAGCCATTAGTTTCAGCAGCTCCTCCTCATTGTTGGTGTCCCAGGATGTCGTGTTCTCAGCTCTTTTCTCTACACATCGGAGCTCGTCGGGCGTCACCGGCAGGGCGAGGTAAAGATTGGTAGTTGCAGGGAGCTGAAAGTGTCTTCGTTGCGCTGGCATCGATGGCACACAGTGGGGTGGGGACGTTAAAAATGGATGGTAAACGATCCCCTCCTCTGTTTTCAGCGCGTACTCTCCCCCAGCGATGTCCATGATGGCTCCTGTGGCTTTTAGGAAGTCGAGTCCCACGATCAGAGAAAAGGCCAGGTGAGCGTCCCTCATGATGAATGTCTTTATCTTACATTCGGTGGTGTGCCACTTGTACTGTAACAAGGCGTGCGTTTGTGCTTGATGTACCTTTCCATCAGCCATGACGAACTTCTGAGGAGATGGAAGTCCAACTTGGTCCTCCTGATCGTTGAGTGTCTGCCATAGATGGTTCCTCATTAGCGTATAAGAACTTCCCGTGGCCACCACCGCCTTCACCTTCCTTCCTTGCACAGTCACTGGAACCAGGAGGAGAGATGGAGCTGGTAGAGGTTGAGCGATGGAGAGGCCTGCTGCGTACTTTAAAGGAGCTCGCTCACCTGCCTTCTTATGACTCTTCTCCTTGTTCTGCTGAGAGTCCACCTTCTGCCAGTAGTCTTTGGAGCTCTTGCAATCTTTTTCCACCCTGGAACCTATCTTCACGAGCTGTTCCACGATGGTCACAGTTCCCCTCAGACATCCTGCCACTCTGGGGTTGATATTATTCAGTATTCTTCCCACCAGTTCCTCCTCGGAGATATCCGGCTTCCACTTCAGACAGAGGGCACGGTAGTCATAGGCGAAGTCCCGCAGGCGTTGACCCGGCTGCTGTACCAGCGACCTCAAATTTTCCTCCACTTCCGCGAGGTAGTCATCCGGTAAGAATGCCGCCATAAACGCCTGTTTGAAAGACATCCAGTCCTACGGGGCGGTAGTCATTCAGGCACGTCAGGCTGGAGTGTTTCGGCACTGGCACAATTGAGGTAGATTTAAAGCACGCTGGTACAGCTGCTTGGGCAAGGGACATGTTAAAAATATCTGTGAATACCCCAGCGAGCTGCTCCGCACATGCCCTCAGTACACGCCCAGGGATACCGTCTGGTCCAGCAGCCTTGTGCACGTTGATCTGGCTCAGTACGGTGTAGACGTCAGATGAGGTTAGTGTGATGGGTGGGTGGTCGGGTGAGGAGGCGATCTTGGTGATATTATCTTTATTGTCTTTCTCAAAGCGAGCATAAAAGTCATTAAGCTCATTCAGAAAGAAGACATCAGTGGCTTGGGGGGTGGAGTGACTTGGTTTGTAGTTGCTGATGGCCTGGATGCCCTAGCTTTAGTTTGTAGCAGTATTTGGCCCTGGAAGTGCTGTAGGCCTGTGCATCACCTGATCTGAAGGCAGTGTTGCGTGCCTTCAGTAGGAGATGCACCTCCTTGTTCATCCATGGCTTCTGATTTGGGTATGTGGTGATCTGCTTCTGGGTTGTGACACTGTCTATGGTGGTGTTGATGTAATCCAGAACAGAGGAAGTGTAGCTGTCTATGTTCGTGTGAGAGCCACAGGTGGCCTGAGTAGCAAACATACTCCAGTCTATGTGTAGAAACCTGTCCTGGAGTGTGAAGTCTACCCCCGCTGGCCACACCTTGATGGTCTTCACTGATGGCTACACACGGTTGATGAGGGGTGAGTACTTAGGGCTAAGGAACAAAGAAAGGTGGTCTGATTGTCCCAAGTGGGGGAGGGGGTCCACATTATAGGCTTCAGCCATGTTTGCATATACATGGTCTAAAGTTTTGTTTCCTCTGGTGTGACAGAAAATGTTCTGGTGAAATTTAGGGAGTACTGCCTTTAAATTGGAGTGGTTGAAGTCCCCCGCAACGATAAAAGCAGCCTCCGGGTGAACAGTTTGTTGTTTGCTGATGGCCGCATGAAGTTCGTTCATAGCAAGTTTGGCATCAGCATCGGGAGGAATGTAAGTGGCAGTTATAATGGTGGAGGTGAATTCCCGTGGCAGATAAAACGGTCTACACTTAACCATGAGAAACTCTAAGTTAGCTGAGCAGTGTCTCCCAATAATAACAGAGTTCGTACACCAAGCATTATTAACATAAATGCACAATCCTCCGCCTCTGGTCTTACCGGAGCCATCCACCGTTCTGTCCGCACGGAATGTGTGGTGCTCAGCTAGAGCAATAGCATTGTCCGAAATATGTTTCAGTGAAAATCATAACATTGCAGTTCCAAAGTCTTTTATTGTGGTTGATGCGGAGTTGAATCTTGTCCATTTTGTTCATCAACGACTGCACATTGGCGAGGAAAATGCTGGGTAAAGAGAGCCGATGTGGTGTTAGCCTTAGCTTAGCTCTTACTCCTCCGCGCTTCCCCCGTCTTTGTTTACGGTCTCGACGCCGCCTTCGAGCACTTCCGCCCGGCCGGATAGCATGCGCAGCCTCGGATGTTCTGACGATCTCAGGAACGAGTCGAACATTGTTGATAAAACTGTTGGGAATGTACAAACCAATATCCAAAAGCTCCTGTCGGGTGTACGATGTAAAAGCACTGCTGTTCTGCACGAACAGACCCGAGAAGAGCAAATAAAATACCGCAAAACTGCAGAAACTGGAGAGACACTGAGCCTCGCGATGTGTACGCGCCGCCATCTTGGTCTTTAATCTCATTGTCATTAGGGTTGTTCCGATTCCGATACTGGTATCGGAAATGCTGCCGATACCACAAAAAAAGCTGGCATCGGAATCGGCGAGTACTTGAGTCCACGTAACGATCCGATACCATTTTCCTAAACATAACCTATTTATGCCCGCTAGCTTTGCTAGCTTAGCTTACTTACAGAGTGTCACGGCGTGCGCCTGTGATGGGTATCGCTTGATATCGCTCCTCGCTCACTAGTTAGGCGGCCTCCCCCCCCTTTAGGTATGTGCTATCGCCGCTAATGATCCCGGCGCTATAAAACACAGCGGGGAGTGTAGCTCGGGGTCTGACTGTTGGGAAGCTGGACTTTGGGACACGGTGGATTTTATGAGAGACAGTGGCACAAGAGCGGGGCAATGTGATGCGCCCCAGAGACTTTAAAAAGGGGGGCGCCTTTGATCTCCGCGAGAGGAGCGCATGAACGAGCTGAGCGAGCTCCCGCGGCACCTTCACTTCCGTGTAGAGCCGCCTTCGCATCCCTGCCGCCGAAGGGGAAAAGCTGCAGAGAGCATTTAACCCTTTCCTTAGCCATTTTTCTAAATAAATAACCCTTTTTCCTGTAAGGCCTCGCCTCGTGTCCGTGTTTCATGCTGTCGCCCGTGCACTTAGGGTCGAACCCGTTACACAGGGCTAGTAGTATTTTACTTAAAAAAGAAATATTTTATATATATATATATATATATATATATATATATATATATATATATATATATATATATATAATATATAATTTATTTTAATTTTATATATATATATATATATATATATATATATATATATATTGTGGCGTGGCCAGCGGCTGACGACCGTCATGCTTTGCGGGGGTTTTCTCTGTCTACCATGAGAGAGAAGGGTGTTTGGGTTAGTGGCTTCGGCCAAGTTGGGGGTGTGTATATGTGGGTGTGCTTGACCTGTGTATGTGTGCTTGTGCTGAGAGTAATAAACTCCTCCCCAGGCATTTGCATTGGGGAGCAAGTAAGCTCACTCGTCCTCCAAGATCCCTGCTAGCGTCGAAAAACGCTACAATATATATATATATATACACACACACACACACACACACACTGTACAGATACACACCCAGGTATCGGATCGGTACTCGGTATCGGCCGATACCCTGAGCCCAAGTATCGGAATCGATATCGGGAGGAAAAAAATGGTATCGGAACATCTCTAATTGTCATCCTCTTTTATTGACATGTCATGAATGTTCTCAGGCCACTTGGTTCTTTGAGAAAGGAGGGACCTTGGATCCAGTTGACATTTTTCATGAAATTTTCACAGGAAACTCCCCTGGATGCAGAGTCCGCTGGATTGTTTGAAGTATTAACGTACCTCCACTGCTGTGGCTTGGTTGACTCTCTTATAATGGCAATTCTGTTGGCTACAAAGGTTTTAAAAACGTTCCAAGTTTTTTCTTGTCAATGTATCTCAAAACAGCTGTACTGTCAGTCCAAAACATAGAGTCCAACAATTCCAGTTCCAGTTGACCTTTCAACATTTTGTCATTATTCTCAGCATCTACTGCCGCAGTCAATTCCATTTGTGGAATAGTGGTTTGTTTCAGGGGTGCTACACGAGAGTTCCCCATCATAAAGGCACAATGTGTGAGTCCATCAGCATTTACCAACTTGAGGTATGACACAACTCCATATCCCATCTCACTCGCATCTGAAAAGTGATGAAGTTGTGCTGTAGTTGTAACTCCAAAGTCAACTTATTTTATGCATCTTGCCACACTAAACTTTTTGCAAACTGTTCAGGAATGTAGTCATCCCACATGAGTTTTTCTTTGCACAACTGCTGCATTAGGATCTTAGCTGGAAGTATGACAGGTGCGAGGAAACCCAAGGGGTCGTAGATTGAACTAGTAATTGACAAGATCCCTCGTCTAGTCACCGGGTCGTTCCTTTAAACTAATCATAAATTTGAACGTGTCTGAATTGATGCACCACAACAACCCTAGAGCTCTCTCGACAGGAAGTGCATCTTTACTCAAATCCAAGTCTCTCATGTCTTTGATTCTTTCACTCTCAGGAACAAAGGTCAGTAGGGCATGACTGTTACTTGCCCACTTGGTGAGGTTGAACCCTCTGCTTGCGCGGAGGCTGGTGAGGTTGTTGTATAAAGCAACTGCTTGATCATGGCTCAAAACAGACTTCAAACAGTCACCTACGTAAAAGTTCTTAAGTACTGTATTGACTGCCTCAACAGGTGTGTTGCTGCGGTTTTCTTCTGCGGTTTTTCTGAGGGCGAAGTTAGCAACACTTGGAGATGATTTTGCACCGAACAGATGTACGACCATCTTGTACTCAACCAGGTCTTGATTTACGTCTCCATTTGGCCACCATATAAAGCGCAGCAAGTCTGTGTCCTTTTCTGGAACTCTCACCTGGTAATACATGGCTTCCACATCTGCCATCATGGCAACTTCCTCTTGTCTGAAGCGTGTAAGCACTCCAATGAGTGAGTTTGTCAGGTATGGTCCTTGTAGGAGCTCGCTATTTAATGATACTCCCTGATAGCTGTCAGCTCAGTCAAAAACCACTCTCAGCCTTTTCTTCTGAGGATGATATACACCATGGTGAGGTATGTACCACACTTGGCCATCTTGTCGACTTAAGTGAGGTATAGGGACCTTGACTGTATGGCCCTTTTCAAGCATGTCGTTCATGAAGTTTGAATACTCCTCGTGAAAGGAGTGGTTATGTTTTAATTTCCTGCATGGCTGCACTTCGGTTGTTGGACATTTGAATGGCTGCCGTTTTAAATGGGAGAGCGATGTAGAAGTGATTGTCTGTAAACTGCAGATAGAGATACAGAGTCTAGAAACTGATAATCCTCTTGTGACAGCTTGGCTTTATTGTCACAATTCCTTTCGGGAAAATCATGGTTGTACTGTTGTATCAGCATTTGTTCTACGCTTTCAATGGAAGTTCTGTTGACTGTAACACTCACCTGCTCATTGTCATACATACTTTCCTCGACCGGTTCTCGAAGAGGTCCATTCAAAGTCCATCCAAGAGCAGTCTTTACTGCATAGTGCCTGCTGTTAATTACTTGCCATGGCTCTAGAATCTTATACACATTAATGTGAGGCAATTTCACTTCACTGAGGTATGGCCACTTATCAATGTCGTGCTGTTGTGGAATGTTTTCCGTTGAGACTGGGATGCTCTTTTGTGTAAACACTTTGGGAAGTTCAACAAGGAGGTTAGCAGTCTGGAAGAAAACACCTAAGTCAGTGAACACGTAGCTTTCTACTTGTTTCTTTGAGTTCATGGTGCTTAACATCACATCAACTTTTCTGCCTTGAACATTTAACCACCTTGCTAATGACTCTGTACAGAAAGTGGCAGAACTACCTGGGTCCATAAATGCATACACTTCTACTGTCTTGTCACTTTTCTTGGACTTTATTTTAACAGGCACTATGGAGAGAATGCAATTGTCTCCAGCCCCAATGCAGGCACTTGTTTCATGACTCACTGCAGCAGCCAGTGTATTAGCTGTGTCTTGTATGGCAATGTGTAACATGCGAGGATGTTTCTTTGAGCACGACTGACATATGATTCTTTTTGTGCAGTCTTTGCTTAAGTGTCCTTTTACTAAACATCCATAGTAAAATCCATTCTTCTTTAAAAAGTCAAATTTGTCTTTGTGTCTTGTCGTTGAACTGGTCCCAGATAGCAGAACAACATTGAATCAACATTAAAGCATCAACCAACTTGTCATTGAATCAATGTTGAAATTTAAATGTTAAATGTTGATTTTTCATCAGGTTTGCACCTTGAAATAATGTTATTTCAATGATGAAAAATAGATCAAGATGGGCATAAAATCAATGTTTGTTCAACTTAAATTCAATCACTTATTTTATATTGAATCAACATTGAATCAACATTGAAGCAATTATAGTTTAGTCTTGCTTTATGTACAGCAAGCTTCTATGACAGTAAATCATGTCCGTTTTGATTTATTTCTTTAAATCAGAGACCATGTAGGGCTGAAAAGCTTTTTTTTTTTAAACAAAAAGTCAGTAACTCAACATCCTTCAGTTTACATGTAAACATATTTATTTATGACAAAATGACTTTTTAGGAGAGAACCATTAGAAGAGATTGTTAATTCTGAATTCATAAAACAGAATCTAACTGCCAAGAGAAGAGACTGGAAAACCATAATATAAAAATGGCAACTTGTCTCAGCAAAATTCAGTCAAATGCAAATAGAAACAACCAAGTCAGAAACACAAAAGATGACTGAAACATTATTCGTAAGTTGAAATGTATTTACTCAGCAAAACAGATAATAAGACATAAGTCTGAACTTATGGTTTTCCACCACGAGCAATTCCCCCCAGCCGTTCTGGGGCATAACGAAGCCATTTCTGAACTACTGAAGCAAAGAAACTCTGTGGCCTCCTTTTTTCAGCTTTCAGCTGTTGTTGTAGTGCATCTAAAGAATGAAAAACAAACAAAAGGTTAGAACTATACAATGCTCTAAAAACTTGGAGTGGTAGTTGTTTATGAATGACAGAAGGTGGGTCCTTCATTTTTGGAAATGTGACTTTTACAAATGTACAGATCTGCAACATATGTTTTGAAATGTCCTACAATCTTCCATAGATACAATGCACACATTAGATTTTTTTTATATACAGGTCCTTCTCAAAAAATTTGCATATTGTGATGAAGTTCATTATTTTCTGTAATGAACTGATAAACATTAGACTTTCATATATTTTAGATTCATTACACACAACTGAAGTAGTTCAAGCCTTTTATTGTTTTAATAAAATAAACCCAATGAAAACCCAAAATCCCTCTCTCAAACAATTAGCATATTTCATCCGATCAATAAAAGAAAAGTGTTTTTAATACAAAAAAAGTCAACCTTCAAATAATTATGTTCAGTTATGCACTCAATACTTGGTCGGGAATCCTTTTGCAGATTCTTGTGTCTTGTGTCTCTCAACTTTCTCTTCACAATATCCCACAGATTCTCTATGGGGTTCAGGTCAGGCCAATTGAGCACAGTAATACCATGGTCAGTAAACCATTTACCAGTGGTTTTGCCACTGTGAGCAGGTGCAAGGTCGTGCTGAAAAATGAAATATTCATCTCCATAAAGCTTTTCAGCAGATGGAAGCATGAAGTGCTCCAAAATCTCCTGATAGCTAGCTGCATTGACCCTGCCCCTCCCCTTGATAAAACACAGTGGACCAACACCAGCAGCTGACATGGCACCCCAGACCATCACTGACTGTGGGTACTTGACACTGGACTTCAGGCATTTTGGCATTTCCCTCTCCCCAGTCTTCCTCCAGACTCCGGCACCTGGATTTCCGAATGACATGCAAAATTTGCAACCTGTAGCCCATTTCTTGCACACGTCTGTACACGGTAGCTCTGGATGTTTCTACTCCAGACTCAGTCCACTGCTTCCGCAGGTCCCCCAAGGTCTGGAATCGGTCCTTCTCCACAATCTTCCTCAGGGCCCGGTCACCTCTTCTCGTTGTGCAGCGTTTTCTGCCACACTTTTTCCTTCCCACAGCCTTGACACAGGACTCTGGGAACAGCCTATTCGTTCAGAAATTTCTTTCTGTGTCTTACCCTCTTGCTTGAGGGTGTCAATGATGGCCTTCTGGACAGCAGTCAGGTCAGCAGTCTTACCCATGATTGCGGTTTTGAGTAATGAACCAGGCTGGGAGTTTTTAAAAGCCTCAGGAATCTTTTGCAACTGTTTAGAGTTAATTAGTTGATTAAGATGATTAGGTTAATAACTCGTTTAGAGAACCTTTTCATGATATGCTAATTTTTTGAGATAGGGATTTTGAGCTGTATGCCACAATCATCAATATTAAAACAATAAAAGGCTTGAACTACTTCAGTTGTGTGTAATGAATCTAAAATATATGAAAGTCTAATGTTTATCAGTACATTACAGAAAATAATGAACTTTATCACAATATGCTAATTTTTTGAGAAGGACCTGTATGTGTTATTTCACAATCTGCAAATGTTGTCCTACAATGTACATATTCAATGCTATGAAAACAAATATACTTAATGTACCAATGTAGTCTGTTATGTGCAAAAAAAAAAACAAAAAAAAAAACCTGTAGGACCAAAAAAAATAAAAAAATTAAAAAATAAATCCGTGGCGACGGTTTTGCAATTTGTCCCCCGCATTCACAAATACTTAAACTGTTCCCTCAGTTTAACAAATCGTGGCCACGGATTAACAAACTGTATGCACAAATTTCCAATCCGTACGCTCAGATACCGTACTGTTTGCATATTTATTCTTAACATGAATACTTATTTTGGTGATTTTATTATAAGCTTTTTACCCAGAGTTAGATGCATGCTGCACTGTTAATGTTATTGTTAAATAACGCCTATTATTACAGATGTCGCCATTAAAAACGCAGAAAAAAGTTTCGAGAAAAGGGATCCCGTGACTTGCTGCGGCTTTCCGCGGCTGCGTGCGGGAAGCTGTGAACATGCCCTTCATTACCTGTAGGAGGCAGTTGTGTTTCAGTCTGAAGTATTGTGTGTCTACTGAAGCCGAAAATGTGTCGAAATTAAACCGCGCATGCGTATTTGGAGACGCTGTGCCCGCGCTGTGGATCAGTCGGTTGGGAATCATCAGGAAGTACAACACGGCGTGGCTGGAGCTTGTCGTGTTCGAGGTAAGTTTAGCTTTCTTTTTTGGATGTGATTCTCGCTTTCATGACTCCCAATTAATGTTCATCTTAATCTCAGGATGTACAATTAGCAATATTTCAGTTTTTAATGGTGTGGAGATTCACAAAACACCGTTTTCGTGTAAAAACCTGAACCTACGGAGCCCCCCAGGGGTCCTGTGGTAAATAAATAAATAAATAAATAAAATAATAACGTACCGAGCGCGCGGATTAATAAACCAAGATGTGTGTTTCTTACCCCCGCCCCGAGTGAAAACGGCGTGTTCAGACAAAGGCTCGCCAGTGAGATGCTATTTCTGAACAAACTGTGTTAAAGCATTAAATGGTAAAAGAGCACTAGCAATTAACGTTTTTTTCTGAATCCGAATTTTATTAATAAGTTACAAGTTAAATTTCAACTGTAAACAACCTGTACATATGTTCATACAGTATTGACAGCAGCTCTAATTTGTCTAAATCGCATTGCAGACAAGAAAAAGAAGTTGAGTCATCCTGTGACCTTGCATGCTTAATCTTTCCACACATGATTTTTGCTTCTCACTTTTTCCTTAATCTCCGGTTCGGTTCTGGTTTCGGTCTGTTCTCATGAGTTGTGAAGCGAGAGGAACAAAGTATAAATATTGTTCATTTGCTAAATTAAGTATCATGAATTTTAGTTGAATATCTATCTCTGTATTTTTTCACAGCAGTTTGTGACTGAAAGTGTGTCTGCATCTGACTTCAGGAGTTTCCTGACCAACCGGATCTAACGGTCATATTTAAAAATCATAAAGTACAAAACGTTTCTGTTGGTGTTTAATTTTGTAAGTTACTGTATTCTCGTTTTCTCGTTTTTGTATAAATTAATCAAATGTTTGCTTGTTATTAAATGTATTTTTTATTTTAAAAAATAAACAAATCTGTTTTATTATTAGCTGAGAGTGTGGTTTATTTATTTCTTATCATATTTGGTCATTGTAAGATGCATTAGGGAGCATTATCTCTGCGACGTATGTACGCTATCTGGGAATGAATTACCTTTACTTGATTATTTTAAATAAATCTAATTTGTGCATTAAATATAATTATGTAACTTTTACTTGATTTCTTTGATTGTTAATTTAATTATTAAGTAGATTTTACCTGACAATTACGGGTGAGTTTTACTTAATATTGGAGCAATAAAATTTACTTAAAATCTATGTGTGCAAATTGTTAAGAGGATTTTATCAAGTAAATCTTACAAGTTCTTTTTTTCAGTGCATGGGTGAACACGATGATTTAAGAATTTAATTAAGCATATATATATATATATATATGTATGTGTGTGTGTGTGTGTGTTTACCGTATAAACTTTTTTCTATGTACGGGTACAATCAGACAAATGTAACCAGAAAACAGCATATAACTTTAAACTTACATTGATTAGCAATATAAACAACACACCTATGAGGCTGGACAATGGAATAAACTGTGTGGGTGCCAATAATATTAAATATTTATCTGTTGATTCTTTGACAATACTGCTGCTTTTTGTTGGAAACTGGCAGACATGAAAAATACTTTAAATAAATTTAAAGGGGACGATGGGCTAAAGCCCCCCTAAAAATGGCCTAGCGATGCCCGTGTATATGTAATGAAAATATGTGTAAGGAAAATATAATTTATATATTCGTGTTTAATAAAAAAAAAAACATTTTAATGGTTAGTGATTGTTGCAGACATTCACATTATTTTTTGGGGAAGAGCTTGGCTTGTACAAGCTACTCATCAGCAGTCGGCGCCCCGCTGTAACCAGCAGATCAAAGGAGCAGTTATCGGCTGACATGTAGCCTTCTGAGTTTGGAGACCCACAGAACCCCCACTGTATTATAATGCCTCTTCTCACCTTACCTTCATGATTTCGCTGATGGAGGAATTCGTAGAATTGGGGGTTTTAAAAGCAATTATCAAGGCCGAGTAGACAGAGTAGAGTAGTCTCTGCCTAAAATGTTTTTCGCCAGCAAAACACCTCTCTCTCTCTCTCTCTCTCTCTCTCTCTCTCTCTATATATATATATATATATATAAATTCACAATCACATTCCAGCTCTTATTCCCAGCCGTGGTCAAATAATGGATGAAATAATTATTCAATGCTGGACACAAACAGCAAAAAACATGAAAAGCCCTAAGCACTTTATTGCTTTTCATCATGTTTTTTGCTGTTTGTGTCCAGTGTATGTATATATATATATATATATATATATATATATATATATATATATATTTTTTTTTTTTTTTTTTTTTTTTTTTTAGATCATAGACATGAATTAACTATATATAGTTAATTCATGTCTATTTATGATCTAAAAAAATATATAAAAACATATGATCTTTTTGAGTTATGAGTTGTTTTTTATTATTCATAAGACAACCTTTCAGTTTTGTAAATATTCTAGTTACAGTGTGTTAAGTCTATCTTAAACGGTTTGGAGAATTAGACCATCCAGCTAAGATCAATATTATTAATATTAAACATTTTATTTCTATTTATTCTATGTTTTGCTGGAGAAATACATTTTAGGCAGAGACGTCTCGGTCTTGTTAAATAGTTTTAAACCCGTGAATTGGGCCAATTCCCCCATCCGAAACCGGTTTGATAACTTCTCACCTATCAAAGGTGAGAAGAGGGACTGAGATGTAACTGAGCGCGCTTTCACGTTGTATATACTGTAAAGACACACACACACACACACACACACACACATATAGGCACGTGCAGAGGGGGGAGGGCGGCGCCGCCCCTTTCCTCCAGGATTGCCTTCTTTTTTCTGTATATGTGCGTATGGAGCCCTGTCTTTGCCCCTCAACAATAAAATGTAACTATTAATCTCAATTTTGCTAAATAAAAGGATCTGGCTTACATCAGTCACATCCCTGCCATTAACCAATGCTCGCCCTTGAGGGCAGAGCGCGCTCGTTACGAGCCGGGTACGAGCACGCAAAGTGCTCGCGCATTTTCTTCAGGCTGGGCGGTGCGGAGCTGGAGGAGAAGCAGGCAAATTAACTGGAAGGTGCAGACTGTAACAAAACAGTAAATAGGGTGTACAGCGCACACTATAGTCTATAACAACAAATGAATTTAAATAAATGAGCGTGCTGTTTGTATAACAGCGCGACAAACATTACCTGTCCTTTTATGAACTGCACAAGTAGTGGTGGTCATTAACTGCTAGCTAACTGGGTAAGGGGGTTACAGGGGGGTCTGTAGCTCTGTGTCCAGAGCTCCGTTTTAGGGAACATGTTTAGTTTTAAAGTAAGTTACAGTTTTATTTCACTAAAAGCCATCTAATATGGATATCCACATAATTATGGATTATTATATTTATGATATAAAAAACACTGTTTTTAAAGAAAATATATTAAGTAACAGATAATATTAGGTTTATATTTCAAATTAGATAAAATGTTGATTTTCCAGCAGTAAAATTATTGTATCTCTACAGTTTAAACTTTTAATAAGCACTGCATGTGCATGTTTGTGTGTTTTATGTGTATAGATTCTTAAAAATGATTACTAATAATATAATAATCAACAGCAACATTGTACGCCATCAGGTAAAACATAGGCTACGTTTGCTTTGCATTGTCCCGACCTGATGACAGTCATACAGTATGATGCAATTCCATATTCGTTATGAATGTGAATTGTTGTTATTCAGCATGTTCTATCTTTTTTAACTTTGATCACCCGCCCCTTTAAACGTCTCTGCACGACCCTGTACACACACACACACACATTATATATATATATATATATATATATATATATATATATATACAGTGGTGTGAAAAACTATTTGCCCCCTTCCTGATTTCTTATTCTTTTGCATGTTTGTCACACTTAAATGTTTCTGCTCATCAAAAACCGGTAACTATTAGTCAAAGATAACATAATTGAACACAAATTGCAGTTTTTAAATGAAGGTTTACGTTATTTAGGGAGAAAAAAAACTCCAAATCTACATGGCCCTGTGTGAAAAAGTGATTGCCCCCCTTGTTAAAAACTAATGTAACTGTGGTTTATCACACCTGAGTTAAATTTCTGTAGTCACCCCCAGGCCTGATTACTGCCACACCTGTTTCAATCAAGAAATCACTTAAATAGGAGCTACCTGACACAGAGAAGTAGACCAAAAGCACCTCAAAAGCTAGACATCATGCCAAGATCCAAAGAAATTCAGGAACAAATGAGAACAAAAGTAATTGAGATCTATCAGTCTGGTAAAGGTTATAAAGCCATTTCTAAAGCTTTGGGACTCCAGCGAACCACAGTGAGAGCCATTATCCACAAATGGCAAAAACATGGAACAGTGGTGAACCTTCCCTGGAGTGGCCGGCCGACCAAAATTACCCCACTAGCGCAGAGACGACTCATCCGAGAGGCCACAAAAGACCCCAGGACAACATCTAAAGAACTGCAGGCCTCACTTGCCTCAATTAAGGTCAGTGTTCACGACTCCACCATAAGAAAGAGACTGGGCAAAAACGGCCTGCATGGCAGATTTCCAAGGCGCAAACCACTTTTAAGCAAAAAGAACATTAAGGCTCGTCTCAATTTTGCTAAAAAACATCTCAATGATTGCCAAGACTTTTGGGACAATACCTTGTGGACCGACGAGACAAAAGTTGAACTTTTTGGAAGGTGCGTGTCCCGTTACATCTGGCGTAAAAGTAACACAGCATTTCAGAAAAAGAACATCATACCAACAGTAAAATATGGTGGTGGTAGTGTGATGGTCTGGGGTTGTTTTGCTGCTTCAGGACCTGGAAGGCTTGCTGTGATAGATGGAACCATGAATTCTACTTTCTACCAAAAAATCCTGAAGGAGAATGTCCGGCCATCTGTTCGTCAACTCAAGCTGAAGCGATCTTGGGTGCTGCAGCAGGACAATGACCCAAAACACACCAGCAAATCCACCTCTGAATGGCTGAAGAAAAACAAAATGAAGACTTTGGAGTGGCCTAGTCAAAGTCCTGACCTGAATCCTATTGAGATGTTGTGGCATGACCTTAAAAAGGCGGTTCATGCTAGAAAACCCTCAAATAAAGCTGAATTACAACAATTCTGCAAAGATGAGTGGGCCAAAATTCCTCCAGAGCGCTGTAAAAGGCTCGTTGCAAGTTTTTCGCAAACGCTTGATTGCAGTTATTGCTGCTAAGGGTGGCCCAACCAGTTATTAGGTTCAGGGGGCAATTACTTTTTCACACAGGGCCATGTAGGTTTTGATTTTTTTTCTCCCTAAATAATAAAACCCCTCATTTAAAAACTGCATTTTGTGTTTACTTGTGTTATCTTTGACTAATAGTTAAATGTGTTTGATGACCAGAAACATTTTGTGTGACAAACATACAAAAGAACAAGAAATCAGGAGGGGGGCAAATAGTTTTTCACACCACTGTATATATATACACACACACAAACCGGATTCCAAAAAAGTTGGGACACTAAACAAATTGTGAATAAAAACTGAATGCAATGATGTGGAGATGGCAAATGTCAATATTTTATTCAGAATAATTCAAATTCAAATTAAAATTTTATTGGTCACATACACAATCATACACAGTATAATATGCAGTGAAATGCTTTATACGACCGCCAGTGACCTTAAAAAAAGAAAATAAAAGCTTGTACATAAAATAAATAATCAATAAAAAGGAAATACTAAAGAAATAATTTTAACTAGTAAAATTAAAATTAACTGTGCAATAAGGGCATAATAAAATATTGCAAAAATAGGGTAGAAATATAGGGTAGAGTATATATGTATATAGAATTAAAGTGTCAGTGGTTGTGCAAATATGCATGAAGGTGACATGTGCAATTGTCCAGATGTATGAGTATTTAGTGCAAGTGTGTAAGAATGTGTCCATGATTGTCCAGTCAGTGTTGTGAGCTTAAAAGATGTTATTAGTCCTGTGTGGAGGTGCGATTGAGAGACCTTATCGCCTGCGGGAAGAAGCTCCTCCTCAGTCTCTCTGTGTTGGCCTTTAGGGAGCGGAATCTCTTCCCAGACCGCAACAAAGAGAACAGTCCATTACTGGGGTGACTGAGGTCCTTCATGATCTTCCTGGCCTTAGTCCAGCACTGCTTGCTGTAGATGGAGTGCAGGTCAGGGAGCTCAATGCGGATGATGCGCTCGGCTGATCGCACCACCCTCTGTAGAGCTCGTCTGTCCTGCATGGTGCTGTTCCCGAACCAGGTCGTGATGTTTCCCGTCAGGATGCTCTCTATGGTGCAGGAGTAGAAGTTCCTGAGCACCTTGGAGGGCAGTCTAAAGTCTCTCAAGCGTCTGAGGTGGTAGAGACGCTGCCGGGCTTTTTTCACCACGGTGTTGATGTGACAGGACCATGACAGGTCCTGCGTGATGTGAACACCGAGGTATCTGAAGCTGTCCACTCTCTCCACTGGGCTCCTGTTGATGACGGGGGTCTGGTAGTTCCTCTCCTGCTTTGTACTAAAGTCCACTATCAGCTCCTTTGTCTTACTGACGTTCAGGAGGAGATTGTTCCTCTGGCACCAGTTCTCCAGATTTCCAATCTCCTCTAGGTAGTCCGACTCATCATTGTTGGTGATCAGTCCGACCACGACGGTGTCGTCAGCAAACTTGATGATGGAGGTGGAGTTGGTAGTGGCCACGCAGTCGTGGGTGTACAAAGAGTACAGCAGGGGGCTCAGAACACAACCCTGGGCGGCTCCAGTGCTGAGAGTGAGTGTAGCTGAGACATGTCCGCCCATCCTTACTGCCTGTGGTCTGCCAGTCAGAAAATTGGAGATCCACTGACATATAGATGAGCTCAGTCCCAGGTGCTCCAGCTTGGTGGTGAGTGTGGAGGGAATTATTGTGTTAAAAGCAGAGCTGTAGTCGATGAAGAGCATTTTAACATAATTCCCTTTCCTAGTGTCCAGGTGAGTGAGTGATGTGTGGAGGAGATGAGAGATTGCATCGTCTGTGGAGCGGTTCTGACGGTATGCAAACTGTAGTGGGTCCAGTGTGTCGGGTAGTGAAGAAATGATGAAGTCTCTGATAAGGCGTTCAAAGCACTTCATCACTGAGGTGAGGGCTACAGGGCGATAGTCATTGAGGGAAGCAGGATGTGGTTTCTTTGGAACAGGAACAATGATGGACTCTTTGAAGCATGTGGGGATCACCGACTGAGATAAAGAGATGTTGAATATCTCAGTGAACACAGGTGCTAGCTGGTCTGCGCAGACTCTGAGAATACGACCTGAGATGCCGTCTGGTCTTGCTGCTTTCCTGGTGTTCACTCTCTTGAAGGCTCTCCTCACGTCGTGCTCGGAGATGATGAGCGCGTTCCCGGTGCTGGCAGTGTCTTCCTGTCTGCAGCCGTTAGCGCCGCTAGCATTAGCGCCGTTAGCATTAGCGCCGTTAGCATTAGCATCGCTAGCGTCTTTAGCTGCAGCCTCGAAGCGAGCATAGAAGTTGTTGAGCTCGTCTGCCAGAGTCGCGTCCGCGTTCGTCATACCGGATGCTGGTGCTTTATAGTCCGTTATTGTTCTCAGTCCCTGCCACAGGCTCCTAGAGTCACTCTGTTGAAGCTGTGACTCTAGTTTTCTCCCGTAGCGCTGCTTCGCCTCTTTCACCACCTTCCGGACGTTATATGACGCAGCCTTGTACGGTTCCATGTCCCCCGACGCAAGTCCCGTGTTGTAGGCAGCTGTGCGAGATCTCAGAGCGTCGCGGATGGTTTTATCCACCCACGGCTTCTGGTTGGGAAACGTTCTGATAGTCTTTTTCTCTACCGTATCGTCTACCAGCTTTTCAATAAATCCCACAACCGCTTCCGTAAACACGCTGACGTCATCATCGGAGCTGTTTCTGAACATGTCCCAGTCTGCGTCATCGAGTGCATCCTGTAACGCGGCCACCGATTGGTCCGTCCAGTGCGCGACCTCCCTCAGGACCGGAACTTCCTGTTTCAGCCTTTGTTTATATTTTGGCATGAGGAAGATGGCGGCGTGGTCGGATTTACCAAATGCTGGACGAGATTGTGCCTTGTAACCGTCTTTGACCGTGGTATAACAATGGTCCAGTGTCCTTTCGCCCCTGGTGGGGCAGGTGATGTGCTGATAAAAGTTGGGCGCTGCGCGTTTGAGGTTGGCACTATTAAAATCCCCCGCCACAATGAGCGCAGCGTCCCGGTGTTGTGTCTGGTGCTGTGTGAGCGCCTCATGCAGCTCGCATAAGGCCTTGTCTGTGTCTGCTTGTGGAGGAATGTAAACGGCACTGATTATGACCGATGTGAACTCCCGTGGAAGATAAAATGGACGACACATGATGGACAGTAGTTCCAGGTTTGGTGTGCAGGAGCGTGTAAGAGGAACAACGCTCGCGCTGTTGCACCAGCTGTTGTTCACCATTAAGCACACGCCGCCTCCCCTTGACTTCCCCGAGTCCCGCGTCCTGTCCATTCAGTGTGAACATAAATCACGGAACAAAAGTTTAAACTGAGAAAATGTATCATTTTAAGGGAAAAATATGGTGAATCAAAATGTCATATTGTCAACAAATCCCAAAAAAGTTGGGACAAGGCCATTTTCACCACTGTGTGGCATCTCCCCTTCTTCTTACAACACTCAGCAGACGTCTGGGGACCGAGGAGACCAGTTTCTCAAGTTTAGAAATAGGAATGCTCTCCCATTCTTGTCTGATACAGGCCTCTAACTGTTCAATCGTCTTGGGCCTTCTTTGTCGCACCTTCCTCTTTATGATGCGCCAAATGTTCTCTATAGGGGAAAGATCTGGACTGCAGACTGGCCATTTCAGCAGAGGTGTCAAGTAACGAAGTACAAATACTTCGTTACCTTACTTAAGTAGAAATTTTGGGTATCTATACTTTACTGGAGTAATTATTTTTCAGCTGACTTTTTACTTCTACTCCTTACATTTTTAAGCCATTATCTGTACTTTCTACTCCTTACATTTTAAAAATAGCCTTGTTACTCTATTTTTATGATCAGAACGCGCAACCCCCCCCCCCCCCCCCCGTCACATGATCAGAACGCGCAATCCCCCCTCCCAGCCGCATGATAAGAACGCACCCCCCCAGTCGCACGATAAGAACGCCCCCCCCCCAGTCGCATGATCAGAACGTGCAACCCCCCTGTCCATCCGTCGCATGATCAAAACACGTGAGCTTAATGCTTTTTTTCCCCCCTCACGATACTTTTACTTTTATACTTTAAGTAGTTTTGAAACCAGTACTTTTACACTTTTACTTGAGTAAAAAGCTTGAGTTGATACTTCAACTTCTAAAGAAGTCTTTTTAAACCCTGGTATCTATACTTCTACTCAAGTAATGAATGTGAATACTTTTGACACAACTGCATTTCAGTACCCGGATCCTTCTCCTACGCAGCCATGATGTTGTGATTGATGCAGAATGTGCTCTGGGATTATCTTGTTGAAAAATGCAGGGTCTTCCCTGAAAGAGATGACTAGATGTTGTTCTAGAACCTGAATATATTTTTCTGCATTGATGGTGCCTTTCCAGACATGCAAGCTGCACATGCCACACGCACTCATGCAACCCCATACCATCAGAGATGCAGGCTTCTGAACTGAGCGTTGATAACAACTTGGGTTGTCCTTGTCCTCTTTGGTCCGGATGACATGTCGTCCCACATTTCCAACAAGAACTTTGAATCGTGACTCGTCTGACCACAGAACAGTCTTCCATTTTGCCACACTCCATTTTAAATGATCCCTGGACCAATGAAAACGCCTGTGCTTGTGGATCTTGCTTAGAAATGGCTTCTTCTTTGCACTGTAGAGTTTCAGTTGGCAACGGCGGATGGCACGGTGGATTGTGTTCCCTGACAATGGTTTCTGGAAGTATTCCTGAGCCCATTCTGTGATTTCCTTTACAGTAGCATTCCTGTTTGTGGTGCAGTGTCGTTTAAGGGCCCGGAGATCACGGGCATCCAGTATGGTTTTACACCCTTGACCCTTACGCACAGAGATTGTTCCAGATTCTCTTAATCTTCGGATGATATTATGCACAGTTGATGATGATAACTGCAAAGTCTTTGGAATTTTTCGCTGGGTAACACCTTTCTGATATTGCTCCACTATCTTTCTGCGCAACATTGTGGGAATTGGTGATCCTCTACCCATCTTGGCTTCTGAGAGACACTGCCACTCTGAGAAGCTCTTTTTATATCCAATCATGTTGCCAATTAACCTAATTACTGTTAATTGGTCTTCCAGCTCTTCGTTATGCTCAAATTTACTTTTTCCAGCCTCTTATTGCTACTTGTCCCAACTTTTTTGGGATTTGTTGACACCGTGAAATTTGTAATCAACATATTTTTCCTTTAAAATGATACATTTTCTCGGATTAAACTTTTGATCTGTCATCTATGTTCTATTCTGAATAAAATATTGACATTTGCCATCTCCACATCATTGCATTCAGTTTTTATTCACAATTTGTTTAGTGTCCCAACTTTTTTGGAATCCAGTTTGTAGTTAATTCATGTCTATTTATGATGCACACACCTTTTTACGTTTTAAATACGTAAAACCTCCGCTGCGTGTATTCATTCACAGGCTGCAGCGCGCGCACAGAGAAAAAATAGGAGACTGTGGTTTAGGAGTGGATTGGAGAGAAGAGAGCTGTTCAGTTAAAAAAAATAAAAATATATATAAAAACATAATATGATCTTTTTGAGTTATGAGGTTTTTTTTATTTAAAAACCTTTCAGTTTTGTAAATATTCTAGTTATAGTGTGTTATGTTTTTCTTTAGGTTAAACTGTTTTGAGAATTAGATCATCCAGCTAAGATAAATATTATGTCGTTGATTGATAAAATCTGGATTAAGGATATTTCATTTTATTTATATAATTTGTATTTTTCATCTTCCCCCCTGAGGGATTGCCACCTTATTGTGATCAAAGGGTTTGCGTGCCTCAGTGACCTTAAGAGCTATATACCAGCAGGAGCTTAGTCTTCGGGAGTGGGGGATGCATGTTGAAAGGCAGACTTTTTATGTCTTTGTAATGTCTTCTGATGGTGCTCAATGTTACGTCTACATCAACAGATTTCAGATGGCGGTGTATTTCGCGACTGGAACTTCCAGCAGACTTCATTGTCCTGATGTCTTGAGAATGAAGCTTACTGATCTTGGTCATTTTTAAATGCTTCTACTGTACGTGTGGATGGACTGTATTTATCCTGGCAATGTATGTCATAGTGACGTGGAAAGTGAGAATCTGATCTGTACATGGGCGTCAACTCGCACGTTCTGTAATGTTCCATTGTCTTTTAGAGCCCATTACTAAAGCATTCGCTAGTTATCCAGCTGATATGCACGTTAATCTGCATTTGAAAAGGATTAAAAATGTGCAAAATCAACCTGAATCTCTCTAAGTAAGTAAGCAAATCAAAGATAAATGAATAAATAGCTTTCAATTGTATTTCAGCATAGTAAAAGTACCCTAGCATGAGTTAATGTATGTAGATGGCAAATAAAGTTTCCGAAAAAAATGCGGGAAAATATGTTTTCCATACTCATAATAACTAACTTGTTTACATTACACTTGTTAAATTGAAAGCTCATACTGTAAATTGGTGAGCCTATTACTTTCTACTGAACAGCTCCGAAAACATTAAAGAAATTGTTCACCCCCCAAAAAAAAATTAATCTGTCATTATCCCTTCAATAAAAGCACCACACTTACCCGACACTGTACATCTGATTGACCCTACTGAAAAAAATATAGCACTGGCTATATTGAAGATTAAAGGCTATATTAAAACAATTGAAGTAATCTGTCACACCTAATATTTTAGCATTGACGTAATGTAAATAAACCTTTTACTCTAACTTAAAATTTTTAAGTTCATGTAAACTAATTTCTGAAGGTGAAACAAATTCAATTCAATTCAATTCAATTTAATTTATATAGCGCTTTTAACAATGGTCATTGTCTCAAAGCAGCTTCACAAAAATTAAAGAAATTTAACAAAAAAATAATAATAATAATAAAAAAAAATAAATAAATACTAATAATAATAATTATAGAAAAGAAAATAATTGGAAGTGTGGATGTGTGAGAAAAATGTGCAGATAATAATAATGAGACGAATGAATGAAATTTCTCTGATGAGCAAGCCAAGGGTGGCAAGGAAAAACTCCCTGAGATGGCATTAGGAAGAAACCTTGAGAGGAACCAGACTCAACAGGGAACCCATCCTCATTTGGGCGATAACAGATAGAAATGATATAACATCTTGTGTGTTGTGCAGGTGAAAATTCAATATGACAGAAATTATTTAAATTGACATGAAGACCAGTTCAGCATAGGGACGAGTCAGTAGGTGCAGAGGGCAGATGAGGTCTGGATCACTGGAAGCACAGGAGCAGCATGTGTAGCTCCAACCATCATAAAGCTGAATCCAGCTGGAGCTGGTCCTTCTCTGGATGCCTCAGGAACCTCGCAGGGTCGGCCTTTGTCTACTGAAGCTGGCAAAATCTACCGATGCCTCGGGACGGGTAGAGAAATACAGAACAGATGGGGAGAATTAGCGTAGTTGCCATTCGGTATAGGTGTACTGGAGCATGAGATTATGGGATGAGTTATGTGTATGCCAGATTAAAAAGATGCGTCTTGAGTCTACTTTTGAACTGAGAAACCGTGTCTGCTCCCCGAACACTGTCTGGAAGGCTATTCCAAAGCTTTGGAGCTAAATATGAAAAAGCCCTACCCCCTTTAGTAGATTTTGATATTCTGGGAACTACTGTACCAGAAGTCCGGAGCTTTATGATCTTAAGGCGCGTGGTGGATTGTAGCGCATCAGAAGACTGGTTAGGTATGTGGGAGCTAAACCATTTAAGGCCTTGTATGTAAGTAATACTATTTTGTAATTTATTCTAAACTGAACAGGTAGCCAGTGCAGGGATGATAATATTGGGGTTATATGATCATATTTTCTGGATCTAGTGAGAACCCTGGCAGCTGCATTTTGGATTAACTGAAGCTTGTTTATTGAGGATGCAGGACAACCACCTAGTAATGCATTACAATAGTCCAGTCTGGAGGTCATGAATGCATGAACTAGTTTTTCTGCATCAGACACGGATAAGATGTTCCTAAGTTTAGCAATATTACGAAGATGGAAAAAGGCTGTTTTTGTGATATTTGAAATGTGATTTTCAAAAGACAAGTTACTGTCTAATATTACGCCCAGGTCCTTTACTGCTGAGCTGGTAGTAACAGTACATCCTTCTAAGCGCAGCCTAAATTGTGAAAGCTGTTGTGTGCTGTTTTTTTGGGCCAATAAGTAATATCTCTGTCTTATCTGAATTTAATAAAAGAAAGTTATTGGTCATCCAATCTTTAATGTCCTGGACACACTCAGTTAATCTAGACAACTTAGGTATTTCGTCTGGTTTAGTTGAGATATATAATTGGGTATCATCAGCATAACAATGGAAACTAATCCCATGTCTTCTAATGATGTTACCCAAGGGAAGCATGTATATTGAGAACAACAGAGGTCCTAAAACTGACCCTTGTGGGACCCCATATTTCACTGGCATTACACCAGACGGTTCTCCATTTAGATCTACAAAATGGTAGCGATCAGACAAGTAAGATCTAAACCATTTTAATGCCTGTCCCTGAATACATATATAATTTTGTAAGCGATCTATGAGAATATTATGATCTATAGTGTCGAATGCAGCACTAAGATCGAGCAGGACTAGCAATGAGATGCAGCCTTGGTCTGAAGCTAAAAACAAGTCGTTTGTAATCTTAACTAGTGCAGTTTCTGTGCTATGATGGGCCCTGAAACCTGACTGAAATTCTTCAAGGATGTTGTTATCCTGCAAGAATGTGCAAATTTGAGCTGATACTACTTTTTCTAGTATTTTTGATATGAACGGGAGGTTTGAAATCGGTCTGTAATTTGTTATTTCATTCGCGTCCAAATTAGATTTTTTAAGAAGCGGCTTAATAACTGCTAACTTGAAAGGTTTAGGGACGTGACCTAGATGTAATGAAGAATTAATAATGTTTAGGAGTGGCTCTCCAACCGTAAGCATCACTTCTTTTAAAAATCTGGTTGGGATTGGGTCTAACAGGCACGTTGTTGATTTAGCCGAGGTGATGAGTTTATACAGCTCTTCCTGTCCTATACCTGTAAAGCAGTGAAAATCTAAATGTGAAGCTATAGGCTGAACTGGATCGTGAGATACTATTAGAGGTTGAACCACCATTATTTTCTTCCTGATATTATTGATTTTTTCATTAAAGAAGTCCATAAAGTCTTCACTTCTAAACTGTGATGGGATACTCTCTGCGGGCATCTTAGGTTTTGTTAGGCGAGCCACTGTACTAAATAAGAACCTGGGATTGTTTTGGTTTCTTGCTATCAGTTGGCTAAGATGCTCAGTCCTAGCAGTTTTTAGAGCCTGTCTATAGCTGCACATACTGTCTTTATATGCAATTCGAAAAACTTCTAATTTAGTTTTCCTCCATTTTCGCTCGAGGTTACGGGTTGCTCTCTTTAGGGCGCGAGTATGACTGTTGTACCACGGTGCAAATGTTATATCTCTGACTTTTTTTAATCTGATGGGAGCAACAGTGTCTAATGTACTGGTAAAAATAGTGCCCATGCTGCTAGTCACTTCATCTAGATCATCTGTATTTAGGGGTCTAATAAGAAATTGGGACAGATCCGGTAGATTACTTGTGAATCTGTCTTTAGTAGTGGGATTCATATTTCTAACAGATTGATAACGTGGGGAGACACAGCTAATCTGTTCTACGGGTAGAGTATATGTCAGGAGGTGATGATCTGTGATATCATCACTTTGAGGTATGATCTCTATATTAGAGACATCTATACCATGGGATATAATTAAATCTAGCGTATGATTAAAGCGGTGAGTTGCTCCAATTATATTTTGCTTAACCCCAAAGGAATTTAGTAAATCCATAAATGTGAGTGCTAAAGCGTCGTTAGCATCATCTACATGAATGTTAAAGTCTCCTACTATCAACACTTTGTCAGAGTTAAGCAATAGGTCTGATAGCAGATGTCCAAATTCTTTAAGAAAATCGCCATATGGCCCCGGGGGTCTGTACACGATGGCCAGGGTAAAATATAGCAAGGGTTTATTACGTATTTCATTTAGTGCAACATTAATGATAAGCACTTCAAATGAATTAAACCTGGGCCTTATTTTCTGGGTAACAGTGAGTACATCATTGTAGATAGTGGCGACACCACCACCGCGACCAATTAGATGGGGCTCATGCTTATAGAAATATCCTGACGGAGTAAACTCATTCAGACCAAAATATTCATTTGGTTTAAGCCAGGTTTCAGTGAGACAGAGTGCGTCAAGGCAATAATCTGAGATAATTTCATTAACAATAAGTGCTTTAGGCGCAAGGGATCTAATGTTGAGTAGTCCAAACTTTAGAGGTGGATTTTGACTACTTATTTTGCCTTTTTCTGGTTTTCTGGTTATCAGATTGTTTCGGGCAAATTTAACAAATTTATTCTTTTTTCTCAGTATTCGGGGAACAGACACAGTTTCTATAGGACAAGCTATGTGTGTGCGTCTATCACTACGGTGAGTTGTGATGTGTCTAATATGTTTGGAATCTACAGTATGACTTACCGCCAGTCAGATGGTTCGTAGTGTCCTGGAGATGTTGTCAGAGAGGACCGCTGCTCCAGCTCTGCTAGGGTGTAGGCCATCGGTGTGATAGAGCCTAGGACGCTCCCAGAAAACATTCCAGTTATCAACAAAGCGTAATTTCTGTTGTTGACACCAAGATTGTAACCATTCATTAAAAGCAAATAATCTACTGAACTTCTCGATTCCTCGCTGAAATGTGGGAAGCGGTCCAGATACGATGATCCTTGTCGTAGGTGATGTGCTGCGGACCTTCTCGACCAGGCTCCTGAAGTCCTTCTTTAGGATCTCCGTCTGCCTCAGCCTGGTGTCGTTCGTGCCGGCATGAAGGACCACAGCTCCAATGTTCTTCCTCAGGGCAGCAGGCACCTGTGCAGCAACATCAAGAACACGTGCACCAGGTAAACAGCGTGTGTGCACCTTACCTTTAGCCGTGGTAGCACGCACGTGACGAACGATGGAGTCTCCGATGACCAGGACGTCGTGTGCCGTCTCGCGGAGAGGAGCGAAGCGGTTTCGGGTCGAGATGTCGAAGACGGGTGGTGGTGGAGGGGGAGAGGTCCTCGCCCGGGGCTTGGCGTGCTTCTTCCGCTGCTGCTGTATCCAGGGTCCGTGGTATCCCGGCGCCGGGGTGTAGGAAAACTGGGCGGGCTGCGTCCTTGGTGTGTTGGACCTGGGCAGAGAAACACGCGGGGTTGAGGTTGTAGGAGAATTCTCACTTGTTCTATGTTTACGTCACTTTCCTATTAATTTTTACATCGTTAACCAACGGTACTTAAATATAATTATTTTCATGTTATTCGGCGCTGCTGACTTACTGTAGAAACTCCGGTGTTTTTGAAAATCACCACGTTAGTTCGCTAATGCTAATGTAGGTAATATAGGTGTTTTTAGCTACAGTAGCAAACATGGACACAAAACTCAATCTACAAAGTAGTTGTTCCTGACATAAATCATGAATTTGCTCATATAAGAGATACATTTAACATAGAAATGACATGAGTTTGCTTTCTTACCTGGTTTAAAGGAGTTTTCTTTGAGAAACTCGGGCCGCCAGCACGACGTGACTCAGTCCGTGATAATGCTGCGTCATGAGGTCATGTGACCCATGAGGTCATGTGACACGGTGAACTTTGGTTTGAAGCAGAAATGTCCTTTGTGAATGGATTAGATTTAAGTTTAATCATGGGCTTTAACTAACAGTAACTGAAATACAGGTTCTGATATCCTTCCTTACTTGTTTCAACGTCATGCTCCGGTTTGAGGCGGAAATAAAATTATACCGGCAAAACTAAAGACTGCGCATGCGCAAATCACACTCAACCTAATAAGAGTACCTTGATCAAAATGAATTATTTCACTTTGGTTCCCTGCTGTAAATAGCATTCAACTAAAGTAAAAAAAAAAAAATTCACCCATAAGCATGAATTAGACACTTTAGTTTAAAAGAGCAAATAATTTTTTTAAACTAATGGAATGAGAAATAAACACATTAAACGAACGATAGCTAGGTTTACTTTTTTCAGTGACCTGTCCCTCAAAAATTTCTGTCTCCTTTGCCTGTGTTTGATAATATGAAGCACATATACACTCATTCATCATGAAAGATCTATTATAAAACAAAATAAAATTCATGTTCGCTTCAGCACTGTTCATCCGCGTCGTTACATTCATTGTTGTACTTGGTCCGGCTTTTAGATAAAGTCCTTCCATGCGCCATCTGGCGGATATTCAGTGAAGCACAACACATTTATTTTAAATTCCTGAATGTTGCCTCCGGCAAGTCGCGGCACGCCGCGCGCTAAATTGCGGCATCCCACGGGAAAACACGCGCAGTCTTAAAGGCGACATCTGTACATTGCATTTAGTTTGAGAGCAAAGTAATGACAACATAAACTGTACATTATTTGTTTTGTATTGCTTTTTACCTTCTCCTCAAACTCACACTGCATGATTTTCAAAGTCATCGGATCACCATTGTTTTCACACTGTACTATCTGTGGTAGCATTTAGTTGCTGCTGTGTTCACACTGCACAATGAATTGGTGAGAGGAGATTACACACTGCATGACTTTACAATAGGAAGAATCGCCAACAACTCTGTCTGGTGTGCAAGCTACAGCCAAACGCACACAAGAAGTGATAAGGAAACAACACAAGATCATGCTGACATTGTGGTCTATAATTCCTCCCGAACAAACAATAATTAAAAAAAGATGACGTCCTTGTTTAAGATCCCATATGGCAAAAACTGAAATTTCATGGCTTTTTTCATGGTAACTGAGGTCTAGGGGCTATGTAACTACCATATAAGTTTCAAAATAGTCAATCCACAGTAGAATGCACACAGCCTGCATAAAGTAGCTCTGCCTTTTCACGAGCTGCTGTGATGTCCAATCTACTCAGTCACCGCTTTCAGTCACCATCAACCACCATCCCACCCTTCTTTTGCCAAAACATCACGTCCATGCCATTGCTGAACAACAATAACATGAAAACAAGTCGAGAAAATGCTGTTCAGTCGATAGATGTCGAAACTACATCATTACACAGGCTTCCGAACAACATTAATATAAAAGACCAGTGGCACGTCAGCTTCAGCATCTTTCACACAGCCATTCCATTAAACTTTAAAAATTTACATTTAAAATTTTATTTAGTTAATAGAAGTTAATTGATAAAGAAAATCTATTTATGACATTATTTTTGACAGCATTATGATTATTTATTAAAACTTCAGACAACAACAATTAGTGCCACGAGGTTATTTGCAACACTATATATTCTACAAAACAGAGGACTACACACCTTACAGCGCAATATAATGTGGCTTTAGAAGAGGAAAGGTAGGATTAAGAAGTGAGCAAGTGATGAATTAGTATTATAGGTCCCAAGCAGATACAGTAACAATAATGGGTGCCCTACCTCATGCAGTCTCCATTGATGGCTAATAAACATTGATACAAGTAGGCTATGGTTAAAGTGGTGAACTTATAAAGTCTTAAATGTTTTGTTTTCCCTTCTCAACGCATTATGCATTTACTCACCAATAATGGCTACTTTTTTAATTTGGTCAAGTCTCCAAGTCGAAGGTGCCCAGCAGCAGATTCCGTACCATGGCAGTAGCAGAGGTGGCAAGGCGGGCTGCTCTCCACGCTTCTGTCTGGCAAAACACCCCAGAGCCCTTTATAACTTCAATCTGAAAAATTATTTCACATCACAATATTAATTAATTTTTTTACAAACTTTTCATGTTTCATACTGATTATGTTTAGCTTCCCAATAGTTAATAGGATTTTATGTATAATTGCAGATTAATGATAAACATACATGCAGGGTAAAACTGCAACAGGAACAGTACAAAATAAAAACTGAAAAAAGATGGACATTCAGCGTAAAACAGTGCAAGATAAAAAAAAAAACTGTACAAAACATACATGCAGGGTAAGCATTGGTGGGAGCAATGTCCAAGCAGTGTAGAGAAATATTTCTGTACGACTTCATTGTTTTGTGCTGTGTAGTACTGTATAGTATTGTAATAGCTGATCAGAGTGATCAACTCCCCATGTGCTGGTTGTATGCAGTCACAGGACATGGAAATGTCCTACGTAAGGCAGTATTTTAGCCACCTGGAACTAGCTTGTTTGTGCTAAATAACATTACCGATAGCAGTGTTATAAGCTAACCAAAATGGAGCCAAATACACATTAGCAACCATAATCTAAAGCTATGCAAAACAAGGTGAATAGAAACATCTGTAAACTCCATAAGGGATTAGCTTAGCCACCGGGAAATATCATGTTTGTGCTACATGAGGCAGCATGTTAGCATGATTTACCTAAACTATATAAACGGCATTGAAAGCCAATGTGTCACACAACCTGACAAGAGCTAGCTGTAGTGAGGAAAATATTTACTAATATTAGTTTAATATTATCAGAATAAGAGTTATATAAGACTTAATAACTCCCGTTCGTCGTCAGAGTCACACAGTCTTCTTCTGAGGTAAATGTAAACTCCTCCAACTTTCCAGAACATTCTGAAGAGTTTCCTCGGATGTGTAAGCGCGTGCCATATTCCAAAATGTGCAGAAAACTCACTGAATCGGAGTATTTTCAAACCTGTCTCTCTGTGTTAGTTTTTCATGCAGGTGTCCGGGGGCGTGGCCCAGTATGTAAATTACCCGGACTGATTTCCGTGTGATTGGCGTGTGGGCGTGCCCTGCCTTGGGTCATTAGCATATAAGTGCGACAGAAATTCTGTGCCTCTCCTTGGTTTCATACGGATTACATAAACTGAGAATATTTGTTTTCAATGTGACTTGCATCATTTAAAAGTAGACACTTTAAGCTTTCTATAGATATATTTCCCATTTCAGTTAATTTTAGTGACGTGTTTCAAAAAGATTTTCACGGAGACTGAGGTTTCATATATGTGCATATATACTCATATACTGTATGTGGACAATTAGGATTAGTTTTTTGCTTTTTTGTTTTGTTAGTTCTTAGTTATTGCCTTGATAATAGAAAATATGAGCTAGGCATCATGTATGACAGTTGCCAAAGTGAGATATGAGCTAAAATGACGAGATCCTGCCATAGGAGACATATCTTGTATATACATATAGGGCTTATATGTGGATATAAAGAAGCAATACAGGAGACCTATATGGCCTGTACTGTATATGCACATATATGCACCTCAATGTTGCCTACATGTGGCATATATACGCATATATTCAGCATATATATTATCATATATATGCATATATACTGCATATAGGTTTCATATATGCGCATATGTCCTCATATAGGTGCGGATATATGCGCATATATACTGCATATACAGAGGTGTCAAGTAACAAAGTACAAATACTTCGTTACCTTACTTAAGTAGAAATTTTGGGTATCTATACTTTACTGGAGTAATTGTTTTTCAGCCGACTTTTTACTTCTACTCCTTACATTTTTAAGCAATTATCTGTACTTTCTACTCCTTACATTTTAAAAATAGCCTTGTTGCTCTATTTTTATGATCGGAACGCGCAACCCCCCCGGTCGCATGATAAGAACACGCGCATATATATATATATATATATATATATATATATATATATATATATATTTTTTTTTTTTTTTAAGCACCATGGCAAATCTCTCGTAGTCAATTTTTTTTACCTGTTTTAAACACATACACACATGCACATACACACATTTTATAGAAATGCACTTAGTTAATTTAATTTGCCTTACATTGTTGAATGAGGATGGGTTCCAAAACCAAAAATCAACATTGATTCAATGTTTGTCTTTTCAACACAGAAAAGCAATGAATTATCAACATTGATTCAACATTATTTAGCACTGAATAATCAATCTCAACCAAAATGATGATTCTGATGAAATTTCAACATTGAATCAATGTCACCTTGCTATCTGGGGTAGCAATCATCTAAGGTATGACCTTTCTCACAGAATGCACAAGGTTTAGTGAAGGCACTGATAACTGATGCACCAGTTCTCTTTGCTGTAATCAAGTCGTTTTAATTTTCACCAACATGTTTAATCACCGTTGCGAAGCTGACCCCTCTTTTTCCTTCCTTTTTTAGCTTGGATCCTTGAAGGGATCACTGGTGATAGCGTCCAGGTCTCCGAAGAGCAGGTCTGAATATACTCTTGCTTGCTGGTCGATGAATTCCACCAGCTGCACGAACTTAACTCTTTTCTGACTGCGCTCCTGGTGCTTGTGTGCATGAACCCTCCATCTGTCACGCAATTTGTAGGGCAGTTTTGAGATGATAATCTTCCTGTTTGTAAGAATATCTAACTCGTCCATGGATTCAGTGTTTTCCATAAAGTTGTGGCAAGTTACCAGAAACGAGTAGAAAGCGCTTAATGACTTTCCGTCGTCTGACTTTATTTCCACCCATTTGAGTGCCTTTTGCATAAACACTGCTGCAATTTTTAGCTAATTTCCAAACCTGTCATGTAACAGTTTCTTTGCTTCTGCATAACCAAGCTGATTTGGCATATACTGTACTGGCAGCTCTTTACAAGGTTTACAGAGGTTCTCCTCTGGTATACAGTTCAGTGTCACTATCAATTCTGGATTCAATGACATGTTCGAACACTCTCATGAAAGACGTGAACTCAAGCGGGTCTCCATAAACCAGAGGAACATCGCAACAAATTGCCTTTGGCTCTTCACAAGCATGTACTGTATCAATGCCATGGCGTAAATATTCATTGTCTTGGGTAGAGCATTCCTTTAGAGTACATTTCAGGTCTGACGCTTATGGGCACACTTAAATGGGCTGCCTCGAGACGTGATGGCAGTCTGACATATTCCCTTGGTGCACTGTGGTCATAGTGTTCATTATATTCCGGTTCGGAATATATATGCACCACTCGGTTCGATGACTACACTCTTTCTTGCACACATTTATTTCAGCATTGGCCTTTGCACGCGCCGTTTCGAGTCTCAACCTTTCCTTTTTTGCTTGTAATTGTGCGACATTAGCCTTTAGTTGTGCTTTTAATTTTGCTTCCTCTGTTTCTAACGCCTGCCATTGGTCTAAGGTTGCTGCTTCAGCCAATAAGGCTGCTCTGTTGGCTTCTGCCTTTTTTAACCGAGCTAAGGATGCTGTAGATGTTGAGGACCTCTTGGATGCTGCTGTCGCTATGCTTCCATGCTTGTTAGAGGCGTGTGTCTTTGATCCCACCCTTGACACGCTGTCGTCTGGCGAAACTCCATCGTCGTACGAGGGAGGCTTTATGAAGCGGCCCCTAGTTTCCATGATCCACAACTCCACCTTTGTCCTGAATTCTGTGCAGCATAGAATTTTAGACTCATACCAGTTTTGATGATCATGTTCACGTTTGTCTTCATCTAAGCACAATTGCACGTTTCTATTGCTTTCAACAATAGAACTATACTTCAATTTCATACAGGTTGTAGAAATGGTGCATGAGCAGCGTTATTTCATAGGATAATGCAGTCAATTGACTCCACTTCTCTCCTCTGACGGCATCATTTCATGAAGACGCCTTTCTTTTGAGTCTTTGTCGATGAGCGCCCTCTCACGCTCAGGCTCAGTAATGGCAGCGTCGTTTACTTCTTCGTCTGCCATACTGAAATTCAAAGCAGGTCTCTTTCGGTTTCGATTTCAACAGTCACTTATCTTCGCTTGAACGACGGAGAAAGCTTTTGACTTTACATGTGCGGGAATGTTATTCCACAAGTTCTTTCAATTGCTTTGTTACTCACGACACGGAAGACCATGATCTCTTTGTCTCTTGTTTTATTTTCAGCATCAAAGATTCAACACTTCGTACAGTTGTCTTGAGTAAATAAACTGTGGTTACAACAATCTATTCGCTGTAACTCATTACGGTTTTCTTAGGTTTACAAAAACCTATTTGCTGTATCTATAGATCACATACTTAGATTACGGTCAAAAGCTTGTGTTCTCCATGACTTCCGCATCTAAACTGACCTTTTACCGTACAATGCTTAAAACTTAAAGCTTAATGCTTAACTAATAAAAATAAATAAACACAACAAATTCATGAAGTGAAATGTGGCTCTTACAATGATATTTTTTTAGTATTATTCATATCAGTATATTAATATTTATTAGAGCTGCGAGCTGCAATTAATTGAATAAAAATAGAAATCACTTTATGAACCTTTGCAATTATTTAATAACAAAAGTCTGCAATTCATTACAGGTAATACAAGCATGATCAGGAATTTATGTAGTCTGTCAATAATTTACATATTTATTTATTTTTCAAATACTTTTAAGTTGATATATCCATCCATCCATCCATTTTCTTCCGCTTATCCGAGGTCGGGTCGTGGGGGCAGCAGCTTCAGCAGGGATGCCCAGACTTCCCTCTCCCTGGCCACTTCTTCCAGCTCTTCTGGGGGGATCCCAAGGCGTTCCCAGGCCAGCCGAGAGACATAGTCCCTCCAGCGGTCTCTTTCCGGTGGGGCGTGTCCGGAACACCTCACAAGGGAGGCTCATCTGGCTCCTCTCGATGCGGAGGAGCAGCGGCTCTACTCTGATCCCCTCCCGGATGACTGAGCTTCTCACCCTATCTCTAAGGGAGAGCCCAGACACCCTGCGGAGGAAACACATTTCGGCTGCTTGTATTCGCGATCTTGTTCTTTCGGTCACTACCCACAGCTCATGACCATAGGCGAGGGTAGGAACGTAGATCGACCGGTAAATTGAGAGCTTTGCCTTTTGGCTCAGCTCCTTCTTCACCACGACGGACCGATACAGAGCCCGCATCACTGAAGACGCTGAACCGATCCACCTGTCAATCTCCCGCTCCATTTTACCCTCACTCGTGAACAAGACCCCGAGATACTTAAACTCCTCCACTTGGGGCAGGATCTCACTCCCAACCCTGAGAGGGCTCTCCACCCTTTTCCGGCTGAGGACCATGGCCTCAGATTTGGAGGTGCTGATTCTCATCCCAGGGTGATGAGGCCAACAGAACAACGTCATCTGCAAAAAGCAGTGACCCAATCCTAAGTCCACCAAACTGTACCCCCTCAACGCCCTGGCTGCGCCTAGAAATCCTGTCCATAAAAATTATGAACAGGATCGGTGACAAAGGGCAGCCCTGTCGGAGTCCTACTCTCACCGGAAACAGGTCCGACTTACTACCGGCAATGCGGACCAAGTTCCGACACCGGTTGTACAGCGACCGGACAGCCCTTAACAGGGAATCTGATATCCCATACTCCCGGAGTACCCCCCACAGGACTCCCCGAGGGACACGGTCGAATGCCTTCTCCAAGTCCACAAAGCACATGTAGACTGGTTGGGAAAACTCCCATGCCCCCTCCAGGACCCTGCTAAGGGTGAAGAGCTGGTCCACTGTTCCGCGACCCGGACGAAAACCACACTGCTCCTCCTGAATTCGACTATCCGACGGACCCTCCTTTCCAGCACCCCTGAATAGACTTTCCCGGGGAGGCTGAGAAGTGTGATCCCTCTGTAGTTGGAACACACTCTCCGGTCCCCCTTCTTGAAGAGGGGGACCACCACCCCGGTTTGCCAGTCCAGAGGCACTGTCCCCGATGTCCATGCAATGTTGCAGAGACGTGTTAACCATGACAGCCCTACAACATCCAGAGCCTTGAGGAACTCAGGGCGGATCTCATCCACCCCCGGGGCCCCGCCACCACGGAGCTTTTTGACTACCTCGCCGACCTCGGCCCCAGAGATGAAAGAGTCCACCTCTATGTCCCCAGACTCTGCTTCCTCATCGGAAGGCATGTTGGTGGAATTAAGGAGGTCTTCGAAGTACTCCCCCCACCGACCCACAACGTCCCGAGTCGAGGTCAGCGGCGCACCATCCCCACTATACACTGTGTTGACCGTGCACTGCTTTCCCCTCCTGAGATGCCGAGTGGTGGACCAGAATCTCTTCAAAGCCGTCTGGAAGTCATTCTCCATGGCCTACCCAAACTCCTCCCACGCCCGGGTTTTTGCCTCAGTAACCACCGAAGCCGCGTTCCGCTTGGCCTGCCGGTACCTATCAGCTGCCTCTGGAGTGCCACCAGCCAAAACGGCCCGGTAAGACTACTTCTTCAACTTGATGGCATCCCTCACTGCCGGTGTCCACCAACGGGTTCTTAGGTTGCCAACGCGACAGGCACCGACCACCTTACGGCCACAGCTCCGGTCGGCCGACGCGACAATGGAGGCGCGGAACATAGTCCATTCGGACTCAATGTCCCCCACCTCCCCCAGGACGTGGTTGAAGCTCTGCCGGAGGTGGGAGTTGAAGCTTGTCCTGACAGGGGACTCTGCCAGACGTTCCCAGCAGACCCTCTCAATACATTTGGGTCTACCAGGCCTGACCGGCATCCTACCCTGCCAACGGAGCCAACTCACCACCAGGTGGTGATCAGTTGATAACTCCGCCCCTCTCTTCATCCGAGTGTCCAAGACATGTGGCCGCAAGTCCGATGACACGACCACAAAGTCGATCATCAAACTGCGGCCTAGGCTGTCCTGGTGCCAGGTGCACAAATGGACACCCTTATGCCTGAACATGGTGTTCGTTATGGACAATCCGTGACGAGCACAGAAGTCCAATAACAAAACACCGCTCTGGTTCAGATCGGGGGGGCCGTTCATCCCAATCACGCCATTCCAGGTCTCACTGTCATTGCCCACGTGAGCATTGAAGTCCCCCAACAGAACGATGGAGTCCCCAGGAGGGACGCTCTCTAGCGCCCCCTCTAGAGACCCCAAAAAGGGCGGGTACTCCAAACTGCTGTTCGGCGCATAAGCGCAAACAACAGTAAGGATTCGTCCCCCCACCCGAAGGCGGAGGGAGGCCACCCTCTCGTCCACTGCGGTGAACCCCAATGTACAGGCCCCGAGCCGGGGGGCAATAAGTATGCCCACACCTGCTCGGCGCCTCTCACCGGGGGCAACTCCAGAGTAGAAGAGAGTCCAGCCCCTCTCAAGGAGACTGGTTCCAGAGTCCCAGCTGTGCGTCGAGGTGAGTTCAACTATATCTAGCCGAAACTTCTCAACCTCACGCACTAGCTCAGGCTCCTTCCCCGCCAGAGAGGTGACATTCCACGTCCCTAGAGCCAGCTTCTGTAGCCGAGGATCAGACCGCCAGGGCCCCTGTCTTCGGCCACCGCCCAACTCACACTGCACCCGACCTCTTTGGCCCCTCCTACAGGTGGTGAGCCCATGGGAAGAGGGACCCACGTTGCCTCTTCGGGCTGTGCCCGGCCGGGCCCCATGGGTGCAGGCCCGACCACCAGGCGCTCGCCATCGAGCCCCACCTCCAGGCCTGGCTCCAGAGGGAGGCACCGGTGACCCACGTCCGGGCGAGGGAAAACATTTACCAAAGTTTTAATTCATCATAAGAGGTCTTTTGAACCACTCTTTGTCTGTTCCCTCAACTAGGACCAGATTGCCATGGGAGACCCTACCAGGGGCATGGAGCCCCTGACAACATAGCTCCCAGGATCATTGGGCCACGCAAACTCCTCCACCACGATAAGGTGATGGTTCAAGGAGGGGAGTTGATATATAAACCAATTCATTCATGCAGCAAAAACACTACAGAAAATTTAGAAACACCAGTTAGCCTAATCTGCATCTGTCTTTGGACCGTGGGAGGAAACACACTACCAGGGGGAGAACATGCAAACTTATGACACATCAATAATACAACCTAGATGCTAATTTGTGCCTGCAGTTGTTGAGACTGGTGTAGGTGTGTGTAATGAGTGGGTTTTGAGACTAATTCGTTAGTTTTGGGGAAAAAAAGACTGGAGTCTTTTAAACATAAGTGACCTCTGATACTAATGCAATGCAAAATAAAATGCATAAAAATGCTTAAAAAAGCATATAAATGTTGCTCAACAGCTTTTTTTGATTATCATAGAATCAGTTGAGGTTGAACGGACAATTATGCTACAACTGGCAAATTTCATTCACTGCAGCAGAGCTACAATAATATCATTAGTCATATTTTAGAAAAATTGCCCACAAAACAGCACCTCAAAAGCCACATAAATGGTTAGATGAGTGGTAAAAAGGATTCTATGTCTCTGAATCTTACTATCCTCTTTGTTCGTGAGTTAGTTTGTTTAGCTTAGCCTTTGTTTATCCTAGCCCTTGTTTGGCTTAGCTAAGATTTAGTAATTATGAATCTTCTGTGTTGCCCTGCGATGTTGCCCTGCGATCCAGGGTGTACCCCGCCTAGTGCCCGAAGTCTCCTGGGATAGGCTCCAGGTCCCCCGCGACCCTGAACACAGGATTAAGCGGTATAGAAAATGAATGAATGAATGAATGAATCTTCTGTGTTTTCCGTATTATGGTGATTTCCTAGTTTCATTGTATCATGCTCCTTATTTCTATAGTGTGAGTTTATTTATGTTTGGTTTTCCTTACTAAAAGTCACTTTCAAAGTTAATCACCTCTGCGTATAGGCCTCACCTAAAGCCCACGCACAGCACCCCGTGACAGAATGCATGGCCAAATAAGTGGCATAGTAGAGGGGCCTCCCCTAGAATTTTTTTTGGGTGGAGCAGTAACTGTAACGCTGGGGCAAGCAGGCTTCATGGGCAGTCGGCTTGGCATCCGGTGGACAACTTGGAGCACGCAGGAGCGAGTGGAGCGACGCCCTGCAGAGCTCATCGGAGAGAGACTGGAAAGGTTGAGTGAGCGATGCAGCTGGACTGGAAAGGGTCACAGCTAGCAATTCGACGCATGCCCCCAAGGAGACAGGACGACGGAGTCAGGGGTAAAGAGAGCAGTGTGTCAGCAGAGGGTGCAAGGCGAAGAGCAGCAACGGCGGAGGCTAGTGCTCCAACAGCTGGGTGGCGAGCTCATCCAGCAGATCAACGCATGCCGGGCGACAAATGATCATGAACGCATGCAAACTCTGCTTGAGATTGGTGCACTGTTCCAGGACCAGTTCGTCCAGCTCGACAGAGGAGACCCAGAACATCCAGTCAGTCTCAGAGAAGGCTCTGCGAACCCAGACTAGCATTAGCTCAAATGCTAATGGTAATGATATCTAACTATACTGTTGTTGTTTTTCTTTTCAACACGTAATTTATGCAGTAAATAACATTTAACATTAAAATTTTCAGTGAAAATCGCCCGTGATGTGGATGTTGCCACGAGCACAGCAGTGGTGGGATACCATTGTTCCCGATTTCAGCCCGGCGCAGTTCATGGAAAATTTCAGAGTCTCTCAGGAGTCATTTGAATACATTTGTTGTCAGCTGAGTACAATGGGGAAAAGAAACACAACCTATCGCCTGTGTGTACCGCTAAGAAAACAAGTTGCTATTGCCATTTGGAAGCTGGCAACCGGCGGCGAGTACAGAACAGTGAGCCACCATTTTGGAGTAGGCATATCCACTGTATATAATTGTGTGCAGGACTTTTGTGATGCTGTGATTAGAGTACTTCTTGCTCAACACATTAAATTTCCAGATCCAGCCAAGTTGGTGGAAATGGCAAATTTTTTTGAAAGTCGCTGGGGAGTGCCACAGTGTGTTGGGGCAATAGATGGAAGTCACGTACCTATAATTGCACCGGAAGAGTACCCAGGTGATTACTTTAACCGCAAAGGATGGCATTCAGTTGTTTTACAAGCTGTTGTGAATGGAAAAGGACAATTTTGGGACATTTGTGTTGGATTTCCTGGTAGTGTTCATGATGCAAGGGTGTTAAAACAGTCATATGTATGGGAAAGGCTGAGTGATGGTGACCTGCTAAGCCAAAACAAAATTAACATCTGTGGCTGTGATGTCGGTCATTACTTAATCGGTGACCCTGCCTACCCTCTGCAAAACTGGCTGATGAAGCCATTTTCAGACACTGGCAGTGTCACGCTCTCAGTGCCTTCGCGCTGATCAAAGACTTTGATATTTCATTTCCCACGCTGTCAGACCCTCATCACGTGGTCATGCTTTCCCACGCTGTCATCGCTCCTCCCGGACCGCCCCGCCGGCACACCGGTTTCTCATCTGGCGCTGATTTCATCCAGCTTATAAGGAAGCGCAGCGCGCTGCCTCGCGCTGGATTATTGTGTGTTTTTTTGGCCATAGTTTTCTCGCGTTTCTGTTCATGAGTTTTCACGTTGCCGATCTCGCTTGTCTCTCGTTTTTCCCCTCGCCTCCCGATTTGGATTATTGCCACGCTTGGATTTAACGGCTTTGAACTTTCGCTTTCGTTTCTCGACCACGGCTCAGCTTCACGTTTTGGCTCGACGCCCTCGCTGACTGATCACACGGCTTTGATCTCTTGCTCTCCCCTCCTCGACTTCGACTCAGCTCCACGCTCACGGCGCGTCTCCCGCCCCCGCGGATTTCCCGGCGCGACACGCCCACTCTCATTCCTCCAAGCACAGTCAACGCCTCGTGCCTGCACCTGCATCTGGATTCACCTCCGCGAACTGACGAACATCGCATCTCCCTGACAGAATAATCCAGCCATACCATGGATCCAGCAGGATTAGACAGGATAAGACAGGCGTTGGAGAATCAAGGCGTTCTCCTTGGTAAACACCAGGAGGAGTTGGTCACCACCAGACAGACGCTCGCTTACGTCACCGTCCAAATGCAGCGCCTCCAGATGCCCACGGCACGGCCCACTCTCATGGACCTCCCGCGGGAGCCACGCCTGCCAGCCCCTCCCACTTACGGCGGAGAACCAGGTACATGTAGATCCTTCCTGTCCCAATGTTCTTTGATTTTTGAGCTTCAGGCCTCCACCTTCTCTTCTGAAAGATCCAGGGTAGCCTACATCATCACCCTTCTCACGGGTAGGGCCCGCGAGTGGGGCACGGCTCTCTGGGATGCACATGACCCATGTTGCGATAGTTTTTTGGAATTTTCTGGAGAGATGAAGAGGGTCTTTGACCGGTCTCACGTCGGCAGAGAGGCTGGAACCAAGCTACTACACCTCCGCCAGGGGTCAGGTTCCGCTTATGATCATGCCATTGAGTTTCGGACCTTAGCTGCCTCCAGTGGATGGAATACTAGAGCCTTGGCCGACGTCTTCCTGGAGGGGCTGTCGGAGGCACTCAAGGACGAGTTAATCTCCCGCGAACTCCCTTCGGACCTCCACGAACTTATGGATCTCGCAGGGAGGATCGACTCGCGTCTTCGTTCGAGACACCCTTTCCGGAGGTCACCCCACCCTCCCCCTCCTCGCACACGGAGTAATCGGGAGGACCCTACGCAGCCGTGCAGAACCCGCATCTCCGATGAGGAGAGACGCCGCCGCCGCCTGGAGAGAGCTTGCTTCTACTGCGGGGACTCAGGCCACATGCTGAAGGACTGCCCACTAAAAGGGAGGCACCCCCTAGTCAGATTGGGAGCCCTAGAGGGCGCTCCTCCCGATAAACTCCCGGAACCCCGCCCACTGCTCTCTGTAATACTAGTTATCAACGGCCGACCTCACCCCATTCAGGCGCTCATTGACTCCGGTTCCGATCGGAACCTCATCAGCTCCGCTACAGCCAAAGCGCTGCAGATCCCCTGCACTCCGCTGGACCATCCACTGTCCGTCCAAGCCCTAGATGGAAGCCCCCTTCCACCAATCACTCACAGAACCCTTCCACTCACTCTGAGAACATCTGGGAATCATTCTGAGAGGATCTGCCTCCTCGTCATCCGTAAGTCTCACGCCGCCCTGGTCCTCGGCTAGGACCATGGCTAGCGCTTCACGGCCCCCAGATTGACTGGGTCAAACATGTGATCACGGGTTGGAGTCCCTCTTGTGCCACGTCATGCCTTCACTCTGCACTCCCTACACCCCCAATTACAGCCAAGACTGAAAACACCCCGGACATCTCTAACGTCCCCACTTATTATCACGATCTCCAGCAGGTTTTCAGCAAAACCCAAGCCATGTCGCTTCCTCCTCATCGTCCATACGACTGTGCCATCGACCTTCTCCCAGGCACCTCCCTGCCCAAAGGCCGACTGTACTCCTTGTCTCGCCAAGAGAGAGAATCCATGAACACCTACATCACAGAGGCCCTCGCCGCCCGAATCATCCGCCCATCCTCCTCCCCTGCTGGGGCAGGTTTCTTCTTCGTGAAGAAGAAAGACGGGTCCCTTCGCCCATGTATCGATTACAGGGGCCTCAACGAGATCACCGTCAGGAACCGCTACCCACTTCCACTCATGGCGACCGCCTTCGAGCTACTCCAGGGGGCCGACACGTTCACGAAACTCGACCTGCGAAACGCTTATCACCTTGTCCGCATTCGCGAGGGAGATGAGTGGAAGACAGCCTTTAACACCTCTACGGGACATTACGAATATCTGGTGGTCCCTTTTGGTCTCACCAACGCCCCCGCCGTCTTCCAATCCCTAATTAATGATGTCCTCCGCGACTTCCTCAATTCGTTTGTTTTCGTTTACCTGGACGACATTTTAATTTTCTCTCAAGGATTGGAGGAACACCGTCACCATGTTCGTCAGGTTCTCCAGAGGCTCTTGGAGAACAAACTCTATGTCAAGGCGGAGAAGTGTGAGTTTCACACATCCTCCACCACCTTCCTGGGATTTGTCGTCTCCCCGTCCATGCTGGAGATGGAACCAGCCAAAGTCCAGGCTGTCTCTAGCTGGCCCATACCAGCCTCGCGGCGAGACCTCCAACGGTTTCTGGGGTTTGCCAACTTCTACCGACGCTTCATACGAGGATACAGCTCCGTTGCCGCCCCCCTGACCTCGCTAACCTCCGCCAAGACCCGGTTCTGCTGGAATAAGGAAGCCGACCAAGCCTTCAATGATCTTAAGGAAAGATTCACCTCTGCCCCCATCCTCACTATTCCTGATCCATCTCAGCAGTTTGTGGTGGAGGTCGACGCCTCCAATACCGGGGTGGGTGGCATCCTCTCTCAAAGGTCCACCCAGGACAACAAGATGCACCCATGCGCATTCTACTCCCGTCGTCTAACCCCAGCTGAGAAAAACTATGACGTGGGAGACCGAGAACTCTTGGCCATCAAGCTAGCCCTGGAGGAGTGGAGACACTGGCTAGAGGGGACTGAGCTTCCATTTCTAGTGTGGACCGACCATAGAAACCTGGAGTATCTGCGGACTGCCAAGAGACTCAATGGTCGTCAGGCTAGGTGGTCATTATTTTTCTCCAGGTTTAACTTTACCCTGTCCTACCGGCCAGGCTCAAGGAATTCTAAGCCGGACGCCCTCTCCCGCCAGTTTTCCCCCTCCCAGGAGCCTACGTTGTATGACACTATCCTCCCGTCCCACTGCCTCGTCGCCGCCATGGAACTGGACATAGAAAGCAAGGTTCGGCAGGCCCTGGCCCAGGAGGCCGGACCTAGCGAAGTTCCACCTAACCGTCTCTTCGTTCCCCTTCGCCTGCGCTCACAAGTTCTAGAATGGGCCCACGGATCCAAGCTATCTTGTCACCCAGGCGCCGCCCGAACCCGCTTCATCGTCCAGCAACGATTCTGGTGGCCCACGTTGGCGGAGGACACATCCAGATTCGTGGCGGCTTGCGACATCTGCACACGTTGTAAGAATGACAATCGACCAACTGCTGGTCTTCTCAGACCCCTACCGGTTCCTCAACGCCCTTGGTCCCATATCGCGGTTGACTTTGTCACTGGCCTGCCCTCGTCCGACGACAATAATTGCGTCATGACCATCGTCGACCGCTTTTCTAAATCAGTGCACCTGGTGCCTCTTCCTAAGCTGCCATCTGCCAAGGAGACAGCGGAACTACTCGTTCTCCATGTATTTCGGCTCCATGGCCTCCCCACAGACATTGTGTCGGACCGGGGTCCTCAGTTCACCTCTCGGTTTTGGGGCGCATTCTGCAGGCTCGTCGGGGCTACTCCCAGCCTATCGTCAGGTTTCCACCCCCAGTCCAATGGGCAAACAGAACGAATGAACCAAGCACTAGAGGTTTCCCTCCGCTGCATGACGACCCGGGACTCCACCACCTGGAGCAAGTTTCTCCCTTGGGTCGAATATGCCCACAACTCTCTGCCCTCCTCGTCGACAGGCTTGTCCCCGTTCCAGTGCTGCTTAGGCTACCAACCTCCACTCTTCCCAGTCCAAGAAGTAGAGGTGGAGACTCCGTCAGCTCAACACTTCGTCCGCCGCTGCAGACAAACGTGGCTACGTGCTAGGCGAACTCTGACATGAGCCATCTCCTCTTAGAAGAGACAGGCGGACCGCCACCGCACCAAGGCTCCCAGATACCGGGTGGGAGATCGAGTCATGCTCGCCACAAAGGACATTCCCTTGAAGACACTTTCACGCAAGCTCTCTCCCCGTTTTATCGGACCCTTCACAATAACCAGGATAATCAACCCGTGCGCTGTCCGTCTCCTACTCCCATCGTCTATGCGACGCATCCACCCCACCTTCCATGTGTCCCAGCTACGACGCATCGTAAACTGTACTCTAAGTACACGTTTTGGAAGATGGCACGCGCTTACACATCCGAGGAAACTCTTCAGAATGTTCTGGAAAGTTGGAGGAGTTTACATTTACCTCAGAAGAAGACTGTGTGACTCCGATGACGAACAGGAGCATTTTGAACAGAGAGTAGACCTATGCTACACTGGGTAAGTTATTAAGTCTTATATAACTCTTATTCTGATAATATTAAACTAATATTAGTAAATATTTTCCTCACTACAGCTAGCTCTTGTCAGCTTGTGACACACATTGGCTTTCACTGCCATTTATATAGTTTAGGTAAATCATGCTAACATGCTGCCTCATGTAGCATAAACATGATATTTCCCGGTGGCTAAGCTAATGCCTTATGGAGTTTACAGATGTTTATATTCACCTTGTTTTGGATAGCTTTAGATTATGGTTGTTAATGTGTATTGGCTCCATTTTGGTTAGCTTATAACACTGCTATCGGTAATGTTATTTAGCACAAACAAGCTAGTTCCAGGTGGCTAAAATACTGCCTCATGTAGGACTTTCCATGTACTGTGACTGCGTACAACCAGCACATGGGGAGTTGATCACTCTGATCAGCTATTACAATACTATACTACACAGCACAAAACAATGAAGTCATACAGAAATATTTCTCTACACTGCTTGGACACTTTGCTCCCACCAATGCTTACCCTGCATGTATGTTTTGTACAGTTTTTTTTTTTTTTATCTTGCACTGTTTTACTCTGAATGTCCGTCTTTTTTCAGTTTTTATTTTGTACTGTTCCTGTTGCAGTTTTACCCTGCATGTAAACAAATGTCCAGAATGTCCAGATTATTATTAATCTGCATTTATACTTAAAATCCTATTAACTATTGTGAAGCTAAACATAAGAATCAGTATGAAACATGAAAAGTTTCTAAAAGTTGCCAATAAATTAATATTGTGATGTGAAATTATTTTTCAGATTGAAGTTATAAAGGGCTCTGAGGTGTTTTGCCAGGCAGAAGCATGGAGAGCAGCCCGCCTTGCCACCTCTGCTACTGCCATGGTACGGAATCTGCTGCTGGGCACCTTCGACTTGGAGACCTGACCAAATTAAAAAGGTAGCCATTATTGGTGAGTAAATGCATAATGCGTTGAGAAGGGAAAACAAAACATTTAAGACTTTATAAGTTCACCACTTTAACCATAGCCTACTTGTATCAATGTTTATTAGCCATCAATGGAGACTGCATAAGGTAGAGCACCCATTATTGTTACTGTATCTGCTTGGGACCGATAATACTAATTCATCACTTGCTCACTTCTTAATCCTACCTTTCCTCTTCTAAAGCCACATTATATTGCGCTGTAAGGTGTGTAGTCCTCTGTTTTGTAGAACATATAGTGTTGCAAATAACCTCGTGGCACTAATTGTTGTTGTCTGAAGTTTAAATAAATAATCATAATGCTGTCAAAAATAATGTCATAAATAGATTTTCTTTATCAATTAACTTCTATTAACTAAATAAAATTTTAAATGTAAATTTTTAAAGTTTAATGGAATGGCTGTGTGAAAGATGCTGAAGCTGACGTGCCACTGGTCTTTTATATTAATGTTGTTCGGAAGCCTGTGTAATGATGTAGTTTCGACATCTATCGACTGAACAGCGTTTTTTCGACTTGTTTCCATGTTATTGTTGTTCAGCAATGGCATGGACGTGATGTTTTGGCAAAAGAAGGGTGGGATGGTGGTTGATGGTGACTGAAAGCGGTGACTGAGTAGATTGGACGTCACAGCAGCTCGTGAAATGGCAGAGCTACTTTATGCAGGCTGTGGGCATTCTACTGTGGATTGACTGTTTTGAAACTTATATGGTAGTTACATAGCCCCTAGACCTCAGTTACCATGAAAAAAGCCATGAAATTTCAGTTTTGACCATATGGGATCTTAAACAAGGACGTCATCTTTTTTTAATTATTGTTTGTTCGGGGAGGAATTATAGACCACAATGTCAGCATGAGCTTGCGTTGTTTCCTTATCACTTCTTGTGTGCGTTTGGCTGTAGCTTGCACACCAGACAGAGTTGTTGGCGATTCTTCCTATTGTAAAGTCATGCAGTGTGTAATCTCCTGTCGCCAATTCATTGTGCAGTGTAGGGACAACATTTGATCGGTGAATGCGGGTGCGGGCGGGAAGGTCCTCATGTATGTGCGGGATGCAGGAGAATAACATTAATCGCGGGACTCCCGCAAAATGGAAATATCTTAAACTTTATCCATTTTTAAACAAATACTACATTATTTATCTACTCAGTAGCGGTTCTGTACTCATTTGACACCCCCCCCCCCACCTACCCCGTTCAGCGCCACGCAGGTCTCTAGTGCAGTGTGAACACAGCAACTAAATCCTACCACAGATAGTACAGTGTGAAAACAATGGTGATCCGATGACTTTGAAAATCATGCAGTGTGAGTTTGAGGAGAAGGTAAAAAGCAATACAAAACAAATAATGTACAGTTTATGTTGTCATTACTTTGCTCTCAAACTAAATGCAATGTAATAATAGGCGTTATTTAATAATAACATTAACAGTGCAGCATGCATCTAACTCTGGGTAAAAAGCTTATAATAAAATCACCAAAATAAGTCTTCATGTTAAGAATAAATATGTAAACAGTACGGTATCTGAGCGTACGGATTGGAAATTTGTGTATACAGTTTGTTAATCCGTGGCCACGATTTGTTAAACTGAGGGAACAGTTTAAGTATTTGTGAGTGCGGGGGACAAATTGCAAAACCGTCGCCACGGATTGATTTTTTTTTTTATTCATTTATTTTTTTGGTCGTACAGGTCTTTTTTTTTTTTTTTTGCACATAACAGACTACATTGTTACATTAAGTATATTTGTTTTCATAGCATAGAATATGTACATTGTAGGACAACATTTGCAGATTGTAATAACACATACTGTACAGGTCCTTCTCAAAAAATTAGCATATTGTGATTAAGTTCATTATTTTCTGTAATGTACTGATAAACATTAGACTTTCATATATTTTAGATTCATTACACACAACTGAAGTAGTTCAAGCCTTTTATTGTTTTAATATTGATGATTGTGGCATACAGCACATGAAAACCCAAAATCCCTATCTCAAAAAATTAGCATATTTCATCCGACCAATAAAAGAAAAGTGTTTTTAATACAAAAAAAGTAAACCTTCAAATAATTATGTTCAGTTCTGCACTCAATACTTGGTCAGGATTCCTTTTGCAGATTCTTGTGTCTTGTGTCTCTCAACTTTCTCTTCACAATATCCCACATATTCTCTATGGGGTTCAGGTCAAGAGAGTTGGCAGGCCAATTGAGCACAGTAATACCATGGTCAGTAAACCATTTACCAGTGGTTTTGGCACTGTGAGCAGGTGCCAGGTCGTGCTGAAAAATGAAATCTTCATCTCCATAAAGCTTTTCAGCAGATGGAAGCATGAAGTGCTCCAAAATCTCCTGATAGCTAGCTGCATTGACCCTGCCCTTGATAAAACACAGTGGACCAACACCAGCAGCTGACATGGCACCCCAGACCATCACTGACTGTGGGTACTTGACACTGGAGTTCAGGCATTTTGACAGGCAAATTAACAATCTCTTCTAATAGTTCTCTTCTAAAAAGTTATTTTGTCATCCAGTTTATAATAATTTGTATGTAAGTTGTAGTGTGTTTTATTATATAGTTGTTTTATTGTAATTGTGATGTTACTTCCTGTTTAAATGGTTATGGAGCATAAATAAATAAATACATTTACATGTAAACTGAAGGATGTTGAGTTACTGACTTTTTGTTTAAAAAAAAAAAGCTTTTCAGCCCTACATGGTCTCTGATTTAAAGAAATAAATCAAAACGGACATGATTTACTGTCATAGAATCTTGCTGTACATAAAGCAAGACTAAACTATAATTTATTTAATGTTGATTCAATGTTGATTCAATGTAGATTGAATTTAAGTTGAACAAACATTGATTTTATGCCCATCTTGATCTATTTTTCATCATTGAAATAACATTATTTCAAAGTGCAAACCTGATGAAAAATCAACATTTAACATTTAAATTTCAACATTGATTCAATGACAAGTTGGTTGATGCTTTAATGTTGATTCAATGATGATTCAATGTTGTTCTGCTATCTGGGATTGCTCTTAATATTAATATATTAAACCCCTACTGTTCTACACTCCCGGACAGTAGGTGGCGGTATGCACCTGAACACATCGGTTTGCGACCCGCCAGTCAAATCAAAGAAGAAATATAAGCGGACGGTTTGTATTTTGCCTGCGTTTTCTGCTGATTCACGCTGTTTATTCGCTTCAACATTTTGCTTTGATATTTTATATCAGCATTAACAACGTCAGCGTTATATATTTTTCCTCAGGTTTTGCTGTGTGATGTTGATAATCTCCTCAACACTGAGATGTTCCTGACGGATTTTTACAGAGACTGTTTGATCAGATGAATTAAAACTCCAAGCTTGTTGTGTTTGAGGTAAGTTCAGCTGAAAACGGGGGGTTACCTAATTGTTTTTTAATTAATGGTTCAGTACACAATCATTTAAAATTTGCAAACATTAGTTTTTCCAGCACAGTGCAAAATGTTAGATGAAATGTAAGATAGCACTTTGCAGACAATAAACAAAATGAAAGGGATTTTTCATCTTTACAAACAAATTAAGCTTTAGGCCAGTGTTTCCCTTCAACAGCAAACTTACTAGATGGCTGGGATTTTGCTGCTATTGACAAACTTGTGCAAACCAGTGGTGAACATGTTTACTAGGAGTAGCTGACTTTTCATTGTTGCCAGAAGGTTTTTGGAAATGTGTCGCTAGTAGAAAACACTGGCAAACCTGTGACAATTTTTGGCAAAATAAATTATTTGCCCAAAATGAGCTGAAAGCTTGCTGCAAACCTTTCATGTTTGTAATGGAGAAAACAAAAAGAAGAATGTGAAAGTCAGAGTCCTTAGAAGAGCTGCAGGACAGTCAGTAAATGCTAATTTCATTTTAAAACTGTGCAAATTTTACCTGAGGAGTAAAAAGGGACAATATACCAAATCCTGACTTTGTTTCATTTATTACTGTTTACAGTAATATATATATATATATATATATATATATATGTATATAAGAAATTTTATTTGTTTGTGAGGTGTAGGCTGCATTTTTAAATCTGATACAATACAAATTCTATAAAATAATGAAACAGTTTGAGATTTGTCATTGTACTTATAAACTGTTTTTGAAGACTAATCAGGATGATATATTAAAGCGAATGTCTTTGTAGATTTTGTTTGAAGTGTAGAGTGTAACTAAAACTACAAGTGAAAACCCAACCATGACCCAGTTTTCAAATTAAAATTATTTGTCTCATACACAGTACAAAATGCAGTGAAATGCTTACAGTCAATAAAGCTGTTTATTGAGACCTAAAAGTGAAGCTTAGATGAATGTCAATTAATTAAAGCATTTAACCATTTTAAACAAAGCCCAGATAGCGCACACACGTCGCGGAGACGTCTATACAACGTCGTCTTTTTCATCTGGCAGATGTCTTGCAGATATCTGGCAGAGGGCGTTTGTCCTTCTGGAAGACGTCGCCGAGACGTCCGTGCCGATGTTAGAACGACGCTTAGCCTACGTATTTAAGACGAATGATGCTCTTTAGACGATGTTAATCAGATGTTTATACATTTGCCAGATGTCGAATAGACGTCGTTTCATTAAAATACCCCCTCCCATTATTTTAATTAAATACACTCGGCATGTCTATAATGCTCCCTAATGCATGTTAAAATGACCAAATATGATAATTAATAAAAAAAATACATTTTATAAAAAGCAAACATTTGATTAATTTAAGGACAAAAAAAGGACACTTTCAGTTACAAATTGCTGTGAAAAAATACAGATAGATATTCAATTAAAATTCATGATACTTAATTTAGCAAATGAACAATATTTATACTTTGTTCCTATCGCTTCACAACTCATGAGAACAGACCGAAACCAGAACACAACCGCAGATTAAGCACGCGCATATAACCGTCGGTATTTTAAGTGTGATTTAAAATACAAGAAATAGCTTAAACTAAAATAACGTGACTAAACATCGCTAAACAACAGAGACATTTATGTTCAGTATTTTGTTTCCATTTAGAAAGATATGTGGCTGCTAACGCTAGCAACCTAACTAAATGTCTGCGTCATACTACCAATACAGTTAACAGTTTAGCGTTCATTCATCAGTTCACCATCTTCTTGTCCCTGAATACATTTCACAGAGAAAGCTAAAAAGCTCAGACATGTTAGCTGTTTCTTTCATACACAGGTGGGGTTCTTTGGCTAACTATAGCAGCTATTCTCAGCTAAATTATCGTACCTCAGACCAGTGGCAGTTTTAGGCATGGGCGAACTGGGCAGCCGCCCAGGTTGGCATTTTTTCCTGTCACGTGGGGAGCGGCAAACGAACCTGGAGGAAAAAATAATAATCTGTGCCGCTAAGCGGTTTTCTATTATCTATGATACCTGTGCTGTGACCGCGCCGCCCCTGCTGCTGAAGCAGTCGCACAGAATTTAAGCGAGCGGGGCAGAGAGTGGAAGACGGGGCGGGGGGAGGAAAGGGGCAGTCATTTTTCAAGTGATCATTCAGAAATGGAATGAGTATGGCACAACTGTAAACCTACAAAGACAAGGCTGTCCATCTAAACTCACAGGCCGAACAAGGAAAGCGCTGATCAGAAATGCAACCAAGAGGCCCATGGTGAGACTGGACGAGCTGCAGAGATCTATAGCTCAGGTGGGGGAATCTGTCCATAGGACAACTATTAGTCATGCACTGCACAAAGTTGGCCTTTATGGAAGAGTGGCAAGAAGAAAGCCATTGTTAACAGAAAACCATAAGTCCCATTTGCACAGCAAACATGTGGAAGAAGGTGCTCTGGTCAGATGAGACCAAAATGGAACGTTTTGACCAAAATGCAAAACGCTATGTGTGGTGGAAAACGAACACTGCACATCACTCTGAACACACCATCCCAACTGTCAAATATGGTGGTGGCAGCATCATGCTCTGGGGGTGCTTCTCTTCAGCAGGGACAGGGAAGCTGGTCAGAGTTGATGGGAAGATGGATGGAGCCCAATACAGGGCAATCTTGGAAGAAAACCTCTTGGAGTTTGCAAAAGACTTGAGACTGGGGCGGAGGTTCACCTTCCAGCAGGACAACGACCTTAAACATAAAGCCAGGGCAACAATGGAATGGTTTAAAACAAAACATATCCATGTGTTCGAATGGCCCAGTCAAAGTCCAGATCTAAATCCAATCGAGAATCTGGAAAGATCTGAAAACTGCTGTTCAAAAACGCTGTCCATCTAATCTGACTGAGCTGGAGCTGTTTTGCAAAGAAGAATGGGCAAGGATTTTGTCATAAAGCAGCTTTACACAATCAAGAGAAAATGGAAATTTGAAATGTGAAATGTGAAAAATGAATGTGTATGAATCAAAATGAATATTTTGTCCCATATAAGCAAGCCGAGGGTGACGGTGGCAAGGAAAAACTCCCTGAGATGGCAGTCGAAAGAAACCTTGAAAGGAACCGGACTAAACAGGGAAACCAGACTTCTTGTTTTGCAGTCATACTGTGTGTTAGCCGACTGGAAGTTCAATATAACAGATGGGGGCGTGAGGCTCCGTCAAGGGGGGCGCGTTTGATCTCAGGGAACATGCTTTTTTTCTTTTTTTTTTTTTTACTGTTCTAAAATAAAGTGCAATATCACTCCACTACATTAGGGGGCAGTGGCGCTCTCATTCGCAGTGTGCGCAGGAAGCATTCGCTCGATGGTGTAGGGGTTTTGTTTGCACTGAGCATGCGCGCTTTGCACACAGTACAGAGTATGAGTATGAAGTGTAGACACGAAGTGTAGACACGAAGTGTAGCAGACCCTCAAGTGACATCATGAAAAAATATTTAACAGGGTTGAGAAGACAGGCGGAGAGATTGTAGCCATTAATCCAGACATCATCTCTGATTAAAAAAATTAGCTCAAGTTATTTTATATATTTTTGTTTTGCAGGTTAAAGTTTTTTTTTTTTTTTAATATTGTGCTCCTGAGTTAATGTTGATCAGTTTGAATGCATTATTATTTATTGATTTTATGTATTTTTTTCAGCATCATATGGTTTGACATGGTCAGTCAAATAATGTTTATAGTTTAATTAAGGATTTATTTTTTTTTAAACTTCAGATGCACTTTAAATCTTTTCTGTTACTGTTACGTTAATAAGGATTAGGGCTGCAATAACGATTATTTTGATAATCGATTAGTTGGCAGATTATTGTTTTGATTAATCGGATGACGCTAAGCGTTTCTTAAATTTGATGTTTTGCTTATAATTATATATAAAACCATACCAACATTTTTGTTTTTAACAATAATTGCAGATGGCAAGTTGATAGTGTTTTTATATATATATATATATATATATATATATATATATATATATATATATATATATATATAAAAACAAAAAACACTATCAATTTGCCATCTACATACATACATTATATGTATGTCGATTAAATCGGATAAAAAGCTAGACGCTTTAATTTGATGTTTTGCTTAACTATATAAAACCATGAATCAGGGTATTATTTATGTATAAAAGTAAACTTTAAAAAAATGCAATAGCCACATAGTTTAATTATCTTTAATTTTGACATTTAAACCGTATTTTATGTAAATCAACATTTTTGTTTTTAACACTAATTGCAGATGGCACGTTTACTGTGTGTGTGTGTGTGTGTGTGTGTGTATGTATATATATATATATATATATGAGTTTAAAAAAAAAATACACTGACATTCATTTGTTAAGAATGTCTTCAATTTTAAATTCTATTAAATTAATTCAACTTAAGTAGAAGACTTCCAGATTATGAGATATTTAATTGAAGTGTCTACTACATCCTTTTCACGGTTTATACATTATTTCGGTCCTCTCGTGTATTTTATCCTTTTTTTTTTCTCAATAAAATAAATAAATAGACCATTTTGCTATACTAGACATTCTCGCAGCTACTGTGTTCACTTTGTTTATTTTGGCCTTTTTACTGCATTTCCCTCTGTATAGCGTGTAGGATCATGGGATATATCCGGTCCTCCGAAGTGTAAAATGAACGTGAAGAAAACGCACTAGAAGTGTTTTCCTCCCGTTCGTTAGGATTTGAAGACACAGAAAAAGCTGCATGCAATGTTTTTTTTTTTTTTAACCCTGTATAACCGCGCAGGCGGACAAACGCACGTTACCAAAGCCTGTGTGAACACACTCACTGACTCCTATGTGTAGAAAACCCTCGGCACTTCATCCGCGTTCACCGGACACTACGACCGGCAGAAAAACGGTTTTAACGCCCGATAAGAGGCTTTTAATGTAAATTGCTCCCATACCTTGGAGGACTTGGGGCGCGCGCTTTTTCCTGCAAACACTTCTGTAACCTCCATTGCGCGAGCGACTGTGTATTTGTGCATCTTGTGGTCGCGCTCCTCAATGACGTGAGCAGCCCAACTAATCGATAACGGCATTCGTTGACAACGAATTTCATTATCGATTTTATCGATTAGTTGTTGCAGCCCTAATAAGGATACAGTGTTATGCAGAGGTGTAGTTATAATATTTATAGTCGCGCGGGGGGCGCGAGATGTTTTCTTCTTCCTAGGGGGGCATGACAGAAAATAATTGAGAAGCACTGCCTTAACTTAATATAGAGACCAGTTTGTTATTGGAGGCTCGGGTTGACTGTGGGCAGTTCCAGTCCTGAACTATTGAGTTAGTGGACTGGTCAGAAGTCCTCAGAGAACAGCTGTGTGCATTAGCCGAGGCCAGAACCGGCTTCATGGCTTCAAGTGGAACATGCATCCAAAGCAGGCCACACGGGGCATCCATGTGACGTATCGGGGTATCAGGATGAGTCAGACGGGTCCAGAGGGCAAATGGAGTCTGGATCACCGGCTGCTCATGAGCGGCATGCTTCTCGATAGTAAGGGACGGGGGGAGAGGGACAGGAGCAGGAGAGATAAGTTGAGCATGGCCATAGTCAAGTAATGTATAAGGTAAATGCATATTTAGTACAGGATGCAAGCAGGGAGTCTGTCAGGAAGCATGGCTTGGTTACCCTTCCACTCTTTTCACTCATGCGCACGCGCACACAATGCAAACAGTTTTATTGGAAAAATAAACAAGGAACTCTTTTATTTACACTTGATTGAGACACACTAACGGAATCACTGCTGTACAGTAAAAATAAAACAAATTAACCTGCACTTTACCTTTTGAAAAGAATCGCGAAAGAGCAGTGTTTCTGTGAAGAGCAACGTGTGTCTGCGTATGTGTCTGTGAATGACCCACACACAGACACAGCAGACTGAGCCTTGAGCAGAGAGAGAAAATAGATCTTTAACCTCTAATGAGACTTGCTTTTGCTTTACAGGCACGCTGTACATATGTAATATGTATTACGCGCACACGTGGTCACAGTGTTATACCATATGTGATTATACCAGTAACATCCAGTAGGGGAGAAGATTACCCCCAATTTCACAGCGCAAGAGAGAAAAACCATTGGCTCAGTTGTGATCATGTTACGCTCTGCGTCAAAACAAGAAGCCTATGCGTGATACGTGATACTCGGTGCTCGTAAACTAAGACTGGTTTGTTTTCCAAGTCAAAATCTATTAAAAATCTTTGCTCGTCTTGCGGAACACTCGAAAACCGCGTTACTCGCAATCCAAGGTTTCAAATTTCAAATGTAATTTTTATTTGTCACATACAGTCATACACAGTACGATGTGTAGTGAAATGTTTATACGACCACCTGTGACCTTAAATTTTGTTTTTAAAAACAACTAACAAGAAATAAGAGAAATAGAAAAGAATAAATAAATAAATAAATAGCTATAAGAAGTTAGACCAAAATATAAAAATTTTCAAAAACATATAAGAAATATAAAACCTATCTGTACGGTCTATAGTGTATTGGGGTGTGTGCACAGATGAATAATGTCCATGAGTGTCCATTTCTGTGCAATGTTGCAAAAACACAGAGATGATTAGTCATGTGTGTTATCCTGGTTGAGAGACCGTATCGCCTGCGGGAAGGAGCTCCTCCTCAGTCTCTCGGTGTTGGCCTTCAGGGAGTGGAATCGCTTTCCTGACCACAACAGAGAGAACAGTCCATTGTTGGGATGGCTAAGGTCCTTCACGATCTTTCTGGCCTTGGTCCAGCACCGCTTGTTATAGATTAAGTGCAGGTCAGGGAGCTCGGTGTGGATGGTGCGCTCAGCCAAACGCACGACCCTCTGTAGAGCTCGTCTGTCAAGTATGGTGCTGTTCCTGACCCAGGTTAAGATGTTTCCCGTCAGGATGCTCTATGGTGCAGGAGTAAAAGTTTCTGAGCACCTTGGAGGGCAGTCTAAAATCTCTCATACGCCTGAGGTGGTAGAGACGCTGCCGGGCCTTTTTAACCATGGTGTTGTGAACGGACCATGACAGGTTCCGCGTGATGTAAACAATGAGGTATCGGAAGCTGTCCACTCTCTCCACTGGGCTCCTGTTGATGATGGAGGACCAGTTCTCCAAATTTCCAACCTCCTCCAGGTAGGCTGTCTCGTCGTTGTCAGAGATCAGGCCCACCACTACAGTGTTGTCAGCAAACTTAATGATTTGGGTGGAGTTCGTAGTTGCTATGCAGTCATAGGTGTACAATGAGTACAGCAGGGGGCTCAGAACACAGTGTGAGCGAGGCTGAGGCATGTCCGCCCATCCTTACTGCCTGTGGTCTGCCAGTAAGGAAGTTGGAGATCCACTGATACATAGATGAGCTGAGTCTAAAGGGAATTATGATATTAAATGCAGAGCTGTAGTCGATGAAGAGCATTTTAACATCATTCCCTTTCCGAGTGTCCAGGTGAGTGAGTGGGGTATGGAGAAGATGGGAGATTGCATCGTCTGTGGAACGGTTCGGGGGGTATGCGAACTAGTGGGTCTAGTGTGTCCGGTAACTTCATCACTACTGAGGTGAGGGCTACAGGGCTCAGATAGTCATTAAGAGAAGCAGGATGAGGTTTCTTTGGGACAGGAACAACGATGGACTCTTTGAAAAATGTGGGGATCACCGACTGACATAAGGAGAGGTTGAATATCTCTGAACACAGGTGCTAACTGATCTGCGCAGGCTTTGAGGACTCTACCGGAGATGCCGTCTGGTCCTGCTGCGTTCCTGGTGTTCACTCTCTCTTCCTGTCTGCAGCCGTTAGCGCCGCTAGCATGGGCATCGCTTGGGTCTTTAGCTGCAGCCTCGAAGCGAGCATAGATCTGTCATATCTTGTCTGTCAGAATCACGTCCACGTTCGTCATACCGGATGTTGGTGCTTTAGGCTGAATCCCAATTCTACCCCTTAGCCCTACACTTAGCCCTACCCCTCCGTTTGGCACGTTCACGTGAAGGGGTAGGGGTGTCTCATTTCTCTTTTGGTTGGAGTGGTAAGGGGAAGGGCCAGATAGCCCTCCAAACGAAGATTTTTCGGGACCTCACTTCAAACTAAGGGCTAAGCGAAATTTTCAACATGGCTGCTCACTCGAGCAAGCAGACCCATAAATGTAAATTTTTGCCATTAATAAGGATTATGACAAGTTTTCATTATATGTATATTACCTTTAGTCTTGTGTTTGTGTTTATGGTGATGTTCTGTAAACAAATATGAAAGTTCAGTAGCATGGCATTTGATAATGCATTGTTTGTTTTGCTTATGGCCATATGTGCACATGAAAATGAATGGTCCTCACAGTGCCTTATGTCCTGTATTTATCATTACAACTCATAAAACACAATGTGACGAGCAACGGCAGAGCGAGCACACCAGCACACCACAGAGCTGGTCTGTGGTGTGCTGGTGTGTGAACAAGTTACATCTTCTGGGGCTGAATTTCTGTCAACGTTCATAGATCAAGGCCATTATTCTCTGCGCATCATCTTTTATTTTGTGCACACATTCCTAGTTCTGCAATTCTAACTGATTATGCAACGTTTTAGTAAGACACACATAGTCGATTAAAATTTTCTACAACGTGCAGCGCATCTTAACAGTATGAAGTTGGACCACAGTACTCTGTGGACAGAGAACAGTGAAATGTCTGATAACACTTTGGGTGGGATCCATCAGCATAAATAAAGAGAGAAGGAAATTTACAGAAACAGGTTGAATAATTAGCAAATTTTCTGCTGCATGCGAGTCTCTATCATTTACCACCGCAAACAATGCAGATAGGTCAACATTGTGTCAGATTCTAAGATGATCAAATCTGGTAGCCCAGATGTCTGAGACATTAACCTTTTGTCTTTATGGACTTACTGACTGGGTAGAGTTCCAATGTAATTGTGAATGCTAATCTCAAGGCCAGGCTGTGGCTTTGTCTCTATGATAATGTGAAGGCCTAGGTGATACCGTAAGGCTGATTAGTAGGGCTGGGTGATGTGGCAAAAAAAGAAATCTACTTTTTTTCATAGTTTGGCCCATTTATAATTTCGATTTCGATTTTTTTCAGTGTACATTCGGGGAATAGCTATGAAATATAGTCTCTGAAATGTTTGAGGCCCGGCAACTTGTATCTTGGATCAGCAGCATGTAGCATTTTTATGAACCCTGGCTTTTCGATGGTGTAAATGGGAACCAGGTCCTTAGTGATATGAAACGCCATAGCATCTGTAATTTCTGTCTATCTCTTAACTTTGAACATTCTTCCCATTCGGCTTGGTGCCTTTGTCGCAAATGTTGGAATAAATTAGTGGTGCTGCCCCTGACTTTCTGCATACAGTTGAACCTTGGATTATGAGCATAATTCTTTTCGGAAGCGAGCTCATATTCCAAAACACCCGTAAACAAATGTAATTTTCCTATTGAAAATAATAAAAATTCAAATTATTCGTTCCACAGCCCCAAAAAATAAATATACAAAAATAGACACAAAATATAAAGTAAAAATAAAAAAAACTTATCCTGCACTTTACCTAAAAAAAAGTAAAATAAATCCTGATGGATAACTGTTTCCATTCATGCACGCAGGCATTTTGGGTGTGTCTGTTTCTCTCTCTCTTGCGCTGCGGAGTGAATGTCTTGTGCGCACGTGATTTGACACAGTGCCGGTTCACACTCTCACTCGCCTTCAGTGTCTTTGTGTGTGTTTGTGAAGCAGAGAGGGGGTGCTTCACACACCCACAAACACAGTAAAGGCGAGAGAGAGAATGTGTGAACTGGCACAGTGTCAAATTACGCGCGCACACACACAACGACAGAGAGGGAGAAAATGGATTTTTAACCTCCTAACACTTTCTTTTGCTTTACGCACGCGCACACGTGTTATAAGAAACAGTACATGCGCGCTGTACACACGCGTTTCAAACACAAAATAAAGTATGTTTTTTAAAGGATGATGATTATACCAGTAAGAGACGATCACTAAGACCCAGCAGGGGAGACGATTACCATAAATTCCGCCGCGCAAGAGAGAAAAACCGTTGACTCAGTTGTGATCACGTGACGCTCTGCGTCAAAACAAGAGGTGCATGCGTGATAAATGATACTCGGTACTGGTACACCAAGCATTGCTCGTTTTTCACGTCAAAATGTATTAATCTTTGTTCGTCTTGCGGAACACTCGCAAACCGCGTTAGTCGCAGTCCGAGGTTGCACTGTACTTTCACTCAACTTGTTCAACGTCGGACCTCTCAAATCTGAATAACAGTGTATCTAATATTTTTCTAAATAAGCGCAATACCTTGATTTAAGAAAAAGATTTATCGTCTTAAACGGAAATTCGAAAAACTAAAGAATTGCCTAGCCCCACTGATATGATTAGCAACACTAGTCTGAACAGAGCCAAATTCAATCTGACCACTTTCACATAGCATCATAGACAGTCAGCCTAAGATACAGATTTGTAACAGCATTCCTGACCTTGAAATGTTTTTTACTTAAAGTAAAAACCTTAATATTCTTAGGTACTGCCCTTGTGAAAATAATCAGTTTTTTTTTTTTCTCCCCAGATAACACATTTTCCCAAGTCTTCTCTTGCCCCTGATGTGTTCACTGAACTTACTTCCAAAAACACTTCAAGATATGGCCTTTAAAGGAAGTACATTATCTGGTCATCGTAAGACATATCATGAAGAAATGAAGAACCAAAATTACCAGTGCTCAGGTTTTGGGAAGAGATTTAGTTACCCAAGTCATCTGAAAAGACATCAGCGCATTCACACAGGAGAGAAGCCATATCAGTGCTCACAGTGTGGGAAGAGTTTTACTACAGCTAGTAATCTCCAAACACACCAGCGCATTCACACAGGAGAGAAGCCGTATCACTGCGCACAGTGTGGAACGAGTTTTACTACAGCTAGTAATCTCCAAACACACCAGCGCATTCACACAGGAGAGAAGCCGTATCACTGCGCACAGTGTGGAACGAGTTTTACAAGGGCTGATGACCTACGAAAACACCAGCGCATTCACACTGGAGAGACGCCGTATTACTGTTCACAGTGTGGGAAGAGTTATAGTTCAGCTAGTTCTCTCCAAAGACACCAGCGCATTCACACAGGAGAGAAGCCATATCAGTGCTCACTGTGTGGGAAGAGTTTTACTACAGCTAGTAATCTCCAAACACACCAGCGCATTCACATAGGAGAGACGCCATATTACTGTTCACAGTGTGGGAAGAGTTTTACTACAGCTAGTAATCTCCAAAGACACCAGCGCATTCACACAGGAGAGAAGCCATATCAGTGTTCATTGTGTGGAACGAGTTTTACTTTAGCTAATTCTCTCCAAAGACACCAGCGTATTCACACAGGAGAGAAGCCATATTGCTGCTCACAGTGTGGGATGAGTTTTACTGCAGCTAGTTCTCTCCACACACACCAGCGCATTCACACTGGAGAGAAGCCATATCAGTGCTCACTGTGTGGGAAGAGTTTTACTACAGCTAGTAATCTCCAAACACACCAGCGCATTCACACAGGAGAGAAGCCATATCAGTGCTCACAATGTGGGAAGAGTTTTACTGCAGCTAGTTCTCTCCACACACACCAGCGCATTCACACTGGAGAGAAGCCGTATCACTGCGCACAGTGTGGAACGAGTTTTACAAGGGCTGATGACCTACGAAAACACCAGCGCATTCACACTGGAGATACGCCGTATTACTGTTCACAGTGTGGGAAGAGTTTTACTTCAGCTAGGTCTCTCCAAACACACCAGCGTATTCACACAGGAGAGAAGCCGTATCAGTGCTCACAGTGTGGGAAGAGTTTTACTTCAGCTAGTTCTCTCCGAACACACCAGCGTATTCACACAGGAGAGAAGCCATATCAGTGCTCACAGTGTGGGAAGAGTTTTACACTGTCAAGTAACTTGCAAAGGCATCAGCGTATTCACACAGGAGAGAAGCCGTATTACTGTTCACAGTGTGGGAAGAGTTTTACTGCTCCTAGTTCTCTCCAAGCACACCAGCGTATTCACACAGGAGAGAAGCCGTATCAGTGCTCACAGTGTGGGAAGAGTTTTACTGTAGCTAGGTCTCTCCAAACACACCAGCATATCCACACAGGAGAGAAGCCATATCAGTGCTCACAGTGTGGGAAGAGTTTTACTGCAGCTAGTTCTCTCCGAACACACCAGCGTATTCACACAGGAGAGAAGCCGTATCAGTGCTCACAGTGTGGGAAGAGTTTTAGACATGTAGGTCAATTCAGAAGACACCAGCACATTCAAACAGGAGAGAATCCATAACACAATCACAATATGGGACTTGTTGTATGCACTGCAGTCACTCCTAAATATACTGCCTGTCAACATTTCATCAGACGGGTCAATTTATTGGCTGCATCAAGCTAAGAAAACAACTGAAAATTACTGGAAAAGGATTAAGAAACCATAAAGAACTATAAATACTTGAAAGGATAGTGCTGAACCATCAACCTTTTGGAAAGAAATATCGGGGGGGGGGGGGGGGGGACATGAATTGAGACCACATGAACACTTTCATGAAGTTACATGGCAAAAAAAATCATAGTAGAAGGAAAGGAAGCATTTCCATAATGTGATGATAACTCACAGGATTGGGCCTAAACAGCTGTGTGTCCATAAGAAAACCACTTGATGGAGGAACCATCAGAAAGACTTGAATTTGCAGGGGATCATAAAGATTTGTCATTGGAACAATGGAAAAAGGTCATGTGGCCTGATAATTCCAGATTGATGATTCCTCTTAACCTGATGCACCCATCACTCTAGAATTATGTAAATTCAATTTTATTCTATTTATATAGCGCTTTTAACAATGGTCATTGTCTCAAAGCAGCTTCCATAAATTTTCTTTTCATTTTTGTGAAGTGTGTATGTGTGAGAAAAATGTGTCTATATGATGATATTGTCCCCTATATTAGCCTCTGGAGGCAGTGTTGCACTCTAAAAACTGAACCGCTGGGTCACTATTGAATACTAAACATTCCTGTGGTTTTTATTGACTTTTTCCCACATAACTTCACAAAGGTTTTGTGATCTCCATTTGTTCTGTTTTGTTTGCCATTGTTTGGGTTAATCTTTTGCCTAACTGCTATCTAGTGGTCTCTTTGAGGAACTGCAGATAATTAATAAAACCAGAGGTGTCAAGTAACGAAGTACAAATATTTCGTTAACTTACCTAAGTAGAAATTTTGGGTATCTATACTTTACTGGAGTAATTATTTTTCAGCCGACTTTTTTTCTTCTACTCCTTACATTTTCACACAATTATCTGTACTTTCTACTCCTTACATTTAAAAAATAGCCTTGTTACTCCTATTTTATTTCAGCTTGTCATTCAAAAAAATAATTCAAAATAGTGCCATCCGGATGGAGCGAATTTGATTGTGGTTGGATGATAAGCATAAACATACAGTGCCATTCCGACACCCTATTGGTTGGTATGCGCACCTGCACAATTTTATTTATTTAATCCAAGTAATTAAAATAAATAATCATTCATTCTGACAGCACTAATGTTTATTGTAGACAACCATACAAGGGTAATTGTTACTAAACCTGCCCTGTGTACACTAATTTCCTTGTATGTTCTCCTCACAGATTCCTGCAGCTAAGCGTTGATGCACATTTATATTCCAATAAAGGTTACTGCTGAAATGCCTCTGAAGTTGGACTTCACCATTAAAATACTTATAGGCAACTAGTTATCATATCTTCTTCTCCATAAAACATGTTAATGCTCAGTAGTACATAGGGTTGGGCCGATAAACGATATCATATCGAATTGCGATTTATTTGATTTTAAAAACGATGAAAAGCTCTAGACATTTTTTGCTCGATATGGATTAATCTAAGAGCCAATCACACAGCAGAACAACACGACAACAACCAATCAGCTTGCGCGTGCCGTGCAGGTCAAAGTTAATTTCCTGCCGCACTTTGCGAAGCAAACGACACCAGGACGACAAAAAAAAAAAAAAAAAAAAAAAGAGTGGAAGCAGCGACGAAAGTGAATCTAACCGAGTTATTATCCAAAGATGTTGAAATTGTTGACAAAAAAGGTAGCACGAACTCCGTTATATGAACGCATCACCCACACGACCACACGGAGCATGAAAATTCAATTCAATTCAGTTTTATTTGTATAGCGCTTTTAACAATTGACATTGTCTCAAAACAGCTTTACACAATCAAAAGAATTATTTAAGTTTGTATGGAATGTGAATGTGTATGAATCAAAATGTTCAGATATTCCCTGGCGAGCAAGCCCGAGGGCGACAGTGGCAAGGAAAAACTCCCTGAGACGGTAATAGGAAGAAACCTTGAGAGGAACCAGACTCGACAGGGAACCCATCCTCATCTGGGTGAAACAGATAGCAGGAAATGATCTGCATTTATACAGTGTTACAGTAAGTGTTAGGTTCAGCTATAATAGTTGATGTTAATTGATGTTATAATACTTGATGTAAAATGGAGTCCAGTAGTTATTCGAGACTCAGATAGACTTGTAGAAAGTTCCAGTCCTGAACTATCGAATTGTCAAGTCCTCAGAGAAACAGCTGACCACACCAGTCGAGGCCAGAACCATCTTCTAAGTAGAGAGAATCATCCCTAGACACCAGACGCATCCTAAAGAGACACACGGGGCATCCATGCGATGAGACCTCCAACCAGAAACCGGGCACCAGGATGGATCAGACAGGTCCGGAGGGCAGAGGGAGTCTGGATCACTGGCAGCTCAGGAACCACATGTGTAGCTCGAGAGAGAGAGAAAGAGTGAAAGGGGGAGACAGGGGGAGAGAGGAAAGAGAAAGAGGGGGAGGAAGAGAAGAGGAGGAGAGATTGCAATTAGGTATGGTCACAGTCACAATGTCTAATGTGAATGTATATTTACTGTAGAGTGCAAGCAGGGACTCCGGCAGGACTAACTATGACAGCATAACTAAAAGGGAGAGCCAGAAGGAAACACAAACATGAGGGCTCCCTGAGATGTAAAGCAAACAATCACCTCACCGTCAACAAACCTGAGTGATCAAATGAGACTGAGGAAGACAGCATCTAAACATACCAGTTCACCATAATACTCTACGTCCATGAGTCCTCCAGATCTGCTCCTTTACCTTATGGCAAATCTATTTATAAAATGCTTGGTTAAATAAATAGGTTTTTAGCCTAGATTTAAACACTGAGACTGTGTCTGAGTCCCGAACACTATTTGGAAGACTATTCCATAATTTTGGGGCTTTGTAAGAAAAAGCTCTGCCCCCAGCTGTAGTTTTCATAATACGCGGTACTGATAAGCAGCCTGCATCCTTTGACCGAAGTAGGCGTGGCGGATCGTAAGACACTAGCAGTTCGCTCAGATACTGCGGCGCGAGACCATTTAATGCCTTATATGTCAAGAGTAGTATTTTAAAATCAATGCGAAATTTCACAGGGAGCCAATGCAGTGAAGATAGGATAGGGGTGATGTGCTCATATCTTCTGGTTCTAGTGAGGACTCTCGCTGCTGCATTTTGGACTAGCTGAAGCTTGTTTATGCACCTAACTGAACAACCAGACAGTAAGGCATTACAATAGTCCAACCTAGAAGTGATAAAAGCATGAACTAGTTTTTCTGCATCATTTAGCGACAATATATTTCTTATTTTGGCGATATTTCTAAGGTGAAAGAATGCTATGCTGGTGATATTATCTACATGAGCTTCAAATGAAAGGCTGGAATCTATAATTACGCCGAGGTCTTTTACTGTTGCACTTGACGGAACAGAAAGGCCATCTAAAGTTACGGTGTGATCTAAGATTTTACTTCTAGCTGTATGTGGTCCTATGACTAGAACTTCTGTCTTATCCGGATTAAGCAGAAGGAAGTTAATTAGCATCCAATTTCTTATGTCCTGAACACATTGCTCAACTTTAGTAAGATGGTTTTTCTCATCAGGTTTTGTTGAGACGTATAGCTGTGTGTCGTCAGCATAACAATGAAAACTAATACCATGCTTACGGATTATGTTGCCCAGAGGAAGCATGTAAAGGGAAAAAAGCAGTGGGCCTAAAACTGAACCCTGCAGAACGCCAAACTCCACTAGAGAACATGCAGAATAATCACCATTTAAGTCTACATACTGATAACGATCGGTCAAATAGGATCTGAGCCAGGAGAGGGTTGTACCCTTAATTCCTACTAAATTTTCTAATCTGTGAAGAAGAATAGCATGATCAATAGTGTCAAAAGCTGCACTGAGGTCGAGTAATACAAGCATAGTTACACAACCCTGATCAGAGGCCAATAGGAGGTCATTTACTACTTTAACGAGTGCTGTTTCTGTGCTGTGATGAGGCCTAAATCCTGACTGATACAGTTCATGTATGCCATTTCTATGTAGATATGAGCATAGCTGCTCCGCTACTATCTTTTCCAGAATCTTAGAGATAAAGGGGAGGTTTGATATTGGCCTGTAATTGGACAGCTGACAGGGGTCGAGGTCAGGTTTCTTAATTATTGGTTTAATAACTGCTACTTTAAAAGATTTTGGAACATAACCAATGCTGAGTGAGGAATTAATTATTCTCAACATCGGTTCTGTTATTACTGGTACTATCTGTTTAAGAAAATGTGTCGGTATAGGATCTAATATACAGGTTGATGAATTTGCAGAAGAGATGAGTGAAATTAGTTCATTCTCTTCAAGAGGAGTAAAGTATTCTAGGTTTGAATCTGACATGTCTAGGTTAACATCAGTATCAATTACATTGTTTGGTTTCAAAGCCTCAATTTTATGCCTGATATTTACAATTTTATTATTAAAAAAGTTCATGAAGTCCTCACTATTGCATGATGTTGTTGTGGAGATTTCTGTAGTGGTCTTATTTCTGGTTAATTTGGCTACGGTATTAAATAAAAATCTAGGATTATTTTTATTTTCTTCTATAAGAGTGGAGAGATACGTTGATCTAGCTACACTAAGAGCTTTCCTATAGTTCAGGATGCTCTCTTTCCATGCTATTTGAAATACCAACAATTTAGTTTGACGCCATTTACGCTCTAATTTCCGAGCAGTCTGTTTTAAAGTGCGCGTGTGATCGTTATACCAGGGAGCGAGTTTCTTATCTCTAATAATTTTTCTTTTAGCTGGAGCTACATTATCTAAGGTACAACGAAGTGTCGACTCTAAATATTCAGTCGCCTGATCGAGTTCTGTGGGGTCAGACGGTGGCCTAATCGAAGTTGGTAACTCTGGGAGATTACTGATAAAACTCTGTGTGGTAGTTGATGTGAATGTACGTTTAATACGGTAGCGCGGTACTGTGCGTACATTATCACTGTGAGACACTTGAATGGAGACAAGATAGTGATCTGAGATAATTTCAGACAGTGGAATTGTGAATACATTTCTTATAATTAATGCGGGCCGATGCTACTCAGTCAACTAGCAGGGCTAGCAGTGGGGCTGTATCAAAGCAAATATCGATTGCGTCGTCTTTCGTGGCCATTACACCTTATGAAAGGTGTTCCAAAAGGAGCAAGGATATAACCATGGCCGTTTCTAACTTTCTAGCGAAAGATATGATGCCTCTAAGCACACGAGGCAGACGTTAGCTCCTTATTCGCAGCTTCCGGTTTGTTTGGCTCCTTATTGCGTAGCGTCTCATTCTGTGGCTGAAGTTTAGCTCCTTATTCGCCTCGTTACTAACGGGTGTGTTCACGTTGGCGAAAGCTGCGCAGTTTGTCAATAAAAGCAGCTTCCGATTCGTTTGGCTTCTTATTGCGCAGCGTCTCATTCTGCGGCTGAAGTTTAGCTCCTTATTCGCCTCCTTACTAACGGGAGTGTTCACGTTGCCGAATGCTGCGCAGTTTATCAATAAAATGTTATTTTGGTGGTTTAAACCATTCTGGCCAAGCAAATATGAATTATACAACACCTAGCAGGTACCCAACTATATAGTAAAAGTGAAATTGTTCTGGCCCAGATTGATAGCTGCATAATTATTTCCATTTTTTTTGTCATTGCATGCTTAAGCCATTATGTCAGTTTATTGGGGCCGTGTGAAATAGCCTTCATTTAACTCTGAATTGTGGGATAAAAAGACAGCCCTAGTGTGTGTGGTCTAAATGTTTGTTTCTCATTATTGTTTAAAAATCTCAAAACATTACAGTAATATATCATCACAAGATACTTTTTATCATCACAAACAAGTATATTTTATTTTAAATAAAAATCTTTGCCTTGTAAAGATTCTGAGCATGTGCCTATAGTATCTTAATTTTTAAGGCCAAATCTGTCATCTGTTTTTGTTAATAAACTATACTTTAAAATGTAATTTAATGAACCCTTTAATTTTTGTGGCTTCATTTTAATTTAAGTAGTTCAACATTGATGTTCAATAAATAATCGTAGATAGTGTGTGTTGCCTTCAATTAATCAATCAAGTAATGCACCCTTCATTCAAAAATCTCTCACTTGTGAGCATATTTACTGTACAAAACTTGTCAGTGAACTATGAGGGCAAAAAAAAATCGTTTATTAATCGAAATCGAGTTAAAATGTTCAATTAATCGAGATTTTGATTTTAGGCCAAATCGCCCAGCCCTAGTAGTACACATACATGGTTCTTTAATGTATTTGCATTGTACTAAAATTTATTCTTTTTTAATTGCCATATACAGTATCCCAAATCACTATGGCTGTTTAAAAAAAAAAAAAAAACACATTTTTCTTTTTTTATGAGGTGTTAGTGTACAGTAGTATACAGGCCCGTGGCACAGCCTAAGGTTTTATCCTTAATGCTTTTTTCCCCTCTCACGTTACTCTTACTTTTATACTTTAAGTAGTTTTGAAACCAGTACTTTTACACTTTTACTTGAGTAAAAAGCTTGAGTTGATACTTCAACTTCTAAAGAAGTCTTTTTAAACCCTAGTATCTATACTTCTACTCAAGTAATGAATGTGAATACTTTTGACACCACTGTATAAAACCAGGAAGTGAGTAGCTGAGCACATGACTGATGTATATAGTTAAAATTGAATGCTTTTTTTTTTGGTAATGCTCATCAATCCTTGTTATTGAAGAATTTGAAGGGCAATGGCTGTAAGTTTACCATTGAGTGAGGTATAATTTTGGTAGTAATGTGTGAAGTTAATAGACAGTCATTTATAAACATGTTATCTTAAGCCTTTTCATTGCAAATGTTCAATAGAAAAAGTCTGTAAAATTAACAGCAGTCTTGTAACCTGAATTATTAATCATAATTTGAGTTTATTAAAACATGTTTCAGTCATATTATTAATAAGAGATTATACAGTGAAACCTGGGATTGTGAGTAATGTGGTCTGCGAGTATTCCGCAAGACTTGCAAAGATTTTTAAGAAAAATTTAAGACCAAGTCTTGGCTTCTCCCCTTCTCGGTTTTAGTGCGCATCTCTCACTGGTATAATCGACATCTGTGCGCGTGTGTACTGTTAACACTGACCACATGTGTGCACGTACAATATCTTTTATTTTGTGTTTGTATGCGTGTGTAACGCGCGCATGTAAAGCATTAACCTCTCTAATGAGACTTTCTAAAGATCCCTTTTCTTCCTCTCCCTGGGTCAACATGCCATTATGTGTGGACACACGTGTAATTTGACACTGTGCCCCTTCACACACACGCACACAACTCCTCTCGCCTTTACACACACACTCTCTGCTCTACACAGAAACACTGCTCTGTCGCGATTCTTTTCAAACATAAAGTGCAGGTTAATTTGTTTTTTATTTTTAACTTTACAATAGTTATTCCGTTAACGGTGTTTCTTGCTAATTCTTCCGACAAAACAGTCTTTCTGTTTGTGTGAAATGAGAGAAGGAAGTGTTAGTGTGTAAGATGAGAAGAGGGGAGGGGCTGATTCCTCCTCTCCTCTTACTTTAGCTTCACACACACACAGCACCTGCGCGCAGAAATGGAAACACTTATCCGTCGGGGTTTTTTTTTTTTTTTTTAAGGTAAAGTGCAGGTTAGTTTTAGTTTTTACTTTATATTTTGTATTCATTATTTTTATGTATTTTTTTTGGGGGGGGGGGGGGGCTGTGGAACAAATAATTTGAGTTTCCATTATTTCTTATGGGGAAAAATTGATTTACGAGTTTTGAAATATGAGCCAGCTTCTGGAATAAATTCCAAGGTCCACTGTATTTGTTTTCCTTTAGTTTCACTCTGATCTCGATACTCTTTCATTGTATAGTTGATTCAAGTTTTAATAAATGCTGGACTTGAAACTTTGAACATCTTTCAACTTTGTAGTGGATGGAGTTTAGCTTGCTGTCAAACTTCAAAAACGGGGAAAACAGGACGTGAAGGGAGAACAGTGCACCATTCACGATTTTCCCGACATTTCCTCAACAAAGTTAATGGTTCTGCACTATCCATCCAAATATTGATAATTTCTTAAACTTTTTCCAGTAATGTTAAATATCTTTAGTTGTTTTCTGAGTTTCACAGAAATCTTCTTTCACAACAGAAATCATATTGGTCGTTTCTAATTAGGATTAGTATTGCGTGTTCTATTTTTTTTTTTTGTGTTGAATTACCAGTTTTGTCTATGACACTAAAATCTCTGACCTCAGTCCTGACAGACATGTGCCTCAAACCCATCTCTGTCATCTTCTCACAGACCAAGATGCTTCCTTAACAATGGTTTAGCCATGTAGCAATTAAAACCTGCCATTTAGTTTTCCCAGCTGAAAACATATGAGTTTTATAACGAGTAATGAGGTTTTCATTTAAACTGACTTTGTTTTTGAGTATACTTTGACAGACTCATTATTATTTGAGTATTGCCAGCTAATTACATTAAGGTAACTTGGAGCCTAATTAATTAAAATGCGCATGATGTGTAGGTATCGTTAACTTGTAGTTTGCCATATTTATAATTGTAGTTGTTAATAAACAGGCATGTCTGGGTGTTGGGTAAAGTATGTTCGGGTCATAAAATTCTCTAATTTTGAAAAAATTCTTTTTTTTTAATTCCAGCAGGTCGGTTTGCAGAAGGTATATAAAGTAAATTAACTGAACCTATTCGACTCTTCACGTGAACCTGGATAAAATAAAATAAACTTTTGTCTGGAGCATGAAGAGAAAAAAAAACTTTCTCTAAAAATCCTAATTTTGTGTTTCAGGCAGACTTCTTTTTTTTTTAGATCGGTTTGTAAGAATTCAAACGGTTGTCAGAATTCCTAGGGAATTCAGGAAATACTGTTAACATAACTTTACCTTGATTGAAAAGGTTAAACGTACATTTTTGTTAAAGGAGTGTTGGGTAATGTTTTGGGCCCGGTTTCTCGATAACGCACACTCTTAGCACGCTAAAAAGACTTAAGATATATCTTACATAAAGTGATTACTTTTCTAAGTGTGTTTCCTGAACTGTCCCTTAGGAGTCTTCTTAAATCGCTGCCTCTTATGTCCGACGTTGCAAGGCGCTGTCAAAAGTGAAGATCCTGAATTAGCTGACATCGGTTGCTCAGGAGTCGATTTTTCACTCCTTTTTCATGACGGCGTTAAGAAAGACGGCACTTTCTATGCAAATTAAACATTGCACTAAATTCTTCCAATAACATTTATTTCGACATGAATTAACTTATCAATAGCATGCCATAATAGACAAATGTGTAAATTAAATCACCAAACAGTCGCTCATATTTTCATGTATCCTGGAGTGGCGGTGAAATGAACCGGATATACAATCATACTTGATTAACAGACAGCTGACAACACTCTTCGCCAGGTTCAGAAACAATGTGAAGCATGTCAGTTGTTGGGGTTGTATAGGGCAATTATGGAATGAATATGATAAGATGACCGAGTAGAGGTTTAATACCCCTATCTCACCTATGCGGAAATATGGAAAAGTAATTACAGAGCAAAAACTTGCGGTGAATCATGATGAACCCTACTTAAGGCCACCGCGCGAAACCGTGTAGGTGAGAAGTTTAGTTTCTCATTTAACTAAATCAAATTTCATCATAAAATAAAACGTGTCAAAAGAAAAGTCCATCCAGTCATGGATGATGGCTAATGATCAATGAAACACATACTTTAAACAAAAAGCAGCTGGACATCGGGATGTAGAGCGTAAGGTCTGATACGGTCAAGAATCTCCATAATCTGTTGCCTTGGAAGGCGAAACTTAAAAAAATAATAAAACGTCCACCTCAGGCAAAATATGAAAAGGGCTGAAGAAAAAATGCACATGAACCACGCGGCTCCGCAGACGGCGCCGTCTTCGGTTTAACACAACATGCTGTACACTCAAAAAAATGAACATGGCTACATGTTACATGTACTAAAATGTAATATGTGTTTTGTACATAATAATTTCATGTTTCCAAGCTAAACAGGAATAAGTTATGTTGTATTTGCATGAAATTCAACAACTTAACATGTACTAGATTCAAACCAGCTGCTTATAAGTCTCTATCTATAGTCCTTTTATATTAAAATATTGATTTTTCAAATATCAAAACTATTAAACATGGAACAGTTTAAGTCCTTGTTTCACCCAAAGTACTGTATCAGACATTTAGCAGTTCTATGTTCAGAATATACAGTAGACCTGATCAAACATCATTCTAAAGCTGTCGGACTGTGATGTCATCCCTCCTACAGCTCCCTCAACAGCTTGTTCAGGCTCCTCCAGTCCTGTAGCTCCAAAAGTCCAGCCGTCAGCCGTCTGACCCCCCAATCCTCCACAGCGGGGCTCTGCTTAAAGACAACAGGAGAATTTAGTCAAGACAAAGATAAATAAACTTTACAGAACATATAGTTCTAATAAAAATAATATAAATTAATAAACCTATTTACCACAGAGTGTGTAAAATACTGTTTTGGGAATTCTGGAATGTAAATAATCTGCCTGTGCTAATGTTAACCAGTGAACAGTGTTAGTGTTAACCACTGACTGTCTGTATTATCGTCTGTATTAAATTAACCGAGAATTTACTTAATGCGCTTCTCATACAAATAAGTTAAGCGATATAACACTTGTATATGAGCATTAGTTCATCCCTGAGGCCAAACTATAACTTACTGAAGCCCCTCACACACACACCCCTCCCCCCACGCACACACATACACACACCTCCCCCCTCCTCCTCCTTAACTGATAAACACTTCAGTGTTGTTATTCAGCTCATTAACTAAGCGCTCGCGCTACCGCGGAAAGTCACGGACAAAGTGTGTAAAATATAAACCGGGTTATGAGCGTTACTAGCTCCTGTACAGCTACCCTCAGTCTGTGTCCCTCATCAACTGCATCACATTATATTACAGTCACAGAAATAACCTGCAGATTAACTCTTAACCAGAGAATAAATAACCGCTGAATTTATCCAGACAACACGCGGTGAGATTCTCTCAGTATTTACAGAGAACACAAACACTCTTCACCGGGTAGTGCAGCTCTTGTAATAGGGACATTAATAGTATTGTCGAAGCTTGAGCATGTTTTTGAGTTAAAGTGGAGTGACACTGTGAGTGTGTGACACTGACAGTAAGCTGTAATATTAACTCCAGACTTGGTAAACAGAACATTAAGTTCTCTAAAGTCACATCTGACCGCTGCTGGTGCTGCCAGTGATATTTAAAACGGCCAATAAAAAACTAAACTGGGAAATAAACTGTAATCTACCCCAAACACATTTTATAAAATAAAACATCACTTACCACGAATAGTCCGTTAAGCCGCCATCTTCATCTCTGTAGTTTGGCAGCGTCAGTTCGGCGGGGGTGGAGGCGGGTTGTTAAAATCACGTGATTGCAACGCAGCGCAGCTGGCTTGTTTTAACGTGTTCTTGAGAACGAAGCGCCATCTAGTGGTGGCACCAGGTAAATGAATAAATAGGGCTTGAATGGGCGTGTTTACTGTGAAATCTTGACACGCCTTTCTGGCAGAAAAGGGAGGGGGGATTATGGCGTGCAAAGGCCATTCACACTTCAGCCACACAGTCACGGCTATTTGGCGTGGCTCCCACTGTATATTTTAAAACCATGGTGACATTTCGTGAACTTTGCTTATATCGCAGAGCTAGCGTTAAGCATATTTGACCTTCGTCTATCTTGGCTAGTTAGTAGCGCAAGAACCTCCCTTTAACTATGCGCGATGTTTCAGATGGTATGGCAAGTGTAAACACGTGAATCGGATATGAGTGACAGTTGAAAGAATGTGTAAACAGACGGTCAAAAAAATCAGATATAGGCAACAAAACAGAATTGGGCATCCAGACCTGCAGTGTAAACGTAACCTTAGTCATGTTTTGAACTTGATCAAATGCAAACATCATCTGTGTATTAAAAAAAATAAATAAAAAAATCTGCCTTGCTGTTCCAGTGATTTTACAACTAACAATAGTTCTATTTCTTCATTATTAGACTACAGTAGAACATACAAGGCCTTTAAAAGTATTGCAATTTATTATACAGTCCCGATCAAAAGTTTAAGACCACTTGAAAATGGCAAAAAAAAAAAAAATCATATTTTGCATGGTTGGATCTTAAAAAGGTTCCACGTAGAGCTTCAACATGCAACAAGAAGAAATGGGAGTGAGACAAAACATTTTTTGAGCATTCAATTAATTGAAAATAACGATTTCACTGAAACTGGCTGTTTTACAGCTGATCAAAAGTTTAGGATCACACCTCCGAAAAAACCTGTAAACCCCCCCCCCAAAACAGAAATCAAACTTGTAGCGCGGCCACATAAAGGGACATTTTCACTAACAGGAAAAGGATTGAAGAGCTAATGCTGCTCACCTGTGTCCGAAGATGTGCCCTAGCGGTTGCTATTTTCCCCTTTTGACAGTGTTGCGCGAGCGTGACGCGAGGGAACCCGGATGTGAATCTGATCACAAAAAGCAGTGACCCAATCCTGAGCCCACCAAACTGTACCCCCTCAACGCCCTGGCTGCGCCTAGAAATCCTGTCCATAAAAATTATGAACAGGATCGGTGACAAAGGGCAGCCCTGTCTGAGTCCCACTCTCACTGGAAACAGGTCCGACTTACTACCGGCAATGCGGACCAAGCTCCGACACCGGTTGTACAGGGACCGGACAGCCCTTAACAGGTAATCCGATATCCCATACTCCCGGAGTACCCCCCACAGGACTCCCCGAGGGACACGGTCGAATGCCTTCTCCAAGTCCACAAAGCACATGTAGACTGGTTGGGCAAACTCCCATGCCCCCTCCAGGACCCTGCTAAGGGTGTAGAGCTGGTCCACTGTTCCGCGACCTGGACGAAAACCACACTGCTCCTCCTGAATCCGAGGTTCGACTATCCGGCGGACCCTCCTTTCCAGGACCCCTGAATAGACTTTCCCGGGGAGGCTGAGGAGTGTGATCCCTCTGTAGTTGGAAAACACTCTCACACACCAGGCGCTCGCCATCGGGCCCCATCTCCAGGCCTGGCTCCAGAAGGAGGCCCCGGTGACCCACGTCCGGGCGAGGGAAAACGTTTTCCAAGATTTTTAATCATCATAAGAGGTCTTTTGAACCACTCTTTGTCTGTTCCCTCCCCTAGGACCAGATTGCCATGGGTGACCCTGCCAGGGGCATGAAGCCCCCGACAACATACAGTGGGTGCACAGGCAGTATGCAACTTCTACCGTCGCCGGTGTATGGCGTGTATGGCGTCAGCATTTGGGTTTGTGCGTTTGCTGGCTTTTACCACTGAGTGGCGCTATATAACTATAGACTGACGCCTCAGGCATCAGTTCGTTCTCTCCAGGCTTAATTACATGTAGGCGCAGGTCGTCCACAGCTGCACGTCCTTGCAGATAAAATAAAGTGAAACATTGTAAATAAACGAATTCATAATCACAGTAGTAACATTACAGTACAAATTTATAATTAAAATTAAATTCAGTTTTTTAGGATCGAATTTAAGCAACGTAAACGTTGTAAACTGTGTAATTACAGTAGAAAGGCTAGTAGTAGGGTCTTGTGTCATCTTATATTTTGTGTTCTTTAAATTTGTAGCTTTTATAAGACTCTACTTTTATTTAGGTGCACACACAATGACGAAAAAACTTTATGATTTTGTTAAATAAATAAAGTAAACGGGGTTCTGTATTGATTTTGGTGAACTTGAGCGCGTCAGAAAATGAACCCAAAGATTTTTTTTACCACAAATCTCTCAAAAATAGTAAGATGTATTTTGGTTTTATACTGCAAACGAAAAACGAATCCAGGGTCTTGTGTCATCTTATATTTTGTGTTCTTTAAATTTGTAGTAGATTTATTAAATGAAATAAATTACACTAAACGGGGCTCTGTATTGTTTTCGGTGAACTTGAGCGCGTCAGAAAATGAACCCAAACTCCGTGTATACTCGCCTCACAGACGTGAAAAATATATACTTATAGAAAGAGAAATATCTGCTTTAATATAAAGTAATGAAAAAAAATTATTAGATTATGTAATTCGTATGAGAAGTGAATTACTGTATAGGCGCGCTCACTGACGACGAGATGACATGATCAGCACAGTAACCAAAGGAATCACTAACTTATCAATGAATTATTAAAATGGTCAGAGTGAGTTTCCTGGCTGTTTTAACAAATATTCAAGATTCAAGATTCAAGATTCAAGATTCTTTATTTGTCACATGCATAGTTATACAAGTACAACACGCAGTGAAATGTATCCTGAACCGCTCCTACTTTGTGCAAATAACAAGAAACAAAAGAAATAATCTATAAATAGAAAGAAAAAAAAAAAGGTGCAAATGTAAACATAATAATAAAGTGTGTATCTGAGCAGGATAAAGGTATATTTGAAGTGGATAACAGTAGCCCACATTTATAAAAGCATTTTTATTTATATAAAACTATATATAAAAAAAATAATCCTGTATTTATTTTTAGGTGTGCCCGCTGCCACAGTTCTTCAGTAACAAACCTATAAAACATGTACATCTGTATGAATAAATTGTTTAAATGTGATCAGTGATTTATGTTTAGATGTAAGTAAATGCTCCTTGCTATAGGGACTGACATCGGCGTGCTGAAAGATCTAATCTCTCATATCGGCGCGCGCGTTCATCTGACTTTAGATCAAAGTTAAAGAGCGCACACGCAGGATCATGCAAACGTTTCCGCTTCTACTCTCCTCTTTCATCAAAAATGAACAATCCGACACGAGCAGATTTGTTTCAGTCAGAATATTTATCAATCATAAAGAGAGGCGACATATACTTGCTGATTAAACACTGCATTTTTAAAGTGAAAGCGCGCGATGTGAGTGTATACTCCGTGTATACTCGCCTCACAGACGTGAAAAATATATACTTATAGAAAGAGAACTTTAGTTTAGGGATTTTAGTTTCTCCGAGTGTATACTGTAGGTGAGAACAGCTATTCACAGGTTATTTGCATTTGTATGTCTGACTTCGCAAAGCACACCTGTAAAACCTGTTTAAATGTAAATGCTCCTCGCTGCGCGGTTTGGGGGAGGGACCAGCGCTTGTGTTTTTGTGTTATCAAGTACGGGCTAATGCTTAACAGTTGCGCAATTATATTTCTATTCAGTAAAGAAAAACACTATTGTTATTATTTCAATACATACTGTACTGTGCAGCTGTGAGAATTATAGTGGCAGGAATATAATGCCCTACGATTCACATTCATTTACAATATGTGCGTCAATGTCCAACTTAAACCAAGCATGCGTTGCCACGCTTGGAGTAGTGTGCAAATTTATTTGCCAAATGTGAACAAATAACGAAATAAGAGAGCTTGATTATACTGCATAAACATCATTCAGTACATAAATATATAAATATTGCATAAATATTATTTTGTACAGACAAATATCTGAAAAAAAAAAGTTTTTTTTTTTACGACGAATCTCTCAAAAATAGTAAGATGTATTTTGGTTTTATACTGCAAACGAAAAACGAATCCAGAGCCTGTAATTATATTGCATAACTATTATTTTGCACAAATACTGTAAATCTCTGAATAAAACAATGATATTTCATTCACAAATGTAAGACAATATATTTTGGTTCAGTGCCAGACGAAGTAATGTAATGAGAGGCCCCGATTATACTGCATACATCTTTTTTATTGATTTATTTTTTTATTATCTATTCTGGAAGTTTGCTCTATTTGTTTTAGTTATTTCTATATTTAAATTTTGATGTCTTAAACTCTATAAACTGTAAGTATTGTCGAAATAAATTTTTTCAAAGCCCTAGTGCTGTTGTTTGTGCTGTTTTCTTTAATAATAACACTAAACAGATAAAAACAGAGAGTCTGTCTAAACAAAATAAAACCAATGTTTTCTAACTCATATTTTTTATATTTATAGTTTTTCATGTTTGTTGGATGTGTAAATTATCATAATTGTAGTATTACTTCGCTACAACATATTGTTTTGACTTTATTATGACTTAAGCTCTGAATATATTTAAAAACCGATACGACGGAAAATGTCAATTTGCGCCACCTGGCGGTCATTTCACGAATTATTTTGAAATGCTCCTGGTTTATTTTGGCCGCTGCCGCTTTCCACGGCGGTGAGTGCGACGGTAATGAGCAGTCTGGTTGTCACACCACTGTAGCTTCCAGGATCATCGGGACACGCAAACCCCTCCACCACGATAACGTGGTGGTTCAAGGAGGGGACATCATTGATTAGTTCACTATATATATCTGATAGACATGATGATGAGGATATTATTGCTCATGTGTCTGATATTAATGTCGTACACACAATGCACACTGAACTAACTCAATGCAAGGTGGATGTGGAGGCGCTCACCGACAAAGTGAGCAAGTTGGAGCAGGATTTCAGACAATCCGTAAACAGCAGTCTGAACAGAGGAACCAGTTTCCGTGAGGCAGTGGACGCTGGCTTAGAAGGGCTGGAGCGCTACTGCCAAGAGGCCCTAGAGAAACTGGAAAGAGCTGTCACTGACTGTTTTCTCCGATGGGACGTAATCTGGGAAAACCAGATGAAAAGACTGCGCTTCACAAGTACGCCCACCATCCCAAGGTTACACCCCTGCATCTCTCCAATCTCCTGCTCAAAATTCTCCCAGCACACCAATCACAGCATCTACAACAAAGGTAAAGCCAACCATCAGTCATGAAACTTATGACATTCCTCCCGGTGTTCCACCACACTCTTCTGCTCAGCTTACCTCCTCAGTTTCTCCCTCTTCTTCTTCCTTTTATGGTCGACCACCCATCCGCCTGGAGTTTCCAGCCTTTGGCGAAGCTTCAGAGACAGCAGATGTACTCCACTTCATCGAACAGTGCGAGAACTATCTGGAGATCAGACCACTGCCCAGCCCAGAACTGCTAGGAACCCTCAGCACTGTTCTAAGAGGACTGGCTCTGAGCTGGTGGAAGGCAGAGAAAGGCAAGGTGAGGGACTGGAGGTCTTTCAAACAGGCTTTTATGGCGGCATTCTTACCTGATGACTACCTCACGGAAGTTGAGGAAAACTTGAGGTCGCTGGTACAGCAGCCTGATCAACGCCTTAGGGACTTCGCCTATGACTACCGCGCCCTCAGTCTGAAGTGGAAGCCGGATATATCTGAGGAGGAACTAGTGGGGCGAATCCTGAATAATATCAACCCCAGAGTGGCAGGATGTCTGAGGGGAACTGTGACCACTGTGGAACAGCTCGTGAAGATAGGTTCCAGGGTGGAAAAAGACTGCAAAAGCTCCAAAGACTACTGGCAGAAGGTGGACTCTCAGCAGAACAAGGAGAAGAGTCATAAGAAGGCAGGTGAGCGAGCTCCTTCAAAGCACGCAGCGGGACTCTCCATTGCTCAACCTCTACCAGCTCCATCTCTCCTCCTGGTTCCAGTAACAAGGAAGGAAGGTGAATGCTGTGGTGGACACTGGAAGTTCTTTCACGCTGATGAGCAACCATCTATGGTTGCTCGGTGATCCGGAGGACCAAGTTGGCGTCCCATCTCCTTAGAAGTTTGTCATGGCTGATGGAAAGGTACATCAAGCTCAAACTCACATCAGGTTACAGTACAAGTGGCACACCACCGAATGTGAGGTAAAGACCTTCATCATGAGGGACGCTCACCTGGCCTTCTCTCTGATCGTGGGACTCGACTTCTTAAAAGCCACAGCAGCCATCTTGGACATCGCTAAGGGAGAGTACGCGCTGAGAACAGAGGAGGGGATCGTTTATCATGCCTTTATAACGTCCCAACCCACTCTGTACCATCTATGCCAACGCAACGGAGACACACTCAGCTCCCGGCAACAGCCAATCTCTACCTCGCCCTACCGGTGACGCCCGACGATCTACTATCGAAAACACAGAGAGCTTGGCATCTTGGGACACAGACAATGCCGAGGAGCTGCTGAAACTAATGGCCACTTAGCCCCGCACCACCTCCAACACCCTAGGCAAAACAGCAGTAGAGAGACACAAAATTACTTTATCGGCCGACACCATTCAGATCCAGAACCTACAGAGTATCACCCATAAAGAAGAAAATTATAGAAGATCAAGTAGACCAGATGCTGAAGGATAACATCATCCAACCTTCATGTTCACCATGGTCTTCCCCCGTTGTTTTAGTACCTAAACCCGATGGGACTTGCCGTTTCTGTGTTGATTTTAGAAAGCTAAACAGCAAGACCAAACCTGATGCATATCCAATGCCACTAATACATGACATCATAGAATCACTGGATGGCGCCTCCTGGTTCTCAACCTTGGATCTGCAATCGGGTTACTGGCAGGTGGAGATGGAGAGAGACAGCTGTGAGAAAACCGCCTTCATCACCACCAAAGGGCTATTTCAATTCCGTTCCATGCCCTACGGACTCAGAAATGCAGCAGCAACATTCCAGCGATTGATGGAGAAAGTCTTGGCGGATCTAAGAGGGAAATATTGCTTCGTTTACATCGACGATATAATTATCTACTCCCAGACACAGGAGTATAACAGGTAAAACATCTTAATGCAGCATTTTCCAGACTTGCAGACTTACCCAGGCCAACCTCTCCCTCAACATGAAGAAATGTCATTTCTTCAAAAGGCTGCTGAAGTTCCTTGGCCATATCATCTCAGAAGAAGGCGTGCAGTTAGACCCAGAGAAAACCAGGGCGGTGGCAGAATATCCTCCTCCTCAAGACTTGAAATCTCTTCAGCGTTTTCTGGGTCTCGCCGGCTGGTATCATAAGTTCATTCCCCACTTTGCAGATATGACAGCTCCATTAAATAATTTAAAGAAGAAGGAAGTAAAATGGTAGTGGACCGAAGAATGCCAGAACAGCATGGAGACCATCAAACACACGATTCAAAACCCACCAGTACTAATCCAACCAAACCTAAATCTGCCGTTCCAAATACACACGGACGCCAGCGAAGTGGGCCTGGGACCCATCCTCACCCAGAATTCAGCAGAAGGAGAATGAGCCGTAGCTTACGCATCGCGAATGTTGAGAGGAGCTGAGCAGAATTACTCCACATCAGAGAAAGAGTGTTTGGCCGTGGTTTGGGCTGTAGAAAAGTGGAGGCACTACTTAGAAGGTCGCGCTTTTGAGGTCTTTACAGACCATGCCGCCCTGTCATGGGCCTTCAACTGACCGAAAACCAGCTCTCGTCTCACCCGATGGACGTTACGCCTACAGCAGATCATATTTACAGTACACCACAGAAAAGGCTGCTTGAATATGGGACCGGATGCGCTTTCGCCCCCGCCGCTACAAGTCATCCGACTTACCAAATGACCTGTGTGAGATAACCCAAGCACAACTGAACGACCCAACTATCACGAAGCTTCTCTCCAAAGATCACCCAAGAGGCACACGAGATCAGAGGGTCTCCTTCGAATGTCATCAGGGCGCGTTATATCGCCGGGTATCAGTAAGACACTGAGAAAAATTTCAGCTAGTTGTCCCCCAGTCACTAATCAAGAATTTTCTTCATTACTACCACGACAATCCCCTGGGAGGACACTTGGGGCAACTAAAGACCCTGCTAAGGTTATTAGATGTGGCATGGTGGCCGACTGTGCGGAAGGACGTCTGGCACTATGTGAAGACATACAGCGTGTGCCAACAGTACAAAACTGTCAACACTAAACCTAGTGGGCTACTACAGAGCACTGTGGTTCCAGAGCCAGGACACACCGTAGGACTGGACATCATGGGTCCTTTTCCACGAAGTAAAAGGCAAAACGAGTATCTGTTGGTGGTGGTGGATTATTTCACCAAATGGGTGGAGATGTTTCCCCTATGGGATGTAAAGACGCCAAAACTGGTAAAAGTGCTGAGAGAGGAAATCTTTACTAGATGGGGAGTCCCCAAATATCTAGTATCCGATCGAGGACCCCAGTTTACATCTCAGCTGCTGGCACACCTCTGCCAAACCTGGGGGAGCGTCCAAAAGCTAACTACGAGCTACCACCCACAAACCAACCTGACTGAGCGAGTGAACAGAACTTTAAAAATGATGATTGCTTCATACGTCGGGGACCATCACCAAAACTGGGACCAATGGTTACCTGAATTGAGATTCGCCATCAATACAGCCCAACAGGAGGCTACTGGGAAAACACCTGCAGAGCTCACATTAGGTCGGCAACTCAAGGGTCCACTTGAAAGGCTCATCAATCATCCTCCCACACCCAACCACACAGCCTATTCACTACTGGAAAGACAACAACGGATCACAGAGGAGGTGACACACAGAGTGAAACAGCAACAATCCAAACAAGCTAGATACTACAATGCCCGGAGGAAAGATGTGCACTTTCAGCCAGGAGATCTAGTTTGGATTAAAACTCACCCCCAGTGTCTTGGGGCAATCCACAAAAAACGGACACTTTCAATGTGGTTAACTTGAAGCGCTTTTACGGACGTTCTCCTCAGACGCCGGTGGCTTAGGCGGGGGGGTCTATGTAGCGCGGCCACATTAAGGGACATTTTCACTAACAGGAAAAGGATTGAAGAGCTAATGCAGCTCACCTGTGTCCGAAGATGTGCCCTAGCAGTTGCTATTTTCCCCTTTTGACAGTGTTGGTCACCGGGCAAGCTCCCACGCGCATGCGCGATCGCGACGCGAGGGAACCCTGATGTGAATCTGATCACGTGTGCCGGCATAAAGCCGGAACTGGCAAGGAAGCCGGCATGGAGAGATTACTACAGCGCGCTGATTGTTTTTGAGAGAGAGTTTGTTTGTTGTTCCAAGGATTACTTTCATGGTTTGGATTAATCTCGTAGGACACTCACAATTCACCTCTCATTCCGTTACTCGAGCTGCCAGAGTTGCCATCTATCCTGGTGAGGCCGAGAATAATCTCTCCACGCATCATTCCATACACGCAATACCACCCACCCTGGACTTCCATTCATACACACACACACCCCTGCATACACCACACATATTGTTTATATTTGTATTATATTTGTATATATTGGTTTTGGTGCACCTTGTTTGTTTGTTTGTTTGTTTGTTGATTTTGTATAATACACTTTGGATTATTTCACTACAAGCTTTTGTGTCGCGTCGTATATTGTCCCGCCGCGGTTGCGCAATACCGGAAGTGGGGTTTACCAGCCCATATCTAGATTCCCAAATCCGTAGTCTTGTAACAAACGGTTTAATATTAATCCAAGCGTTACAAACTTCCAAACATGAACTCAGTACTGAGTAGCTCCACCGTTATTGTTGATCACTACAAAAAATTTGTTGCGGGATGCTTGATGCAAGCATTTCCATGAGGTGAGTGGGAACATTTCTCCAAGTGGTGAAGACGGCCGCACGAAGGGTATCTACTGTCTGGAACTGGTGTCCATTTTTGCAAACTTCCCTTGCCCTCCATCCCCAAAGGTTCTCAATTGGATTTAGATCAGGGAAACACGCGGGATGGTCCAAAAGAGTGATATTATTCTCCTGGAAGAAGTCCCTTGTCCTACAGGAAGCCAGTGCAGGGAGCGGAGGAGTGGGGTGGTGTGGGAGAACTTGGGAAGGTTAAAAACGAGACGTGCTGCTGCATTCTGGATCAGTTGCAGAGGACGAATCGTGGACAGGATGAGATGTCTGCCAGACATGCTGAGATCCGGGTGGAAACCTGAGTGTCAGAGGGAGGAAAGGAGAGAGTAAGTTGGGTGTCATCTGCATAACAATGGGATTAAAAACCGTGCGATGATATGACTTTACCAAGAGACCGGGTATAGAGGGAGAACAGAAGAGGACCAAGTACTGAGCCCTGTGGGACACCAGTAGAGAGTCTACGTGGGGAAGATGTAGATCCCCTCCATTACAAGCCAATTCCAAGAATAGATAATAGAATCTTGTGGTTCACTGTGTCAATTGCAGCTGACAGGTCCAGGATGATGAGAACAGATGACAGTCTAGCAGATCTAGCAACATGGAGCTTCTCGGTGACTGACAGAAGGGCAGTCTCCGTGCAATGTGCCACTTTGGATCCAGCTTGGTTGGGATAATTAAGGTTGTACTGTGATAGATAAAGAGACATTTGGTTATAAGATAGCCAAGGAGCAGAACAAGACGTCTTCCTTGGTTTAGATGACTGTGAGCAAAGGAGATCTATGGATTAAGAGAGAGAGGAGAGGGAAGTTTCAGTCGCAGTCTTTAGTGGTAGAGAGGAGAAGGAGTCTTGGTCTGGGAGGGATGATAGGGTGCATGAAGACACAGAGGAGGGGGAGACAGAGTGAAGGTTTCTGTGAGAAAAAGAGAAATGTTGGTGGTTAGGTTAACATAGAATAGGAAGGGTTAGGGTGAAGGAGATCAGATTTATGGAGAGGAATAGTAGTGATATCCATGACTGGGCAAGGGTGGCAAAAAACGAGGTCCAGAGTATTCCCTGCCTAGTGTGTGGGAGGGAAGCTGTTTAGAGTTAAAGAGAAGGGGTTAAGGAGAGGGAGATGGAAAGAGGATTGGAGTTTGTCAGATGGAAGGTTGAAATCTCCTAGAACAGTGTTAGCAGAAGGAAAAAGACTAAGAAGAATGTCCATTTAATCTAGAAAGTTTCTTTAGGGAATATTTGATTTTTAGTGTGTTTCATGATATTCTGTGTGCGTGAGAACAGAATGTTTTATCTTTCTCTTACCTCGACACAAGCTGCACTTTCAATAAACACATCCTATAGTAGTTTATGTTAAAGGTCGTAAAACTGTTGAGCGCTCGTAAATGCAGAGCTACTCCGAATTTTATGTTCTTCTTTACCTTATCTTTCTAAACATTCCAGACCAGATGTAAACACTCCTGCACCCACCTTTTCTTTGGTTCTTTGTGTGTGTGCGTATATATACTTCTGTCTTTCACAATAAACTTTGAATGTCTCACTTGTGCACGGACTTGTGTATTATTGAGGGGTTCCCTGGCCAGACGGGAAGCAAAATACAAGCTGAGCACTGAGTAGACCAAAGGGGGTCTATCAAAATTCAAGAAATCCTTACAATTTGGGGGCTCTATCAGGGATACCTCTAATCAGGTGAGTGCTGCTTTATTTTTCTCTATAAGGATAGAGCAAGCACGCTCCCTGGTTTTTGGTATCTGGACCATATATAGTACGGGGGAGAATTGTCTTGTGGCTTTTACACCAGTATAGCGCGCGCTCGCTTCTGAAAAGTTCCTTGAACTGAAGCATAGTGTGGAAGCTGTATTCTGTTGCCCGCTCTTTGTTATTGTCTTTGTTGAGCTCTTTTTTGTTGTCTTTTGTTGTTGTATTGTGTGTTGTTTGTTGAAGATATTGGTTCTTTCTGTCGCGGGTTAATTCACATTTATAAAATGGGTAATAAGAACACAACTACTTATCCAAAGCCGGACCGAGAAGAGGTTCCGCGCGACTGGATGAATAGGTGTGGACTCACTTACTTTACCACACCTTGGCTTGATAATTTATCAGGGTGGACTGAACCACAATTTCAATTTTTAACCTATCCACGCGGAGGTACTTTTAAGCCTGAATATCTAGCCTCTGCTTACTCTCAGATATATGAGGGTATGGGTGACCCAAGATGGGATTATCCTTACATGGGTTCATGTTATCAAAAATGGGTAGAAATGAAAGCTCTTTGGGATAAATACTTAGAAATAAAATAAACTAAAATACAGAAGAAAAAGATTCCAAAGGTCACATCCGAAACAAAATTCAAGCCACCCGTTCATTCAACCTTTCCGATCCGTCCTCCATATCATGCTGACATAGTAACATCAGCATCTAACCAACAAATTATTGAGAAAATTTATCCTAATTTGAATCCCACTAATCCTTTTGTGAGCTGCCCATCTGTGCCTGTCTCCCCCGTACCTACAAAACCGTGCTCACCTTCGTCGGAAGTGTGTGCCTCAGGAAAGGGAAAGACTCCCAAGAGGGTGTCAGGACGAACTCCTGACAGCCCTCTTTCGGATGATCCCAAGGATACTGATGGTGAGGATTTTGATAACTCGGACGACCCGGAAGGTCCGGATGAGAGGTCTCACCCCAAACCTCGACAAGAAAACACTGCGTTTTGTTTTCTCTATGGGACCAAAGGGTCCAAAAATCCTTCCACCATCCGTAAGCACACTAAAGGACCTTATTAAGATGCTCCCTTCTCCCAACAAACCTTTGCATTTTTTTGATATGCTGATAAAGGCTTCCAGGTACTGTCAGCTCGTGGGTGCGGATTATCGCTTTATTTTGCAATCGGTTTTGGGAGATGGGAACGATGAGGCTGATTTGATAAAGACGGTAAAATGTTTAGATCCTGAAAAAGACAGATGGACTGTAGTGGTGAAACATGAAGACGTAGAGGGGGGCGGGGGGGGATGAAAAAAGAAGGAATATGATTTTCTTTGGGGTAATTCTAATGAGGCTATGAAACTTTAAAAAGATGAGCTAACTACTTATCTTCTTGCACGTCAACAAGCTAGTCAGGATCTGTCACAGATAACTAATTGTAAACAAGTGTCATGTTTCTTACGGTGTCTGCGTCGGAGGTGAGTGCGAGGCATGATCGCGGAGGCGAGCTGACGGTTTAACAGAGTACTTTATTTAGATTTTCACACAAAAGCATAAAACAAGCGAAATCCTTCCAACACAAACTAAACTTAAAACGACTAATGCTAGACGCCTGACTGAGATTCAGTCAGGCTATTTATAGAACTAAACATAAATCAATTACTAATTGGCTTACCTCGGTTCAGGTGAGCTTCTACGTCACCTGACCGAGGTGCAAACTGGGAACTGAAGTTTAACATTAAACATAAACCAAACTACAAAACAAAACCCAAACCCGGGCGTTAGGCGCCCTCTAGGGGTCAACCGTCACAGTACCCCCCCAAAAAAAAATGCTCCTCTGGAGCATCATCGGAGGCCCCGGACACCCACCCCAATGTTCTACCTTCCACCTCCTGACCAGGAGGCTGGGTGACGGGGCTGGAGACGTGCTCGGCGGTGGCAGAGCTGGAGACGTGCTCGGCGGTGGCAGAGCTGGAGACGTGCTCGGCCGTGGCAGGGCTGGAGACGTGCTCGGCCGTGGCAGGGCTGGTGACGTGCTCGGCCGTGGCAGGGCTGGTGACGTGCTCGGCCGTGGCAGGGCTGGTGACGTGCTCGGCCGTGGCAGGGCTGGTGCTGCACTCGACGACGGCGTTGGAGCGGTCACTGCGCTCGACGACGGCGTTGGAGCGGTCACTGCGCTCGACGACGGCGTTGGAGCGGTCACTGCGCTCGACGACGGCGTTGGAGCGGTCACTGCGCTCGACGACGGCGTTGGAGCGGTCACTGCGCTCGACGACGGCGTTGGAGCGGTCACTGCGCTCGACGACGGCGTTGGAGCGGTCACTGCGCTCGACGACGGCGTTGGAGCGGTCACGGCGCTCGACGACGGCGTTGGAGCGTGCACGGCGCTCGACGACGGCGTTGGAGCGTGGGCAGAGTTCGACGACTGCATGGGAGCTTGTGCGGCGCTCGACGACTGCGTAGGAGCTTGTGCGGAGCTCGACGACTGTGTTGGAGCTTGTGCTGAGCTCGACGACTGCGGTGGAGCTTGTGCGGAGCTCGACGACTGCGCTGGAGCTTGTGCGGAGCTCGACGACTGCGTTGGAGCTTGTGCGGAGCTCGACGACTGCGTTGGAGCTTGTGCGGAGCTCGACGACTGCGTTGGAGCTTGTGCGGAGCTCGACGACTGCGTTGGAGCTTGTGCGGAGCTCGACGACTCTGTTCGGGTTTTTGCAGAGCTCAACCGCGGCGTTGGAGCGTGCACTGCGCTCGACGACGACGTTGGAGCTTTTGCAGAGCTCAACAACAGCGTTGGAGCGTGCCCTGCGCTCGACGACGACGTTGGAGCTTTTGCAGAGCTCAACCGCGGCGTTGGAGCGTGCATTGCGCTCGACGACGACGTTGGAGCTTTTGCAGAGCTCAACAGCGGCGTTGGAGCGTGCACTGCGCTCGACGACGACGTTGGAGCTTTTGCAGAGCTCAACAGCGGCGTTGGAGCGTGCACTGCGCTCGACGACGACGTTGGAGCTTTTGCAGAGCTCAACAGCGGCGTTGGGGCGTGCACTGCGCTCGACGACGACGTTGGAGCTTTTGCAGAGCTCAACAGCGGCGTTGGAGCGTGCACTGCGCTCGACGACGACGTTGGAGCTTTTGCAGAGCTCGACAGCGGCATTGGAGCGTGCACTGCGCTCGACGACGACGTTGGAGCTTTTGCAGAGCTCGACAGCGGCGTTGGAGCGTGCACTGCGCTCGACGACGACGTTGGAGCTTTTGCAGAGCTCACCAGCGGCGTTGGGGCTTGCACTGCGCTCGACGACGACGTTGGAGCTTTTGCAGAGCTCGACAGCGGCGTTGGAGCGTGCACTGCGCTCGACGACGACGTTGGAGCTTTTGCTGAGCTCGACAGCGGCGTTGGAGCGTGCACTGCGCTCGACGACGACGTTGGAGCTTTTGCAGAGCTCAACAGCGGCGTTGGAGCGGTCACTGCGCTCGACGACGGCGGTGGAGCGGTCACTGCGCTCGACGACGGCGGTGGAGCGGTCACTGCGCTCGACGACGGCGGTGGAGCGGTCACTGCGCTCGACGACGGCGGTGGAGCGGTCACTGCGCTCGACGACGGCGGTGGAGCGGTCACTGCGCTCGACGACGGCGGTGGAGCTTTTGCAGGGCTCAACTGTGGCGTGGGAGCGTGCAGTGCGCTCGACTGCGGCGTGGGAGCGTGCAGTGCGCTCGACTGCGGCGTGGGAGCGTGCAGTGCGCTCGACTGCGGCGTGGGAGCGTGCAGTGCGCTCGACTGCGGCGTGGGAGCGTGCAGTGCGCTCGACTGCGGCGTGGGAGCGTGCAGTGCGCTCGACTGCGGCGTGGGAGCGTGCAGTGCGCTCGACAGCGGCGTGGGAGCGTGCAGTGCGCTCGACAGCGGCGTGGGGGCGTGCAGTGCGCTCGACAGCGGCGTGGGAGCGTGCAGTGCGCTCGACAGCGGCGAGGGAGCGTGCAGTGCGCTCGACAGCGGCGAGGGAGCGTGCAGTGCGCTCGACAGCGGCGAGGGAGCGTGCCGTGCGCTCGACAGCGGCGTTGGAGCGTGCAGTGCGCTCGACAGCGGCGTTGGAGCGTACTCGGCGCTCGACAGCGACGTTGGAGCGTACTCGGCGCTCGACAGCGGCGTTGGAGCGTACTCGGCGCTCGACAGCGGTGTTGGAGCGTGCCGTGCGTTCGCCAGTTCCACGTCGTCCTCAAAGCCGGGAGGCGGCAGGAGAACAGGTGCATGGGACAGCGGCTGATGGCGTGCTAGCTCGCTATCCTCGAAGCCGGGAGGCGGCGGCAGAACAGGTGCATGGGACAGCGGCTGCTGGCGTGCTAGCTCGCTATCCTCGAAGCCGGGAGGCGGCGGCAGAACAGGTGCATGGGACAGCGGCTGCTGGCGTGCTAGCTCGCTATCCTCGAAGCCGGGAGGCGGCGGCAGAACAGGTGTCTTGGTCGTTGGAGCTTGTGCAGGGCTCGACTGCAGCGTTGGAGCGTGCACGGCGCTCGACTGCAGCGTTGGAGCGTGCACGGCGCTCGACTGCAGCGTTGGAGCGTGTACGGCGCTCGACTGCAGCGTTGGAGCGTGCACGGCGCTCGACTGCAGCGTTGGAGCGTGCACGGCGCTCGACTGCAGCGTTGGAGCGTGCACGGCGCTCGACTGCAGCGTTGGAGCGTGCACGGCGCTCGACTGCAACGGTGGAGCGTGCACGGCGCTCAACTGCAACGGTAGAGCGTGCACGGCGCTCAACTGCAACGGTGGAGCGTGCACGGCGCTCAACTGCAACGGTGGAGCGTGCACGGCGCTCAACTGCAACGGTGGAACGTGCACGGCGCTCAACTGCAACGGTGGAGCGTGCACGGCGCTCTCCTGCAGCGTTAGAGCGTGCACGGCGCTCTCCTGCAGCGTGGGAGCGTGCACGGCGCTCTCCTGCAGCGTTGGAGCGTGCACGGCGCTCTCCTGCAGCGTTGGAGCGTGCACGGCGCTCTCCTGCAGCGTTGGAGCGTGCACGGCGCTCTCCTGCAGCGTTGGAGCGTGCACGGCGCTCTCCTGCAGCGTTGGAGCGTGCACGGCGCTCTCCTGCAGCGTTGGAGCGTGTACGGCGCTCTCCTGCCGCGTTGGAGCGTGCACGGCGCTCTCCTGCAGCGTTGGAGCGTGCACGGCGCTCGCTAGCTTGCACGGAGACTGGATGATGGACGCGCCGTTTTGTTCTTCGCGCAGACACGGTGCGCAGTCTTCCTCCGCGACAGGCTCAGGCAGTGGTCGGGGGATGAGCGCATCGTCCAGACCCGGGAGAGGGATCACTTCCGGGGCTATAGACTGGTTCTCCCGAACCTGGACGAACTGCAGTTGGAGCTGCAGCACCTGCTCGCGCAGGTCACGAATGCGCTCCTGGTTGGACTCCGCCCACTGCCTGTAGAAGCCTACCTCGTCGCCGTGCTGAAGCGGCGTCCAGTCCTCCGTGCTCAGCTCCGGTGTGCTGTCCGCGCCACCTTCAGGCAGTGGCCGTGGGAGGAGTGCATCGTCCAGATCCGAGAGAGGGATCGCTTCCGGGACTACAGCTTGGTTCTCCCGAACCTGGACGAACTGCAGTTGGAGCTGCAGCACCTGCTCGCGCAGGTCATGAATGCACTCCTCGTTGCGTTCCGCCCACTGCCTGCAGAATCCTCCCGTCTCTCCCTCGGCCGCTACACCTCTCGGCGGTGTGCGCCGGATGACGGGTCCGCAGCCTTCCCAGCTTCGCCTCGCCTGTCTCTCTCTGGCTGTCATGCTGTCCTTCCCTGAGCTCACCGGCTCGATGTGTTCGCCGTTTCTCCATCCCTGCTCCACTTCTAATTCGCCGTGCTCCTCGCCGGCCTCCAGCAGTTCCGCCAGCTCGTTGGAGATGATAATTTCTCCTCCCGAGTAATTCCCTAGGAGGAGATCCTCCGCCATGCCTCTGGGTAGGTCTAGCATTCTGTCATGTTTCTTACGGTGTCTGCGTCGGAGGTGAGTGCGAGGCATGATCGCGGAGGCGAGCTGACGGTTTAACAGAGTACTTTATTTAGATTTTCACACAAAAGCATAAAACAAGCGAAATCCTTCCAACACAAACTAAACTTAAAACGACTAATGCTAGACGCCTGACTGAGATTCAGTCAGGCTATTTATAGAACTAAACATAAATCAATTACTAATTGGCTTACCTCGGTTCAGGTGAGCTTCTACGTCACCTGACCGAGGTGCAAACTGGGAACTGAAGTTTAACATTAAACATAAACCAAACTACAAAACAAAACCCAAACCCGGGCGTTAGGCGCCCTCTAGGGGTCAACCGTCACAACAAGAAAAGAGTGAGACCACATCCAGGTTTCTCGTGAGGTTTCGAGAGACCTGGACCCTTTTGGGTGGTATGCCCCTCCCTGAAGAAAACCCTAACCCACTTTTCCTTACCACCTTCTTGAATAATTGTCGACCAGAAATCATGAAAATTTTAAAGTTTCAATTGTCAGACCGTTCTACAACGACTATTAAAAAATTAGGTGAGCGTGTGAGAACACTGGAAGGAGACGGTATTTTAGAAAACAGACAAGTGGCATGTCTGTTTGTGGAGAGTGAAGGATACAGAGGTGGAAAAAAGGGGGGTAGAGGAGGCCGTGGAAGAGGTAGCGGAGGTCTGCAGGGTCAGAGTGCACCCCGTAGATCTGGTTATTGTTATAAAGAAGGTCATTGGGCTCGTGAATGTCGCACAAAGGCCCTTGATGAGGGACGTAGTTGACAAAATGTGTACAATCGATTGAATGATGATCAGTGGCATGATGCTAATGAGGTGTTTTCTCCTAATCGTTCACAGCAGCCACCACAGCGAGTACAACCACAACAACAGCAGAAGCAATATAGACCCAATCCCTTCTCAGGGATGCAGGTAGGAGCATATGACGCATAGGGAGTTCCAGCCCCGCGATGTTACTTTGTACTTTCGAGTCACCTCAGGTTAATGAGTTGCCCTTTATAGAATTGTGTATAGATGGTTCTGTATTCTCTTTTTTGGTGGATACGGGAGCTACAATGTCGTCTTTAGGTTGTGATTATGAGGGACCGCTCTCGAATAAAAGTATCAACTCTGTGGGAATTGAAGAGGTTGCTCAACGAAATTATTTCACTCCTCAGGTAACTGTAACATATCCTTTAGATAAGGGAATTCATCTCTCTCATCATTTGTCTGTATGCCTGATTGTCCTTTTAATCTGCTAGGACGCGATTTAATGAGCAGACTACACATGTCCTTGACTTTTTCTGGCGCAAAACTCACTGTTGAAGTGCCTGATTCAGTTCCTTTTTCCTACCTCACAAATATGCGTGTAAATAATTGTTTCCTTTCTTCAGAGAACAGCTCTTTTCCTGCTGCCCTTGAATGTGTGTCGAGCAGTCTGTGGGCTGAACATAAGGATGAGGTGGGGTTAGTACACTGTGTTCCTTATGAAGCTAAATTAAAACATTTGCAACCTGTGTACATCAAACAATATCCACTCTCCGAGGCCAAGGCTGAAACAAAGTACTGAAACCTGATGGTACGGGGAGATTTACACAAGATTTGAGAAAAATAAATGACATTATTATCCCTGTAGCACCTGTTGTGCCTGATGTGCTGTCCATCGTCTCCTCTATACCTTGTCATCATTCGCATTTCTCTGTTATTGATCTTTGCTCTGCCATCTTCAGTGTTCCTGTGGAAGAGCAGACACAGCCATTGTTCGCCTTCACCCACAGGGGGCGTCAGTTCACCTGGTCTCGGCTTCCACAGGGTTGTGTTGTTTTTTCAACACACCGGCTGTTTTTTCGGCTGTAGTAAGAGATGCACTTGGTGATCTAACTCTCCCCACTGATTCTGTTGTCCTATCTTATGCGGATGATCTACTGGTGTCCGCAGCTTCGCCTGCCGTCTGTGAAGAAGCCACCATTTGTCTCCTGAAACACCTGGCACAGAAGGGTTTCAAGGTATCAAAGCCTAAATTACAGTTTTGCAGAGACACTGTAAAATACCTGGGTTTTGAACTCTCCCAATGCCAAAGAAGGCTCTCAAAGGAATGCATCCAGGTTATTCTCGACACTAATCGTCCCAGCACTAAACATGCTCTCATGGCTTTCCTGGGACTGATCAACTACTGTCGTCAGTGGATTCCTGACTGCTCATTCTACGACAAACGCATCAGGGCAGTCATCTCACACAGTGATCCGCTCCAACAGACTCTGACATGGACTGCTGACATGATTGAGGCATACAAGGAACTGAAAAAGGCCCTATGTTCTGCTCCAGCGCTGGGCCTGCCTAACTATCAGAAACCGTTCCATCTATATGCGTGTGAGCACGGGGGCACCGCTTCTGCTGTATTGGCACAGGAGCATGGGGGGGGGGGGGATGAGACCATGTGCTTTCTTATCTAAAACTTTAGATGCTGTGGCACAAGGTTTGCCCGCCAGTCTCAGGGCTGTGGCCGCCTGTGCGGTGATGGTACAAGATGCTGAAAAGATTGTTCTGTCTCATCCTTTAATTTTGTATTCTCACACATTCAAACACAACACATGACGGCTCAGAGATGGTCTGGGTATGAGATTATCCTGTGTTCTACAAGTAACTTAGAGATAAAAAACACCTCTTCTTTTAACACCCTCGGATATGCTGTGGCACGCTTGATCAATGCACAGGACGACACGCTAGTAGATATAGATCATGACTGCTGTTCAGAGATTATTCACTCCACTAGTATACGTCCTGATCTATCTTCTACTCCATTAACAATTGGTGACACTCTGTTTGTAGATGGTTCCTGTTCAAAACCATATGATGGGAAATTTCTCTGTGGTTATGCTGTTTGCGCGCTGCCAGATATAACCATTGAAGCTTACTCTCTCCCTTTCTCATCTGCTCAGGCAGCTGAACTTTTTGCTCTAACTCGTGCATGTGTTATTTCTGAAGGAAAAGATGTCACTATATGCACTGATTCTCGTTACGCTTTTGGTATCGCTCATGACTTTGGCCGCATCTGGCAATCCAGGGGTTTTTGTTCTGCTGAGGGTAAGCCTATTTTTCATTATTCTCTTGTTCAGGATTTAATAGATGCATGCCATCTACCTAGTACTCTCGCTATTGTAAAAACTAAGGCTCATTCTTCTGGTGACTCTATGGAAGTGCGAGGTGATTCGCTAGCTGATCATATTGCTAAAAAAGCAGCTCAAAAACAGTTTTTCTTTCCTGATTCTGGTTCTGATTTGATCAATTCATCTTTTCTTGCTAGTTCCTTGATTCCCGATGTAGATTTATTGTCTTTGCAAGCTTCAGCCACGCCGAATGATTCCTCTTTTTGGCAAGCTCAGGGTGCCTATGTTGCTTCTGGTGGTTTATGGTATTGTGCTGATGGTCGTTTGTGCATGCTGTCTCATTGTCTTCCCTTCCTCGTGCGTGAGTTTCACGGTGTTACACATCGTGCACGAAGGGGGGTTAAGGAAGATATGAAAGAACTCTTTTGCATAGCTAACATGCTTGGAACAATTGATTTATTAAAATCTAGATGCTTGGTGTGTGCTCAGAATAATGTGACAAAGGGTTTAGGTAAACACGAAAGTCTTCCCTTACCTACTGCTCCGTTTGCAGAGTGGCAAATTGATTTTACACATATGCCTGCATGTGGCCCATTCAAATATCTTCTGGTTTTGGTAGACAAGTTTTCACGGTGGGTGGAAGCTTTCCCGTGTGCTCGAGAGAATGCAAAGGTGGTGACCCGAGTCTTAGCAAAAGAAATAATACCTCGTTATGGCGTTCCTCATGCTATTGACTCGGATAAAGGAACACCTTTTACATCACAGGTAACACAGAATTTGTGTAAATATCTTTCACTGTCCTGGCATTTTCACATTCCTTATCACCCACAGTCATCAGGTATAGTACAAAGAACAAATAGGACACTGAAAGAAAAATGAAAAATTGACTAAAGCAATACAAACTATGAGGAGTAAAAACTGGTTTGATCTGTTACCTGCTGTTCTAGCTGAAATGAGAATGACACCAAGAAAAGATGTGCACATGTCACCACATGAAATTATATTTGGCAGACCTTCCTGTATGCAACAAAAATATATTTCTCAATATATTATGTGACAATATATTTTATGTGTATTCATATATTGTGAATAGTACATAGTAATATATGTTATGATATATTCTATAATATATTATATATATGTAAGCAATATATATAAATATATGAAATAGGATATATGAAAATATATGAAAATAATGCAATTATTGCCATTTCCATATATTGAATAAATACATTGTTATACTGTTTAATATACTGTTATATATTGAATTATATCCCACATTAAATGAGATTATATATTGGAAAAGGCATTGTAAATATATGGAAATATATATGTAAAATTATATGAGATAATATAACTCATTGTACAAGATAATATAGTCAGATTTATATGGGAACATATGCCTTAAATATTTTGGAAAATATATAGACTTATATTAGTTGATCCGCCACATTATGTCAAACTTTATGCATGTATTCCACTACGTTCCAGTGTGGAGGACTGAAATGCCATGTTGAGGATGAAATGTCATGTGGAGGAATAAAATGCTGAGGATGAAATGTCATGTGGGTAAATAAAAAGTGGACTTTATGCTGCTGTTAATGATGATTTCATTTATAATACTCAGTCACTTCATTTTATAATATATGAATCAATACATAGCCATATATGGTCTATCCATATGGCTAAATAATGTAAAATATAATTAATGTCACGCAAAATATGATTTGGAGCTTGGACCCTGCTTATCTCATTAAAAAAAACTTTGTTTCAATAAACATACATGCAGTAATGTAATACAGTTTTTTTTGCACAGCAATGTATTTTAAAATATATGAATCAATATATAACAATAGGTTATCCATGTGAGGGTTGCCCACTAGAGGGCAGTGTTTTTACTTTGTAGTTTTGGTTCCTAGACTCAGTTTCCCAGAAGCCTCCTCGGTCAGGTGACATGGATACTCACCTGAACTGAGGAGGCTCATTAGCACTTTTATAAATACCTGCTTGTTCTGGGAAACTGGGTCGAGCATTAATTTCTGTTATGTGGGTTTTGTTTTGTTCTTTTCTGTTTTAGTTTAAACAGTATAGTTGGCCTTTTGTTTTCAGGAGCACTTTAAGTTAAGTTTGTATTTGCTTTGATTTAGTTTATGTCTCTTTGTCTCTGTGTCTCCTAGCAGGATTAGCCTCTAGGAGAATTAGCCTTTTGTGTTGACCCTTTTGTGTAAGTAACCCCCATTGCCTGTTTAGCTAGTAGTCTGTTTCAATACTAATGAGGGTGATACTAACATGTTTAGATCTTAGTCTGTCTAGTCTTCGTGTCTGTCTAGTCTCATTGTCTGCTTAGCTCTTAGTCTGTTTAGGTACTAACATCTTTAGCCACTAACCTTTAGAGTTCTTAGTCTGTTTCATAACCTAGTCTGCTGTGTACCTTGTCTGTTCATTACCTTGTGTCTCAGGCTACTGGCTGGTGTAGCCATTAGTCTGATTAGCTATGAGCTAGCTTAGCAGCTAATGTGCAGCTCAGCCAATAGACCTAGCCAAGCCTGTCTTGTGTTTGTTTACCCCTTGCATGCATAGTCCCTAATGTTTATTCCGTTAGGCTGTTTCGTGTGTCTTGTCTTGTCCAGTTTGTATCCCATGTCTGTATTGTATCAATGTATGTAATTCCTAGTCTTATGTCTAAGTGTTTGAGTTATGTTTCTTATGCTCCAAGTTTTAAGCCAACTCTCTTAGTTCATGTTTTGTTCGTGTTTGCTTTTTGTTTGTTGAATTAATATTAAAGACTCTTTGTTTCACTGCATCCCCTCTGCATCTATGCCTCAACACCCAGCCCACAGTCCAACACCATAGCAGAACGTGACAGAATGCTCGACCCAAAAAGAGGCATAGCAGAGGGGCCCCCCTGGGAGAAAATTTGGGGGGGGGCTGGGACTATAACGTCGGGGCAAGCTGACCAGGGATAATCAGCTTGCCCCTTGTCAACCAGGGGAGGCTCCAGTTTTCCAGCGGGCCTCAGTGGAGGCTCCAGTTTTCCAACGGGCCTCAGTGGAGGCTCCAGTTCCGCCAGCGCGCCTCAGGGGAGGCTCCAGTTCCGCCAGCGCGCCTCAGGGGAGGCTCCAGTTCCGCCAGCGCGCCTCAGGGGAGGCTCCAGTTCCGCCAGCGCGCCTCAGGGGAGGCTCCAGTTCCGCCAGCGCGCCTCAGGGGAGGCTCCAGTTCCGCCAGCGCGCCTCAGGGGAGGCTCCAGTTCCGCCAGCGCGCCTCAGGGGAGGCTCCAGTTCCACCAGCGCGCCGCAAGGGAGTCTCCATGTCCCCAGAGCCCAGCCAGGGAAAACCCTCACCACGCTCTCTAGCTTCATTCACAGCGGTGACAGCGACCCGCCACCGCCAGACTTCGAGAGCGTGCTTCCATCGCCACCCGGTGTCAAAGGAGGCCAGAGTACTGCAGAGGCCGCCCGGCGTGAGGACAACACAGTGCTGCATCGGCCGCCCGACTTGGAGGGCGATTCAGTGCTGCAGCCATCGCTCCACCGGCAAGAGCGACACAGCACTGCCTCCAACGCCCGTCCTACACCAGCGATCCGGCACTGCCTCCGCCGCCCGGCCTACGGCATCGGCCCAGTGCTGCCTCCGCCACCCGACGACGTCGTGAGCTCACGGCCGCTCAGCCCCGAGGACGAGCCATTGCTGCGTCTGCCACCCAGCCTCAGGTGCAGGCCGCTGCTGCACCCGGCGCCTGGCTTCAGCGGCAGTTCAAGCTCGCCCACCCTCCCACCCACCTTGGGGAGCCGGCTCGTCGGCGTCGCAGTCGGGTGGAATGACCCGGGACATGGGGAAGGGTACCCAGGACCTCCGTTAGCGCTCCGGAGGAGCGTTTTTAAGGGGGGGGGGGTACTGTGAGGGTTGCCCACTAGAGGGCAGTGTTTTTACTTTGTAGTTTTGGTTCCTAGACTCAGTTTCCCAGAAGCCTCCTCGGTCAGGTGACATGGATACTCACCTGAACTGAGGAGGCTCATTAGCACTTTTATAAATAACTGCTTGTTCTGGGAAACTGGGTTGAGCATTAATTTCTGTTATGTGGGTTTTGTTTTGTTCTTTTCTGTTTTAGTTTAAACAGTATAGTTGGCCTTTTGTTTTCAGGAGCACTTTAAGTTAAGTTTGTATTTGCTTTGATTTAGTTTATGTCTCTTTGTCTCTGTCTCCTAGCAGGATTAGCCTCTAGGAGAATTAGCCTTTTGTGTTGACCCTTTTGTGTAAGTAACCCCCATTGCCTGTTTAGCTAGTAGTCTGTTTCAATACTAATGAGGGTGATACTAACATGTTTAGATCTTAGTCTGTCTAGTCTTCGTGTCTGTCTAGTCTCATTGTCTGCTTAGCTCTTAGTCTGTTTAGGTACTAACATCTTTAGCCACTAACCTTTAGAGTTCTTAGTCTGTTTCATAACCTAGTCTGCTGTGTACCTTGTCTGTTCATTACCTTGTGTCTCAGGCTACTGGCTGGTGTAGCCATTAGTCTGATTAGCTATGAGCTAGCTTAGCAGCTAATGTGCAGCTCAGCCAATAGACCTAGCCAAGCCTGTCTTGTGTTTGTTTACCCCTTGCATGCATAGTCCCTAATGTTTATTCCGTTAGGCTGTTTCGTGTGTCTTGTCTTGTCCAGTTTGTATCCCATGTCTGTATTGTATCAATGTATGTAATTCCTAGTCTTATGTCTAAGTGTTTGAGTTATGTTTCTTATGCTCCAAGTTTTAAGCCAACTCTTAGTTCATGTTTTGTTTGTGTTTGCTTTTTGTTTGTTGAATTAATATTAAAGACTCTTTGTTTCACTGTGTTAGAATTATTTTATATATAAAGGAGTTGATTCTACTCTCTTGTTCTCTTCCTCATACATTTGATATTAACGTGTTAAATCTTTCCTGCTGCTATCTTCCTGTCTCCTCTTGCATCTGTTCTTAAAGGTGTGAACGCTCCCACGCTCACCTTCCCATACTCTCTTTATGTCCCCTCTCTCTCTATCTCCCTCTGTCTCCTTCCCCCTCTCCCCCTAACTCGAGCCAACATCTTGTGATCTGTCTCTGCATGGACACCTCTATCTTCCTCTCCTTTGATTCTTCAGGATCTCACCAGGACATTTACAATGGTTCATGCTCTTTGTAGTAACATATGTCTATAGCCCAGGCGTTTGGTCAAACATATATAAACCCATCTTTTGCTGTTAATAAACAGAGACCTTTCTGACAGACAACATGTGTGTGTGTGTTTGACTGAGTCTCTCCTGGCGCCAGAAAAGCTTACCGAAGCACAGCGGACAGACCGAGCAACTCGCCTCTTCTACTACAAAACTTTAGAAAAACCTTACACACTGCATCCCCTCTGCATCTATGCCTCAACACCCAGCCCACAGTCCAACACCATAGCAGAACGTGACAATCCATCCTATATTGGAAATATATGGGGAAGTTTCTCATATATTGAAATATATTTCCTAATGTATTGCAATATAAATTCTAGTATATTGCAATATACGTTTGTTTCGTAAGGGTTTTCCCGTGCCATGGAGGAAAGGCAAACCCGCGATAGGCACAACTGATCTTGATGTACATATTGCTGAATATTCTGCTGCCCTAATAGATACTCTAACCAAACATTATGAACAAATTGCTAATGTGACTCCAGTACCCTCAAAAAAACCCACACATCCTTTTAATGTGGGAGATACTGTTCTGGTAAAATCTTTGACCCCCAGAAAACTGGGAGATTGTAAATATGACGAACCAGCAGAAATAATCGCAATTACTCGTACTGCTGTCCTAACTATCTTTTTCCACAGTGGATCCATGCTACTAGGCTGAAGAGATGTCCTGTCGGCGTGAGATCAAAGGATGAATAAATGTTTGTTTATTATTATCTTTCTTTCTCTGTGATTTTTTTTGTTTCCTTGACTGAAGACGTGCTGCAGTGATGACCAACCCGTGACGTGACACAGATGGATTGTCTTGGGTTGCCACTGGACGACTTCACTTTTGCTATTAGTTCACCATTCCTGGTGGTGTCTTAGCGCCTCGTAAGGTGGGACGAGTGCAGATTGGGCGTGCCCGCACTCTGAGCACTGTAGCGTCAAGAAAGGCAATAGTTCACCACTAGTAGTTATTTATATGTTTGACATTGTGAACAAGATTTTTCACACACACGAGTTTGCACTCAACCTGTTATATCTCTGTGTATTCTTTTGGTCAGACTTCATTCTGTAGAGTTTATAGAACAGCACTTGGAGTATGGTGGTAACCTCTCCTGCCTCTCCTGAAGTTTATTTTTGTCCTCTTAATCTTGAATGAGAGATTGTTGTACATGGTGCAACCTCATCCACATGATAATGTTTTTTGGCGATTCGCTAATTGGACCGCTAAGCGATATACCAATGATTCAGACCTGTTGTGTCTTTTAGGTCCATGCATTTTTCGCTGTGTGCCAAATCTTTTGTATAAGTATGTTTCAGGTTATGTTCCTGCGCCACGTCCGATGACCTATTATCCGCCGGCAACTTCTTGAAAGCTCTGAGTTTTATTCAACGATGTTTCTTATGAATAAAAGGGGGGAACTGTAGGGAATATTTGATTTTTAGTGTGTTTCATGATATTCTGTGTGCGTGAGAACAATGTTTTTTCTTTCTTGTGTGTGCGTATATATACTTCTGTCTTCCACAATAAGCTTTGAACGTCTCACTAAGCACGGACTTGTGTATTATTGAGGGGTTCCCTGGCCAGGCGGGAAACAAAATACAAGCTGAGCACTGAGTAGACCAAAGGGGGTCTATCAAAATTCAAGAAATCCTTACAGTTTCCTAGAGAGCCAGGAGGATGGTAAATAACTAAGGCTACGTTTACACTGCCAGGTAAATGTGACCCAATTCCGATTTTTTGCTCATACGTGACACATATCGGATATGTTCTATGTCCGTGTAAACAGAAAAAAAACGCATGCATTCCGATATTTCGAGATCGGTTTCAGGCTTCCTTCATATGTGGAAATAAATCGGATATGAATCAGATATGTGCTAATGTGATTGTCGTGTAAACAGGCAGATTGGATTTCCTGAGGCATTGTGTTCTGTACGTCATTAAAACTGCGACTTCTTCACGGTTTAATGACGTAATGTTATTCTCCGGTGGAAGCGCGTGTTGAATTACAACATCGCAGGTGACATGGAAAAGGAAAAGAACAACGCCCCCCCCCCCCTCCACACACACCACCCGCCTTGTGTTAATGCTTATTTGGGCTAAATAACATTAAATCAGTATTTGATGAATAAAGCATATGTGCAGGCTGCAATTATGCCGGGTTTTTTTCTCCTCCTCCGTTTTAAAACCATGGTGACGTTTCGCGTTTGCATATATCGCAGAGCGTTAAGCATATTCCTCCTTCTTCTATCTTGGCTACTGTGCAGCGCAAGAACCTCCCTTATGCGCGATGTTTCAGATGGTATGGCAATTGTAAACACGTGAATCGGATATGAGTCATAGTGGAAATAACGTGTAAACAGACGGTCAAAAAAATCAGATATAGGCAACAAATCGGAATTAAGCATCGAGACCTGGCAGTGTAAACGTAGCCTAAGATGTGGAGGTTAATTGGAGAGGTTACCTTAGCTGCATGAAATTCAAATGATGAAAAACTGAGATGAGACAGGGGGATTGGCTAGAAGGACCATCTCTTGGACAACAGGAGACCCGTACCACCACCTCTACCAGTTTCTCGTGGAGATTGAGAGAATACATAGGCAGAGGATAGGGCAGCCAGTGTAGCCGAGTTCTGAGGAGATATCCAGGTCTCAGTTAGTGCCAGAAAGTCAAAAGAGTAAAGGGTAGCTAGGGCAGAGATAAAATCTGCTTTTTTTACAGCAGATTGGCAGTTCCAGAGCCCACCTACCACCAGTGCAGGGCAATGAGACAGTACTGGAGGGTAGATGAGGTTTCTGGGAGATCTGCCTCTGCTGTGTGAGTAAAAGCATCTTGGTCTGTGAGAACTGACAGAGATAGGTTGAAGAGACATGCTAGACTGAGGTAATTGTCTATAAAACTTGTAATTTCTTGGTAAACAAGAGTTTGAGTCAATTCTCTCTGCACTTGATATCTATATTCTTGACTAACTTTGTTGCAGGAGACACCTTCAATATACAGTGGTGTGAAAAACTATTTGCCCCTTCCTGATTTCTTATTCTTTTGCATGTTTGTCACACTTAAATGTTTCTGCTCATCAAAAACTGTTAACTATTAGTCAAAGATAACATAATTGAACACAAAATGCAGTTTTTAAATGAAGGTTTACGTTATTAAGGGAGAAAAAAAAACTCCAAATCTACATGGCCCTGTGTGAAAAAGTGATTGCCCCCCTTGTTAAAAAATAACTTAACTGTGGTTTATCACACCTGAGTTCAATTTCTGTAGTCACCCCCAGGCCTGATTACTGCCACACCTGTTTCAATCAAGAAATCACTTAAATAGGAGCTACCTGACACAGAGAAGTAGACCAAAAGCACCTCAAATCTAGACATCATGCCAAGATCCAAAGAAATTCAGGAACAAATGAGAACAAAAGTAATTGAGATCTATCAGTCTGGTAAAGGTTATAAAGCCATTTCTAAAGCTTTGGGACTCCAGCGAACCACAGTGAGAGCCATTATCCACAAATGGCAAAAACATGGAACAGTGGTGAACCTTCCCAGGAGTGGCCGGCCGACCAAAATTACCACAAGAGCGCAGAGACAACTCATCCGAGAGGCCACAAAAGACCCCAGGACAACATCTAAAGAACTGCAGGCCTCACTTGCCTCAATTAAGGTCAGTGTTCACGACTCCACCATAAGAAAGAGACTGGGCAAAAATGGCCTGCATGGCAGATTTCCAAGGCGAAACCACTTTTAAGCAAAAAGAACATTAAGGCTCGTCTCAATCTTGCTAAAAAACATCTCAATGATTGCCAAGACTTTTGGGAAAATACCTTGTGGACCGACGAGACAAAAGCTGAACTTTTTGGAAGGTGCGTGTCCCGTTACACCTGGCGTAAAAGTAACACAGCATTTCAGAAAAAGAACATCATACCAACAGTAAAATATGGTGGTGGTAGTGTGATGGTCTGGGGTTGTTTTGCTGCTTCAGGACCTGGAAGGCTTGCTGTGATCGATGGAACCATGAATTCTACTGTCCACCAAAAAATCCTGAAGGAGAATGTCCGGCCATCTGTTCGTCAACTCAAGCTGAAGCGTTCTTGGGTGCTGCAGCAGGACAATGACCCAAAACACACCAGCAAATCCACCTCTGAATGGCTGAAGAAAAACAAAATGAAGACTTTGGAGTGGCCTAGTCAAAGTCCTGACCTGAATCCTATTGAGATGTTGTGGCATGACCTTAAAAAGGCGGTTCATGCTAGAAAACCCTCAAATAAAGCTGAATTACAACCATTCTGCAAAGATGAGTGGGCCAAAATTCCTCCAGAGCGCTGTAAAAGACTCGTTGCAAGTTATCGCAAACGCTTGATTGCAGTTATTGCTGCTAAGGGTGGCCCAAACAGTTATTAGGTTCAGGGGGCAATTACTTTTTCACACAGGGCCATGTAGGTTTGGATTTTTTTTCTCCCTAAATAATAAAACCCCTCATTTAAAAACTGCATTTTGTGTTTACTTGTGTTATCTTTGACTAATAGTTAAATGTGTTTGATGATCAGAAACATTTTGTGTGACAAACATGCAAAAGAATAAGAAATCAGGAGGGGGGCAAATAGTTTTTCACACCACTGTATGTAGCTAAGCCCTGCCCACAATTGTGTGAACTTAAGGAAGCCTGAAACTATTCTTGATTAATTACCTGAGAATAAATTGCTTGTGACCTACTTCAATCACACTGCAATCAACACTACCAAACAGCAAAAACTAGGTACAGTATACAGGAAGAACCAATCGTGTTTCAAAACCAGTACAAAAGTTAAAAACCTAGCTTACCAGTGGAGAAGAATCCAATATAGAAAACTAAAGCACACTCACTCAGAACCTTGTTAAGAAGTTTTTGGTTTTTGAAGCCCTTCAGTCTCAGATGCCGTCTGATGGTTATGGGTCTGCAGTCAGCACCAGTAACGACCTTAATTTGGGTCGAGGATCATCCAGTGTCTTGACGGACAGCCAATTGGATCCTCCGGCTCAGTGCTGATGAAATTTTTTTGGGTCTTCCACTTGACTTTTTTGTTCCATAACCCTCAGGATCATTTAAGAAATTCCAAATGACTCTTACTGTGTCCCACCTCAGCAGTGATGGCACGCTGTGAGAGACCCTGCTTATACAGTTCAACAACCCGACCACCTTCAAAAAGGGAGAATTTTTTTGCCTTTGCCATCAGAACGTTTGACTACCTGACAGAAAATGACAATGAATCCACATCTTTGCACAGATTTGGACTTTTAAAGGAATGTGGTCCTAAATTTTTGATCAGCTGTAAAACAGCCTGTTTCAGTTTAATCGTTATTTGAAATTAATTGAATGCTCAAAAAATGTTTTGTCTCACTTGGAACCTTGTTAAGATCCAACCATGCAAAATATGATTTTTTGCCATTTTTCAAGTCGTCTTAAATTTTTGATCGGGACTGTATCTATAGTTGTTACACATTAATGACTAATAATTAAATCTACAATGGATATTACATTTCTTGTTTTTACTGTAAATGGGACACTGGGATTAATCTTTTATTCAACATCAGCCAGACCGGTCTTCTCTCAGACAGAACAATCTAAACGTTTTTTAGCTACCTAAATAAATGATCTTTGTTAATTATCTTTCCAATAATCTCATTTGAGCAGTGGATATTGAGATATATCTGCTGCTCTGAAAAGCCTTCATAACGGCTCTAATCTGAGGCGCTGTTTGTTACTTGGTGATTTCTGAGGCTGGTAACTAAATGAACTTCTCCTCTGCAGCAGAGGTAAGTTTTGGTCTTGCTTTCCTGGGAAGGTCTTCATGAGAGACAGTTTCATTCTGGAGCTTAATGGGTTTTACAAACACACTTGACAGTACTGTTTGTGCAAGAACTGTTCCAGAACAGCTGACCTTCATGTCTTAAAATAACAACTGACTGTAGTTGTTGTTTCTTAATAACTTAATGCCATATGTGTTATTTTCTATTTTTTGAAATCTCCAGTATTGTTCAAAATTATATGGTCGAAACTTTCTTGGCTAATGGATGACAAAATTGTAGATGCAGGGGAACACACTTTCAAAAGACTATCCAGAATCACTCCTTTAAATAAACAAATTGGAATAACTGTGCTTATCGCAACGTCTTTTGGTGCAGTGGTATTGCTTATGACAAAGAATGTAAGAGAGTCAAAAGACAAATATAGACACAAACAGACTGGGAGTAAAGAAAGAAAAACTATACAGTGTATGACACCACAGGACTATAGTATATTTAGTAATCAGGAGTGTGGGTTAGAGAGACCACATGCACTCAAAAAAATAACTTGTTGAATGAACTTAATTAAATCATGGAAAGAAGACAAAATCCAGACAGGCAGCTGATTCGATTTACTACCAGCTACAGTGGGTGGATTAAAGACTTTGCTGGACACTGGCCAGCCATGAATAGCCCTGATCAACAGAATTCTGTGAAGGAAAGAAGCATAAGACAAACGGGATAAAATGGAGACTAATAAAAACCCTGTTTTACACCAGCAGCAACTTACAAATGAGGTACAAAATATAAATTATATACAAAATATAAAACACCACAAATAAGTATTAATCATAGAAAAAAACAACCAACACCAACAGAAACGTTTTGTACTTTATAACTGTCCATTATGACTTTTAAATATGACAGTTGGATACAGTTGGTCAGGAAACTCTTGAAGTCAGATGCAGACAGGACACTTTTCAGTCACAACCTGCTGTGAAAAAATATAGAGATAGATATTCAATTAAAATTCATGATACTTAATTTAGCAAATGAAAAATATTTATACTTTGTTTCTTTCGCTTCACAACTCATGAGAACAGAACAAAACCAGAACGGAACCGCAGATTAAGCACGTACATATGACCGTCGGTATTTTAAGTGTGATTAAAAATACAAGAAATAGGTTAAACTAAAATACGTGACTAATAATAAATAAATAATACGTTTATTTTATATAGCGCCTTTCAAGAGACTCAAGGCCGCTTTACAATAACAAAAATGTTTACACATAGAAAGAGACATCTGAAAGACAACAAAACAAGATACAGATAAACATGAAAACCGGTAGAAATAAACACATATTCAAAGATTGGGGGCAAAAATGATGGGTTGTGTATCGAGTAGTGATGTAACGATATATCGCAGTACGATATTTCGCGAAGCAAAGATGTTACAATATGTATCGTAGATTGTTGGCGATACATTTACGATATGACGGCAGTTTAATCCGATTGGTTGAGCTGCCGACGTGACCTACTCTCCTACACTCTAAAAAGAGAATTTGAGCAGTAGTTGAGGTAAAGCAATATTTTAAATGATTATCATTCGGCTTTCTGCTTTAGTCACATTTATATGTGTTTTGGGTTTCTATCAACTTGAAATTACAACCTGTTCTCTTAACTTGCTATTCTCATTTAAATGAAAGCGCTCGAATTAAGTTCCAATTGTGCGTCGTGCATCTGACGTCAAAGTCTTTTCCAGAATATTCCTGCTGCGCGGTTAAGACGCCATTATCTGGTTACGGTGACTTCCAAAGGAGAGTAAGTATATAATACTGTTTTTAAATTGTATTGTGTGGTGAAATAATGCATCCTGCTACATATTTTTTGGTTCAGCTAGGTTGGTGAGATTTTTTTGTTGAAGTAGTAAACTGAATCAGACCAGCTATCGTCAGGTTATGCGAACGTCAAGGATAAAATAGCTAGTTTTAACGGGAGAATTTTGCCGTATTCCACTCGTTTTTGATATATCTGTTTTGTTGCGGCTGTCTATTTAATCTACTTGACACGTTTAACTGTTTTCTTAGTAGTAGTAAAAGTTTAGTGAAACTTCTAGTGCGCACATTCCTGCGTGCGTGTGTGTGCGCGTGCGTGCTCTCGGCATGCGCAGCCATAACTTAACATTTGAAAGTTTTTGCTACAGCGATTTTGAGGACAGCTGTGCATTAGTTAGAATATTGAACGGCAATTATTGACCATGTATTCTGTTCTCGGGAACGTGTACAAATTCAGCAATGAACGGTGATCTGTGGAAATGTCCTTATATCAGCTGGTGGTCGGTGTTTATGAAATTTTATGCATATGGCATTGAAAATGGTAAGCATTTACTAAGCATTTACATTTCTTGGGAGTACAGTAGTTCATACACTGTGTGCTCACTCTGTAAACACGTGTAAAACGGGATAACCAGCCACATGCAGTACTGCTGAAACGTCCACAATTAAAGTTTAATACAGTGTAGAAACTGTCACTAATTATTTCCCCCTAACATTATTTCACTTCTTCTTCATGTTTTTCGATGAACTGGTGGTGATCAGCCCTGGACACACTATGTTCTGTAAGGTAAGTTTATCCTGCTCATCCTATAATATCTAAAATGGAATAGTTAAGAATTAAGCAGATTTTAGCAAAGCTTAAATCATTAGCTTTAGAGATATGAAATTGTAGTATAATAATGACATTTTTAACTGTTGGGTATTAGTTAGAAATGCTACTGTATGGACAAGGCTTATATACTCAGCAAAAAAAGAAATGTCCCTTTGTCAGGACTGTGTATTTCAACAATAATGTTGTAATAATTCAAATAACTTTACAGATCTTCATTGTAAAGGGTTTAAACAATGTTTTCTATGCATGTTCAATTAACCATAATCAACTAATTAACATGCACCAGTGGAATGATCGTTAAGACCATAACAGCTTACAGAAAGTAGGCATTTAAGGTCACAGTTTTAAAAACGCAGGACACTAAAGAGACTTGTCTACCGACTGTGAAAAACACCCAAAGAAAGATGCCCAGGGTCCCTGCTCATCTGCGTGAACGTGCATTAGGCATGCTGCAGGGAGGCATGAGGACTGTTGATGTGGCTAGGGCAATAAATTGCCATGTCCACACTGTGAGACACCTAAGACAGCGCTACAGGGAGACAGGGAGGACAGCTGATCATCCTCGCAGTGGAAGACCACGTGTAACAACACCTGCACAGGATGGGTACATCCCAATATCACACCTGCGTGACAGGTACAGGATGGCCACAACAACTGCCCGAGTCACACCAGGAACACACAATCCCTCCATCTCACAGCAAGAACTGACAAATCTGGTCGAGTCCATGAGGAGGAGATGCACTGCAGTACTTCAAGCAGCTGGTGGCCACACCAGATACTGACTGGTACTGACTGATTTTGAGCCTCCCTTCATTCAGGGACACATTGGGAAACATTTTTTGTTTATGTCTTATGGTGTTGACTCTTTTAGTGTTCATACAAATATTTACACATTAAGTTTACTGAAAGTAAAAACAGTTGAAAGTCAGAGGATGTTTCTTTTTTTGCTGAGTATATTATGACCGTGAGTTCAGGACAGTGTGTAAAGTGTACAAAATACGTGGGCTTAAACTCTAACATGATTGAATGTTAGCATAAAAAAAGGTAACATGAATGTAATTGTGACGGTTTGTGTTTGGTGTGATAGTCCTTCTTTATGTTTATTTGCTTTAATAAAAAGGACTTAATTGAACCATCAGCTCGCCTCCTCTGCATTCATGCCGCGAAAACGCACCCGATGCAGACACAGTAAGAACCATGACAGAAAGCTAGACCGTACAAGTGGCATGGCGGAGGATTTTCCCCTGGATTATTTTGGGGGGGACGCAGATACCATCTCGCCCGAGCTGGCGAACTGGCTGGAGGACAGCGAGGAAGAGAGGTATGGCGGCTGGCAGTACTGCTGGCTGGAAAACGGCGAGGTAGACATGTACCGGAGCTGGAAGTACAACCAGCTAGCGAGACACGGGCTCATGTGGTGGATTCCGGAGCCGGAGCGAGTGCGAGAAATACGGGAGCAGGTGTAGGAGATGCAGCGCATGATCCTCCACTTCCGGGAGAACCGCGACGCGGGCTCGGAGCTTTCTCCTCCCTCGCCAGCGCTCAGCGGTAAAGAGGAGAACGGCGTTTCCAGCATTCAGTCTCCGTGCGAGCTAGGGAGCGTCATCCTTCCGCCGCCTCCCGGCTTTGAGGACAGCGCGCTAGCATGTCAGCAGCCGCTGAACCAAGCACCCGCTCTACCACCGCCTTGCGGCTTTGAGGACAGCGCGCTAGCGTGTCTGCAGCCGCTGACCTACGCACCCATTCTGCCACCGCCTCCCGGCTTTGAGGACGACGTTGTGTCGTCGAGCGCAGTGCACGCTCCAACACCGATGTGGAGCGCAGTGCAAGCTCCAACGCCGTCGTCGAGCGCAGTGCACGCTCCAACGCCGTCGTTGAGCGCAGTGACAGCTCTGCAACGACCGAGCACATCTCCAGCACGGCAACGGCCGAGCACGTCTCCAGCCCGGCAACGGCCGAGCACGTCTCCAGCCCGGCAACGGCCGAGCACGTCTCCAGCTCTGCAACGGCCGAGCACGTCTCCAGCCCAGCAGCCACCGAGCACGTCTCCAGCCCCGTCACCCAGCCTCCTGGTCAAGGGGCAGAAGGTAGAACATTGGGGTGGGTGTCCGGGGCCTCCGGTGATGCACCGGAGGAGCATTTTTTGGAGGGGGGATACTGTGACGGTTAACCCCTAAGGGCGCCTAACGCCCGTTTTTGGTTTTGTTTTGTAGTTTTGGTTTGTGTTTTAGTTTGACTTCAGTTCCCAGTTTGCACCTCGGTCAGGTGACGTAAGAAGCTCACCTGAATCGAGGAAAGCCAATTATGTTGATGATTGTTTTGTATAAATAACCTGACTGAACAGCAGTCAGGCATCTAGCTTTAGTTGTATTAAGGTTTAGTTTGTGTTTGGTGTGATAGTCCTTCTTTATGTTTATTTGCTTTAATAAAAAGGACTTAATTGAACCATCAACTCGCCTCCTCCGCCTTTCATGCCGCGAAAACGCACCCGACGCAGACACAGTAAGAACCATGACAGTAATGTAGTAATATGTTATTAATATCTACATTTTTTAATCCTAATGTGTGAAAAAAACTGTAAATTGGACTGACCTGAAAACTAAGCTTCTAGCAAAGATGAAAATAAGGCTTTTGATATCTAATGTAAATCTAGTCTTTGCATATATACTTGTGCCCCTTGTGCAGTTTATTTTTACTTAAACGAAAGTCTTTGTTATTGATTCTCTCGTCCATTCTGGCCCCATTTAAATTGGCTTAACTATAAAAGTAATGTCAGTGGACATAATGTTGGACACTGCCACACCTAATGTGAGACTGTTTCAAATTTAGATTAATTTTAAATGTGATTCTTGCATAATGCATAGACTTTTGTGCATTTTGTTCTAACACATATTTTGTAATGAAATCACAGTAGGGAATTTATGTCTCTGCAGCCAATATAGAAATAATTACAATTGCAACTAAAAAGGCAGTTTCTAAAGAAATTATGTGGTAGTGCTGATATATTGCCGAAAATATAAATTTTTAAAGTTAATAAGTAAAATGCACTAAGGTAGAACATAAAGAAAAACAAAGAGTAAAATTTGATGACAAAAAACTGATAAGATAATTAAAAAAAAAAGATTGTATTAAACAATTATACAGATTGTCTGTTCAGACAGGGCAGGTAGCATTAGATAACCTTTATGATTCACTCCCGATATTCACACAGATTATTTTAATCTGCTATATATACTTTGTAAAGTCTATGTCCTTGTTTTTCCAGTGTTGCGCTTCATGTGGAGTTGTAAAGACTGCAAGAGGTTATTTATAAGAAGATCTGAACTGCTCAGACACTTCAGGCTTGATCATAGGCATTTCGAACGAGGCTATTCGTATCCATGCACCTTTCTTAATTGTACATGTAGATTCAAGACCTGGAATGCCTTACGGACCCACTTAACAAGAAATCACCCTCCCCAGCAAACTCCCACCAAAGCTCTATCCAGATTCAAATGCCTCATCTGCAGTTATAATCAACTGTGCGCTGAAGGGGAATATTTTCAGCACATATTTCAACATCTTAAAAATAAGGAGACCGTAACATGTATATTCCAAGACTGTGAATATAAAACAAATATCTATGCAAACTTCAAAAGTCATAAATTCAGAAAACACTCATGTGCAACTAATGTTTTTAAACCTGGGATAGTTGAAAGAAAAGAACAAAATTCCTCAGAAAATTTGTGCAGCAAGGTTGTAACTGATATTTCAGATGGTGAAAGAGTGCAGGGTGATGCCGATTATGATTCTCCATTAGACAGAGTGGATCCTGAAATTTGGAGAAGGATATTGAGCTTAAAATTGCTTCAGTCCTACTTAAGTTAGAAAATATTTTTCTTGTCTCTAGTACAGTTGTTGATGAGCTCTTGCAGGAGATGAGCTACTTGATTGGTTCTCTTTCTTTGCCAATTGCTCAAACCACTATTAGCCAAGTTTTACAAGATCATGGATGCCATTTTGACCAATAAGTTGTTGAAAAACTAGCCAGTGCTCTTTGTGAGACAAATCCTGTAAAAAAAGCAATTGGAGACAAAGGTCCACTTTCCAGTGCGTGGAGACGAAAGGTTTATTATAAGAGCCACTTCAGTGTAGTTGAGCCAGTGGAATACATACTTGACCAAAAGAATAATAAGTCATACCAATATATTTCATTTTTACAGTCTTTGCAGAAAATTCTTGACTGCCAGCCTATATTCGATCAGGCTGGTAATTTGAATACTGTATACAAACAGCAGCCGGAATCTTGTGTGCATTTATATAAATCTTTTTTTGATGTGTTGCATTCACAGAAAATAAGCTTTTGTCAAAGCCGGAAAGCATTTCATTGATATTATACATTGATGAATTTGAAATATGTAACCCCCTTGGTACATCCAGGAATAAGCATAAAATTTGTGGTTTGTATTGGATACTGGGTAATTTGCCACCAGGCTGTAGTTCTGCCTTATCCTCGATTTATTTGGCTCTTCTAATCAAAAGTAATGATCTGAAGTGCTATGGGTATGAGAAAGTGTTAGAACCTGTAATTAAAGATCTAGTAATTTTGGAACAAAGTGGGATATTTGTGGCAAAGTTGGGTAGAACACTAAAAGGCACAGTTCAATGTGTAGTCGCTGATAACCTTGGTGCACACACTATTGCTGGATTTGTTGAAAATTTCACAGGATCCTATGTTTGTAGATTTGTTTGTAGAGCACTCTACGATGATCTGGGACCAGATCCAGAAGGCCAAGCGGGAGAAGACCGACCTGCATGTGGTTTGGCTCGATCTTGCTAATGCATATGGTTCAGTCCCACATCAGCTGATCAACTACGCCTTGGAGTTCTTCCACATGCCTCCTTGCATCAAGAACTTGGTAGCGCTATACTTCAGCGACCTGCAAATGTGCTTTGCCCTCCAAGACTTCACCACCGGGTGGCAGCAGTTGGAGGTGGGAATTGCAATGGGGTGTGCCATCTCTCCAATCTTGTTTTTGGCAGCCTTTGAGATAATCCTCATAGGAGCAAGACAAGTGGTTGGAGGAATCAAATTATCATCTGGTCAGAGGCTACCCCCAGTGAGGAGCTACATGGATGATGTAACCAGCCTCCTTCAGACAGCAGCATGTACATCCCGGCTGCTGGGAAGGGTGGATGAGTTGATGTCATGGGCCAGAATGAAGATCAAACCTTCCAAATCTCGTAGCCTGTCACTCAGAAGGGGAATCAGAAATGACACCACCATCTTCACCATCGGGGGAGAGAAAATCCCCCTTCTGGCTGAACAACCCATTAGAAGCCTGGGAAGGCAGTATACCGCAGATCTGTCAGACAAGCACATGGGGAGGTCCGTCATGAAACAGCTCACGGATGACCTGCGAAAGATCGATCGGAGCCAACTCCCCGGGAAGTACAAGGTTTGGTGCTATCAGTTCACACTCTTCAGGAGGGTGATGTGGCCCCTGAAAATGAGCGAGATCCCCTCATCCGCAGTGAGTAAGATGGACGCGAAAGCCAACTCGTTCATCCGAAAATGGCTGGAATTGCCACAGTGCTTTTCCGAAACGAGCCTCTTTGGGAAGAACAGCTCATTACAGCTCCCACTGCAGTCCATTAGTCTGGGTTACAAGCAAGAAAAGTCCAGGCTGGTGCTCAAGCTAAGGGAATCCACCGACCAGTCAGTGAGGAATGCCAATGCCATGGTTTCCACTGGCCGGAAGTGGAATGCCCAAGCGGAGGTTGACCAAGCTGTCAGCAGGTTGCAACACCAGGAGATCATGGGTAGAGTCCAGGTTGGAAGAGCAGGGCTAGGATGGGGAGAAGCGCCACGGTTCTGGTCCAAGGCTAACCGCAAGGAGAGGAAGGAGATGGTGGTGGCAGAGGTGTCGAGGACTGAGGAAGAGCGCTATAAGATCAAGGCCGTGTCGCAGGGCCGACAAGGAGGCTGGATGACCTGGGAGGGAGTCGTCAGCCGGAACATCAGTTGGTCGGATCTGTGGAGGATCCCACAGGCAAGGGTCAGCTTCCTGGTTCGTGCAACTTACGATACGCTTCCCTGTCCTCGTAACCTCAACCAGTGGTTTGGGAATGAGGAAAGTTGCGCACTCTGCAACGCGCCCAACGCAAGTCTCCAACACATCTTGTCAGGCTGCAAGATCGCACTTTCCCAGGGGCGCTACAGATGGCGCCATGACCAGGTCCTGAGGAAGCTGGCTGAGGTGCTGGAGGGGCGTCGACAGGGTAGCACAGGACCAGCACTATTAGAGAACTGCACCAGCTTTGTCATGGAAGGGGGGAGACAAAGGTACACCAGGCCAAGAGAGATGTCGAGGCCTTTTTCCCCCAACCAAGAGTGGAACATGAGGGTTGACCTCAACAAACAGCTGAGGTTCCCCACGGAGATAACAATGACATCTCTCCGCCCTGATATCGTGGTGTGGTCCACCAAAGCAAGATCGGTGCACCTTATTGAGCTGACCGTCCCATCTGAAGGGGAGATAGAGGCCGCCTTTGAGCGCAAGAAGGCCAAGTACTCCGAGCTGGCTGAGGAGTGCAGGGAGTCTGGCTGGAAGACTACCATCTACCCAGTGGAGGTGGGATGCCGAGGGTATGTGGGGCTGTCAACCATACGCCTCCTGAGGGACTCAGGGGTGACTGGAAGGAACCTAAGAAAGGCCATTAAAGATCTGGCAGAAGAGGCAGAGAAAGGCAGCTTTTTGCTCTGGTTGAGGAGAAAGGACAGGAGCTGGGGAAAGAACAAATAACCCCAATAACAGCTGTAGGGGGTGGCAGGGAGATGTCCTTGTCACTGCTCCGCCACCAGGAGACGTTCTAGTGATTAAAGGAGCGAAACGTTGGTGAATGGTGGTTCCTAGCTGAAGACCCTGCAGCTGACCCATGGGCACCGGAGGAGGTGCGACAGGCAGCAATGCCAAGCAGGTTATACCATCTACCTGTATATCGACTGACTGACTTACTTTAAGGACCAGAGATATTCATGCAAATCATCTGAGACAGATTGAAACAAATTGCCCAATTGTTATGGTGTGAAATCCAAGGAAGGAATTGTTCCTTTTGAACTTGCACTTTGCCTCACTGTATTAATAAAAAAAAAAGTATTTCACATTAGTCTCATTGAATGAGGCAATATTGTCTTTCAACTTTAAGTGGACTGACAAAACTAATCGACCTCATCCTGTGCCTCTGAGTTTTGGATCCAGAAAAACTGTTGGAGGCAACGCGCATGAGAACTGGAGTCTAATCAGATTTTTGATTACCCTCTGTAACCCTCTGTTGGTTGGACAGAGCGTTCCCTGTGAGTACCCGGCATGGCAGATCTTAACAGACTTGAAAGACATTGTTGATCTTGTTGATAGTCCTTTTCATACTGAGGAGTCCATTGCATATCTTGACTTTAAGATCTCAGAGCACAGAATTAGATTTCAAGAGGTTTTTCCTGACTGTGTACTCAAACCGAAACACCATTTCTTGGAGCATTACCTGTACTTGATCCGTCAGTTTGGCCCACTCGTTGCGCTATGGACAATGCGCTTTGAATCAAAACATAGCTTTTTTAAAAGAGTGGCAAGAGATACTAGGTGCTTCAAAAATGTGCTCCTTTCCCTGTCAGAGAGACACCAGTATCAGATTGCACAACATTTGCACTCTTGTGTTTTGTCCAAACCCACGTTGGAAGTAACAAATGTTTCTACTGTTCATGTTGATGTTCTTAACAAGGACATCTCAGATGCTTTGAGGAGAAACTCAAATAAGGACATAATGTCCTTGACTAAAAGTGTGACATATAATGGACTGAACTACAAGTGTGGGATGATGTTGATCTATGGGTCACTTGGAGGACTGCCAGAGTTTAATGAAATTATCCACATGGTGATCCTGCAGGACAAATTGATCTTCATTGTGAAGAAGCTCAGTGGGTGGTATATAGAGCACTTCAGAGCATATGATCTTAAGACATCACCAGGCAAGGAAGTGAAAGCTATTGAGTTACAAGAACTACACGATGCATACCCATTGGCAGACTACAAAATTGGAGGGATGCGTCTTGTCACCCTGAAAAGATATATTCACATTTAAAAGGTGAGGCATGTGAATGTGGAATGTTGTGCAAAGTTATTAAGTGGGAAAACAAAAACCTGCCTCTCACACTTTCGCGCTGTAAGCCATTTTGACATTTCAGTTAGGGTTGTGTCATGATTTGACCCACATATAATTGTAGTATTTAACTAATAGGAAATTTATGTTGAGAATACTGCCATATTTGTTAAAATCATCTGCAAAACACTTACATTTGTTCATCATTGCTGTCAGAAATAGCATCATAGATTTATATACACTACTCACAAAATGTTAGGGATATTTGGTTTTCGGGCAAAATTCATGAAAAACGTTAAAGTTCACACCAAATGATATATCATTAAAATGGGGCATTTTCCATGGGATTCAGGGCTGGGGAAAATGCAGGCCACTCCATTCGAGGTACCCCAGTCTCCAGCAAACCCAGTAGCTGAATATCCCTAACTTTTGATAAAAGCCTTTTGTTTTAACACATAAAAGTTGTTTAAACTATGTAAATAGAGGATTCTTGTGTGTCTTTGCTGTGGTTTATAACTAAATAATTTTGGGGGCTTAGAACTATCATGATTAGCTTGATGATCAATGTTTCAGTCGTAAAACGTGTGACTTTGCATCTAGCACATATATACAAACTAATCAGACATGTAAAGCCTCATTTAGGGAATATACATTACATGTTACTTATCAACTGCATTTGTGCTTTCTTCGCGTTGGGCGAAGGGGGGGCGGGTGTTTGAGCGCAGAGGAGAGGGAATGACGGGGGGCACAGAATACAGTTCACCTCTCCCAAATGAAGCGGACAAGAAGGGGGCTAAATTATGTCTACCTGACTTCCTTACAAATAACGCACATTTCATTCAAAATATTATAAACAAAGACCAATAATTTGCACTTTTTTCATTTATTTAATTGTGTGAAATGGCTAATAAAAATAGATAATAAAAATGATTATGCTGTGGAGGTGAATTGGTTTAGTCTTGACTTCTGGTCGTGAGTGACAGCGTTGGGGGAAATCTGCTGATTGTCGAATCGTTGATTATAAAGTATAAACACAGCGATGGAGAGAAAAAGGCCAAAGCTGTCAGGAGTCCAATTTAGAAAAAAAACAAAAGAATTTGAGGAGAAATGGGCAAAAGATAAAGGTATACAACAATGTTGTCTCTGTATGATTACGGTATTCATGTCATTATGTTCATTAGTGGTATAACGTTAACTCTTAGGTTTGTTAGACTTCTTGCTTATGATGCTTGCTACTGTATGCTTCCCTTGCTAAAAAAACACACACAAAATAAAAGCCCAATTTACAAACCATCACAGAAATTCTAATGGTTTCTATTAAATACCACAAAATGTAACCACAAAATTATGCTTTGCAGCAAGACTGTTGCAAGTACAGTTATTTATTTCTATTGTTTATTATGTTAATGTTGGCTATAGCCAATATATTTACGATATATTTACAGTATACTGTAAATAGCCAGTTTCATTTACATATGTGTAGATAGTTTAAAAGACATTTTCCATTTGCTATAACTCTGTTACGTGACAAAGCATATAATTTGAGGCAGTAAATTAACCAAGGAGCTAATTGTATAGATTAGATTATATTAGATTAATAAAGTGTCTAATGACTGCCATCAAAAACCATGAGGCTCTTTGAGCTTATCACTTTTATGCATGATAAGGATCTATCTGAGATCTACCCCAACTTTTGGACTGCTCTCAGGATTGCACTTACACTGCCAGTGACTGTAGCTCAAGCAGAGAGGAGCTTTTCCAAACTCAGGTTAATCAAGACATACCTGAGGTCAACCATGTCTCAGGAACGGCTCACTGGCCTTGCTGTCATAAGCATAAATCATGCAATAGGGGAGCATAGCTCATATGATGCCATTATTGATGACTTTGCATCTAGAAAGGCCAGAAAAGTCAGATTTTAGTTCCAGTTTGTGGTTTCTGTTCTGCAGTGAAGTAAATAACTTATTTTTCTTTAGTGTGATTTGTTCTATATTAATTCTATATTTATATAATATTTGTTTGTACACAGTATATTTATTTAAGTTATGAGTAGTTTAATAAAACGTGTGGTGTGTACAAAATGTGCAGTATTTTTATTTAAATTTTTGGGGGGGAGGGGGGAGGGTGCCGGCAGGGAGTCTCGCCCAGGGCGCAATTCAGTGTAGAACCGCCACTGGCCAGTAGGGTAGTAAAGTGAGACTACTTTAACATTTTACATTTACTACTTTAACCAGCTCTGTCTCTGAATATACTCTTGCTTGCTGGTCGATGAATTCCACCAGCTGCGTGAACTTAACTCTTTTCTGACTGCGCTCCTGGTGCTTGTGTGCATGAACCCTCCATCTGTCACGCAATTTGTAGAGCAATTTTGAGATGATAATCTTCCTGTTTGTAAGAATATCTAACTCGTCCATGGATTCAGTGTTTGCCATAACGTTGCGGCAAGTTACCAGAAACGAGGAGAAAGCTCTTAATGACTTTCCGTCGTCTGACTTTATTTTCACCCATTTGAGTGCTTTTTGCATAAACGCTGCTGCAATTTTTAGCTAATTTCCAAACCTGTCATGTAACAGTTTCTTTGCTTCTGCATAACCAAGCTGATTTGGCATATACTGGCAGCTCTTTACAAGGTTTACAGAGGTTCTCCTCTGGTATACAGTTCAGTGTCACTATCAGTTCTGGATTCAACGATATGTTCGAACACTCTCATGAAAGACGTGAACTCAAGCAGGTCTCCATAAACCAGAGGAACATCGCGCTGAGGTACAGTAAGGAAAATTGCCTTTGGCTCTTCACAAGCATGTACTGTATCAATGCCATGGTGTAAATATTCATTGTCTTGGGTAGAGCATTCCTTTAGAGCAGTGGTTCTCAAAGTGTGAGGCGCGCCCCACTAGTGGGGAATACAGACATGACAGGTGGGGCGCAATGAACGAGAGGAAATTAGTAGAAAATAATAGGAAAAAACTAAACAATCACACACAAATAAATGGATCATTAAAACAAGTAAATTTAAAATAACATCAGTTATGGGTATGGGAGAAAATCTGTTTAGATTTTATGTGATTTTACTTATACTTTAATTACTCTTAAGAAATAGAAGGTATCCCAGTTGGAAATAATCAGGGGTATGCGTGCGAAGCTAGACATGTCTGGAAAATATGCTTGCACAAGGAATTTGATATATACGTTGCGTCCCCCAAGAACGGATAGGCCTAACAAGGTCCAGATGTTTGGAATGACATCATTGCCTATAGAATGTATTCCTTTGTCTAGGATGCCTATATAATGGGGGAATGCTAGCGATCGGTGTGACTCTGTCAGCCTCGCCCGGCCGGTATTGCATGATAAATAAAGGCCGTTATCTTCTGAAACCAAAGCCTGAGTCTTCAATCAATTTCCACGACATCTTGGCGCTGCGAGCAGGGTGGAGAAGGGGCAAAGGTGTGGCTGATCACCGTGGGCATCCTGGGCGAGCAGCACAAACAGGTGGCCACCTAAAAAAGGTAAGCAACTTTTGCTTATATACTTAGTTTGTGTTGTTTGCTGGGAAACCCCATGGTGGTAAGGACACTGATAAAGACCTCTCCAACTCAAGTAATTTAAAATGGGCTTTGTTTTCAGAAAAGAATGCATGCATCAAACTTACTAACTGTTGTACTGATAGTAAATTGATAAAATAAGCATTGCATTGGTCTGGGTGTTGTCAAGTGGGCATTGATTGATGGCAACAGTAACAGACGGTATGAGGAAGCGCATTTGAGTGTCTATTTGTTTTGTCAAGTGGGCTTTGAGAGATGACAGGACAGGAAAAAGGTAGATAAGCTCGATATTAATTTGTACTCATTGTCAAGTGGGCCTTGATTGGATGGCATGAGTAGTGCAGCAAGTTAATAAGGAATTGCGCTTAATTAGTTATATTGCTTGTGTAAGGTTACCCAGCAATTAATAAAAGATACCCTTTGTATGAGGAACGTACTGTTGTATGTCATAAGCAATTTTTGTAGCCACCATAAATGTTATATAGTATGAGGTTGGTGGTTTTTAATTGATACCCTTCGTATGTGGAATGTACAATTGTACATCATAAGAAATCACCCCTTATGTTTTATTGATATGAGTGACAGGGGTAATTAATATCTCTTCGTATGTGGAGCACGATTTTGTGCCATTAAGTTGAACGCAATTGCAATTGCTTGTGTCTAAGTGATGTTGTGTCTATCTGTTTCTGTCTGAGTGTGTGAGAGCTCTATGTTCGCCTAGTGTGTGTGTGTGAGAAAGAGAGAGAGAGAGAATTGGTTGAATGAGAACCATAAGCTCTGTGTGCTGTGAACAGGGCTGGACCTCCCGAGGGAATTGTGTGTGCAACCCTCAGAGGGGGGGAAGCTTGCTGCCAGAACAGAGACGTGTGTGTGAATGAGCCCTATTTAAGTAATAGCTAGCCTAATAATTAAATAGATAAATAATTATCAATAAAGGGACACGTGTGAGTGGATGAAATGAGCCCTCATTAGCAAGGGGGACAAGTATGAAGAGAATAAGCCCAATTTTCTAGGAAAAGAGGGATAAAGTCTGAATGCGTATGCCTATGAATAAAGAAATAAATAAATAGTGTGGAGTGGTGTATGTGTTTGGATTCTATATTAATAAATGGTATTAATCGGTAATTGATGAAAGTGTTCACTGTGTAATAAAGATACTGTGCTTTTTGGCAAATGTTAATTTGAAAATAGTGAAGTGGTGTAGATTAAGGAGTGACTATCATTGATGAGCCTTGGTAAGTGGAGGTGGACACTTCTGTGATTCTAAAAGAGTGTATATTGTTGTAAGTAAATTTAGCCATTAAGTAAGTACACAGGCATAAAATAAAAAAATAAATATCTAAGTGGTGACATAGGCTAAAGCATAATGGCAGCCTCTCCGGTGGAGACTTTAGTGCTAAAGCATCCGTTGTGTGCAGAACTCATAAATAAGATCTCAAATAAATGGCAAAAGAGAACTAAAGATATGATTACAAAATGGCCAAAGGAGGGGACATTTGATCTAGCACTGTGTTCTGAGATGGACACCTTGATAAAAAATTACAAAGCGGCGGCAAGAGAGAAAAAGCGTGTTCAGAGAGAGTTAAAAAGACAGCAGGAGAGGGAAGTCCTAGCTTTGTTTAAGCAAGAAGGGGAGGAATTGATAAGACAGAAAAAGCAAGTAAGGCGAAAGTCTAAAAAGTCAGGAAGCGAGGCCCGTAGTAGCGAGATAGAAGCTGTGGTTACACCACCTCCGTATGTACAAACTGAGGGTCATTTTCCGATGCTTAAGGGCATGGTGGGAGTTTCTGGTGAGATGAAATTGGAAGGTCCTGTAGAATTAGAAGAAGATTATGAAGAGTCGGGTGTGAAGTTGAGAAAGAGGCAGGGTAGGAAAATGGATAGAGAGGAAAGCACACCATTAGATTGTTACAAGGAAGTAAGGGCAGATCTACAGAGAGTGAAAAGGGTGTATGGGAAGGAAGATATGATAGAGGAACAGGAAAAGATGCAGTCGAGTGGAGGGAAGATAGACAGGAGTGTTAAAACACCAGTAAGAAGTCAGATAGGTACAACATTAAGGACTGGGCATAGACCATTGTGCAGTGAAAAAGATGAAGAGGAGGAGGAGGAGGATCTGTCATTTAACATGGGCAGTTGGAAACAGGGAAGGAACACTGGTAAACTTAGACACCTAGCTCCACAATTCCCAATTTTAATTAAAGGTGCTCGGGGACAATACATTCCATGGGCAACGCAAGATCTCGAGGGGCTTGTCAACCGCCTGCCAAGCATCCTGGAAGGTGCGAGTAAATGGATAAGATGTTTAGAGGAAGAAACATCTGGCAAACTTTTGTCGGTGGGAGACATTAAAGCTTTATTGGCAAGGATTGTGGGGGTAGGAAAATTGGAAGAGTGAGGCCGTGGATACATACCATATGGATGGAACTGTTTTTGATGCTTATCGTCCGTCTGTGTGGCATGCCTTGCGTGCAGAGTATCCAACGAGGGTTGACCCAAAAGCATTAAAAGGTGAACAGTTAGAAGACACAGAGAATCCAACGCTGTACATTCAGAAGCAGTTAAAGAAATGGAAGCAAGAGACTGAAAGTGATCCTGAGGGAGATGCACTGTTGTCTACGCTGTTCAGACAAACCATAGTAAATGCTATGCCTCAACCAGTGAAAAGTAAACTGGAAGATGTGGTCGGCTTAACTTCTAAATCACACAAAGAGTTCTGTGATCACGTCTCACATGCTGTTGAACAGTATAGAAAAAATGAGCAGAAGTTGAAAGCCCAAGAAAAAGAGTTGCAAAGGAAATTGACTCAATTACAGCTTGAAGAACTAACAAAGAGGAACAAGAAAAAGGTCCAAGCTACATTAAGAACAGAGGAAGCAGAGGAATTGTCTGTGCGGGCCCTAAGTAATCCAACACCCACAGTCCAGCAGGCTGCATCCACTGCGATGATGTCACCAGCTGCAGTTTCTCCAAACTCAAACCAGATGCCTGCGCCTGTCGTTAACGTTTTCACACAAAGGCCAGGCCAGAGGGAGTGGAGAGCCAATCAGCAACCTAGAGGACAAAGAAACCCTCAGTCTAACTTCCCACCAGGCGTGTGCTGGGGGTGTGGACAAGCTGGACACAACCGGTCAAATTGCCTCTCACATCCATGGCGTCAGAACCCAAGGGGTGCGGCGGTGGGCGGGTGGCAGCAGCCTCCTCGAGATAGAGTTGAACCCATTAACCCGTGGGCCCCGAGTCAGGGGTGTTAGAGGTGCCCAGAGAATCCTACCGGGGAGAACCAATTGCCTATTTTGACAACTAGTGCAGAACAAGAACCCATGTTACATATTGAGGTTGACGGTAAAAGTACACCCATGTTAGTTGATACAGGAGCAGTTTATACATGCTTAAATTTAAGTCATGCCTCACATCTCCCCATGTCTGGAAAATTTGCCAAGACAGTAGGATTCTCGGGTAAAAAGCAGTTGATCCCTATGACCGCTCCGGTCCGTCTACAAACAAACAATAAAAGTGTGACTATACCTGTATTAGTCTCAAGTCAGACACCGGTTAATTTATTAGGAAGAGATGCATTATGTAAATTAGGACTGCAAATATGGTGTTCTCCAGAAGGGGTGTACGTCGACTTGACAGGTATTAAAAATCAAATGGTAATGTCTGAGCCACATGCAAATGTGTATTGGATAGGACAGCTGGAAAAAGATGTCAGTCAAATAATTCATAAGTGGGGAAAATTCATTAAAGCACAGATTCCTGAAGCACAGCTACCCTGTTCGGCTTTTCACTGTACAATGATGTATGACAAATCTAAGGATACTGAATTAGAACGGAAATGGCAGGAGGAGACAAAAGGGAACAAGGTTGAATTAATTACACAACACATCATCATAGGTCGGCAAGGAGCAGCTATCAGTGTAGATGAGTGTGATTTTGTAAAGACGTGGTTTAATGTAACTGATTCTGTTCCTCATGTGACATTGTATGTAGGACAAAACTGCAGTTCAAAGGACTTAGGACCAATGATGAAGGACGCTACTGAAGTCCAGTGGGAGTCAAGCATTAACCCGTTGATTTTTCATTCGGCAGATAAGAACTACATCAAGATCTTGTGTGGTAATAGTTTAATTGGTACTCCTCAGGAAGTTGTGGTTAGCAGCAAGTCACAGACACAAATGGCATCAGCATCAGAGGTAGTTGAGACGGCTGAAGATGAGTTGTATAGGCAAATGGAAAGTCAAGTCCCATCTGAATTATGGTCACGGCATGATACAGATGTAGGCCTAATTAAATCAGCCAGCCCAATTCATGTACAGCTTAAACCAAATGTAAAACTGCCCAGAGTAAGACAATATCCTTTGCAACCTGAGGCAGAAGCTGGAATAAAAAACACAATTGAAGGTCTTGTTAAAGCTTCTGTGCTGGAAGAGACAACGAGTTGTTGTAATACTCCAATTTTCCCAGTGATCAAGCCAGGTACAAATAAATGGCGTCTTGTGCATGATTTGCGTGCAATTAATAATATAACAGAGGATTATCCAGCAGAAGTTCCAAATCCACACACACTGCTAACCAATGTCCCTCCCGAAGCCAGATATTTCACTGTGATCGATCTTTGTTCAGCCTTTTTCAGCATTCCAGTGGCGGAAGAGAGTAGGTATTTGTTTGCGTTTACATATGCTGGTAAACAATATACGTACCGACGCATGGCACAAGGATATCGCCATGCCCCACATATATTTAATCAGGTATTGAAAGCTGATTTGGCAGATTTAATGATAGAAAGTAATCTAGTGCAATTTATGGATGACATTTTAATATGTTCGTTATCATTAGATGCATGCCACAGGGATTCCATTAAGGTACTCAGCAAGCTAGGGCAAGGAGGTCATAAAGTGTCTAAAGCTAAACTGCAATACTGCAAGCCTCAAGTTGAATATTTAGGCCGGCTAATTTCACATGGTACAATAGCCATAGCGCCTACTCAATTAGAAGGCATAAGTAAAGCACCGTTACCACAAACAGTTAAACAGTTGATGACTTTCCTAGGCCTAACAGGTTTCAGTGCTGACTGGATTGAGGAATATGCTGTAAAAACTGCTCCAATGAGGGAGATAATGAGAGAAGAAGGACTGCAAAATTTAAGTGCTCCGTTAAAATGGAACACAGATGCACGGTTAGCATTTGAGTCCATCAAGAAAGAAATGCAAACAGCTCCTACATTAGGTATACCGGATTATACCAAACCGTTCCATCTATATGTGGCTAACCGAGCTGATGGATATGTCTCAGCTGTGTTGATGCAGGAAACCTGAAACGACAACTGGAGCTGACATGGGCCGAACTCAATGACTGAGCGGTAAGCCATCGTTTGTTTACCTCTTTTATACTTCCTGGTTTTGCGCCCGTCTTACTTCCGGGTCCTAGTGCCGGGCGCAGATTGCGTGTGCATGACAGTACCCCCCTGTCCAGGACTGGCTCCTGACGGTCCTGGGGCGGAGGATACCCTGTGACGGTAGTCCAGAATTAGCTCCGGGTCGAGAATGAACCGGGCCGGGATCCAAGATCGCTCCTCGGGGCCATAGCCCTCCCAGTCCACCAGGTATTGCGTACCTTTGCCCCGAGGGCGCGAGTCGAGGATTCGGCGCACGGTGTAGGCGGGACCGCCGTCGATGATCCGGGGAGGAGGAGCTGGGGGGGGTGGGTGGAATCATGGGTGATGTGATGAAGGGCTTGAACTGGGACAGGTGGAAGACTGGATGGATCCGGAGCGCCGCAGGCAGCTGGAGCCGGTAGGTGACAGGGTTGATACGGTGGGTGATGCGATAAGGGCCAATGAATCTGGGGGAGAGTTTCTTGGATTCAGTGTGGAGATGTAAATTCTGTGTAGACAGCCAGACTTTGTCACCTACGTGGTACAATCGTCCCGGTGGGTGTCGACGGCGGTGTTGGGTGATGTAGCGGATGTTGGCTTGTCGTATGGCTGCGTTGGCGAGGCGCCATACCCGTCGACACCTGGTGGGCCGAGGGTACATCAACCTCCGGTTCTTGGTGTTCGAACATCGGAGGTTGGAAACCGTAGCACACCTCAAAAGGGCTTAACTTGGTGGCGGTGGAGACGTGAAGATTGTGAGAAAGTTCAGCCCAGGTGAGGTGGCAGGCCCAGGAGCGCTGACGATCTGCCACGAAACACCTCAGGTAGCGCTCCAGCTGTTGGTTGGTCCGCTCCGTCTGACCATTAGTTTGGGGGTGGTAACCGGATGAGAGACTGCAAGTGGAGTTGATCAGACGGCAGAAGGCCTTCCAGAACCGGGCAGTGAACTGGGGCCCTCTGTCCGAGACGATGTCCTTGGGGAACCCATGCAGGCGGACTACGTGCTCTAATATCAGCTCGGCTGTCTGTTTAGCTGACGGGAGTCTGGAAAGGGCCACCAAGTGCACAGCTTTGGAGAAACAGTCCACGATGGTGAGGATGGTGTCTTTATCTTCTGAGACCGGCAGGCCCGTGATGAAGTCAACGGCAATGTGCGACCAGGGCCGGCGAGGAACAGGGAGTGGTTGGAGTTCCCCCGGTGTTGGTCGATTGGTGCTCTTAGCCCGGGCGCACACTGGGCACGCCTGGACGAACTCGTCGATCTCCTTTGCCATGGATGGCCACCAAAAGGCACGTCGGACGAAGTGTAGGGTGCGTTGTGTAGCTTGGTGTCCAGAGATGGGGGTGGAGTGTCCCCATTGTATGACCTCGCTCCTCATTGCGTTGGGTACGTAGAGTCGTCCAGCCGGCACGCCTGCCGGTTCGTTCTCCGAAGCCTGTGCTTGGCGCACCCTTGTCTCCAGTTCCCAACGGAGTGGGGCGATAATTTTGGATGATGGTAGGACAGGCGCGGGCTCCGCCCGGGGGGCGTCCTCTTCGTGTTGCCGTGAGAGTGCGTCGGCTTTGATATTTTTGGACCCCGGGCGGTAGGAAAGATGGAAATTGTAATGTTCAAAGAACAGAGCCCACCGCGCCTGTCTGGGGTTCAACTGTTTGAGATTCCGGATGATGATGAGGTTTTGGTGGTCGGTCCAGACGATAAATGGTTCTCTGGCGCCCTGGAGCCAGTGTCGCCATTCTTCCAATGCCCACTTTATGGCCAGCAGCTCGCGGTCCCCCACCCCATATCGCTGCTGAGTGGGATCAAACTTTTTGGAGAAGAAGCTACAAGGGTGTAGCTTCTGGTCTGGACCTCGTTGAGAGAGAACGGCCCCGGCGCCCACATCCGAGGCGTCCACCTCCACAAGGAATGGTTGGTTGGCATCTGGATGAAGAAGGATGGGAGCGGAGGTGAATCTGTGACAGAGTTCGTGGAAAGCGGAGATGGCAGTAGAGTTGAGTTGGAAGTGATGAGAAGAGGGTTTGGTCAGAGCGGTTAATGGGGCTGCAACCGTACTGTAGTCCCGGATAAAGCGACGATAGAAGTTCGCAAACCCGAGAAACCGTTGAAGTTGCTTGAGGGTCTTGGGTAGGGGCCAATGACACACAACTTCGAGTTTCTGCGGGTCCATGGCCACACCGTGGGGCGAGATGACAAAACCCAGGAACGTGGTGGAGTGCTCGTGAAAAGCACACTTTTCCAGTTGGTGGGCGATTAATCTCTTCAGTACCGCTCTGACGTGTTGGACATGTTCTGTAGGGGTATGTGAATATATGAGAATGTCGTCTAGGTAGACGAAAACCCACCGGCCGAGCATATCTCTGAGAACGTCATTTATGAAGTGTTGGAAGGCTGCAGGTGCATTGCAAAGTCCAAATGGTATAACGAGGCTTTCATAGTGTCCTGTGGGGGTGATAAAGGCCGTCTTCCACTCATCGCCCTCTCTGATGCGCACCAAGTTGTAGGCGCTCCGAAGGTCCAACTTCGTGAAAATGGTGGCGCCAGAGAGGGCGTCCAGGGCAGAGTTGGTAAGAGGCAAAGGGTGTCGGTTCTTAATCGTGATGTTATTGAGCCCCCGATAATCGACACATGGGCGTAGTTCGCCGCCTTTTTCTTCACGAAGAAGAACCCCGCGGCAGCGGGTGATGAGGAGGGCCGGATGGTACCATGACGTAGGGCGGAAGACACATACTCCTCCATCGCCCGTGTCTCAGAGGTGGACAAGGAGTAGAGATGGCCGCGGGGAGGGATGGAACCCGGCTGAAGGTCTATCGCCAGGTCGTAAGGGCGATGAGGTGGTAGGTGAGTAGCCCGTCGCTTGCAGAACGCTTCAGCCAGGTCCTGATAGGCGACAGGGATGGCGTTGGTGTCGACGTCGGGGGCCTCGGACTCCCTAGAGCACGTCCCAGCCGGAGCCCGTAGGCAGAGTTCGGAACAGGTCGGGCCCCATTGTAAGATCCGGTTTTGGGTCAAAGAGATTAGTGGATCGTGCTGTAGAAGCCACGGGTGCCCGAGTATGATGGGTGGAGATGAGACGGAGGTGAGGTGGAACTGAATCAGTTCGTGGTGATGGTCGATGATGAGGGTGATGGGTTGAGTCTGGGTGGTAATGGGGCTGGAGGAGAGGGGCCGACCGTCTACTGATGTAATTCGAACAGGCTGGGATAACGCTTCGAACTTTACCCCCAGTTCTTTGGCATAGGAAGAGTCAATGAAGTTGCCTGCGGCCCCGGAGTCGATGAATGCAGTACTTCTGACCCGTTTGTGGCCAAACTGGAGGGATACCTGTATCGTGAGACGAGAGACGCTAGGTGTCGTGGCGGAGAGGTGAAGGTGACCCGGTGAGCAGCTCCCATCACTCACCGGGTTTGAGCGTTTCCCTGGCGACGTGGACATATGGCTCTGTGATGTTCTGCTGAACCGCAATAGGCACAGAGCCCCTCTCTGAAGCGTCGTTCTCGTTCTGCAACGGTCAGGGATGCGCGCCCTAATTGCATGGGTTCCCCGGCTCCCGTGTCAACCACGGCAGGAGGTGGAGAACCGACATGTCCATAGGTGGTATTGGTAGCGGGACTTGATGGTCGTGGAGGGGTGAAGGCGAAGGTGGGTGCTGGCGGCAAGGTTCTAGGGGCTGGCCTCGGGCGAGAGATGAGGCGTTGGTCAATTCGGAGGGCGAGTTGGATTAAACCCTCCAACGTGGCAGGAAGCTCTCGCCCGGCTAGTTCGTCTTTTATCCTGGAAGCCAGTCCCTCGTAGTAGGATGTCCGGAGCGCTGTGTCTCCCCAGGTGGTCTGGACGGCGAGTGTTCGGAATTCGGCGGTGTAGCGACTCACAGACGATCCTCCCTGCCGCAGGTGATAGAGCTTTGTGTCGGTCTCCACCTCGCCCGCAGGGTGTTCAAAAGTTAATCTGAGTTGGTGGGTGAACTCATTATATGAGTGGGCGGTGTCTGTGTCTGCCCGAAGAACTGCCGTGGCCCACTCTGCTGCCTGCCCTTTTAGCAACGAAACGAGAAGAGCAATGCGAAGGCGATCGGTGGAGTACTTGGTGGCATTAAACTCAAACACCAGATCGAGAGCTGTCAGAAATACGCTGCACTTCCCGTCCGTGCCGTTCCACTTCTCTGGTAGAGAAAGAAAAACATCAGAAGGAGGGGCGGGGTATGCGGCGCCGCGGCCCCCGCAGCGTGTGATCGAGCAGTGACGTCATCAACAGCTGCGCGGAGATCCGTATTCTCCCGCCGGAGCTCAGCGACCTCGCGGCGGAGGGAAGCGAGATCCCCAGTTAGCTGATTGATTAACGCCGCATGCTGATCTACAACGCCGCAGAGACTCGCATAATCCGCTGGGTTTACCGCGGAGGGCTCAGTCATTCTGTCAAGATGGACTAACCTGAGGTGACCAGAAGACGTAGCTTTAGCGGTTAGCCCAATGTAGCATGGAGGATAAACCCAAACGCGGAAGGAAGCGAGCAGGCAGGATAACCACGCGATTTAGTTTAAGGACTCTCACAAAAACGGAGCAAGGGAAAAACACAAATTTAACCCGCGTCCTAGAAATACACACACAATAGCAAAAGACAACGGAACCAACATGTGAGTATTCACGGTTTGCTGAAACGACAACTGGAGCTGACATGGGCCGAACTCAATGACTGAGCGGTAAGCCATCGTTTGTTTACCTCTTTTATACTTCCTGGTTTTGCGCCCGTCTTACTTCCGGGTCCTAGTGCCGGGCGCAGATTGCGTGTGCATGACAAGTACATTATGCATATGACAAAGCATCCACATTGACTATGGGTTACCCGGTAACCATCTACACGCATCATAAAGTGGTAGAATTAATAGAACAGGGAAAATTTGTTCTTACTCAAGCACGTATTCTAGCATATTCTTCACTGCTCACATATCCCGACATTACCATAAAGAGATGTGACACAGTTAACCCAGCTGAATTGGTTCCTTTAGCCTACGAAGGAGTGCCTCATGATTGTGTGGCGAACTCATTGGCATTTACTTGGTTACGACCTGATCTTGAATCTAAGCCTATAGCTGAAGTGGAAGTGACTTATTTTGTTGATGGATCTAGCTTTAGAGATCATGTAGGAAGTCACACAGGGTATTCAGTAGTGATGAAGGATGGAGAAGATTTTAAACCTATCCTATCTCAGCATTGTTCACAACCGTGTTCTGCTCAGTTAGCTGAGTTGAAATCGCTCACCGCTGCTTGTCAATTAGCCAAAGGGCTAGTGGCAAATATTTTTACAGATTCAGCCTATTCGCATGGTGTATGTCATCTGTTTGGAGCAGTATGGAAGCAAAGAGGGTTTAAAAGGAGTGACGGAACGCCCATTCAACATGCTGAGCAAATAGGTAAACTAATGTCTGCTATGATGCTACCAAAACGATTGGCTATCATTAAATGTCAGGCCCATAAAAAGGGGAATGACTATGTTACTAAGGGTAACAACATAGCAGACTTAGAAGCAAAGCGTGCATCGAAGTGTCAACTAGCTGTGCAAGCGCCCGTTGTCCTTATAGAACCGCAGCCACAGTTGGAGGATATTATTCGGATTCAAAATCAAGCAGGTCCATACGAACACTCTATGTGGCTCCAGAGGGGAGCTCAGAAAGATGCACAAGGTATTTGGCGTTCACATGAAGGTTTGATCATAGCACCCACAGCTTTGTTGAACATTTTGATTTCAGATGCTCATGGATTTGACCATTGTGCTAGAGGAGAGGTTGTGAGAAAAATCAAGCAATAAGGGTATTGGACTCCATATCTGCATGCTATGGTTGATGAGTTCCTAGCTTCATGTGAGATATGTGCTAAACATAACGTCAGAAAGGGAACAGCGACACCTATTGGCCATATACCGGTACCTGAAGGACCTTTTAAGCATTTGGTTATGGATTATGTGGACATGATAAAGTATGCTCGAGGCAAAAGATATATGCTTGTGATAATTGACAGATTTAGTAGATGGGTAGAAGCAATACCATCTGCAGATGAAGGGTCAGGAACAGTTGTCAAATTCCTCACAAGGGAAGTGATACCTAGGTTTGGAATTCCGTCAGAAATAAGTTCAGACAATGGATCAGCGTTCATTCAGAAAACTGTAAAGCAAGTACTACAACAGTTAAGAATAAAGCAAAGATTTGGGTGTGTCTATCATCCACAGTCCCAGGGTATAGTGGAGAGAATAAATGGCACCCTCAAAGCCAAGCTTAATAAGATTTGTGCTAGTACAAAACTTAACTGGGTTGATGCTTTACCGCTTGCACTAATGAGCTATCGCATGCAAACTAACAGAAACACTCACTTAACCCCGCATGAAATGCTTACGGGTCGACCCATGCCTGTGCCATTCTGTAGAGGGCCATATAAAGGGCCACCGCTAGAACAATTACAACTGGAACTCAGATCATATATGAAGAAACTAACTGCCATACATAAAGCAAGCTTTGTGCAGGAAAAGAACAAGGAGACGGAGGAAGAGAAAGACGCTCCGTGTCCCATCACTCCAGGAGACCAGGTCTATCTGCGAGTGTTCAGGAGAAAGTGGCATGAGCCCAGGAGAGAGGGTCCTTACAATGTTGTAGCAGCCACTCCTACAGCAGTCCAAGTGGAAGGCAAAACCACCTGGTATCATTTAAACCATTGCACAAGAGTCCCTAAAGTAAGTAAGGGAACAGGTGCAGAAGAAGAGGACCCACCCAACGACAGTGAAAACCTACAGGGTCTTGAAATCTGTGTGAAAGGGGTGGAGGAAATAAAGCAGAAAAATGGGGAAAATAAAGTGGATAGCATACCTAATGATCATTATCTTTCAGGTAATACACCAAACCGTGGTCAGCTCACCTGTACACAGCTCCAATCAGACTTCCCAAGAATTAAGTTTACAACAGTTGACTAGGCCTAACGAGATAACAGTATCCCTCCATACACAAAATATAACTTCTCGAACTTTCATTAAGAGACAAAATGACCTAAAACTAGCACCCATAAAGCCTCAATTAAATGTTGGTCAAAAAGCTCTTAGTAATAAAACTGTTGGCAGGAAAATAAAAGAAAAACTCTTAAACATAGCTCAAAGTAATGAGTGGTATAAATGGGCTGCCTACACAGCCAAGGAAAACAAAATAACTAGTTGTTTAATTTGCACCCCATCCCCATTAGGGAAGGTTATAGTAGTGCCTAATCCATATGACTTTAGACATTGTGCAGAATTTACTCAGAATTTTTGTCATCTGCATGTCTTCCGACGTCCACTGTGTCCAGCAGAATGTTTGGCAATATTAAGTAGTCCAGATTACTTCAATAACTATGATACACCTGAATGGGGAGAATGGTGTCAGAAGTTGGATATAAGAATTGAAGAACAAAAGATAGAATTCCCCTCTGAGTATGAAATAGATTATACACTTGAGTATGAATGCTTCAATAAAACAGTAGGAAATCATAGTGTGGGGGAATTTCAAGGTAATTGTATGATAATGTGGCACTTGGACACTGACTCTTTTACACGAACGGACGTTCATAAGAAAACAATACTTCATGCAACAGTCACAATGCAAGGGAATACAACTATAACACATAGCTGCATGAACCAAACATTATTGTTTCCACTAAAGTTCCGGTATGATGACCAATCAGTACCAGTAGCTGATTTTTTCTGGCTTTGTGGGGGAACACTATTAAGGGCAACATTACCAAAACGTTGGAAAGGTATCTGTGCTAGAGTCCGAATGATCCAGGAAATGTCAATAGCGGGTTGGGACATAGAACAGCCGGTGATGAGTAACTCAGAAGCCAATCATAGAGTGAAGAGGGCTTACCAACCTGATCCCAACGTGTATATAGACTCAGTAGGACAACCCAGAGGTATACCTAATGAATTTAAAGCCAGAGATGAGGTAAAATCTGGATTTGAGTCAATTTTTATATGGATAACACCTAACAAAAATGCTGAATGGATTAATTATATTTACTATAATCAACAGAGATTTATTAATTACACAGAAGATGCTTTGGCTGCATTAGGAGAGCAATTAGTGGCTACTAGTACAATGACCTGGCAAAATAGACAAGCACTAAACTGGTTATTGGCTGAGAAAGGAGGTGTGTGCATTCTGTTTGGTGATCAATGTTGTACTTATATTCCTAACAATACAGTGCCTGATGGGACTTTTACTAAAGCCATGAATCAACTTAAAAATCTGAGACGGGAAGTAACTGAAAATGCTGGAAGGGATAATAAAATATGGGACTGGCTAGATCTGAAACTGGGAGCTTGGGGAGCATGGTTTGCTAAATTTGGTATGTTCTTGGGATTTGCTATATTAATAGGAGGATTGTTGTTTTGTTGTGTACTTCCTATATTAAAGTCCTTGGTCATAAAAGCTACAGTTCAACAAATGGAGGTGTTAAAGTGGCAAGATGAGAAAATACCCCTAACCTATGATAAAGACATTTACAGCTCAGACTGTGATTCCCAAGAATCAGGAGGAGATTCAGGCACCTCGGACGAGGACGAAGAAGATGATTAATGATGAGCCATGCCTTGGGTGAAAGCACTGGCCTAGCCTCTCCCCAAAGGCGACCCTCTACGATACGCAAAGTATCTGGGTTGAAGTTCTTACATTATGACCCGGCTGTTCAACATTATATATGCTTTAAACATTGTACTGTATTATGCATGCTTCATTTTGGACTGTATAAGGTGTCCAGGTTATTTAGGTTAGTGTAATCCTAGAAAAATCATTATATTAATTACATATTCATGTTATGTTATTGTGTTACAGAAAGATAATGTCATGGAGGTCAGTCTTTTACTCTGTCCGAGTCAAATAAGGGCGGAGAGGTTTGGCTCGATCTTCCCTAGAGTGCAAATGCATAGATTGGTCATTGATAAAGGTCCAGTGATTTAATTGAATCACTAGATTAGTGTAAGAAGGGCTGACTCATGGATTTGCACTCCAGATAACATTTATTATGGGACTTGTCAGCCCCAGAGGGGGGATGTACAGTATGGGAGAAAATCTGTTTAGATTTTATGTGATTTTACTTATACTTTAATTACTCTTAAGAAATAGAAGGTATCCCAGTTGGAAATAATCAGGGGTATGCGTGCGAAGCTAGACATGTCTGGAAAATATGCTTGCACAAGGAATTTGATATATACGTTGAGTCCCCCAAGAACGGATAGGCCTAACAAGGTCCAGATGTTTGGAATGACATCATTGCCTATAGAATGTATTCCTTTGTCTAGGATGCCTATATAATGGGGGAATGCTAGCGATCGGTGTGACTCTGTCAGCCTCGCCCGGCCGGTATTGCATGATGAATAAAGGCCGTTATCTTCTGAAACCAAAGCCTGAGTCTTCAATTAATTTCCACGACATGGGCTGGGAGAAAAAGTGGAACCATAGTGCAACAATAATGGTTTAACGTCGGGCCAACGTGAGCAGCGCTGCTCGAATCACACTGGGCAGCAATGCGGGGCTCTGACAGAAATAAATCGCGCCGACCATCAAAATACATTTTACCCCGCCGGGATGCGCATGTACAAAACAGGCATGGCAAGGCGGAAACAATATTAAACAGTCCTGACATTTAAAATTGTTTTTAAATAAAACACAGTGAGTCACGCAGGTTTGTGATTCGAGCGGCGCTGCACGATCCACCGGGCTGCGCGAATAAACCAGATCATCACTGCGCTGTCCAGATAGTCGCGCTGCGCTGTATTTGCGCAGATATTTGGTTCAATTGGGTGCCGCGGTTTCGTCCCACTTTTGATGTGTTTGGCTTCACATACACTTCGACAATGGAAGAAGATGGTGCAGCAGCAGTGAGTTTGCTAACATGTGACGAAAACAACAACGGGGAGATTGAAAAGAAAAAAGGTGCCTCGTTTGTGTTGTGGAATTGGTTTGGGTTTAAGAAAAGTGATACGAATGAGATGAACGTGATTTGCGAGGTACACCACTGCACTGTTTTAACAAGTGGTGGAAACACGTCAAACCTTTTCTATCATCTGAAATCCAAGCATCCAAACGAATATGGCCAAAGTAAAAAAAATGCGGCAAACCTCAGCAATTCACAGTTTATATAAAATTACATTATGTAAAACAGGTTCTTTGTGTTTGAATTTTTATTTATGCGTTTTCAGATACAAATTGCTATATTGTGATATAGCAATTGCGATTGTGATCGTTATCGAGGTAGAAAATCGCTTCTACCGTGATAGAAGATTTTGGTTATCGCCCACCCCTAATGAAGCCTATGTTGAGCTTGGGTTCATGGTGGGGATGGTGGGGGCAGAAGAGAGGCTCGTGTGGGTTTTGTGTCTTAAACCGCTGGCAGCAGACCGCATGAGACCCAACAAATTAGGAAGACACTTAGAGACAACACACTCCAGTCACGTTAATAAGCCACTAGACTTCTTTCAAAGATAGCTGGCAGAATACAGACAGCAGGAGAATCGCATGGTAACATCTGAATCAGTGGACAGCAAAGCACAAATGGCTTCATTCAAAGTTGCATACAGAATTGTCCAGTGCAAAAAAACTGCAAACGATTGCTGAGCAGCTAATAAACATGGGGTCAATTATGCACTGATAAGTGACAACGTAAGCCTTTTATAACAATTGCACATGTACTTTATCTGTTTTGAACTTGGTGTTGTTTGATCTTATTGGTTTAGAAATTGATATTTCAATAAACAGTAAACTTGGCCGATTTCGTTATTATTTTGTTGACAAGTGGGGCTTGAAAATTCGCTCACCCCCTTAAGTGGGGAATGACAGAAAAAGTTTGAGAACCACTGCTTTAGAGTACTTGTCATTTCAGGTCTGACGCTTACGGGCACACTTAAATGGGCTGCCTCGAGACGTGATGGCAGTCTGACATATTCCCTTGGCGCACTGTGGTCGTAGTGTTCATTATATTCCGGTTCGGAATATATATGCACCGCTCGGTTCGATGACTACACTCTTTCTTGCGGGCTGTAGTCGGTTGTCACAGTCCTGGTACACATTTATTTCAGCATTGGCCTTTGCAAGCACCGTTTCGAGTCTCAACCTTTCCTTTTTTGCTTGTAATTGTGCTACATTAGCCTTTAGTTGTGCTTTTAATTTTGCTTCCTCCGTTTCTAACGCCTGCCGTTGGTCTAAGGTTGCTGCTTCAGCCAATAAGGCTGCTCTGTTGGCTTCTGCCTTTTTTAACCGAGCTAAGGATGCTGTAGATGTTGAGGACCTCTTGGTTGCTGCTGTCGCTATGCTTCCATAGAGGCGTGTGTCTTTGATCCCACCCTTGACACGCTGTCGTCTGGCGAAACTCCATCGTCGTATGAGGGAGGCTGTATGAAGCGGCCCCTAGTTTCCATGATCCACAACTCCACCTTTGTCCTGAATTCTGTGCAGCATAGAATTTTAGACTCATACCAGTTTTGATGATCATGTTCACGTTTGTCTTCATCTAAGCACAATTGCACGTTTCTATTGCTTTCAACAATAGAACTATACTTAGTTTCAATTTCATACAAGTTGTAGAAATGGTGCATGAGCAGCATTATTTCATCGGATAATGCAGTCAATTGACTCCACTTCTCTCCTCTGACGGCCATCATTTCATGAAGACAACTTTCTTTTGAGTCTTTGTCGATGAGCGCCCTCTCACGCTCAGGCTCGGTAATGGCAGCGTCGTTTACTTCTTCGTCTGCCATAGTGAAATTCAAAGCAGGTCTCTTTCGGTTTCGATTTCAACAGTCACTTATCTTCGCTTGAACGACGGAGAAAGCTTTTGACTTTACATATGCGGGCATGTTGTTCCACAAGTTCTTTCTATTGCTTTGTTACTCACGACACGGAAGTCCATGATCTCTTTGTCTCTTGTTTTATTTTCAGCATCAAAGATTCAACACTTCGTACAGTTGTCTTGAGTAAATAAACTGTGGTTACAACAACCTATTCGCTGTATCTCATTACGGTTTTCTTACATTTAGAAAAACCTATTTGCTGTATCTGTAGATCACAATCTTAGATTACGGTCAAAAGCTTGTGTTCTCCATGACTTCTGCATCTAAACTGACCTTTTACCCTGCAATAGTCATGCAATTACGTGCAATAGTGGAATGACGTCACAGACCAACCTACGATTATCATAAATGAATGCTTAACTAACAAACTTAATGCTTAATGCTTAACTAATAAAATAAAATAAACACATCAAATTCATGAAGTGAAATGTGGCTCTTACAATGATATTATTTTAGTATTATATAACAGTATATTAATATTTATTAGAGCTGCGAGCTGCAATTAATTGAATAAAAATAGAAATCACTTTATGAACCTTTGCAATTATTTAATAACAAAAGTCTGCAATTCATTACAGGTAATACAAGCATGATCAGGAATTTATGTAGTCTGTCAATAATTTACATATTTATTTATTTTTCAAATACTTTTAAGTTGATATATAAACCAATTCACTCATGCAGTAAAAACACTACAGAAAATTTTGAAACACCAGTTAGCCTAATCTGCATCTGTCTTTGGACCGTGCGAGGAAACCGACTACCAGGGGGAGAACATGCAAACTTATGACACAACAATAATACAACCTAGATGCTAATTTGTGCCTGCAGTTGTTGAGACTGGTGTAGGTGTGTGTAATGAGTGCGTTTTGAGACTAATTCGTTAGTTTTGGGGAAAAAAAGACTGGAGTCTTTTAAACATAAGTGACCTCTGATACTAATGCAATGCAAAATAAAATGCATAAAAATGCTTTAAAAAGCATATAAATGTTGCTCAACAGCTTTTTTTTATTATCATAGAATCAGTTGAGGTTTATCGGACAATTATGCTACAACTGGCAAATTTCTTTCACTGTAGCAGAGCTACATTATCATTAGTCATATTTTAGAAAAATTTCCCACCAAACAGCACCTCAAAAGCCACACAAATGGTTAGATGAGTGGTAAAAAGGATTCTATGTCTCTGAATCTTACTATCCTCTTTGTTCGTGAGTTAGTTTGTTTAGCTTAGCCTTTGTTTAGCTTAGCCTTTGTTTATCCTAGCCCTTGTTTGGCTTAGCTAAGATTTAGTAATTATGAATCTTCTGTGTTTTCCGTATTATGGTGATTTCCTAGTTTCATTGTTTCATGCTCCTTAGTTCTATAGTGTGAGTTTATTTATGTTTGGTTTTCCTTACTAAAAGTCACTTTCAAAGTTAATCACCTCTGCATATAGGCCTCACCGAAAGCCCACGCACAGCACCCCGTGACAGAATGCATGGCCGAATAAGTGGCATAGTAGAGGGGCCTCCCCTGGAAATTTTTTTGGGTGGGGCTGTAACTGTGACGCTGGGGCAAGCAGGCTTTATGGGCAGTCGGCTTGGCATCCGGTGGAACAACTTGGAGCGCGCAGGAGCGAGTGGAGCAACGCCCTGCAGAGCTCATCGGAGAGAGACTGGAAAGGGTGAGTGAGCGATGCAGCTGGACTGGAAAGGGTCACAGCTGGCAATTCGACGCATGCCCCCAACGAGACAGGACGACGGAGTCAGGGGTAAGGAGTCTGTGTGTCAGCAGAGGGTGCAAGGCGAGGAGCAGCAACGGCGGAGGATAGTGCTCCAACAGCTGGGTGGGGAGCTCATCCCGCAGATCAACGCATGCCGGGCGACAAATGATCATGAACGCATGCAAACTCTGCTTGAGATTGGTGCACTGTTCCAGGACCAGTTCGTCCAGCTCGACAGAGGAGACCCAGAACATCCAGTCAGTCTCAGAGAAGGCTCTGCATCGTTCAAACATCGGCACGGACGTCTCGGCGACATCTTCCAGATGAGCAAACGCCCTCTGCCAGACATCTGCAAGACATTTGCCAGATGAGAAAGACGATGATTTCGCATAGACGTCTCTGCGACATGTGTGTGCTATCTGGGTATGCACATGAAATTAGCTTGGCCTTTAGGGGCAGCAGTGGTCAGGTCTATCCCAGGAGGAAGTAGTCTCAGGGCTTTAGAGACACAATCCTGATCAGAGGCCAGTAGGGTAGTAAAGTCATTTACTACTTTAACCAGCGCTGTCTCTGTGCTGTATAATGAGGCCTAAATCCTGACAGATACATTTGTGTGCTTTTTTTACGCAAATAATGTATGAACATAGCTGCTGCACTCTTAACATTTCTAGATGGACAGCTGACAGGGTTTGATGTCAGGTTTTTAATTAGTGGTTTAATAGCTGCTAATTTAAAAGATTTGGGCATGTACCTACTGCTGAGTGAAACATTAAATATTTTTAACATGGGTTGTGTTATTTCTGGCTCTATTTGTTTAAAATAAAACATATATTGTCACTACAGTACATGATGCAGAAAATATTATACTCTTAGATTATCCAATCTACTGTAGGTTCTTATCTCATGCTCTAAGCATAAACGTCCCAGATAGCAAGGTGACATTGATTCAATGTTGAAATTTCATCAGAATCATCATTTTGGTTGAGGTTGATTATTCAATGCTAAATAATGTTGAATCAATGTTGATAATTCATTGCTTTTCTGTGTTGAAAAGACAAACATTGAATCAATGTTGATTTTTGGTTTTGGAACCCATCCTCATTCAACAATGTAAGGCAAATTAAATTAACTAAGTGCATTTCTATAAAATGTGTATGCATGTGTATACAGTGGTGTGAAAAACTATTTGCCCCCCTCCTGATTTCTTATTCTTTTGCATGTTTGTCACACAAAATGTTTCTGATCATCAAACACATTTAACTATTAGTCAAAGATAACACAAGTAAACACAAAATGCAGTGTTTAAATGAGGGGTTTTATTATTTAGGGAGAAAAAAAATCCAAACCTACATGGCCCTGTGTGAAAAAGTAATTGCCCCCTGAACCTAATAACTGGTTGGGCCACCCTTAGCAGCAATAACTGCAATCAAGCGTTTGCGATAACTTGCAACGAGTCTTTTACAGCGCTCTGGAGGAATTTTGGCCCACTCATCTTTGCAGAATTGTTGTAATTCAGCTTTATTTGAGGGTTTTCTAGCATGAACCGCCTTTTTAAGGTCATGCCACAACATCTCAATAGGATTCAGGTCAGGACTTTGACTAGGCCACTCCAAAGTCTTCATTTTGTTTTTCTTCAGCCATTCAGAGGTGGATTTGCTGGTGTGTTTTGGGTCATTGTCCTGCTGCAGCACCCAAGATCGCTTCAGCTTGAGTTGACGAACAGATTGCCGGACATTCTCCTTCAGGATTTTTTGGTAGACAGTAGAATTCATGGTTCCATCTATCACAGCAAGCCTTCCAGGTCCTGAAGCAGCAAAACAACCCCAGACCATCACACTACCACCACCATATTTTACTGTTGGTATGATGTTCTTTTTCTGAAATGCTGTGTTACTTTTATGCCAGATGTAACGGGACACGCACCTTCCAAAAAGTTAAACTTTTGTCTCGTCGGTCCACAAGGTATTTTCCCAAAAGTCTTGGCAATCATTGAGATGTTTTTTAGCAAAATTGAGACGAGCCTTAATGTTCTTTTTGCTTAAAAGTGGTTTGCGCCTTGGAAATCTGCCATGCAGGCCGTTTTTGCCCAGTCTCTTTCTTATGGTGGAGTCGTGAACACTGACCTTAATTGAGGCAAGTGAGGCCTGCAGTTCTTTAGATGTTGTCCTGGGGTCTTTTGTGGCCTCTCGGATGAGTCGTCTCTGCGCTCTTGGGGTAATTTTGGTCGGCCGGCCACTCCTGGGAAGGTTCACCACTGTTCCATGTTTTTGCCATTTGTGGATAATGGCTCTCACTGTGGTTCGCTGGAGTCCCAAAGCTTTAGAAATGGCTTTATAACCTTTACCAGACTGATAGATCTCAATTACTTTTGTTCTCATTTGTTCCTGAATTTCTTTGGATCTTGGCATGATGTCTAGCTTTTGAGGTGCTTTTGGTCTACTTCTCTGTGTCAGGTAGCTCCTATTTAAGTGATTTCTTGATTGAAACAGGTGTGGCAGTAATCAGGCCTGGGGGTGACTACAGAAATTGAACTCAGGTGTGATAAACCACAGTTAAGTTATTTTTTAACAAGGGGGGCAATCACTTTTTCACACAGGGCCATGTAGATTTGGAGTTTTTTTCTCCCTTAATAACGTAAACCTTCATTTAAAAACTGCATTTTGTGTTCAATTATGTTATCTTTGACTAATAGTTAACGGTTTTTGATGAGCAGAAACATTTAAGTGTGACAAACATGCAAAAGAATAAGAAATCAGGAAGGGGGCAAATAGTTTTTCACACCACTGTATGTGTTTAAAACAGGTTAAAAAATTGACTACGAGAGATTTGCCATGGTGCTTAAAAAAAAATAATAATAAATTATATATATATATATATACAGTGGTGTCCACTTTTAAGCAAAAAGAACATTAAGGCTCGTCTCAATTTTGCTAAAAAACATCTCAATGATTACCAAAACTTTTGGGAAAATACCTTGTGGACCGACGAGACAAAAGTTTAACTTTTTGGAAAGTTCGTGTCCCATTACATCTGGCGTAAAAGTAACACAGCATTTCAGAAAAAGAACATCATACCAACAGTAAAATATGGTGGTGGTAGTGTGATGGTCTGGGGTTGTTTTGCTGCTTCAGGACCTGGAAGGCTTGCTGTGATAGATGGAACCATGAATTCTACTGTCTACCAAAAAATCCTGAAGGAGAATGTCCGGCCATCTGTTCGTCAACTCAAGCTGAAGCGATCTTGGGTGCTGCAGCAGGACAATGACCCAAAACACACCAGCAAATCCACCTCTGAATGGCTGAAGAAAAACAAAATGAAGACTTTGGAGTGGCCGAGTCAAAGTCCTGACCTGAATCCTATTGAGATGTTGTGGCATGACCTTAAAAAGGCGGTTCATGCTAGAAAACCCTCAAATAAAGCTGAATTACAACAATTCTGAAAAGATGAGTGGGCCAAAATTCCTCCAGAGCGCTGTAAAAGACTCGTTGCAAGTTATCGCAAACGCTTGATTGCAGTTATTGCTGCTAAGGGTGGCCCAAACAGTTATTAGGTTCAGGGGGCAATTACTTTTTCACACAGGGGCATGTAGGCTTGGATTTTTTTTCTCCCTAAATAATAAAACCCCTCATTTAAAAACTGCATTTTGTGTTTACTTGTGTTATCTTTGACTAATAGTTAAATGTGTTTGATGATCAGAAACATTTTGTGTGACAAACATGCGAAAGAATAAGAAATCAGGAGGGGGGCAAATAGTTTTTCACACCACTGTATATATATATTGTTATTGAGGAAAAAAATCATTTTACGGTAAGTTTTGTGTATTTACCTTGCTGTCTAGTTTACTCACTTGAGAGCTTAATTCCTGTTTGCCGTTCAAAAGTACAAAATTTTCGGCTCGCATTTAACATCCGAGGGTGTTTTTACACTGTCGCCATGTCAGTATAATACACTCTACAGGCATGAGAATTCAATATGTTGTAGTCTGGAAGTTCCTGCCACTCACGGTGAAATAATTTTGGCGATGCGACCTACGGTATTCTGTTGGGAAGCATTTGTTTGAGAGCCTTGTTCCTGTTTCCCGTTGTCTGTGTCTGACCCAGAGCAGTGTGCGTGCCCCACATGGAAAGAACCTATATGAGGATATATGCGCATATATGAAACTTATATGCAGAATATATGCGCATATATCCTCACCTATATGAGGACATATGCGCATATATGAAACCTATATGCAGTATATATGATAATATATATGCTGAATATATGGGTATATATGCCACATGTAGGCAACATTGAGGTGCATATATGTGCATATACAGGCCATATAGGTCTCCTATATAAGCCCTATATATGCATACAAGATATGTCTCATATATATATATATATATATATATATATATATATATATATATATATATATATATATATCTCACTTTGGCAACTGTCATACATGATGCCTAGCTCATATTTTCTATTATCAAGGCAATAACTAAGAACTAACAAAAAAAAGCAAAAAACTAATCCTAATTGCCCACATACAGTGGTGTGACAACCAGACTGCTCATTACCGTCGCACTCACCGCCGTGGAAACGCGGCAGCGGCCAAAGTAAACCAGGAGCATTTCAAAATAATTCGTGAAATGACCGCCAGGTGGCGCAAATTGACATTTTCCGTCGTATCGGTTTTTAAATATATTCAGAGCTTAAGTCATAATAAAGTCAAAACAATATGTTGTAGCGAAGTAATACTACAATTATGATAATTTACACATCCAACAAACATGTAAAACTATAAATATAAAAAATATGAGTTAGAAAACATTGGTTTTATTTTGTTTAGACAGACTCTCTGTTTTTATCTGTTTAGTGTTATTATTAAGGAAAACAGCGCAAACAACAGCACTAGGGCTTTCAAAAAAATTATTTCGACAATACTTACAGTTGTTAGAGTTTAAGACATCAAGATTTAAATATAGAAATAACTAAAACAAATAGAGCAAACTTCCAGAATAGATAATAAAAAAATAAATCAATAAAAAAGATGTATGCAGTATAATCGGGGCCTCTCATTACATTATATTTTGGTTCAGTGCCAGACGAAGTGCGAGCAAATATTGTCTTACATTTGTGAATAAAATATCATTGTTTTATTCAGAGATTTACAGTATTTGTGCAAAATAATAGTTATGCAATATAATTACAGGCTCTGGATTCGTTTTTCATTTGCAGTATAAAACCAAAATACATCTTACTATTTTTGAGAGATTCGTCGTAAAAAAAACAGTTTTTTTTTCCAGATATTTGTCTGTACAAAATAATATTTATGCAATATAATCACGGGCTCTTGATTCGTTATTCGTTTGCAATATAAACCAAAATACATTAACCATATAATATAAACCAAAATATAAACCAAAATATTTAATTTGCTGTATTAAATATTTATGCCGTCTCATCAAGGATCCAAAGATTGCCTTGTACTAAATAATATTTTTGCTGATTTTTTTCTGCGATTCAGTTGTGTGATGTTTTAATGATGAATGATGTTTTACTGTATGTTTACTGTATATTAAAAAAAATATGAGTTAGAAAACATTGGTTTTATTTTGTTTAGACAGACTCTCTGTTTTTATCTGTTTAGTGTTATTATTAAAGAAAACTGCGCAAACAACAGCACTAGGGCTTTAAAAAAAATTATTTCGACAATACTTACAGTTGTTAGAGTTTAAGACATCAAGATTTAAATATAGAAATAACTAAAACAAATAGAGCAAACTTCTAGAATAGATAATAAAAAAATAAATCAATAAAAAAGATGTATGCAGTATAATCGGGGCCTCTCATTACATTAGACCTGTTTAAGAATTTTATTTTATTTGATATCAGAACTAATAGAGTGACTTTTAATTAGCCTATTTCATAATGTGACTAATGCATTAAAATTGCCAATCACTATTAATATTAAACAGGTGGCGAACAATTAGGCAGCGATACAGCGTGGTGTTGTGTTAAACTGAAGACGGCGCGGTCCGTGGAGCCGTGTGGGTCATGTACATTTTTCCTTTAGACAAAACTTCAGCCCTTTTCATATTTTCCCCGTGGTCATTATTAATAAATATATTTAAATAAAAGTTTTGCCTTCCAAGGCAACAGATTATGGAGCTTCTTGAGCTGCTCAGACCTGCGCGTGCCAGACCAACGCGTCGTACTTACTGTACTCTCTACGTCCCGATGTCCAGCTGCTCTCTGCTTTTTGTTTAAAATATGTTTCATTGATCATTAGCCATTATCCATGACTTTATGGGTTTTTCTTTTGACACGTTTTATTTTTAGGAAATTTGATTTAGTTAAATGAGAAAATAACCATGGGAGTTTCAAACCCCGCATCCATTCATGTTTCTGGGTGATTGTAATGTTTAATACCCCTACAGTATTCACTTATGCGGTTTGGCTCGCTGTGAGATGCGGTGTGTTATACCCCTATCTCACCTGCGCGGGCTCGCGCTGTGGCCGTAGGCTTGATCATGATTCACCCCGAGTTTTTGCGCTGTGATTACGTTTCCATCTTTCCGCGTGAAAAATTCCACGTTTAGTTTTTCGCGGAACGTTAAAGGAACGTCGTGGGCAATCGCGGCAGCTCACGGAGATGAGTCCGGCCACACAGGTGAGAGAGGGGTATTAGGCATCGTGATCCGCCTCGAGTGGCCGCCCGACGGTCCGCGAAGATCTGCAAGGTCCGCGAGCTTCCACATGTTAAACATGTTTATTTTTTTTTGCGTGGTAAGATGGAAACGTAATAACAGCATCAAAACTCGCGCCGAATCATAATGAACCGCACTTACGGCCCCGCGTGTGAGATAGAGGTATTAAACCTCCACTCTGTCATCTCATCGTATTCATTCCATAAGTGTGCGTACTGACACTTGACAACAACTGACACTTCACATTGTATCTGAAGCTGGTGAAGAGTGTTATCAGCTGTTTGTCCATCAACTATGATTGTAAACCCGGTTCGTTTCACGGCCACATGTTACATGAAAATATTAGCGATATTAATTAATTAATTTATATTAATTTATATATTTGTCTGTTATGGCATGTTATTGTTAAGTTAACCCATGTCGAAATAAATGCTATTAAAATAATTTAGTGCAATGTTTAATTTGTATAGAAAGTGCCGTCTTTCTTAACGCTGTCATGCAAAAGGAGTGAAAAATCGATTCCTGAGCCACCGATGTCCGCTAATTCAGGACCCGTGTTATTATTAAAGAAAACAGCGCAAACAACAGCACTAGGGCTTTTAAAAAAATTATTTCGACAATACTTACAGTTGTTAGAGTTTAAGACATCAAGACATCAATCTTACATTTGTGAATAAAATATCATTGTTTTATTCAGAGATTTACAGTATTTGTGCAAAAAAATAGTTATGCAATATAATTACAGGCTCTGGATTCGTTTTTCGTTTGCAGTATAAAACCAAAATACATCTTACTATTTTTGAGAGATTTGTTTAAAAAAAATCTAAAAAAAAAAAAAAAAATTCAGATATTTGTCTGTACAAAATAATATTTATGCAATATAATCACAGGCTCTTGATTCGTTATTCGTTTGCAATATAAACCAAAATACATTAACCATATAATATAAACCAAAATATAAACCAAAATATTTAATTTGCTGTATTACATATTTATGCCGTCTCATCAAACTCGCAACTCACTCCGAAGAGCATCCTTCTCTGCCTTGCAAACTCCCAACTCACTCTGAAGGGTACCAATCTCTGACTCTGTCTGTTTCCTTCCTTCACAGAATTCTGTTGACCAGGGCTTGCAATTTAATATCGTATATAATATTTAATATTGGCATAATATCCCCGCCCCAATTCTCACAGCTGTACAGTATGAATTGAAATAATAACAATAGTGTTTTTCTTTACTGAATAGGCAGAGCCTCTGAATACAGTGCGCCTTTTTAACGGGGGTGGGGATAAGTAAACAGCAGGGAAACTGACTGACCATTTTAGTAATAACATACGTTATTCAACATACGTTGATGTCTTTGGTTTCGGCTGTGAGTGGATGCGCTGTAGTAATCCACGTTTTATACAAATTACATAACCTGATTTCCCCCCCATTAATTTATATAAAAGCAGACATTTTGCTTTCTGTATCTGTATTTCAGTCATGATAAAACTAACATATTTTTGCGTTCACACAGCTGACCAAATCGTCATTAGCGTGCCCCTCCCCCAAACAGCGCAGCGAGGAGCATTTACATTTAAACAGGTTTTAAAGGTGTGCTTTGCAAAGTCAGACACATACAAATGCAAATAATACACCCCCCCCCCCCCCAAGTGTGAATAGCTGTTCTCACCTACAGTATACACTCGGAGAAACTAAAATCACCACTGTTCATGGTTTCAGCAAACTGGGGAGGATCTTGGATCTTATATCATATCATATTATATTGATAAAATATCAATTTTGGAATCCATAGACGCTCAAACAGCAAAAGAACATGATAATAATAATCAAAAGAGTAATATTATTATTTTTTGCTGTTTATGTCCACCATTAAAGTAATTAAACTGAGTCATTTACATAAATCACTGATCACATTTAAACAATTTATTCATACAGATGTACATGTTTTATACACCATAAATGCTACGTCATATTTAACTATAATGCTGGGTTAATTCTACCACATAAATTGGTCAAATGTTCTACCCATATGTTTGGGGTTTGTTGGTTCATTTAACTGGAATGTTGGGTTAATTCTACCTCACAAATAGGTTGTTATTATTATTTTCATGTTTTACAGTGAATCTGTAAAAAAACAAAAAAACAAAAAAAAAAACACCCATGTCTATTAAACAATTAAATTATTTTGATATACTGGTCTATTACAAAAAAACATACATATATGCAATAAACAACATCCTATTACAGGTTCTTAGAAAAAACATTTATTTTTCAAAAGCACAAGAACAGATAATCAACAGTGACATCATTACTATACTATTACTGATAAGGGCAGAATGGAGTAATTGCACAAATAGACTGAGGCAGCTTCTACAGAGCAGGATCTCTCTGAGACTTAAGATATCTTTTCTGCAGAACAAAACTACAGTATCCAGCCCTGGTCTCATTTTAACATACAAACACTGTCTATGACTTTTCAGGTAGGCCTCGCTATTTCATAGCAACATTACAACATTACTGAGAGCAGCGCTGGTCATTATCTCCCAACATCAGGATGTAGGGGTACGGCCTTGACACTTCAGCCACAATGTTGGTTCCAACCTTAGAAAGAAAGAAATGAAAAAGTTACAATTTTGCTGAATAGCAAAGATTAAACTGAATAAGACTATTAATTTAGTGTGAAATTGGATTGATACTAAAAAAATTACAAAGCTGCCCATTAAGATAGGGTATAGGTAACCTAAAACAAAAACATGAAAATAACAAAAATAAAACAGCAGAATAAGCATGGCTTTTAGGATACAGCTCTTTATGTCAGACTAGTTGATATTGTAGTCTGCATTGATTTTAAGCTAATTACCGAAAAAATGTCATAGCTGGTTTCATACTGGTACATTACAATCACCAAAATATTACCACTTCCATCTAGTATATCTGTACCGCTGTGGTACTTTTTCCTGTAGTTGGCGCGCTGACTGATAGTTAATTTAACTTTGGTTAAAGAGAGCTACCTGGTTAGCTTACATGCTATTACTGGTGATACATTTGCATACTTGCCAAAGGGGGAAAGGTGTAAAATATTCCTATAACTCGGGAGAAACGCAGAAGAAATTTGACCGCAGAGTAAATTACTAGCTGGTGAAAAACGGGAGGGTTAGCAGGTCTGTATATTTGTGAGAGGGTCAGTGTTTTGTAACACACCAGCATTTTATTGTCTCAAGCAGTGAGATTAATAAAGTTCTAAAGTGGTTGCTAACGCTAGCAAACTAACTAAATGCCTGCGTCATTTAACATGCCTGCTACAGTTAACAGTTTAGCATTCATTCATCACTTCACCATCTTCGTATCCCTGCAAACATTCTACAGAGAAAGCTAAAAAGCTCAGACATCTTAGCCGTTTCTTTCATACACAGGTGGGCTGGCTAGCAGCTATTCTCAGCTAAATTATCATCCAGTACCTCAGACCAGCCGGAAAGTTTGTGTGTAACCTTAACACGGTAACAGTAATAAATGTTACATATAGTAATAATTTTTCAGTCATATGTGAATTAGGTGAGTGAACATGTGTATACAGACCTTGTATTTAACGCCATTTTCCCTTAAATGTCCGAGGAGGATGAACCGTCATCAGCGGTGTGGGAGCTCAAGAGACACGAAGCTGAGTGACAGCCGCTGAATCCACCGGTGAACTTTGGGGGAGGGGCCAAGCAAACTTCAACCCAGCAGCTGGGTTACACAAAAGCTACCCAACTCTCTGTAAATAACCCAGAAAAATGACCCAACAACGGCAACCCAGCGTTTGGGTAGAAAAAACAACCCAGCATTTTTTAGAGTGTAGGTTTGTTACTGAAGAACTTTGGCAGTGGGCACATCTAATAATAAATGCCGGATTATTATTATTATTTTATTTATAGTTTTATATAAATAAAAATGCTTTTATAAATGTGGGCTACTGTTATCTACTTCAAATATTTGTTAAAACAGCGGGGGAAATTCACTCTGACCATTTTAATAATTCATTGATAAGGTAGTGATTCCTTTGGTTACGGCTGTGCTGATCATGTCATCTCGTCGTCAGTGAGCGCGCCTATAATTCACTTCTCATACGAATTACATAATCTAATTTTTTTTTTCATTAGATTATATTAAAGCAGATATTTCTCTTTCTATAAGTATATATTTTTCACGTCTGTGAGGCGAGTATACACGGAGTTTGGGTTCATTTTCTGACGCGCTCAAGTTCACCAAAATCAATACAGAACCCCGTTTACTTTATTTATTTAACAAAATCATAAAGTTTTTTCGTCATTGTGAGTGCACCTAAATAAAAGTAGAGTCTTTGCCGAGTTTTGATCTAAAGTCAGATGAACGCGCGCGCCGATATGAGAGATGAGATATCTCTTTCAGCAAACACATATTAATGGTGTTAAATAAGCGCTATGCGGCGCTGGGAGAAACGCACGCCGATGTCAGTCCCTAGCATTTACTTACATCTAAACTGAGTCATTTACATAAATCACTGATCACATTTAAACAATTTATTCATACAGATGTACATGTTTTATAGGTTTGTTACTGAAGAACTTTGGCAGCGGGCACACCTAATAATAAATGCCGGATTATTATTATTTTTTTTATTTATAGTTTTATATAAATAAAAATGCTTTTATAAATGTGGGCTACTGTTATCTACTTCAAATATTTGTTAAAACAGCGGGGGAAATTCACTCTGACCATTTTAATAATTCATTGATAAGGTAGTGATTCCTTTGGTTACGGCTGTGCTGTCACGAACTCCTGTCACTCCTCTCGTTTGTTGTTGTTTTTGTTCCCACGCTGTCAGATTTCTCTACTCGCGGTCACGTTGTCTCTAGACTGTCACGTCTTTTCCCACGCCTTCGTACCGCCCCTCCCACACACACCGGCTCCCCAATCACAAATAATTTCTCCCGACATTTAAGGAAGCGCAGCGCGCTTTCTCGCTGCCGAATTATTGCGTGCTCCACAGCCCAGTTTCCTCGCGGTTATTTTTCCTATGATTCATGCGTTTTTTGACCAAGTGCTTTGTTTAACGGCTTTCGCTTTTCGCTCGCCCCTACGGATTTGTTAGACCTGATTTTTGCTTCACGGACATCGACCGACGCCACGCCCCTCGACTTCGCTATCGTCTTCCGCTTCGGATTGTTTGACCTGGCCTTGACTGCTCTCACGGACACTGACTCACGCTTCGCCCCTTGACTTCGCGATTGTTTCTCACTTCCGGATTCCACATCCTTCGAGACACCAACAGGTGAAATGCCTCTGCTCCTCTCAATCTCTGCATCCACGTCTGTTTTTTCCACTACATAAAGGCACCCAGCAGCCATCCTCCACGTCAAGGTGAACTACAGAATCTCACTTCATTAAACGTCAGAGAACCGCTTCAGAGCTGCACCTCTGTCCTCCATTATAGTCCCGTGTTCATTATACACCTGTATTCCGTGAGAGAGTAACACCAAGCACTACCAACCCTATCTCCTACATTTTCATCATTAAAGCCCTTTTAAGAATATCATCCCAGAGTGGTGTCTGCTCTTGGGTCCTATCAGCCTGCCTGACCTCGCACAGCGTCGTGACAGAATAATTCGGCCAGAAGAATGGACCCAGCAGAACTGAGCCGTCTGAGGACCGCACTGGAGAATCAGGGCACTCTCCTTGGCTCACACCAGCAGGATATCCAGTCAGTCACTCAGACCCTGGCATCTGTCTCTGAATCTCTTGCTAAGCTCACGATCCAAGTACAACAGCTCCACACGACCTCCTCTCCGGCCGCCACTGCCACCCCACCACCGGAACCACGCCTTCCTCCGCCTCAGGCTTATGATGGTGAACCAGGCACTTGCCGCTCCTTCCTCTCCCAGTGTTCGCTGGTGCTGGAATTGCAGGCCTCGACCTTTCCCACAGAACGTTCAAAGGTGGCATATGTCATTACACTACTGACCGGGAGAGCAAGGGAGTGGGGAACGGCAGTATGGGACGCTCAGGATGCCTGCTGCTTTAGCTTCGACAGATTCACTCAGGAGATGAGGAGAGTCTTCGACCGCTCATCCTCTGGCCGAGAGGCGGCTGGGAAGATATTAAGGCTTCGCCAAGGACCTCGTTCAGCTTACGACTATGCGATAGAGTTTCGCACCCTGGCGGCCTCCTGCAATTGGGACGAACAGGCTTTGTTTGATGCCTTTTTGGAGGGACTTTCCGAAACCCTCAAGGACGAGCTTATCTCCCGTGAGCTACCATCTGATCTGGACGAACTCATGGACCTCGCTGGGCGGGTCGATGCTCGTATTCGTCTCCGACGTGATCGACTTCAGACAGTCAGGAGGTCTCTCTCTCCTCTCACCCTTCCACGCTCACCTGCTTCTCCATGTCCACCTACTCCTCCATGCCCACCCGCTCGCCCATGCCCTCACTCTTCTCCTGAGGAACCCATGCAGATAGGTCGAACCCACATCTCCTCAGAGGAACGGCAGCGGCGACGAACAGAGAGAGCATGCTTTTATTGTGGGCAAGCAGGTCATTTTCTCAAGGACTGCCCGCTAAAAAAGTAAGCCCTCCAGTTAAACTGGGAGTTCTGGAGGGCTCCACTCACAAAAACCTCCCTAACACACGTTCATGTTTCACTGTCTCCCTCGTCCATGACAACAAGTCCCATGCCATGCAAGCCCTGATTGACTCCGGGGCCGATCGGAACCTAATTAGCCTCAACACAGTCAGAAACTTGGGAATTCCTGTACATCGTCTGAACCCCTCTTTCTCTGTGCGAGCCCTAGATGGTAGTAACCTCCCTCCCATTACACACCAGACAACTCCAATTACTCTTCGCATTTCTGGCAACCACGTGGAGGACATCTCCCTCTTTGTCGTCAATAGCCCCTATTCTCCGATCGTTCTTGGCCGCCCCTGGCTTGCTCTTCACAACCCCCACATCGACTGGGTTAAGAACATTATCCTGGGTTGGAGCCCCTCATGCCTCGCCTCCTGCCTCCGCTCAGCTGCTACTCACTCTCCACCTCCCATCATGATCGACGAACATCTTGACCTTTCTAATGTTCCACCAGAGTACTCTGATCTCAAACTTGCCTTTAGCAAAGCACAAGCACTCTCACTTCCCCCTCACCGACCTTATGATTGTGCAATAAACCTCCTCCCAGGTACCACACCCCCCAAGGGACGCCTTTATTCACTTAGCCCACCAGAGAGAGAAGCCATGAACCATTATATCACAGAGTCTCTTGCCACAGGCATCATTCGCCCCTCCTCCTCCCCCGCAGGCGCTGGGTTTTTCTTTGTCAAAAAAAAAGATAATTCCCTTCGGCCCTGCATTGATTATAGAGGCCTTAACGAAATTACTGTCAAGAACCGTTACCCGCTCCCACTCATGACCACAGCCTTTGAACTCCTTCAAGGGGCCAAAGTATTCACCAAGCTGGATCTCAGAAATGCTTACCATCTTGTTCGGATAAGGGAGGGGGATGAATGGAAGACGGCCTTTAACACCCCTACAGGGCACTACGAGTACCGCGTTGTCCCTTTCGGCCTTACCAATGCCCCGGCAGTGTTTCAGGCCTTAGTTAATGATGTCCTCAGGGATTTTCTGAACTCTTTTGTTTTCGTCTACCTTGACGATATTTTGATTTTTTCACGTTCTCTCGAAGAGCATAAGAACCATGTGCGCCTAGTATTGCGAAGACTCCTTGAGAATAAATTATTCATCAAAGCCGAGAAGTGTGAATTTCATCAGGATTCTATCGCTTTCCTCGGTTTCATTATTTCACCATCCATGATCCAGATGGACCCCACCAAGGTAGAAGCTGTCACTGATTGGCCGGCTCCCACTTCCAGACGTGATCTTCAACGGTTTCTGGGATTTGCTAATTTTTACCGACGATTCATAAGGAACTACAGCACCATTGCTGCCCCACTCACAACACTAACCTCCTCAAGACTCCGGTTCCAGTGGAACGAACAGGCAGAGGAGGCCTTCCAAAGGCTCAAGACCAAATTTACATCGGCCCCTATCCTTACTATCCCGGATCCCTCCATACAATTTGTTGTGGAAGTGGACGCCTCTGAAACAGGGGTGGGGGCAGTACTGTCTCAGAGAACTCCCAAGGATAACAAGCTGCACCCCTGTTCTTTTTTTTCTCATCGCCTTTCACCCGCTGAGAGAAATTATGACATTGGAGACCGAGAATTGCTAGCAGTGAAATTAGCCTTAGAGGAGTGGAGACATTGGCTAGAGGGAACTGAACATCCCTTTCTCGTCTGGACAGACCACAAAAACCTGGAGTATTTGAAAACAGCTAAGAGACTTAACGCCCGACAGGCCAGGTGGTCCTTGTTTTTCTCCAGGTTTAATTTCACCCTATCTTACCGCCCTGGAGCCAAGAACTCAAAGCCAGATGCTCTGTCCCGGCAGTTTTCCTCGGACCAGGTCTTCTTGCCCCACGAGACCATTCTTCACCCTCGCTGTTTAGTGGCAGCCACGTTACTACACATTGAGAGACAGGTAAAACAAGCCCATGCCCAAGGTCCTACCCCAAGTAATGTTCCCCAGGGTCGTCTCTTTGTTCCTGCAACCATGCGCACTCAGGTCCTGGAATGGGGACACAACTCCAAGCTTGCTTGCCACCCCGGGGGCAAACGTACCCAGTTTTTGATCCAACAACGTTTCTGGTGGCCCACGTTGAGGGAGGATGTTATCAAGTATGTGGCGGCATGTGACTCCTGTACCAGGAACAAAAGCAGCAATAGGCCCCCGGCAGGCCTCCTTAGACCACTCCCAGTCCCTCACCGCCCTTGGTCACATATCGCCATCGACTTTGTTACTGGACTACCCAACTCCAGTAACCATACTTGCATCTTAACTATCGTCGACCGCTTTTCCAAAGCTGCCCACTTCGTGCCGCTCCCTGGACTCCCTTCTGCCAAACAGACGGCTGAGTTACTCATTCTCCACGTTTTTCGCCTTCATGGTCTCCCCACGGACATTGTCTCGGATCGAGGTCCACAGTTCACAGCAAGGTTTTGGAGAGCTTTCTGTAAACTCATTGGAGCCACCACAAGTCTATCCTCAGGCTATCATCCACAGACAAACGGCCAAACCGAGAGAATGAATCAAGAGTTGGAGGCAACACTTCGGTGCATGACCTCTCAGAACCCAACCTCTTGGAGCAGGTTTCTCCCGTGGGCCGAATACGCCCACAACTCTCTCCCAACTTCCTCCACGGGTTTGTCCCCATTCCACTGCTGCCTGGGCTATCAGCCACCTTTGTTTCCTTCCCAGGAGGAGGAGGTAACAGTTCCTTCTGCCCAGGCATTTGTCCGCCGGTGCAAAAGAACCTGGCTACAAGCCAGAAGACAACTCCTCCAATCTGTCAAAAACTATAAGAAACAAGCGGATCGACGTCGCTCCACAGCTCCAAGGTATCACATCGGCCAGAGGGTCATGTTATCCACAAGGGATGTTCCCATAAAGACGATCTCTCGTAAACTCTCAACCAGGTTCATCGGACCCTTCACCATAACTAAGATCATCAACCCCTCTTCTGTAAGATTAAGTTTACCTTCCACCATGCGTCGCATCAACCCAACCTTTCATGTATCCCAAATCAAACGTCTAATTTCCAACCCGCTATGTCCGCCCACCCGCCCGCCTCCTCCTCCCCGGATCATAGAGGGTGGTGAGGCATTCACAGCCCGGCGACTCCTCAAGGCCCGTCGCCGAGGGAGAGGCATTCAGTACCTGGTAGATTGGGAGGGTTATGGACCTGAGGAGAGAACCTGGGTTCCTGCCAAGTTCATTTTGGACCCCAAATTGTTTACGGACTTTTACAAACGTTTTCCTGAGGCGCCCCGTCCAAACGCCCAGAGGCGTTCGTAAGGGGGGGGGTACTGTCACGAACTCCTGTCACTCCTCTCGTTTGTTGTTGTTTTTGTTCCCACGCTGTCAGATTTCTCTACTCGCGGTCACGTTGTCTCTAGACTGTCACGTCTTTTCCCACGCCTTCGTACCGCCCCTCCCACACACACCGGCTCCCCATTCACAAATAATTTCTCCCGACATTTAAGGAAGCGCAGCGCGCTTTCTCGCTGCCGAATTATTGCGTGCTCCACAGCCCAGTTTCCTCGCGGTTATTTTTCCTATGATTCATGCGTTTTTTGACCAAGTGCTTTGTTTAACGGCTTTCGCTTTTCGCTCGCCCCTACGGATTTGTTAGACCTGATTTTTGCTTCACGGACATCGACCCACGCCACGCCCCTCGACTTCGCTATCGTCTTCCGCTTCGGATTGTTTGACCTGGCCTTGACTGCTCTCACGGACACTGACTCACGCTTCGCCCCTTGACTTCGCGATTGTTTCTCACTTCCGGATTCCACATCCTTCGAGACACCAACAGGTGAAACGCCTCTGCTCCTCTCAATCTCTGCATCCACGTCTGTTTTTTCCACTACATAAAGGCACCCAGCAGCCATCCTCCACGTCAAGGTGAACTACAGAATCTCACTTCATTAAACGTCAGAGAACCGCTTCAGAGCTGCACCGCTGTCCTCCATTATAGTCCCGTGTTCATTATACACCTGTATTCCGTGAGAGAGTAACACCAAGCACTACCAACCCTATCTCCTACATTTTCATCATTAAAGCCCTTTTAAGAATATCATCCCAGAGTGGTGTCTGCTCTTGGGTCCTATCAGCCTGCCTGACCTCGCACAGCGTCGTGACATGTGCTGATCATGTCATCTCGTCGTCAGTGAGCGCGCCTATAATTCACTTCTCATACGAATGACATAATCTAATATTTTTTTTTCATTAGTTTATATTAAAGCAGATATTTCTCTTTCTATAAGTATATATTTTTCACGTCTGTGAGGCGAGTATACACGGAGTTTGGGTTCATTTTCTGACGCACCAAAATCAATACAGAACCCCGTTTACTTTATTTATTTAACAAAATCATAAAGTTTTTTCGTCATTGTGTGTGCACCTAAATAAAAGTAGAGTCTTATGAGTCTTATGAAAGCTCTAAGATGACACAAGACCCTACACGTGTAGCCTTTCTACTATAATTACACAGTTTACAACGTTTACGTTGCTTAAATTCGATCCTAAAAAACTGAATTTAATTTTAATTATAAATTTGTACTGTAATGTTACTACTGTGATTATGAATTCGTTTATTTACAATGTTTCACTTTATTTTATCTGCAACGACGTGCAGCTGTGGACGACCTGCGCCTCATTAAGCCTGGAGAGAACGAGCTGATGCCTGAGGCGCCAGTCTATAGTTATATAGCGCCACTCAGTGGTAAAAGCCAGCAAACGCCCAAACGCAAATGCTGACGCCATACGCTGCGACGGTAGAAGTCGCATACTGCCTGTGCACCCACTGTACAGTATATGAATATATATGCACATATATGAAACCTCAGTCTCCGTGAAAATCTTTTTAAAACACGTCACTAAAATTAACTGAAATGAGCAATATATCTATAGAAAGCTTAAAGTGTCTACTTTTAAATGATGCAAGTCACATTGAAAACAAATATTCTCAGTTTATGTAATCCGTATGAAACCAAGGAGAGGCACAGAATTTCTGTCGCACTTATATGCTAATGACCCGAGGCAAGACACGCCTACACGCCAATCACACGGAAATCAGTCCGGGTAATTTACATACTAGGCCACGCCCCCGGACACCGGCATGAAAAACGAACACAGATAGCTCATTTCCACTACACTGGTCCTGGTGCCAGGTGCCGGTGCCCGGCCGGTGCTGAACTGGGAACCACCCGAGAACCGGCCCGCATTTACACTAGACAGGCGCTGCATGATAATACGTCACAGGCCACGCCCACTAAACAGAAATCAACATGGCCGAAGTCAGTGTACTGGTTATTCTCCAAACTATTAAAATGCATTTCACTATCCAAAGGCAGCTTATTCGACGTGTTATAACTGCTGAAACAGAGCGACATAGACAACGATTACGTGCAAGACGACTGGTAAGTTCTAACACCCCGTTAACTTACAATGTGTTTTTTTTTAACCCAGACTAGCATTAGCTCAAATGCTAATGGTAATGCTATCTAACTATACTGTTGTTGTTTTTCTTTTTCAACACGTAATTTATGCAGTAAATAACATTTAACATTAAAATTTTCAGTGAAAATCGCCCGTGATGTGGATGTTGCCACAAGCACAGCAGTGGTGGGATACCATTGTTCCCGATTTCAGCCCGGCGCAGTTCATGGAAAATTTCAGAGTCTCTCAGGAGTCATTTGAATACATTTGTTGTCAGCTGAGTACAATGGGGAAAAGAAACACAACCTATCGCCTGTGTGTACCGCTAAGAAAACAAGTTGCTATTGCCATTTGGAAGCTGGAAATCGGCGGCGAGTACAGAACAGTGAGCCACCTTTTTGGAGTAGGCATATCCACTGTATATAATTGTGTGCAGGACTTTTGTGATGCTGTGATTAGAGTACTTCTTGCTCAACACATTAAATTTCCAGATCCAGCCAAGTTGGTGGAAATGGCAAATTTTTTTGAAAGTCGCTGGGGAGTGCCACAGTGTGTTGGGGCAATAGATGGAAGTCACATACCTATAATTGCACCGGAAGAGTACCCAGGTGATTACTTTAACCGCAAAGGATGGCATTCAGTTGTTTTACAAGCTGTTGTGAATGGAAAAGGACAATTTTGGGACATTTGTGTTGGATTTCCTGGTAGTGTTCATGATGCAAGGGTGTTAAAACAGTCATATGTATGGGAAAGGCTGAGTGATGGTGACCTGCTAAGCCAAAACAAAATTAACATCTGTGGCTGTGATGTCGGTCATTACTTAATCGGTGACCCTGCCTACCCTCTGCAAAACTGGCTGATGAAGCCATTTTCAGACACTGGCAGATTATCAATTCAACAACAGAAGTATAATTATAGATAATATAAAACAGATTAAAAAACAGAAGTATAACTACCGGACTTCTGGTAGTTCCCAGAATTTCAAAATCTACAAAAGGGGGTAGGGCCTTTTCATATTTAGCTCCAAAGCTTTGGAATAGCCTTCCAGACAGTGTTCGGGGAGCAGACACGGTTTCTCAGTTCAAAAGTAGACTCAAGACGCATCTTTTTAATCTGGCATACACGTAACTCATCCCATAATCTTATACTCCAGTACACCTATACCGAATGGCAACTACGCTAATTCTCCTCATCTGTTCTGTATTTCTCTACCCATCCCGAGGCATCGGGAGATTTTGCCAGCTTCAGTAGACAAAGGCCGACCCTGCGAGGTTCCTGAGGCATCCAGAGAAGGACCAGCTCCAGCTGGATTCAGCTTTATGATGGTTGGAGCTAAACATGCTGCTCCTGTGCTTCCAGTGATCCAGACCTCATCTGCCCTCTGCACCTACTGACTCGTCCCTATGCTGAACTGGTCTTCATGTCAATTTAAATAATTTCTGTCATATTGAATTTTCACCTGCACAACACACAAGATGTTATATCATTTCTATCTGTTATCGCCCAAATGAGGATGGGTTCCCTGTTGAGTCTGGTTCCTCTCAAGGTTTCTTCCAAATGCCATCTCAGGGAGTTTTTCCTTGCCACCGTCGCCGTCACCCTTGGCTTGCTCATCAGAGAAATTTCATTCATTCATCTCATTATTATTATCTGCACATTTTTCTCACACATCCACACTTCCAATTATTTTCTTTTCTATAATTATTTTATTATTATTATTTGTTTTTATTTATTTTCTATTATTATTATTATTATTTGTTTTTTTTGTTAAATTTCTTAAATTTTTGTGAAGCTGCTTTGAGACAATGACCATTGTTAAAAGCGCTATATAAATAAAATTGAAATTGAAATTGAATTATAGAATAAGCAGTGCAAGGTCAGTCGTGGAAATGAGCTTCGGGAGGTTAAAAGGACGTTGGAGATGTCTGATGAAAAGGAATGATTGTCAACTTGACCTTACAAAGAAGATGGTGTTGGCCTGCTGTGTTCTGCACCATATATGTGAAGAGCACGGTGACAACTTTAGTGAGGATCTTCGTGCCATGCATGTCAATCTACAGCCTCCTCTTCAGGCAGTACCTGAACATGGACATCCAGAAGGAGCTGATGTAAGAGCGGCATTAATGGACTACTTCACCAGACAGGACCAATAAATCTGTAGTGTTTTATTGAAATGCAACAGTGCAGACAATTGAACATTTAGCCAAAAGGCAACAAAGTAAAAAAAATTAAAAAGTGGCAACGAGTAAAGTGCAAACATGTTTTGGAAATTAAACTGTGTTTAGAATATCAATAATAAATAAAAATAATTGAAAAAAAAAAAAAAACATTAACTGTGTGTTGTCTGGTTTTTCTCCATAACATTAACCATTCTTTCCAAAAGGCCCAGCATAGCACCTGAGGTCTCATCCATTTTATTAAGAATGGCCTCATTCATCTCTCTACTGTGCTGGAGAAACTGCTCATCTGATCTCTCCAAATAAGAAAGTAGTTCCTCATTGTCCCGTTCTCTCGTCTTTCTCTTAGCTGTGTAATGACACAAATACTACAATAAGCAAATAGCCTTATTATATAATACACGATAGTTATATTGAATTTGTAATACATTTTGTCTTTACTGAGCAACTGGCGACAAAATTCTTACCTTTCCTCCGTGGTTCTGTAGAAGAAGAGAAAGCTTCGCTTAAAGCTGAAGATGCACTGCATTCTCCATGATCTTCATGGCTTCCCACACATGATGTATTTGAGTCTAAATATCAACAGTAGTGAAAACATCAGTTTCATATTTTCGGCTTTTAAATTTTGTACACAGTAACCACGCATTAATACCTTCCTTTCAAGGTTTTACATCTTGCATAGCTTTTCTTTCAACAGAATGTAAGTAAACCCATCCATACTGTACACATTCAAGAATGAATAATTGAGCAACAAGTTAAAGCATCATTAATAATAACAGTATGGCTGCACACACACACGTAAACGTATGTAGCAACTGAGATTTTTTTTACACTAGCAAAAGTAATAACTTAGCTTACCGAGATCCGATGTGGAAGGGGTGACGATTTCCTGGAGCATTGCTGTTGCTGAATTTAATGCCCCAGTAAGTTGATTTTATGGTCTTTGCCCCAGCACCAAATCCATCACATCATAAAAAATAATCTTTACCACCTCCACCGCTACCACTTTTACACAGCCCCTTCTTTTTGTCCCTGTAGTCTTTCTTCATTTTTTTTAGTTTATTAACTATTTGCTCCGTTGTTCTTGTGAAGCCTGCGACTATCAGTTCTTCTCGTATTTCCTCATACACCTTTTTTTTCCTCAAAGTACTTTGCAATTTCTCTTGAATCTCTGCGGATGTCCAAATTGCTAAAAGCGCTTTAGCTTCCTCCGCACTCCACGTTTGGGTCGCCGCCATTTTATTTTTAGAAAAATCTCCCTATAACTCCGCCCACTGCTCGTGACGTCACGGGTTCTCGCTTCTAGTCCAGCAGAGTTTAGGGGCCGGTTCGGTGCTCATTTTAGGGCACCGGCACCAATTTTTTTCTGTGGAAAAGCGCGGCACTGGTTCCAAAATTGGGAACCAGCACGGAACCGGCACGGGAACCAGAGCAGTGGAAAAGGCCTAAGAGAGACAGGTTTGAAAATACTCCGATTCAGTGAGTTTTCTGCACGTTTTGGAAGATGGCACGCGCTTACACATCCGAGGAAACTCTTCAGAATGTTCTGGAAAGTTGGAGGAGTTTACATTTACCTCAGAAGAAGACTGTGTGACTCCGACGACGAACAGGAGCATTTTGAACAGAGAGTAGACCTATGCTACACTGGGTAAGTTATTAAGTCTTATATAACTCTTATTCTGATAATATTAAACTAATATTAGTAAATATTTTCCTCACTACAGCTAGCTCTTGTCAGCTTGTGACACACATTGGCTTTCACTGCCATTTATATAGTTTAGGTAAATCATGCTAACATGCTGCCTCATGTAGCACAAACAAGATATTTCCCGGTGACTAAGCTAATGCCTTATGGAGTTTACAGATGTTTATATTCACCTTGTTTTGGATAGCTTTAGATTATTGGTTGTTAATGTGTATTTGGCTCCATTTTGGTTAGCTTATAACACTGCTATCGGTAATGTTATTTAGCACAAACAAGCTAGTTCCAGGTGGCTAAAATACTGCCTTACGTAGGACATTTCCATGTCCTGTGACTGCGTACAACCAGCACAAGGGGAGTTGATCACTCTGATCAGCTATTACAATACTATACTACACAGCACAAAACAATGAAGTCGTACAGAAATATTTCTCTACACTGCTTGGACATTGCTCCCACCAATGCTTACCCTGCATGTATGTTTTGTACAGTTTTTTTTTTTTATCTTGCACTGTTTTACTCTGAATGTCCGTCTTTTTTCAGTTTTTATTTTGTACTGTTCCTGTTGCAGTTTTACCCTGCATGTAAACAAATGTCCAGAATGTCCAGATTATTATTAATCTGCATTTATACATAAAATCCTATTAACTATTGTGAAGCTAAACATAAGAATCAGTATGAAACATGAAAAGTTTCTAAAAGTTGCCAATAAATTAATATTGTGATGTGTAATTATTTTTCAGATTGAAGTTATAAAGGGCTCTGGGGTTTTGCCAGGCAGAAGCGTGGAGAGCAGCCCGCCTTGCCACCTCTGCTACTGCCATGGTACGGAATCTGCTGCTGGGCACCTTCGACTTGGAGACTTGACCAAATTAAAAAAAGTAGCCATTATTGATGAGTAAATGCATAATGCGTTGAGAAGGGAAAACAAAACATTTAAAACTTTATAAGTTCACCACTTTAACCATAGCCTACTTGTATCAATGTATCAAAGGAGACTGCATAAGGTAGGGCACCCATTATTGTTACTGTATCTGCTTGGGACCGATAATACTAATTCATCACTTGCTCACTTCTTAATCCTATCTTTCCTCTTCTTTTTTGTAGAACATATAGTGTTGCAAATAACCTCGTGGCACTAATTGTTGTTGTCTGAAGTTTTAATAAATAATCATAATGCTGTCAAAAATAATGTCATAAATAGATTTTCTTTATCAATTAACTTCTATTAACTAAATAAAATTTTAAATGTAAATTTTTAAAGTTTAATGGAATGGCTGTGTGAAAGATGCTGAAGCTGACGTGCCACTGGTCTTTTATATTAATGTTGTTCGGAAGCCTGTGTAATGATGTAGTTTCGACATCTATCGACTGAACAGCGTTTTTTCGACTTGTTTTCATGTTATTGTTGTTCAGCAATGGCATGGACGTGATGTTTTGGCAAAAGAAGGGTGGGATGGTGGTTGATGGTGACTGAAAGCGGTGACTGAGTAGATTGGACGTCACAGCAGCTCGTGAAAAGGCAGAGCTACTTTATGCAGGCTGTGTGCATTCTACTGTGGATTGACTGTTTTGAAACTTATATGGTAGTTACATAGCCCCTAGACCTCAGTTACCATGAAAAAAAGCCATGAAATTTCAGTTTTGACCAGATGGGATCTTAAACAAGGACGTCATCTTTTTTTAATTATTGTTTGTTCGGGGAGGAATTATAGACCACAATGTCAGCATGAGCTTGCGTTGTTTCCTTATCACTTCTTGTGTGCGTTTGGCTGTAGCTTGCACACCAGACAGAGTTGTTGGCGATTCTTCCTATTGTAAAGTCATGCAGTGTGTAATCTCCTGTCGCCAATTCATTGAATGCGGGTGCGGGCGGGAAGGTCCTCATGTATGTGCGGGATGCAGGAGAATAACATTAATCGCGGGACTCCCGCAAAATGGAAATATCTTAAACTTTATCCATTTTTAAACAAATACTACATTATTTATCTACTCAGTAGCGGTTCTGTACTCATTTGACCCCCCCCCCCCACCCACCCCGTTCAGCGCCACGCAGGTCTCTAGTGCAGTGTGAACACAGCAACTAAATGCTACCACAGATAGTACAGTGTGAAAACAATGGTGATCCGATGACTTTGAAAATCATGCAGTGTGAGTTTGAGGAGAAGGTAAAAAGCAATACAAAACAAATAATGTACAGTTTATGTTGTCATTACTTTGCTCTCAAACTAAATGCAATGTAATAATAGGCGTTATTTAATAATAACATTAACAGTGCAGCATGCATCTAACTCTGGGTAAAAAGCTTATAATAAAATCACCAAAATAAGTCTTCATGTTAAGAATAAATATGTAAACAGTACGGTATCTGAGCGTACGGATTGGAAATTTGTGCATACAGTTTGTTAATCCGTGGCCACGATTAGTTAAACTGAGGGAACAGTTTAAGTATTTGTGAGTGCGGGGGACAAATTGCAAAACCGTCGCCACGGATTGATTTTTTTTTTTTTATTCATTTATTTTTTTGGTCCTACAGGTCTTTTTTTTTTTTTTTGCACATAACAGACTACATTGTTACATTAAGTATATTTGTTTTCATAGCATTGAATATGTACATTGTAGGACAACATTTGCAGATTGTGAAATAACCAGAGGTGTCAAGTAACGAAGTACAAATACTTCGTTACCTTACTTGAGTAGAAATTTTGGGTATCTATACTTTACTGGAGTAATTATTTTTCAGCCGACTTTTTACTTCTACTCCTTACATTTTTAAGCAATTATCTGTACTTTCTACTCCTTACATTTTAAAAATAGCCTCGTTACTCTATTTTTATGATCAGTACGCGCAACCCCCCCGGTCGCATGATAAGAACGCGCACAACGCCGGCCCAACCCCCCCCCCCGGTCGCATGATAAGAACGCGCACAACAAGGTCGCATAAGAACGCACACAACCCCCCCCCCTTGTCGCATGATAAGAATGCGCACACCGCACCCCCCCACCCCTGTCGCATGATGAGAACGCGCACAACTACCCCCCCCCACCCCTGTCGCATGATGAGAACACGCACAACGCACCCCCCCCGTTGCATGATCAGAAAGCGAGACCTTAATGCTTTTGTCGCCCCTCACGGTACTTTTACTTTTATACTTTAAGTAGTTTTGAAACCAGTACTTTTAAACTTTTACTTAAGTAAAAAGCTTGGGTTGATACTTCAACTTCTAAAGAAGTATTTTTGAACCCTAGTATCTATACTTCTACTCAAGTAATGAATGTGAATACTTTTGACAGCACTGGAAATAACACATACTGTACAGGTCCTTCTCAAACAATTAGCATATTGTGATTAAGTTCATTATTTTCTGTAATGTACTGATAAACATTAGACTTTCATATATTTTAGATTCATTACACACAACTGAAGTAGTTCAAGCCTTTTATTGTTTTAATATTGATGATTGTGGCATACAGCACATGAAAACCCAAAATCCCTATCTCAAAAAATTAGCATATTTCATCCGACCAATAAAAGAAAAGTGTTTTTAATACAAAAAAAGTAAACCTTCAAATAATTATGTTCAGTTCTGCACTCAATACTTGGTCAGGATTCCTTTTGCAGATTCTTGTGTCTTGTGTCTCTCAACTTTCTCTTCACAATATCCCACATATTCTCTATGGGGTTCAGGTCAGGAGAGTTGGCAGGCCAATTGAGCACAGTAATACCATGGTCAGTAAACCATTTACCAGTGGTTTTGGCACTGTGAGCAGGTGCCAGGTCGTGCTGAAAAATGAAATCTTCATCTCCATAAAGCTTTTCAGCAGATGGAAGCATGAAGTGCTCCAAAATCTCCTGATAGCTAGCTGCATTGACCCTGCCCTTGATAAAAGACAGTGGACCAACACCAGCAGCTGACATGGCACCCCAGACCATCACTGACTGTGGGTACTTGACACTGGAGTTCAGGCATTTTGACAGGCAAATTAACAATCTCTTCTAATAGTTCTCTTCTAAAAAGTCATTTTGTCATCCAGTTAATAATAATTTGTATGTAAGTTGTAGTGTGTTTTATTATATAGTTGTTTTATTGTAATTGTGATGTTACTTCCTGTTTAAATGGTTATGGAGCATAAATAAATAAATACATTTACATGTAAACTGAAGGATGTTGAGTTACTGACTTTTTGTTTAAAAAAAAAAAAGCTTTTCAGCCCTACATGGTCTCTGATTTAAAGAAATAAATCAAAACGGACATGATTTACTGTCATAGAATCTTGCTGTACATAAAGCAAGACTAAACTATAATTTATTTAATGTTGATTCAATGTTGATTCAATGTAGATTGAATTTAAGTTGAACAAACATTGATTTTATGCCCTTCTTGATCTATTTTTCATCATTGAAATAACATTATTTCAAAGTGCAAACCTGATGAAAAATCAACATTTAACATTTAAATTTCAACATTGATTCAATGACAAGTTGGTTGATGCTTTAATGTTGATTCAATGATGATTCAATGTTGTTCTGCTATCTGGGATTGCTCTTAATATTAATATATTAAACCCCTACTGTTCTACACTCCCGGACAGTAGGTGGCGGTATGCACCTGAACACATCGGTTTGCGACCCGCCAGTTAAATCAAAGAAGAAATATACGCGGACGGTTTGTATTTTTCCTGCGTTTTCTGCTGATTCACGCTGTTTATTCGCTTCAACATTTTGCTTTGATATTTTATATCAGCATTAACAACGTCAGCGTTATATATTTTTCCTCAGGTTTTGCTGTGTGATGTTGATAATCTCCTCCACACTGAGATGTTCCTTACGGATTTTTACAGAGACTGTTTGATGAGATGAATTAAAACTCCAAGCTTGTTGTGTTTGAGGTAAGTTCAGCTGAAAACGGGGGGTTACCTAATTGTTTTTTAATTAATGGTTCAGTACACAATCATTTAAAATTTGCAAACATTAGTTTTTCCAGCACAGTGCAAAATGTTAGATGAAATGTGTGTATGTGAGTAAGGACAGCACTTTATTGTGTAAGATAGCACTTTGCAGACAATAAACAAAATGAAAGGGATTTTTCATCTTTACAAACAAATTAAGCTTTAGGCCAGTGTTTCCCTTCAACAGCAAACTTACTAGATGGCTGGGATTTTGCTGCTATTGACAAACTTGTGCAAACCAGTGGTGAACATGATTACTAGGAGTGGCTGACTTTTCATTATTGCCAGAAGGTTTTTGGAAATGTGTCGCTAGTAGAAAACACTGGCAACCCTGTGACAATTTTTGGCAAAATAAATTATTTGCCCACAATGAGCTGAAAGCTTGCTGCAAACCTTTCATGTTTGTAATGGAGAAAACAAAAAGAAGAATGTGAAAGTCAGAGTCCTTAGAAGAGCTGCAGGACAGTCAGTAAATGCTAATTTCATTTTAAAACTGTGCAAATTTTACCTGAGGAGTAAAAAGGGACCAAAAAAATATACCAAATCCTGACTTTGTTTCATTTATTACTGTTTACAGTAATATATATACATATATATATAAAATAAATTTTATTTGTTTGTGAGGTGTAGGCTGCATTTTTAAATCTGATACAATACAAATTCTATAAAATAATGAAAAAGTTTGAGATTTGTCATTGTACTTATAAACTGTTTTTGAAGACTAATCAGGATGATCTATTAAAGCGAATGTCTTTGTAGATTTTGTTTGAAGTTTAGAGTGTAACTAAAACTACAAGTGAAAACCCAACCATGACCCAGTTTTCAAATAAAAATTTTATTTGTCTCATACACAGTACAAAATGCAGTGAAATGCTTACAGTCAATAAAGCTGTTTATTGAGACCTAAAAGTGAAGCTTAGATGAATGTCAATTAATTAAAGCATTTAACCATTTTAAACAAAGCCCAGATAGCACACACACGTCGCGGAGACGTCTATACAACGTCGTCTTTTCCATCTGGCAGATGTCTTGCAGATATCTGGCAGAGGGCGTTTGTCCTTCTGGAAGACGTCGCCGAGACGTCCGTGCCGATGTTAGAACGACGCTTAGCCTACGTATTTAAGACGAATGATGCTCTTTAGACGATGTTAATCAGATGTTTATACATCTGCCAGATGTCGAATAGACGTCGTTTCATTAAAATACCCCCTCCCATTATTTTAATTAAATACACTCGGCATGTCTATAATGCTCCCTAATGCATGTTAAAATGACCAAATATGATAATTAATAAAAAAAAAAACATTTTATAAAAAGCAAACATTTGATTAATTTAAGGACAAAAAAAGGACACTTTCAGT